>JAMPIO010000050.1:0-707480 GCA_024699865.1 Aphelenchoides fujianensis | reverse complement strand
GATCGACGTCGAACGCTTCCCTGACCCTCTTGCAAGAACATTCGATTGCTGTTCATGTTCTCGTGCCTGCATGGAGCCGAGTGAAGGCGGAGAGCGGCTCTTGGCTTCTCGCTTCTTTCTGGACAGTTCTCTTGCCGAGAGCTCCGAGTTTTCTCAACCGTGGAGTCGAGAGTGCGAATCGGTCGTTCGATTGCCCGACGGTACGATTGGGTGCGCTACGACCGCATTCTTGATGCTTGTTGTGAGCGGAATTGAGATCGAGTTTAAGACCGAAAGTCATGTGATGGCCGACAACGGCGTCCACGTATTGTTCTGATCGCCCGCGCGATCCGTTTGCTCTCCGACAGTCTTGAGGTTTGCATTCTCGCCGGAAGCACTAACGGGGCTGCGCGTGATGAGACCAACGAAGCGGCCGGTTCGAAGACGGCCGCGCAGCAAGCGGCTTGTTTACGCGCCGTCCGCTCCTTTTTGCGCGTTTTGGCGCCAAAGGAAGGACCAAAACGAATTCGAACGGCGCGTCGAACGGAGGGCAGACGGGCGGACGCACCGCCAAGGAGCGAAAGGAAAGCCGATTGCTGCCCGCGCCCGTTCGAAGATGGGAACGCGGAGAAGAGCGGAAGGTCGGGCAGCGGCCGACCGTCGGGGGGAGGGCAGGCGGGCAATCGGAGAGGAGAACGAACGCCGCTGCTCACGCCCGTTTGGCAGCAGAAGGCAGGAGCGAACGGAGGGGCAAGCCGCAGACGGCCGTTTGAGGCAGCGGTCGGAGGTGCTGGAAACCTTCGCGAAGAAAGCGGAGGGCAGCGCCGGTCGTATAAAAGCGACGGCCGGGCGGACCGAACGATCACTCCTGCCGACTGCCGTCTTCGCGCCTTCTTGCGAAAGAGGCCGAGCGGCTCTCATCTTGCTTATCCTCTTGCTCGCGTTCCCTCTTCTCGCGCGTGTTCCCATCCGTGATTTCTCTTCCGCTCACTTATCTCCGCTTTCGTTTCAGGAACCCTCGTGTCCGAACGAACCCCGTTGTGATCCACGCCGCTCGACTTCTCCCCGGGGACCTCTGACCTCGAGACAAAGCGACAATGGTGAGTTCGCCTTTCTCTACCTGACCCGCTCCTTTTATCACCTTTTTCAGGGCTTCTGGGGAGCTGTGTGGAAGGTCGTCAAGCCGGTCGGCAAGTTCGTCGTTCAAGGGGTCGCGATGTGCCTCATCGAACGCGCCGTCGGTTGGCTTCTCTCCAAGGAGACCATCGAGAAGCTGAAGAAGCTGTGGAACGACGTGAAGCAGTGGTTGAAAGACCGCTTCAACGACTTCCTCGCCTTCTGCAAATGGATCGGTTCGTACCTGATGAAGGGATGGAACAAGGCGGTCGAGGTCGTCCGCAATCTCCTCTCCGGCTGCTGGTGAGCTGCTGGCCTGCAGTGCCCTGCGCCAATCCAATGGACGAGTTCAGCAATACGTGTGTCTTCCGCCTTCCTCTCATCCTTCGCATTCACCTTCCAGTTTTCTCTCTCATCCGTTGCATCTCCCTTTCAGCCATCTCATCTTCACGTGATCTGCCTTCTTTTATTCTCTCACCATTGTAACCCTTCTTAGCAATTGACTTTTGTTGTACGTGCGTTGGTCGATGAAATAAACGCAAACTCTCAACTCGACTCGACGATTTCGAAACGAACAGTCCGAAAGGATGGAAAGCAAACACTCGGATAGTCTGCTCGCTTGTGCAAAAGAAGTGTCGCTGAACGGGAAGAAGAATCTGTGGGGCGGTAGAAAACTATGCAGTGCGAGCGCGAATTACGCTTCTCTTGGCTGACCGCCGGCAAGTCTCGCAGCGTGAAGAAGGCCACGCATTTGCGTTCATCTCGTTTTCCCAACGCTCTGCGGACAACGCGAATATCCACTGGAGAACTTGAGCTCAAATAGGTACCGGTTTATTTGATTTCATGAAGTGAACACTCGTAGCTGGTTGTCCCGTTCTTTCCGCTCATCTGATCGTTTTCGTCATGTTCTTGTACTCTCGAAGGAGGCGGTCAGCTACGAACATGGAGCCGTAGGACGTCGTGTGATGCCTGAAAGACTCGTGCATTATGCGCTGGACTCTTGCGACTTACTCGTCCAGGAAATAGGCGAGGTTTCGCCGCGGATCCACGGCATCGCACCACTCCGCCGAGCACCACTCGGTTTGCCAATCGATCAAGCGGCAACGGGGGCAGTCGAGCAGCTGGAAGCGCCGTTGGATGTTCGGCAGATGAGCGGCTTGTTTCTGAACGAGTGGTTGAGAGGAGACAGAGAAGGACGGCCCACTTGTCTCGTTTCTCCGATTGCTCCAATCTTCTCCTTGGCCAAGAGCGCCTTCTGAAGCGTCTGCAGCGGATTGTCCTCCCACAGCAAGTGGACGCCGCCGATAAGGACCGCCTCGCGTGTGATGTTGCTGATCGTCGAGTAGAACGCCTGCAGATCCCCTAGCATGCGGTCGTCCTTCGGGTTGGCGGCCAGCGGGAGGTCTTGCTCTTTCCAGAAGTCGACGTAACTGGAGAAAAGGCGAGTATTCGATTGGCAGGGGCGAGCATACGCGTAGTTCACGATGGCGATGTCGATCGGCTCCGTCCACGCTTTCAAAAGCTTCACGAACGTTTGTAAGACACGCTTGCACGCCTCAATTCGTGTCTGGAATCACTCGTGTTTATCAAAATTGTGCCTTCTTTGCCACCAACATGCGGCTTCATTCCGGACCATTCGTACAGCGGCGTGCACGAGCCGGTCGCCATCAGCGTGATGCGGGCGGCGAGTGGTCGGAAAGCGTTGGCGATGGCGAAAAAGGGGATGGATGCCTTTAACCACTCATAACCACGCAAACGAGCGAGAATCTTACGTGACTGTTGCCGATGACCAGGACGTTCTTCGTTCCGCTGCCCTAAAAGCTTCCGCATGCCCCTGCTTCTCCTCATCCACTCACCCTTTCGTTGCAAATGTACCCAACCCACACGAGCGAGGAGTTGTCGTAGACGGCCGGAAGCCAGCGCGTGGTGTTGCGGCAAGTGAGGGCGAGGTAGGCGATCTCCTTGTTCAGTTGGAGCAGGCGGGCGGGCGGAAAGGCGGTTTGGTTCTCGCGCGTTTGCCACAACTCGAGTGTCGTTTGGAAGCGGCGTTCCTCTGCCAGCTTGCCCAGCGGTTGTTCCTGGAGAGAAGTAAAGAGGAAGCCACTGGTGGGCTCACTTCCACAAGTGTCATCGCATTCCGCTCCATGTGCAGCATCAAACTGCCGACTGCCGCGTACGAGACGAAGAGAACGACGAGAAGCGAGCTCCAACTACTGATTAACAGAAGAATGCGTTCGAAGAACTTCTCTACGAGGAAACCCAAGAAGATCGATAAGCCGATCAGGAGGAGGCCGTCTGCAAACCAAATGAACAAAAGAACCTTCCAGCTACTCACTTCTCCACGAGATCTCCGCGTCCACCGACCGGCCGGCGGATTGCCAGTAGCGAAAGGCCATGAACAGCGGCCAGTGCACGAGATAAACCGAGTAGGAGTCATTGCCCAGCGAGACGAGTGATCGCAAACTGAGGATGGGCGATTTGCCCGACGGATTCGAGATCAAGAGAGCGGTCAAGAAGACGACGACCAGCCGTTGGTTCAAGTGGCCGGTCGGCAGTTCGACGACCAACGAGACGAGCAAAAAGCATACGAGGCCGTAGTTGAAGAGGAACGAGAAGACGGAACGGAGTTGCCCCTTGAAGTCGAGGAGCTTCGAGTCGTGGGCGAAATGGCCGAAGAAGCCGGCCATGAACTCCCACACGCGCCCGTCCAGCGACATGTGAGCGGAGAGCTCCGATGCGGGGTGTGTTTGTCGGTAGAAGGAGGCCGCGGAGATCAGCAGGAGGAAGAGGTGGCCGCAAGCGGGATGGAGGCGGCGGAGACGTCCCAGCACGAGCATCAAAGCGGGCACGACGCCGTAGAATTGAATCTCGGTGGACAGGGACCACGTGTGCAGAAAAAAGCGAAATTTTGTTCTCTGCAATCGTCAATGTTGAAGCACTTTTTCACCTTTGCTTACGAAGTCGAAGTAGCCGGCCGAGTGGACGGAGGGGAAGTTCGAATAGAAGAACAGCGAGGGGACCGCCTCGTCCACCAGCTGCTTGTACTCGAAGCGGGAGATCAGCAGCAAGCAACCGGCCAGCGTGGCGCCCACAACGAACACGTAAGTGGGGACTATTCGCTTTATTCGTCGGTAGTAGAAGTCTCCCGCATCTTCCAAGGACAGCGACGACTTCCTCGAAAGCAGCATGCACATAAGGTAGCCGGAGATCACGAAGAACCTGCAAGCAACGTTAAATAGGTAGGATACATAAAGAAGACGTGCATGTCGACTCCGAGGAAGCCCAACGGAAATCGCTGGGGCCACAAGTGAAAGAGGAGGACCGCCCCGATGGCCACTGCTCGCAGTCCCTGGATGTCCGTGATCCGATGATCTGAACGGGCGGGTTGAGCGCGAAGAGTAGTGGAAGGCTTACGTGATTTTCCGCCCGATGCAACCATCTTTTTGCTCGTTTCTGCGGTCGTCGGCAAGAAGGAAACTGCATCGTCATCGTCTTTTGTGTGCGCCGTTATCATCCCTTCCGAATGGCCAACGTCTTGTTTCAACGGTCGATAGCCGGGCGAGAGACCAAAGGAATTGAGTATGCTGTACATTACCCGCTCTCTTTTCGACCTGCTTAACCCGTTCGATCTGAAATAAAATTCTAATCATACGTGAAACGCGAAGTAAATTCGTTAGGAAGCGCGTCAGTACGAGAACGGCAGGTTGATCGCAATGAAACTAATGGAAAAAGACGCAAGCATTTACAGATTTTTCCCAAATGAAGACGCTTTTGAGCGGAATCAACGAACGACTGCTGGCAATGACGTCGGCACAGCAAATGGAATTCACGAGCGAGGAATGGGCGTGGACGACAAAGAAAAACGATTATTGAAGCAACAAAACGGAACCGAATGGAATGAACGCGGCGCGGATGCGTGGGAGTGATTTTGGGCGTTTCCCGGCGGTTCGCTCGCGACTCCCTTATCAGCGGGTTTAACGGTTACCCGTCACTTGTGGAATGACGGAACGGAGCGGGTTGAAGGCTCGTTGTCGAAAAAACCTCGTAGGAAGCGAACTTCTGGTCGAGAAGCAAATTGACAGGCGGCGACCGCAGAAGCTGGCCCTCCGACAAATTTGAAACCGGACTTCCTACAGACGACAAAATGCGTATTTTTATCGACTCAATTGTGGGCAAGAGACGCGAGTGGCAATGAACAGGAGCGTTGCATAAACAAGCGATCGCTGGACAATCAGCTGTGTGAGAAACCTCACACTCGGCGGGAAGCTGCTCGCAACTTCTTCGAAGCTATCAAAAGAGCCGACCGCTGGTTCGTTGATGACAAAACGAGCGAATGTTTCGCTCGCCTTCGAAGAAATGCGGAAAGCAGACCCGCCCGTCCCCTCGCCGCTTATCATCGAGCAACCTTTAGACCGCAAGACGAAAAAGCGGCTTATTTGTTCGCTTTCGAGTGAATTCAAGCAGACGGCGGCTTGTCTGTTTGTCTCGGAAGGTGCGGGATCGGGCGAGCACCCGCTCAAGGAGTGCATTCCGTTTCGAAAAACGGCCGAGGCAAGATCGGAACGTGTCACTTTTGTTCCGGTTTCAGGTTCCGGGTCGATTATTTTTGTACGGAAATTACGCAAGCCTTAGTTTTGTTTTGTTAAGCGCTCAATCAACCAAAGAAACGTGAGATTCGAACTGACATGCACTTCATTTTATTGCGGCTAAAAAGAAAATTGATTCATAGAAGATATCTAGTTCGTCGCGAGAGCGGCCGTTGTGTCCGGAGTGAAGTCGAGGAAGCTGATCGCCTGGTTGTCGATGTCCATCTTGATGCACCAGAGGTCATGGAAGACGTAGCCGAGAACGTAGTCGGTGGTCCAGGAGTCGGAGAGCTGCATGCTCCACGCGCACTGGCCGTCCGGCAGCAACAAGTCGACCACGTAAGATGTGGAGGGGATCGAGTAGTTCCTCCCGCCGATGCTGAACGTCCAGTCGGGCAGGCGGCCCGCTTGCGAGCAGTCCAGCGTGTAGATGTAGTGCGTGAAGTCGAAGTCGGGCTGCACTTCGGTGTAGACGGCGAGGAAAGCGTTGTACGGGAGGAGGATGTGCGGAACGCCGGTATCCACCTTTCCGTACCCCCCAGCGAGCTGTTGACCGTTGTACGTGAAGGAATCAACGGTAAAGGCGAGCGAACGGCTGTCCTCCAGCCACGTCAGCGGGACGGTGTTGTCCGGAGTTGGCGGCATGCACCAAATGTCCAAGCAGTCGCCGAACCTGCAAGAAGCCGGGCTTATTTCCGTCGATTCTCTTATGCTCTTACGCCGTCATGACTTGATACTCGCGACCCGCTTCTGCAATCCAAGGATTAAGAAAGGAAGAAAAAGAGAACGAACGAGGATCGGTGGCATCCGCAAGGAATTGGCACCAGTAGCGATCAAAATGGGTCGCTTTGAAGAAGTTGATGATCGCCGACGAGTTCTCGTTTGGGTTCGCCGCGTCTTCCGGGTTCCTAATTTGTGTGAGTGAGTGATCGCCGTCTATCCCCAGTGCTCACCAGCTCATGCCCAGCACGCCGTCGGGCATCGCCGGCTCGACAACGTAGGGAGCGACGACGTCGTTAACCACTCCGAAGCGTTGGGTCGTGTTGAACCAGAGGCCCTCGCCGAAGAGTTGAAAACCCCCAATTAGTTAACATAAGCAAAAAAGTAGTCACAAATGAAGGTGAGACGTGCGTTATGCTTTTCAGCAGTTTCATGTCCCCGTTCAAGTAAAATGACCACCCACGCAACCCTTATCACTCACCCCGACCACGTCGTCATAGGCTGTGCCGGAAGCTTCGAGCTCTCCAGCGAACGCGTAGTAGTCGCCCGCTTTCCGCGAGGTGGAGGACTGGGAAGGATCGTAGAAAGATTGGTTGTTGGACACGTTCCGGCCGGGGTAATCCTTGGCCAGCAGGAATGTCGCTTCTGATCCGCTCTCAAGCGAGACCCAGTAAGTGACGGCTAAAAGCAGGAGGTAGGGTGAGCGCACGCGGCACAGAACTCACGCGGCGTTCCTACCGTGATGTCCGTGAGAATGGGCGCGTCCGGATAGTAGGGGATGTAGTTCTAAACAAGCCGAATAATGCATTACTCCACTTTTTTACTCACCTTGTGCGTTTTGCGCATCTCCTCGTGGTGTGCCTTGAGGTCGGCGGCCGTCCAGCGGCGCTGCTTTCCCCGGACGAGCAGCGACTTCTTTTCGTCCTTCTGAGCAGCCGGGGCGGCGCCCACAAAGCCAAGAAAGACGACAAAGAGAAGTAAGAGAAGAAGCTTCATTTCAGCTTCCTTCGGTTGCACAGGAGTGGTGAAGAGTGGGGGGATCGGCTTTCTTTTATGCTGGACGGAAGCCATTCACGTGCACAGCGAGTGAGCGAGTTGACATTTGCATTTGTTCTTTAAGCTCTGAATTATCAGCAAAACGTAATGATTTGGTTGAAAAGAAGGCTACGCCGCCGAGACCGCTACGATGCTCCCTGGTGCTAGACGGGTTTTTGGTGACCTTCAATCCTCGTTTGTGGACTGCAGTCGCTTCTTATCACTTCTAGACGCCGCGGGGGAAGACGAGCCGCGGTCCATTTGTTCGGAGGTGCGTGCAAATGGACCGAAAACGAACAATCGATCGCGAATTGTCATCTCGTGTGGGCGGAAGGCACTCCTTCTTGCTGCTCAGCAAGTGTAGTCCGGTTCGCATTGCCTCTTCGATCCACGTAGCCGTTCTACTCATCTTTTCGTCTCTCAGGAATGTGAACTTTTGGATGTCTGCGCAAGACGCAATACCCGCGTTAATTGAGTTGTTGTTCACATGCGTGTCCGGAATAAAAGGCATTTGTTCTTCGCGTGACAAAACTGCTCGCACCCACTAAACTGTTTAACGGGCAGATGGAGGCTTGAAAAGCCGAAAGTAATGAGCGACTAAAAGAAGGCGGACGGGCCGAAGGAGCCGAAGGCCGCCGAGGTCCAGCCCCCCACTCCGCAGACGCCGAAGCGCTCGTGCCGCAAAGCGGAGCCGCGCGTCGAGCGGCCGCCGCCGCAGCTGTTCGGCTACGCGCCCTTCCAGGCGCCGCCGTTCGCCGCCAACGATCCCCGCGTTCACTCCGCTTTCAACGGTCCGCTCACTCCGTTCTTCTCGGTTGATCGAAGGATTGCAGCCACGTACTCGATCCCCCGGCCGGAGTCCACCCACCCGCCGGCGTTGTGTTCTTTCGGCCACTCCTTCCATTCAATCACTCCTCCCGTCCGTTCAGACCGACAGCACTCGTTTAACTCGCAGTTCGCTGCCCCGGCCGATCGGTTGGATGCGCAGAGTCTGTACGGCACACGTCCCGACTTCTTCGGGGCGACGATCGAGCGGCCGGGTTCGCGGTTGAGTCGGGCGTCGTTTGGGGCCGGCGGCCTCGTGCAGGACGTGAAGGTGCCGTGGATATGAAAGCCTTGTTCACTTCTCTCGTTGTTCAGTTCCGCCCCGCCTCGGCGATGAGCGGCTTCGTATGCGGCGAAATGCCGCCCGTCTACGGGGCGCACGAAGCGAGGGAAGCGCCCCGCAGGAAGGAAGTGATCAATTGGACGCCCCTCAACCGCTGCTCGTACATGCAGGCAAGCGGCCAATTTCTTTTGATCACTCTTGTTCGTTCAGGTCATATGCGGGACGTGCATCTTTGTGATGGACATCGCGCGGAGGTTCCTCCGCTCGGGCTGCGCGAAGGGGCGGGAGTTGCTCTACGGGCTGTCGGCTGTGATCGCCGGCCTGCTCGGCCACCTGGCCGCCCGCCACCGAAATCCCTGTCTGGCGGTGGCCGCTTTCGTCCACTCGCTGCTCAACGCCCTCCTGCCCGTCCTCCCGCTGCTCCAGACCCGCTCCAACGGCGCCCTCCTCTCGCTGGGCGACCCCGTGGAGTATCTGGAAGCGGACTTCGTGCTCGACGTCTTCTCGATCGTCCAGTTCGGCGCCGCCCTCCACCACTTGGAGGAACTCCGCTTTCCGAGGGAAGTGGGCGGCGAGAAGGGCGGCTTTTTGTAGGGTAGCTGTGATCAACTTGCTTCTTTCTACCTCCCATTGTTATCGACTGCACTCTGCCCGCTCCATAAACACAAAGCTGCCCATCGTTTCGGCCGTCCGAGCGGTCGGCCAGCGCGCACTGTACGCGCTCTCTGAACGAGGACGTGATGGAAAGAAGTGTGTTCTCTCGCTTGCACCGGATAGCCGACCAGTGTACACTTCTTCCCGTCGGCCAAGCAGCGCGCACAACGACGACAGTCGAGCAGGCAGCCGTCCAGCGAGTTCGTCCTCCGAACGACGCGCGTCTTGATGTTCGGCGGGAAGATTTCGCTGAACGAATGACCGTTGCTGCCTATTTCTGGAGAAACAAACCGAAAGCAATCTTCCCGCTCCTGTGAGTCCACCGGGTGGTCGCGTAAGCGAATGTAAGATCGCGTGTCGGCGGCTTCCGCTCGGCCATCCCGTAGCTGTCTACCATTTGGGCGGGCACTGGCTCCGCTGTTGTCGTTTTGAGCGTTGAGATCGAAGTGAAGGTTGTGGAAGAATAGTGTAAAACATCGATATATAGAAACATGAGGGATGCTCACCACCTTCGGCTGCCTTCTCGGATTGACGCTCGTCTGCGGAAAGCGCGTGGCCATTTAGACGGGCATTCGTTCGGCCGTCACGGGAAAAGCGGTCGTGATCGTCTGGTCATTCTTCTTCTCCTCCTCTTTTTTGCCGCCCAAACAAACAACCTCACATCACCTCTAAACTATTCTGCTCGCTCTTTAATCGTTCCTTCGAGCACAAGTTATCGATGTAGACGCCGTTCGAGTCCTCCACGTACAAATCGCGGAGTGGCGCGGGTTTCCTCCGTCAGAATGCACTCCTGAACACACAAACAAATGAACCGAAGGAATCTCTTGCCCACCTTGTACTTCGGATAGAAAGAAGCCGAGCGCCACTCGAACTTCTCGTCGGTCGCCCGTCCGCAGCGTCTTTCGCGCTCCTCCACCGTCCGAACGCCCTCGAGCATCCGGTCGACCGCCCCGACGAGCACGCGGCCGTCCGTTCGCTCGAAACACTTTCGGTCGGGGGCGTCTCGTTGGACGAACTCTAAAAAATGGGTTGAGAGGGTGGATCGCCGCACCCACTTCTCCACAATTCGAATATTTCGGTTTGCATCCGCAGGCAGATCGCCAGTTTAGACTCCAAATGAGTGCTCGAACTGCAAGCGCGATTCTCCGTGTGTGCGTGCGACATGATGCAAGGTCTGTGAAGTGGAGCACCCCCCTTGCGAGTCGCCTCTCTCGCCGCATGGCGCTGTCGAAACGCTCGCGGTCATCCCAAGGCGACGGCGGAGTGGTCGACCAAACTGCCCTCACTCATGCAGTTTGCAGCGGACGAGCGCCTTCCTCTTGCATTACTCCCTCCTACGATTTCAGGCGGGAATGTCGGCGTCTGCTGCTCCCAGCAAGACGGCCGAGATCGTGGACGGGCGTCTCGAGCTCGACAAGAAGATCGTTCCGATTTTCGAAGACTTCGTGCCCGTCTCCGATTGCCTCGGCTTCAAGTGCGAGTTCGCGCACTCCGTCGACTTCGCGCCGAAAATGATCGCTGCCAACTACCGGCTGCAAGAAACGCGGTTCGTCTTCTTTCACATTCTCCTACTTCCTTTTGTTCAGAACATTGGAACCGAAGCCGTCTCTTTCTTGTGTGCTCCAAAAAGCACAACTTTTGGGCCGTCCGGGCGTCGTTTTCTTGCCGCTGACCGAAACGATCGGGATGTTCGTGGTCAACGTTCAGGCCGCTTCCATATGGTCCTGGCCTCATCAACGGGTCTTTGTAGCGGATTTGGACTACGAGAACTCCGCGTACTCCGTGCGGATGCCGGTCGACGGGGAGGCGATGCAAATCGATGGACGCTCGCCACGACGAGTCGCTCCGAACGGGCGCGTCGTGCTTTTTCACGACTCCTGCCACGAAAAGACACGGCATTTCGTCTACGAATTTGACGAGCAGTTCACGGCGATGCGGCTGCTGACCGTGGCCTCCGTTGACACGACTGCGAGCTTGTCGACCTTCCACCTCTTTTCGGGGCATTTGTTCTTCTTCTCGTCCGACAGTAACTGGCTCGACTTGGACGAGCTGTCCAATGTGTGGCCTTCGCTGCATTCCTTCGACCTCTCGAACGGCAAACACGAAGTGCACCCCGTGGGCCGGTTCCCGCCCGTTTTGGAGAACGCGGCGAGGAGTTGCCCGCGATTCCATGCAGTCCGCTTGGATGACAACTGGTTGGGCGAATACTTCTACGCGTCCGCCGGGGTTTATTCATTTGGCGACGGTGAGTGACGGAAAAGATGAAACAAACGAAGTCGCCCTTCAGGACCTTGGGGTCGTTCAGTGCACGACCGTTTCGTCTTCCGCTTCGACCTCGCCTCTCGTTCATGGTCCGAAATCGTGATGCGTCCTCAACCGTGTGTTTTCATTTCGACAAGGCACTCGTACTATCATCAAGACGCCTGCCTTGTGCTCGGTGTTGAACCCGAAAAAAGGAACCCGAATGAGCGTCATAGCCGAATTTGTCTTTTCGTTGTGTAACTTTCCTGTCCTCTTGCTTCAAATATGTTCGTCTTGCAGGAAACCGCGTCGTCTGTACCAGCTGACCGTTGAGTCGATCGCCGCGAACGCGCGTTCGGCCAACAAGGAGGATCGCCGCCGACTGCCGCCGTTCGTCCGCCGCCTTCTTTTATGTTGACCGCTAGGCATTCCGTTCGACCTTTCATTGAGCCGTGCTTCTGTGCGTTAGGCTATTCTCTCCACTTATTCGAATAAACCAGACCTGCCAAACAAGCGCGCAGATCAGCTCGGCCTGCGTGACAGCAGCCCGCAACAACCCGCCAACTCAAGACGCCTTTTATTCGGCCTGTATTGCTTTCGTTAGCTTTCTATTGGTGCCGCTTGATCTTGCAGTCCAAAAACTACCTTAAAACTCACAGGTAAACAAATAGCAAAATTTTTCTCCGTGATAACGTCAATTTGGACTCCCATAACTGGGTAAAAGGCCTCGCATAATCACAGAAAACAATCCAAACGCATTCTCAACGCAAAACAAGTGTATTCAAAGTTAAAGGGCTGCGGTATACCGCGACAGGTCTGGAATAAACTCATCCTCCTCGCCGACTAGTAGCGGTCGGCCAGATAGGAGGCGACGGGCGGCTGCAACGAGAGTGGCAGCCCGGACGTCCATTTTTTGCTCCACTGGAGAGTGCGAGACTCCGGACGGGTCGAGCTGTCGGTTTGAGTGGGCACTGCGTAATGAGGAGCGGGAGTTAGACGCCTTTCTGTCAAACACCGCCCGTTCGCTCGACTCCCGCCGCTCGACCTCGAGCGCTCGTGCAGGTGGGCGGCAGCCGAACGAAAACGGACGGCTGCCAGTGGCCGTCCGGATGCTTCCCGGCCGCCAACAAGTGGCGGACGGCGGCGATTCCTCGCGCCCTGCCAACCGCCCCGCTGCGAACGCACGCCGGCCGGCGCTAGTGGAAAACCGCCCCATTTCACCGCTCGACGCGCCCCCGGAAAAAGCAAAAATGAGCGGCGGAAAGGGGCGCGGTCAAGTCGTCCACTGGCCGAAAGGCTTTGTCTTTCGACACGCGCAGCGGCCTGGGATTGAATCTCTGCGCGCTGCAACCGGTCGCAATCGACAGAGCGGAGTCGATTCTACCAGACGGCGCGCGGCGGCATCCACATCGGCGATTTTTCCGCTTTCTCGCGTCCGAAAGTCAAAAGGTCGGATTTTTGCACTAGTTCTGGACGTTCAACTTGGTGCCGTTCGATGATGCGTCCATATTTCGAAAACATCCTTCGTTATTGTGTTCGCCTTTTTGTCCTCTTTCGTTTTATGTATCGTTTGTTACAATTAGAGTAAAAGGAGTTGTTTCGTTTTGAAGCGGGCAGGTTCGAACAAAAATGCGCGCTTTTTGCACTTGAAGTCGGATAGCTTTTTGCTGCGTTGTCCTATCGAAAAAATCTCTTGTTATTTTGTTCCCTGTTGTCATTTCGTGCACTATTCGCAGCTCTTGAACGACAACCGAACGAGTTGTCACAAATGGCAGGCATCAAACCATCCCGATTTTCGCCCTTGTATTTCTGCGTTACTCTGCGTTGATTTGAAGCAGAGCGGCACTTTTCTGATCAAATCGACTACGTAGAATCCAAAACTGCTGTCGGCTGCGCAAACGTAATCCCTACCGTCGAGCGAACATTGGACCGTCAACCTTTTCTTGCAGCAACGGAATGCACAACGCCCAAGCACTCGCTCATTCTCGCTTTTGTCGCAAACCCGCCGAGCGGTGAAATGGGCGGTTTCCGGATGGCTTGCAGCCGGACGTCTCAAGATCCTCGATTTGCTGCTCAAAGAAATGCGGTGAGCCCTCCGTCCTTCCACCACCTTCCTCATCTCTCTGCTTTCAGCCCCCTGCTCGTCGACTGGTCGGCAAAAGCGGTGAAGGAGGTGTTCCGCAACCCGACCGACGGCGACATCCGCTCTCTCCAGTTCGTCGACAAGAAGCGGGTGGTGATCGACTACGAGCGCACAAACCGCCAGTTCCTCGGCGGCCTCTCGTTGGACTGGCACGAGTGCGCGCTCGTGTTGGCCGACGTGAACACGAGCGACTGGGAGCTCGTCGCGCTGGACGCCTTCGACCTGGGCGAGACGCGACCGCTCACGTGGCACAAGGCCGCCGACGAGGCGACGCTCGTGTGCCTCCTGCCGAAGCCTCCGAACACGCACGACTGCCTGCTGATCTCCTTGAACGGGGACGAGCTGGAGCACCGGTCGACCGTCCCCTTCCCCGTGGAGCTGCACGCCGCCCACTCGACGCTCCTCGACCGCCGACTTCAAGGCCTCAAGGCCGACTGGACGCCCTCGTGTTTCCGCAAGTACGTGGCCGAGGACGACGAGATTCTCATGCCCCGCGTCGAGGTGCCCGAGCAGGGGATCTCCGCCCTCCACCACGTGAGTCCCCTCACTATTCAATTGACCTCTGTTTAGTTCGACTCGTCGGTGTGGGCGGGCCCGCGCATGCTCTACAAGACGGCGCCCAACGGCGGCCTCACCTCGTTCTTCTGCTTCGATGTTCGTCGGATGGAGTGGATGAAGAGGCACGTTCGGCTGGGCGGCTCCATCGACTGGTGGACGGTCGGCCCCGACGGGACGCTCGTCGTCGCGAGCGAGAAGTCGACGGGCGGTCGGCCGATCACCCACTTCTACCGCTTCGTTCTCGGGTTCGTCCACTCGCTTCCGCCGACCGCTCACTCCTTCCCGCTTACAGCCGCCCGCCTTCGCTGCTCGAAGGCGCGTGGGCGGCCGTCCGCCGACTGCAGCTCGTGGACGAGGCCCTCGAGATGCTGCCCGACGACTCCTGCCTCCACTGCCCCTGGCTGCCGGCCGAAGAGGGCAACCGGAAGGCCGTCAAGCGCCCCGCCGGAGCCCAGCCGACCGACGAGGAGGCGGACGAACCGCCGGCCGTCGCCTCCAAACGCCACAAGTTCGAGGACGCGTCGCACTCATAGAGGAGCGGCAAATGCAGTCGACTTTTCACTCTCTCAATCCTCGTCCAGTCAGTCCACCACTCAACTGTTGTTATCGCTTTCCTTCCTCCAAATCTCTCGTCCTTCTTCTCACACTTCCATTCCTTTCTTTCTTTGTGGAGTACAGACAAATAAACTGCGATCGCATCCTTCGAGTCGAATAGAGAGGATCGATTCGAAACTGCGGGGTGCAGGCAACGGTCGGCATACAAGGCGATAAAAGCTTTCAACCCCGACTTCTTAGCCCAGTTGGCAGCGTCTCGACCCGCAAAGACGCGCACTCGTTTGCCGTGTGTCTGCTCTCTCAATCGTTTGGCGGCGAAAAGGCCGCAGATCCCGTCTACCGGCCGCTCGGCGCCGGTTTTCGCAATCGGCGGTCAAAACAAGAAGCCGTAAGCAAGTGAACACCCCTTTGGTCCTTGCTTTGATCAAACGAGAGAGCATGTTTCGGACGGCTCGCCGCTTTTCAATCTGCCGATCAAACCGGAGGGATTTGAATGGCAATCAGCCGATCAGGCGAGCGAACGGAGAGCGGCGCGTATAAAAGCGGGCGGTCAAGAGCCAATCGACATCCTCCTCACTCGCTCACTCCTTCATCCACTCCCCTCTCCAGTCGATTGAAAGATGACCCGCTCCGCCACGGGCGTGTTTTTCGTGCTGCTGGTCGCCTCGACGGCCGCCCAGCCCCTCACGAAGGACCTCCTCTTGGAGCTGCTCGGGACGGCGAACGGGGCGGCCGGGAACGCGCAGCCGGTGGTCGGCGAGGTCACCGGCCTGCTGGGCGGCTGCCGCCAGCCGGGCGCCCTCACGAAGATCGGTCGCTCCTACGAGTGAGTGTCCTCCACTCCCTTCGGCTCTCGATCCTCACGCAACTCCCGCCCTTCAGCCCCTGAAAGGAGTGGGCGGCCTGCTGGACGAGCTGCGCACTCTCCTGAACGTGCCGGCCGGCGTCGACCTCGGCGGCTTCCTGCAGCGCCTCCTGAAGGCCGTCGAGCAGCTGCTGGACAACCTGCTCGGCAACCTGGGCGGCCTCCTGCGCACGCTCCTCGGCGACGTCACGCAGCTCACCGCCGGCGTGCTCGACGTCCTGAACGGCGTCCTCGGCCAGCTGACCGGCCTGCTCGGCGTCCCCAAGGGCGTCCTCCCGCTCGACTTCGTCCAGCAACTCCTGCCCCAGTTCGAGAAGGTCCTCGACTCGCTGCTCTCCGCTCTCGGCGGCTCCTCGGGCGCCCTTCCCCTCTAAGCAGTGCGTTGCGTAGTCTTGCTTGTAGACTTTCGTTTAATAAACTGTCAGCCATCTTTTTTCGAGTTCGACGCCCTTTGTCTGCTTGTGTTCTTTCCGCTCAACAAAAGGATACGCTTTCTACTAGACGTTAGAGGTGTTTGAGTGAGCGCGGCGAACAACTGGGCGGCTTGAACGAGGACTTCCTTGTGATCCAGTTGTCAGGCGAATGGAATAAACAGTCAAGACATGATTTCAATTGAGAGCCCGAGTGCTGTCGGCAATAAGCAGAAGCAAGACAGCCTTAACGACCAAGCGCTCGCTCTCGGCCTTGTGCCCGTCGGCTTTCGCTTCGAAGCGGTGACTCACTGCAAGGGGCAGACGGGAACACGCGACACGCCGCCGTTCGGGTCGCGTCTCCCGCTCGACCGATCGGCGTTGCTTTTCGCGCGCATTTCGACCGGCTCTCCGCCGCTTTTCCGTCGCTTTAGCGCAAGGAATTCGTTCAATTTCGTTCGTTTCAACGTTCCACTCTGTCCGAACGATGTCAACGGGAACGGACCGGCTGCTCAACGGATTGGCGGCCGTCTTCAACGACGGCATTCACTCGGATTTCGTGGTGCAAGTGGGAGACGTCGAATTCAAGGTACTCCTTTTTATTTTTATTTTATTGCTCGTTTCTCCGTTCAGGTCCTGAAGCTGATCGTCGGCATCCACTCGGAGGTGTTCCAGCGGATGTTCGCCACGAACATGCGCGAGGCGGAGGAGAATCGAGTGGAAATCAAGGACTTCAGCCCGCCGGCCATCGAGTACCTCCTTCGCTACTGCTACACGGGAGCGCTGGAGGAGTTGCCGTCGCCGATGCTCGTCGAGGTCTTCCGCGCCGCCCACTGCTACCAGATGGCCGAACTGGTCGTGAGTCCCGCTAATTTTCTTCTTTTTCTATCCCGTTCTTGCAGGCCGTGTGCAAACGCCAGGCGGTCGTCATGATGCGCGCGGAGAACGTTCTGGAGTGGCTGGTCGTCGGCTTCGGCTACGAGGACGAGCAGCTGAAGCAGAGATCTCTCGACTTCTTCTTCCAACACGACGAGGATATCCAAGCGCTGCCCGAATTCGCGCTCTTCATCGAGGAGAACCCGTCGATTGCCGTCGAGTTGATCCGCCGCGTGACCGCCGAGCGCAAATCGCTGAAGGCCGATGTGCAGAAGCTGCAGGAGGCCAAGCGAAAGTGGAACAGCGCTCGCAGTGTGCTCGAGCTGACCAAACAACGGCGCCAAGAGGCCCGGCGACTGCCGGCGAGCTTCAACTTCCCCTACCTGCCGTTCCCGATGGCCCCTTTCAATCGAGACCCCTACATGGAGGATCCGAATGCCGAATGAATGAGTCTACAACGTCACGAGCATCCCGTTAACATCCGTTCCGCTCCTCTGTTGTGGCTCTTATTTTTCAAGCATGTTTCGCTGAATAAACGCGGTCACTTACTGCCATTTTCCCTTCGGACTGACGGGAATGCTTGCTCCATCTACTTGCTATCCGCAATCTCTTCTGTCCGAGTTAAAGTCTGAGTTGCCGCAGAAAGAAGATGGTTCATCTTGCTTGTGACTTTAGGAGTAGAGATGCGGCTTTTATTCATGCACTGACGGGATCAACGACAGAAAACGGGTGCTCACTCGTCTGCATCGTCGTCCGCCGTCTCCTCGGTCTGCTTCGGCACAAACCGCACGAGAGCGGGCAGATGTACTTGGTCGCGCCCGCCCATCCGTTCACCGTGTCGCAGTGGCCTTCTTTTGCCCACGACGGGCAACTGAAAGACGAGCGGGATGACTGCGAGGGGAAGGGGGACACTCACTAGGAGTTCTGATCGGCGCACTCCACCGACAGGTGGTACGAGCGGGCGGCCGTCATTTGGACGCACAGAAGGCACACGAGGACGAGCGAGAAAAAGACGGCGGAAGGATTCATTCCGTTGGACCGAAGAAAGAGGATGAAGAGACGTCCTGTGGCTCTCCTTTTATCCTCCGTCTGCTTGCGGACATTTGGACTGTTTGGACCTGTGGGCGAGACCCCTGTCCGTTTTGTCGGTTTGCCCACCTGCCGTTCGGCGGAAGCACGTCAAAAAGCAGCAAAAAGAAGAACCCTTCACAATTGTTCGAACAAACAGCTGGCAGCCGCGCAAACAGACGCCCCTGCACGAATGCTGGTCGGAGTGAAGCAAAGCGCCCGCATCTCGCAACTGCCGGATGGCGTTTGAATTGAGCAACACAATCTATTGATAGGCTCCGAAATAGAATGGAAGAGGAATGCCGAAAAAGCAGTATGAAGGAAGACTAACGGTAAGATGACCAGCCCTTTCGCTCACTTCTGCCACAGCGATTTTGACGAATAAACGAAGTGAACAACAGGAAAGAAGGCAGTTGTGATCAAAGCGCTAATATTAAAGAGACAAATCGAATGTCAAGACGGAAATGCGGATGCGATTTTTCTAACGGGTCAATTCAACGCTTTCTTTTGATTGTGGGAACTCGGGAGTTGATCGCCGACCCCTTTTCTGCGCATCTTCCGTTCGCTCCGTCCGTTGGAATGCGGTAAACGAGCAGAAAGACGCCAGATGCTCGGCGCGTTCTCCCCCGTTGACATTTGAGTCAGCGGCTTGCAAGCAAGCGTCTGGGCGGCGTCCCGCGCGCGCAGGCCGAGCGGTCCCGTTTGACACCGTTTTCCTAGTGTCCTCCGCGTCCCCCTTGTTGCGGGCCGCTCGCTGGACGGGCGCATGTGTTTGGGAGCAAGCCGTCCGTTTTGCCCGCGCTTCGGTCTCTTTCTGCCAATCGATTCGCGAAGTTGTCGTTTCATACGCTTTTTCCAATTTCGCGTTCTTATTTAATTTTTCCGCTGATGTGTTCGTTGTTTCAGGTCTCCACTGACGCGCGATGTCGCTCTGCAAACATCTGCCGAACGGTACGACGCTCATCAAGTGGCGAGTCGACGGCTTCAATGAGAAGTGGGCAATGACAACCTGCGGAGATCGCTGGTGTTCGGACCTCTACACGACGAACCTGAACGGCAATCCGAAGTTCTGCCTCCTCTTCGATCCGCCCGTCAGCTGCTGTGTCTACTCCGCGGCGTACCCTCGACTGGATTGGCGCAGCTTGTACTCTTCAATGCTCAACGTGACCTTGTGCTTCGTCAACCAAACTCCTTCTATCAAAGGCTCTTTTTGGATGGAGAGCGCGAGCGGCGAGGTTGTGGTCGGAAAGCGTTAGCGAGTCCGATTGTTCCGCTTTGAGAATCCCAATGCGTTCAGAATCCGCCAACGGATACTCGGCTGCATTGTCGGTGAACGCGATCACGCAGCAGTCGAAGGCAACAGTGATGTTCATCTGCTGCGAGATCCAAAACGTCAACTCCGCACATGCCGATCATCAACCGCGCCTGCAGAACGTCGAGCAAGACGGCGAGATCCAAATCGTCGATCGAACGAACGTCCCGATGAAGTTCGAGTGGAAAACGACGTACTCGCCTAACCGCAGCAACGGCAGACGGAGGAGCCCAGTGATGGAGGCGAACGGGACGGAACACAAGTTCTCGTTGGTCGCTACCAAAGATCTGAGCGCAGTGGGGATTCAGAATATGGGCTCCCAATCTGAGGAGCTCTTCCACTACGAGTGGTGGATGGAGAACGCCAAGGGAGAGCGCACTTACAGGACGGGTTTGTTCTTGTGTTTGCTCTGTCCCATTCATCCTCTGCTTGCAGAAGGAATCTTAAACGTGTTCGGAAAATACGAGCGCCCTCTCGGAGGAATCGGCAGTAACGAAAAATCCACGTTCTTTACAAACGGATTCGCGCTGGTCCGCTTGAACCTCCGTCGGCTCCGTCCTCTTCGTTCGTCGTCCCTCCAACTCGGACACTCGACTCCGCTCGGACGCCTCGGCAAGTTCCTCTCGAATCACTTCAACGACGAGAACTTCGGCAAGATTCGAGTGATCGCGGACGGCGGCGCGGTCTTCCACGTAAGTCCTTCTTTTACTCGTTTCCTATCCGAATCTTCTCTTTGCAGGTCTCCAAACTGCTGCTCTGCTCCCAGTCGGAGGTCTTCGAGCAGATGTTTGGACACGCAAACACGACTGAGAGCCGCGAGAAGACGATCGAAATGAAGGGCTTGGATCCGCGAGTCGTCGAGGCCATGCTCCGCTGGTTTCACACGGGCGAGGTCGAGAGAATGCGCGAGTTAGACGCCGCCCTCTACGTCGCCGCCGACCGTTACCACCTGACGGGACTGCAGGTGAGCGAGCAGAGGAGAAACCTGCTTTTATCCTTCCACTTGCAGGAGTTGTGTGTCGAGAGCATGAGCGAGAACTTCTCGCCGGACACGATCTTCGACTGCCTCCAGCTCTCATTCACCTACGACAGCCTCGCCGCCTTCAAGCAGATGGCCATCGACTACACGTTCGAACACATCGATGAGATCATGAAGGCGGAGCGCTGGAACACGTTTTTCATTGAGCAGCAACAGATCGTCGAGGAGCTGCTTCGCGCCAAGCGCTGAATCCCGTCTTGTTCTCATTAATAGATTCCGTTTGTTCGGTTTCTCGTTAAAAAATAAACAAGCACGATTAAAGTGTGCTGGGAAGAGGAACACACCGCGGTTCCATCGTTTATCCGTCGGCAAATGATTTGAGTGAAGACGAAGAGGCGTTGCGTCATCCGACCCACTGGCTCGCCGTGCTCGTTGCGGCGAGGCCACCGGAGGCGTTCGAGTGCGAAACGTGCGCGTGCTTCCGCCGAATGACCACGTTGTAGAGGACGGCGGTCGTTAGGGCGTCCAGCGAAATCATCACCTGAAGAAGTGAGGAGTGCGTACGCGTGTTTTTTTCCACTCACCAGCACGTACGGGCCGAAAGGCCGCCGGTCGACCCCCACCGCGGCCAGAGCGGCGTCCGTGGCCGCGGGCGAGAGGTTGAAGAAGAATTCGGTGGCCACCGCGAGGCAGGCGATCCAGTGGTTCCGCTGCTGATTCCTGCCGCTCTGCCCGGCCAAAAGACGGCGGTGAGCGGCGAATTTCAGGAGGAAAACGATGCAAAGGCTCAGGTTGATCAATCCGAGCGCCGTTTTGATCGGCGACGAAACTTTCAGCGTCAACGGGACCAAGCAGGACAGGGCGAGACACTCTGCAAACGAATAGAAGAGCAAACAGAGGGACTCACCGGTCGTTTCGGGCAGCGGAAGGGCGGCGAGCGGGTAGATCGAACCAAACGCCACTCCACAGCCGGCGATCACGCTCGCCGTCAACCAAACGGGCAACGATCGACGATGGAACGAGCGGACAGCGGCGTGAATCACGAGAATTCGATCGAGGAGCAGGAACGAGAGCGAAACGGTCAGCATCACCAACGAGTCCTGCATGAGAGCGCCCGTCCAGAAGATTAACGCTGCAGAATGGGGGCCTGCATGGAAGGAATAAAGGCGACGAGTATCCGCACACTTGCCGTCTTGGAGCCCCGCCCACGTCAAGTAAGCGGAGTGAGCGCACATCAGGAGCGCTGCAACAACCCAACACACGATGTTCACTTCCAAGTGAGGCGAGAGGTCCCGCTTGTTTGCAGAGCAGCGAAGGCGGCAGAAGAGGAGCAGTTGGAAGACGGCCGCAAGGCTCGTCAATGCGGCAATCGTTGCGTACTGCCACCAAAGCAACGACGGCATCATTTCGACAGGCCGAAGGAAGGGAATCTTTGCTGCTGCCTCTTCGAAAGCATCGCTCGTGTGCGTCTAGCAGTGTACAATTGCCGAGGTCCAGAAAACACAGCAAACATTGTAGTCGGCGGCCAGCGTGACGAGGAAGTCACAAGGTTTCGGCAACCAGATCATTGATAAAGAACGAGTTGTGGGCTGTAGTTTGGTCATTTCAGACCATGGACAGGCGGAGAATTTGGAGTTTGGCGTCTGCACGTAAGACGCTGCATCTGATAACAGACGTTCCCAACATAATTTCGACACTTTATTCACTTCAAAGCGTACGATCCACAACCCGCGTCCTGCTGCAAAAATCCGGCCCATCCGATTCAACCGTTAGCCCTGCTTGTCGTCGCGTTGCCCCCCGAACCGCTCGAATGCAAAACGAACGGCGGCTTTCGTCGAATGACCACGTGGTACAAAACGGCCGTCGTCAGGGCGTCGAACGAGACCATCAGCTTCAAAAGAAAAAGACGAATACAAGGGGGCATTCTCCTTGCTCACCAACACGTAAGGCCCGAACGACTCCTGGTCGACGCCCAGCGCATTCAGCGCGTTGAACACACTGACGGGCAGGAGGTCCAGAAAGAGCTCGGCGCCCACCGCCAAGCAGGCGAGCGAGTGATTCCGCCGTTGAGTCGCCTCGTTCCACTCCGTGACGAAGCGTTCGATTCGGTTTGCCTGATTTTGGCGCGAGAATTTCCGCTTTGAAAAATGCACGGAGCACTTTGCGGGCCTTTATGTCAGGTTGCAGACGCCCGATCGACGCTTTTCTTCCCTCCGTCCCAAGCGGCTCCCAGACGGACCACCCGGAGCGAGCGGCGACCAGTCGAGTTGCGCCACGTCCCTGCGAGGACGCCCACCTTCCAAAATGCACTGCGGGCGGCGTTCGGAGCGCACGCCTTGCTTATTTGTGAGCCGTTTGGAATGAAATTTTCAAGAGTACTTTAATAAACCATTTTGAAAAATCAAGTGTTCTTCTTTTTCCGTTATCGCTCTTCTGCTGCTCAAAAACATGCGGAACGGCGTTCATCCTACAAAAGCACACCCCGTTTTTCCCACTGCTTTGTTTGGCCTTCCACTCCGCATAGAGGTTGTTTTAAGTGTGAACTTTAAACGCACGCGAGCGTTTTGCGAAACAACTCGTTTGACGTTGTTTTACCCTCGTGTCTCGATTAACGGAAGATCTCCCGAATCTGACTCATTTGTTGTTTCCAGGCGTGTTTCTGAGCGATGGCGTTCAAGAAAAACAAAAAAACGGCAGCAGAGGATCGCGAGCAATCAAAACAAAACCGAAGTCGACGCGTGTCTCTTATTGCATCGACTTCGGATGTAAGAAGAGGCCTCTTTCTCTTTGCCAAACGAACACCAAATCATTTCAACTAACCGTGAGCCATTCCACGTCACCTAGCAGCGATAATCTAGCGATGGAAACCATTGAAACCCACGAGGAGGTGACTTTGTAGCCATGCATTGACCCAAAAGTACTGCAATTGGGGTTGACTGAACGTGCATGTCTCATTGAATGGCAAACAGCATTGAGCATGTCTGGGGGCCGCGAACAAACGGTAGCTTTATCGCCAGCGGTTGAAATCGCGCAACTTTCCGCACTCCTCGAAAAGGCCGAGTTTATCGGCAACGCGATCGTTTGGCCCCCGTCTTCAACAATCTAAAAAAGAAGCGATGGCGTTCAAGCTGGAGCGAGATCAACGGCTGCTCGAGAAGAACACCACCCGCCGAGATCTGCTCGACGCTCAGCAGTCTTGTCGCCGAATTCGAGGCCAACCCGATGGTTTCATGCGCCGTTCTGTCCCGCCCGCAACCCGCGGAAAAACATTGCCGAACGAATTGCAGTCTCGTCTGCAAAAGATCGCCTCGTTCGGCAGCAATCTGCTGTGTTCCCCACGGGCGGAAGCCGAAAATCGAGGGGGCGGGCGGACTTTCCGCCGGCGGATGCAAAAATCGATCGGGCATCGCGCCCACTTTTCCGCTCGGGTGCCAGCGGGCCGAATCGAACGCTTTCCACGAGGCTCGTCACGGAGTGCTCGTTCCCGCCGGCGAACAGGCGGCGAACGTGTAGACTAAAGTGATGCACAGGCCAAGGTTAATCAATCCCCCGGCATTCTTGAACGGCACTGAGAGCTTCACGGAGAGCGGGACTACGCACATCAACTGCTGACAGTCTGCAAGGCGGTAAACATGTCTAGCAATTGTCGAGCTTGTTTTCGCAGGCAATGGAGGTGCGGTCAGCACAAACAAGCCGCCGAAAGCGGCTCCACACGCGGCGGTCAACCCAACGGTCAGCCAAACGGGCAGCGAGCGTCGGCGGAACGAGTGGACGGCGAAGTGGATCACGAGGATCCGGTCGAGCAGCAAGAAGGCCAGCAAGATGCCCAGCATGAACAGCGAGTCCAGCATCAAGACGCTCGTCCAGAACTGCCACCGGGCTGAATGGGGACCTGTAGAAAGGAGTGAAGGGATGGAGTGTTCGATCGCTTGCCTGCCTGCAGTCCCGCCCACACGAAGAAAGCGGACGAGCAGATGACGCAACAATCCAGCAAGCGATGTTCACTTCCAAGTGTCGCGAGAGCTCCGGGCGGCTCGACGAGCAGCGGAGGCGGCAGAAGAGGAACAGCTGAAGACTCGCAGCCACCGCCATCGCTGGAGCAATCGTCGCGTACTCCCACCAAATCAATGCGGACATCATTTTCGACGAAAAGGAGTGGATGTTTGTGTTTTTCCTTAGCGACTCGCTCGACACGTGTGCTTCGACCGGAGTGCAATTCCGAAGCCGCAGACTCACCAACATTTGTGTCGACGGCGTACTTTCGGCGAGAGCATTTGGCGGGCAGTTCGATAACGCAAAGGCGGTTTTTTGGACACTACGAGACTACTGTTTACTTTTATTGTAGACGCCGAAGGACGGAACGGAGGGGAGCCGCACGTTTCACCGCCGTCGGTTCACCGCCGTAACGCTTCACCGCCGGCGGTTCACCGCGCGAACGGTTCACCGCCAGAACGGTTCACCGCCGAACCTTTCACCGCCAAACGGAAAACTGCAGAAATCAGCGATTATGGCCTCGGTCATCACATTTGGGGATCGGAATGGGGTCGGCGAGCTTTAGCTATGAGTTTTAACCATTATTCGTTTGTAAAACTAGTCTAACAAAGTTATAGGGTAACCCCAAAATGTCAAAATAGGACACCCACACCCTTTTTGCTCTTTTAGATGCCTTGTCTAAACCCGTATTCCTGTTAGTAGATCGTTATGAAACGAAATTTACTTTAATTCACTGATTTTTACTTGGCGGTGAACCGTTCCGGCGGTGAAACGTTCGGCGGTGAACCGTTCGGCGGTGAACCGACGGCGGTGAAACGTTATGACCTCGGAACGGAGAGAACCGAAAAAGGGGATCTGCCGGAACAAGCGAGCTTCGACGAACGGCTGGTGAGTGGTTTGCCGGATTCGGTCGGTTGATTCCTCGAGACGACGACGCCTGACGACACCGCTTTCTCGTCGGAACCAGCACCCGATCGTCAAGCGTTGTATTGAACAGAGATCCGCGGTTATTAGTCCTGTGAACAGACTACATTGTTGTGAAGACCGCACGGTTCACAATAGAACGTTTCCTCGCGTGCAAAACACGCACGAGACGGTTGTGATAAGAGCGCCTGGCTTCCTTTATCGTCCCATTGGTGTGTTTGTTACGAAGCGAGCAGGGAAAGTTGGGAAGTGGATTCCAATTTGCGGCCGCTCAATCGTCATACCCCTCGCCCACTCTCGCTCAGCCCGAGTGAGAGCGGATCGTTGGCAACGTTGATCGAGAGGGAGCATCATCCTTCGAATCGTGATCCTGTCGGCGGCCTCCGCTTCTAAGGCGGACTCGAAGGTCTCCCCACCCACTCGTCATTCGCTTCTCGATCTATAAAAAGAGGGCCTGCACTGCGCATTCCATCCACTTGTTCTCAGCAAGAGCAAAAAATGAGACATCTCCTTTTTCTCTTCTTCTTTGGTCTCCTCCTGTTCGTGTCGGCCGCTCCGGCCGCCCGAAAAGACGGGAGCGAGAAGGATGAGCAGCCCCTGATGATGTACGGGAAGCAACGACGCCGAACGGCCGCCGACCTGAAGGCCTACCACGAGCAGATGCGCAAGAAGCACGCGGTAAACGAGAGGATAGAGCGGACACTTAGTTGGAGCATTCCTTGCAGAATTACATCCCGAACTACCCCGACGAGCCGGTGATCACGCAGCTCTCGATCGGCACGCCCCGTAAGCCCTTCACATTTTCCGTGTTCCTCTTCAGCCATCCCGTTCAGCCGCCTACTTCTACGTGTCGCAAGAGACGGAATCGGAGGCGACCTTTGTGTTGGCCAGGGACTACGCGGGCCGCAACGTGCTCGGCGACCAGCCCTTCTACGATCCCGCCCAGTCTTCCACCTCGCAGTTCATCGGCAACTACACGGGCTTCGCAGGCGACCTCAAGGCCATGGGATCGGCGTACGGGGACGTCCTCGGGGTGAGCGGGCGGGAGTTCCATTGGAATCAAAGGAAATTGTCGCTTTTGTTGCAGATGCTCTCCTTCCCCGTGAACACGACACAACGCTTCGGTGTGGTGAACGACGTCTACGACGAGTACATTACCAATCCGCCGATGCCCGACGGGATCATCGGCATGAGTTGGTGAGCGGGCGCAACGCGGAAGAGTCCACCTTTCAACCACTCGTGCAGGAATCCGGACGACGCGGCCAACCCGAACGAGAACTCCTCGGCGATCATCAACCTCTTCAAAAAGCTCGGCCCCGATTACCCGCGCTACTGGTGCGAGTGGCTGAACATCAGCACCGACCCCAGTCTGTTCTTTGAGTTGCACACTTGACCGTTTGTTTTGCAGAAATCGGCCGAGAGATCACCACCGTCACCTCGTAAGCAGCAGAAGAAGATGTTGGGCCAATAGACTCTCGTTTGATTCCAGCTTCGCCAAATGCTTGAGTGTGTGCGAAGAACCCTCGTTTGCGAACACGTACCCCCTGTTTTGGATCGAGGACACGCGCTCGCTCGCCTTTCGAGTGGACTGGTTCTGGTACAAAAGCGAGCAGTTCTTTGGGGGCTACGGAAAGGTGGACACTGGAGTGCCCAACATCTTGCTCTATTTCGACGCCTTCCTTGCCATCTACGAAGACGTGCAGCCCGACTACGACTTCGGTCACGGCCTGTACACGGTCGACTGCTCGCAAGCCGGAAAGCTGCCCGACTGGACGTTCACGATCGGCGGCAACAACTACACGATCCCCTCCACCTCGTACGTGGTCGACCTGCAGCTGCCCGACGGCCAGTGCGCGTTCAGCGCCCTTGTGCACGAGAGCGACACAATTGATTTTTTCCTCGGCTACCCCTTCCACGACCTCTGGTGCCTGAAGATGGACATCGACAATCAGGCCATCAGCATCTTGAAGGCTCTGCCGCAATGAAGACGAGCGGGAAGTGCGAGGTTGCTTCTTTGAATACCGCAATAAACGTGCAATTCACCCGATTCCATTCTTCTCGCTTATGTGCAAGCGAGCGAAAGAACGGCCATTGACAACAAGCTCTCTGTTGACCCCTCACGACCAGCGAGCGGACCGAGCAGAAGGGTTCGCCGTTCGGGCCAACACTTTCGTTCGGTCATGCCCCGTTCGCGCTTCCTTCCCGGCTGCTTCATTTCGATTCTTCCGTTGTATCAGTCGGTTTCGGGCTCTCGATGAGCACTTCGATTGGAGCGGTTGTGAACGGGACCGTCGAATCGCCGCAGGAGCGCCTTGCGAGTTCCTTTCCTTCTTGCTCATCTCGGGCGTTCAGGCGATGATCGGCGGCGTCTTCATGACGGGCGTGCTGGTCTACGCGGTCGGAGCCGTGCACCTCTACTTCTCGACGTACCTGCAAGAGAAGACCACGAGCTTCCTCGCCTTCACCCTCAACCTCGTCTACGGCTTCGTCGCGAGCTGGATCTCCGCTCTCGGCTGTCCCACTCGTTCGCCGCTTGTGCCCGAAGTGGGGTGGTTCGTGTGGGTGAGTCCTCTCTTTCGACTCGTCCCCTCACTCACTCCTCCCGCTTGCAGATGGCGGGCTCTGGTTCTACGTCCGCCTGTCGAAGGAGATCTTCCGCGTGGGCAAGAAGGAGCAGTGGAACGTCCTGCTGCCCGTCGCCGGAAGCGTCGCTTTGCTGCTGATGCCCGCCTTCTACGCCGCCTCGCTGAACCACGCGGCGGGACTCACGAAGGCGGCCCGCGAGTTGCTGCTTGCGGCCGCTCAGTGATTTGTTGAATCGATTGAACGAATAAACAGACGATTCTAAAGGGCGATCGGATGGCAATCACGTGCTTAATTCTTCGTCGACTGAACGAAAGCATTGCTCAACCGTCGACTTCTCGTTTGGCGCCCCATTGGCCGGCCGGAATTCCCGCTGGGCGCGGTGCTGCACGCCTTCCGCGCTCAAAGGCCGCTCTCGCTTTACAAAAAGGTTCTGTTGGCTGTTGGGCCGCCTGAAGAGCGCCATGTTCGTCGGGCAGGACGAGGCGTGCGCAATGATTTGCGTAGTGTACGGGTCTTCTTTCCTTCAATCGTGCGTGTTGCAGTCTGAACCCGCACTTTCACCGGCGGGACGCCAACTGGCTGCTCGAGCGGCAGTCCGCCCACCTGGCCGACTTTCGGCGGCACGTGAGCCGCGTGGGTGACGTCTGGGCGGGGGTGGAAGCCCAGTGGCGGGCCGACGAGGAGCGCGCCCTCTGCAAACTGCTCTCGTTGGAGAAGCGGCCGTTTGGTGGGTGCCTGAAGAGAAGCTGGTGTCGAGAGCTCTTGTGTTCCTTCTTGCAGTGCCCGAAGTCCTCCGCCGCGTTCTCGCCTGCACAAAGCAGTCGGAGCGCATCGACTGCCGAACGACGAGCGT
Source organism: Aphelenchoides fujianensis (assembly GCA_024699865.1). Lineage (NCBI taxonomy): Eukaryota > Metazoa > Nematoda > Chromadorea > Rhabditida > Aphelenchoididae > Aphelenchoides > Aphelenchoides fujianensis. Next base: position 678,919 of record JAMPIO010000050.1, on the reverse strand, counting down.
CGCGACCCAAACCGAGGCGATCGGGAGCGGGATCGTAAGTTCTTTTCTTCCTCCCATTTGTTTCTTGATAGCAAACCCCAGAGACCACTCTTTGACCGCTCGTTCCTCGTCCGCCTGTTGCCTGCTATCAAGCAAGCTTTTGCCAAAAGCCCCCGAAGTCAATCGCTCTTTAGCGGGGCTCTTTTGTGGGTCGGGTGCGAAATCGCGCAGCATCGATCGCTCATCGCGTTGACAGCACCGCTCTATTCTTGGAGTGCTCGCGGTCAACCAGGGATGAGAGCAGGTCAGCAGTTCCTTGTGCATTCCTGCCAGTTGAACGCAGAGCCTTCGTTTGCTGTTCGCAGAGATGTCCGTAGTCTTGCGTCCCGTTCGGGCCGACGAAATCGCGGCAATTGGAGGCGACGGCTTCCTGTTCTCCGACTTCTCCGCGCCCGCCGTGGTTTCCGACCGTCTCGCCTTCTACCTGTGGCCGCCGCATTTCCCCAGCGAGCAGAAGAAGATCTTCGCGATCAACCGCCTGCTGCACGAGAAACGGTTCGTCTCGCGCCTTCTCTCGTTTACTCCGTGTGTTCAGCGAGCTGAAATCGAGCAAACCGGTGGAGGTCGTGGCGGAGGAGTTGGGCATCGCGCTGGAGAACGCGGTCTTCGATTTCGTTCCGCTGACCGAAACGATCGCCATTTTCGGCCTCTCGTTGTCCGACGGCCGGGGAACGCAAATCCTCGTCGTAGACTTGGACTACGAGAGCGCTTCCTATTCGATCCGAGTGCCCGAGGAGCGAGAAGACGGGATTGTCGTTCGGGGATCCCGCCCGCAACGGCTGACGCCCGACGGCCGGCTGGTGGCCTTCGGGACGGGCGCCGAGGAGCGTGGGCGTCGACTCGTGTACCGCTTCGACGAGCACTTCACGTCGGCCCGTCTTCTCCACGAAATTTCGTTCTCGTGCAGGAATGTGGCGCCCGAGACTCCCTTGCATTTGCACAACGGTCGCCTCTTCTTCTTTCCACAGGAGTCGGTTTCTTTGGCGCCGCCTGCAGGTAGCCGACCGTTGGAGAGGACGATGAAGACGCTGCACTCGCTCAATCTCTCGACCGACAAGCACGAAGTCGAGGAGCTGGGCGGGAAGCTCGCGGTCGTCGACCAGCTCGTCAAGCGGTCCGAGCCGTGGGGACACGTCCGTTTCGACGGTTGCTGTCTCGAGCATCACTTCTACGCTCTCTTGCACTTCGAGGGCTTCGACCGAGAATATCCGAGTGAGTGGGCAGCTCCAAGCTTCCTTACAATCAGGCACCGCTTTGTTTAGACGGCCAACTTCCTTGGAATGCCGACCCCAGCAAGACCGCTTTTGTCGTCTGTCGCTTGGATCTGCGCACTCGACAGTGGGCGCCGGCCGGAATGCAGCTCGCTCTGATCCTCGAACCGAATTCCTTCTCCAACGATCAGTCGTTGTGGAGTGCAAACGGTCGTCTCTTCCTTTCGTACAGCAAGTCGCTGCTGAATGGGCGAAACGTCGACCGTTTCGTGGACGAGTTGTCCCCGATGGTCGTGTACGTCTGCTGCTTCGACTGCTGCTCATCGGAAGAATGTACAGGAAACCTCTGCGGTTGCACAAGCTGGCCGTCGAGCAGACCGCCGCGGACGTGCGGGGCATGAATGAAGACGAACGCCGCCAACTGCCGCCGTTCGTGCGTGCCCTCCTGCTATGATGCTCCACTTGCATTGAATTTCTTCTCTCGTTGTCGAATGTGAGCTGTGCGAATAAACCAACTGTTAACCACAATAGCGACTAGCACGTCAGAACACCGACCATCTTGTGGGACAATCGAACATGTGCAAACACATGTGCGTGCAGCAGGCCGTTGATCCAAAGGAGCAGCGCATCCAGTAGTTAAGTGGATTTTCGCGCTGCACCTTTGAATCAACCCGTGCACGAACCGCTTTCTCTCGTTTGATCCAACTCATCCTTCGGTCAATTACCGCTACCGCAAAAGAGGATTTGGGCAGGCAGTTGATCGAATACTCCATTGTGCGTCCTTCCATTCTTATGTTCGTTCTTTCCGTTCAGACACGCCGCACGTTGCTCGAGGCCCGCTCCGGCTTCTTTCGGCTGCTGTTCGCCGCTTCGGGGTTTTGAGACGCGTTGAGTTCCCGCACTTTCAAGTCGTTTCAATGGAAAAAGTGCTCCGCTTCTGCTACACGAACGAACTGCGAGGAGTGGCCGGCGGGGAGTTGACGCCTCTTTTCAAGATTTCCACTACGTGGAGAGGCTCGATTTGCTCGCGAGTTCCTTGATCAACGAGCTCATTCTTTGTGTGTGCGAAATGATGGCCATCGAAGGGTTTTCCGGGGAGAACGTCATGGAATGGCTGCAGATCGCTCGTTGGTACGAGGAGCCGCACTCGAACAGAAGGCGCTCGATTTCGCCGTCGCAAACGGGGTGAACGTGCGGGCGGATCGCGATTTGTTCACTTCTTTCGACGGTCGCCTGCTTGAAGGCGAACTGTTGGTCGATAGAAAGAGGCCGGGCTCCAGGGATGGACGAGCGAGCCTTCGTTTCTGGCTCCTCGTTCTCTTGACTGTTAGTCGTTTTGTTTTTTGCTTGAAATAAATAAACAGTTTGTTATTGGTTCCTGTCCACATCATTTCTTTCATGATGTTGTTTTGATCTTCGGCGACTTCCGCACGTCTTTTTCTCCCTTTGGACTCAAAGGGCGCTTATCATTTCTCTGCTTTTGCTCTGTGATTGTTGTGGAGGTCTGATCACTTCCGCTGCGTCCGAAGAACCTTAATTTGCGTCTGCTTGGGGCGGGAACACTTCGGTAGATAAGCGGGGCTTCTCATTGACGGCAATCGTTGGAGCCCTATTTTGAGCACTCGCATTGGCTATAAAAACAAAGACACAGCTCGGTCGATCATTCCACTAGATTCGAAGTCAGAATGAGGCTTCTTCTCGTTCTGCTCGTCGTTCTCTTTGCGTTTGTGAGCGCCGCCTCTACCGCCAAAGGAACGAAGCGCCGCACTTTGCACGCCAAACAACGACGATGGAGAGCGAACGAGCTGAAGGAGCACCACCGACAGATGCGCAAGACGCACAAGGTGAGCGAAATGAGTAGACTGCAGTTAACACACGCCGTTTAGAATTACGTCCCCTACTACCCAGACGCGCCGATCCTTACAACGATGACCGTTGGAACGCCCGGTAGGCTTCATTCAACCTCCGTTCTTCCTCACTCACTTGCAGCCGTCGAGTACATCGTCGCTGTGGAAAGCGGGAGCGATGCCCTCTTCCTCCTGTCGAAGGACTACGCCGGTCGTGCCGCCAACCAATCCTTCTACGACCCCGCCCAGTCCTCCAGTTCGAAGCACGCGGGAAACTTCCACACCTTCACGGGTGACGCTTCAGTTTTCGGATCGACTTACGACGACGTTGTTGGGGTGAGGAATTGTTTGTATAAATTGCTACTCTTTTTTTTAGCTTTTCGGTTCCGGAAAGAACACGACACAGCGATTCGGTGAGTCATTCGAAGACAACTCAGTTTTCTTGTACGGTCAACTCACGTGGTCATTTTAGGGGCGGCGTTTTCCGTGTACACTCTTTATTACGTCAATCCGTCGATGCCCGACGGAGTCATCGGATTGAGTTGGTGAGTGCAGAGAAGCTGACGAGTGATCCCTTCTACCCGCTGCCTTCGCAGGGATCCGGCCGATGCGGCCAATCCGAACGAGAACTCTTCGGCGATCCTCAACCTGTTCAAGGAGTGGCAGGAACTCAATCGCTACTGGGTCGAGTGGATTGCGGACGATTCGGCGACCAGTTTGTTCCCTTTACTCATCTTCTACCTGTGGGGTTATTGCAGAGCATAAACGGGATCATGCCGTGGTTATCGCGTACAGCAAAAGAATGTGAAGAAGCGCACACTTTTTGGTTGCAGGTTTGGGTCTTTTTTGGACGAGTACTGTGACCCGATGACGTCTGCTCATACCTTCCCGTTGACTTGGCTCGACACGACTTCCTCCCTCGCCTTTTCGATCGACTACTTTAAGTACAAAGACAAACAGCTCGACGGGGGCTACGGAAAGGTGGACACCGGAATGCCCACCATCTTTATGCCCGTCGACGCCTTTAAAACCATCTACTACGACCTCTGGCCCGACTACAACTTCGACCTCGGCATCTACATGGTCGACTGCAGTCAACAGAACTGGCTGCCCGATTGGGTGTTCAGCATTGAAGAAAAAGAGTTCGTTGTGCCCTCCTCCTCGTACGTGGTCGACCTCCAGCTACCCGACGGCCAGTGCGCCTTGAGCATGGCGATATCCGATGAGGGCATAACCGACTACGTTCTGGGCTACCCGTTCCACGATCTTTGGTGAGTTGCGGGCAAAAACTGAACGCTCTTTTGAGTTGCAAGAGAGCGATCAACCGCTTGCTTGCAGGTGCATCAAGATGGACATCGACAACACCTCCATCGGCTTCTCCAAAGCTCTCCCGTCGCCGACCGCGTTGACCGCTACGAAGAAGAACTAAAGCCCCGGCTAAGCCGACCATAATGCCTCTTTTGTTTAACGAAATAAAGCACGCAGAACTCGTTCACGCAACCCAGTTGTTCGCCGTACTTGTGGCCGCCACTCCGCCCGCGATGGAGGTGCGTGCGGGGCGGCGGAGGATGACGACGTTGTAGAGGACGGCGGTCGTCAGGGCGTCAAAGGAACCCGCCAGCTGGAAGATGCAGGTGGATGAGTGGGGGAACAGTCGGCGCACTCACGAGGACGTACGAGCCGAACGGCTGCTGGTCGACGCCGACGGCGGTGAGCGTCGCGTACGTGGCCGCTGGCACGAAATTCAGCGAGAATTCAGTCGCTACAGCAAGGCAGGCAATCCAATGGTTCCGTCGTTGATTCGTTCCATTCCCTTGAGCAAACAGCTGGCGGTGGACGGCGAACTTCCAGACGAAAGTGGTGGCCAGCACGAGATTCACGGCGACGAGCCCCGTCTTCAGGGGCGTCGACAAGCGGACGTGCAGCGGCGTCAAGCAGCCCAGCGACAGGCAGTCTGCAGCGAGAATCGATCGACTGGTTACTCAAAGGAGCCCACCGGTCTCCTCGGGCAGCGGGAGGGTGGCGAGCGGGTAGATCGCGCCGAAAGCCGCGCCGCAGCCCACGATCACGCCGCCGCTCAACCAAACGGGCAGATTTTGCCGCCCGAAGTTGTGCAACGCAAATCGAATCACGAGGATGCGGTCGAGGAGCAGGAAGGAGAACGAAAGCGAGAGCATCACGGAGCAGTCCAGAAATAGGCAGTTCGACCAGAAGATCATCGCAGCCGAATGGGGGCCTAAACAGCCGACGAATTCGTGTCTTTCCTCGTCCACGCACCTTCCCGCACGCCCGCGTGGAGGAGGTAGCCGGAGAGCAGGAGGGCGAACAGGTCGTTGAAGATCCAGCACACGATGTTCACCTCCAGGTGTCGCGAGAGCTCCGGTTTGTTCGACGAACAGCGAAGACGGCAGAAGAGGAAGATTTGGAGACTCGCAGCCACGGCCATTGCTGGAGCAATCGTCGCGTACTGCCACCAAACCAATGCGGACATCATTTCAAGACAATGAGGAGTGGTCGACGGTTCTTCGTCTGCCGGTCGGCCAAAAGAACACCTCTCGTTCGTCAATCGAAGTGTCTGTCTGCCGCTACAATCCGGAGGGTGAGGGAGATACGAGCCAGCGGAATTTGTAGTCGGCGAGGGGATGACGCCCTTGAGAGCAAATGAGTGTGCCCTTTTGTTGATGAGACTGCCTGTTCGGTTATTGTGTTCAACAACGTTGGTTTGTAAAGAAAGCACGTAGAATTCTCGGGCATCCAGCGCTACGTGGTCGGCGTTGATTGCGGAGAAGACGGGACACGCAATTCGGGATTTCAAACTCCTATCTTTTTTCAAAAAACGCCTCCTCTCCTGGGGATGATTGTCTGTTTGTTCCACGACAACTGCAAAACCCTCGGCATTACCGAAAATAAACCGGCGGGGTTGCACAAGCTCGCTTGCATGCGCTCAAAAAGAAGCGCCTCGGCTGCCTGCTGCCTGATCAAAGGTCAACGAAAGCCGGCGGTAGAGCGGAGTGCCCGCTACCCAATTGCCTTGATCGCGTTCGCCGGGTTTGTTGGGGCGCCTGTGGCGGTTGACTGGTCGATGGCGGGCAGTGCGCGTTGTTTTGCGAGCGCTGCTTCGACGCTCCTTTTTTCGATCGGGATTCCTGCGTCCTTCCTGTCTTTCTCTCCGAAAAGGTTGCGCCTTGAAGTTCTACTTTTTTATAGCGACTCCAATGAACCCGGCCGTCCAGCAAGTCGCTTCGGGCGTTGTGCTGGAGATGTGGTCCGCCGCGTTCAACGACCAGGCGGCCGCCGACTGCGTTGTGAAGACGAAAGCGGGAGAGTTCAAGGCAAGTGATCACTGATGACGTCCGTTTACCCGATCGATTGCAGGTACTGAAGTGGGTGCTTGGCTGGCACTCGGACGCGTTCAAGCGGATGTTCGAAGTGGACATGCGGGAGGCGAACACAAAGACGATGGAGCTGCTCGCCTACTCGCACGAGGCCGTGGAACTGCTGCTCCGCTTCTGCTACACGGGCAAACTGCCCACTGGTGACGTCGCCTTGCTGTGCGAAGTCTACGAGGCGGCCCGCTGCTATCAAATGAAGCACGTGATCGTGAGCTCACCCCATTTACTCCTCGTTCATCATTAGCGCTTTCCAGACGTTATCGCAGCAGTGCATCCAAGAGAACGTGATCGTGGACAGCGTTCTGGGCTGTCTGAAGGTGGCCATCACGCACGAAGACAAGCTCCTCAAGGCGCGCTTGCTGAAGTTCGCGGCCGAGCACATCGGCGAGCTTTCGCAAGTGAGCGACTACGAGGTGTTCTGCGAGCAGAACCCGCCGATCGTCTGCCAACTTCTCCACTCGGTTAGAACGGTTGCTGCAGATCTCCGCACCGGCTTGGAGGAGGCCCAACGCCACGTGAAGGAACTAGAGACGCGCATGAACAAACAGGAGCAAATGCCTCCGGTCCTGCAACGAATGAAGGGTCTCTCTGAGTCGTCCGATGAGATGAAGCCCTGGGGATGGATGGACTGATGTGATTTCTATTCTGCTGAATGAATAAACATGTTGAACTAATTAAACAGTGCATGGTGGGCAGTGGAAGAGTCACCTGGCGGTCGGTCTGGCCAGTCTTCCTCGTGCGATCAGTTGGAGACGAGTATCCATCGAGTCGTTCTTCCTGTCCATCGCTCTTTATTTACATGCACCTACAAAACACAACAGATCGGATTACTCGTGAGAGATCAGCTCCGCCGCGACGTCTTGCAGTTCTTCCACGCGACGAACGTGTTCCTTCACTTCTTTTTCGGTCGCCTTCAGCGTTTCTTTTGCCTCCTTCTCGGCCGCATCGCCCACCGACAGCGAGAAGCGCTCGAAGCTGCCGATCCAAAAGACGGCGGTGGTGATCGCCGCGCCTCCGCCAGTGAGCAGCAGCTGAACGTGGAGCGACCAGCGGCCTTTGAAGTGGTGAGTGAAAGCGGCGGCCGTGTTCATCGCCGTCATCCCGAACGGAACGGCCATCCGGATAGCGAACGGATCGTTGCGAAGCAGCCGGCTGATGCTCGCCGCGTTCTCCGTCAGCAGGACGGCGAGCGTGAAGCCGACGCCGAACGCGTAGCCGAACGAAGTGAGCGAATCCACACAATCCGGCGGCGGGATGACGGTCGCGTTGAGCGAAGAGCTGGCCGGCGGACTACAGAGAAGAAATGAGTGAGCGATGAGATTCTTTTACTCAAATCCCCACCATTCTTTCGCTCCTCGATCGGCCATCGTCGCCAGAGCGGACACGTGAGAGTGTTGGAAGAAGACGTGGCCGCACATCCCGACCACGAGCAGCATCGCCGCCGAGATCACGAATGCGGGACTCGTATTCCTCCGAACAGTCGGAACGATCAGAAACGCGACTGGAAGCGAGCGGTTGCCCAGCCAAACCACCTGAACTCACCGTATTTCCCCAGACTGCGGGGCCAACACACGTCCAACTTGCCGACGTTCAGTTTGCGCGCGTTCGTCGTGTTCAGTTTGAACTCCCAGCCGAGCGGCCGCCACATTCCGTCGAGGCAGCCGTAGAAGAAGAGCGGGAAGGAGAGCAGGCTGAAGGCGCACAACGGCGGCGTTCCAACTCGACATTTAAATGAAAGCCGTGAGTGCAGCAGGAAAGTAAGGAGCTCACGACAATTGAAGAGTTCCTCTCGGATTTCTGCCCACTTCTCAAGCACTTTCTCAAGGGCGTTAGTTCGAATTGCACCCTGCGGAGGCGGCTGCTCTTGCTCGACGACCAGGCAGACGGCCGCCTTGTCCCCATTTTCCTCGGCGTTCTCCACTTTCTTCTGCGCGTTCCCTTCCGGCGGCCTCTGCTCTCCGGCCATCTCCAAGAGCGCCTCCATCAGTCGGATGCCGACAATGATGCTCGAGAGGACGGTGCTGAAAGCTTTGACTACAGAGACTAAAAGAAGTGGGGCGTACACGAAATGCTTGTGACTGCCGGCCTTCGAATGAGCGACGTAGTAGGCGGTAGTCGGCAAGGCAGACCTGAACACACGAATTGTGGAGCTTGAAAGGACGGCGCGGACCAAAGGTTGCTCGTCGCGATCTGGATGGTTCGCTGCACGAATCTCCCCTCGGCATCCGCTCCTTTCGAAGACGGTCGGCTGTACACTTGAAGGACAACTTAGCCTGCAACACGCGGAGGTCAAGAGAAAAGAAGGCGGGAACAGACCGCCGGCAACGAGATCGTCCAGGAAGTCGAAGCTCCAGTGGATCGATTGCGACCATCGCGGGAAGGCGGCGTTCGAGGCGGCGAGCAGCGAGAAGGCGGCCGCCGAGAAGATCAACGACGTTCGGAGGCCCCACCACGAGCGGAGGACGGCGGCCGAGTAGCTGGAGAAGGCGGCCGTCAGGGCCACCAGCGAGACGCTCCAAATGAGGGATTGAAGGAAGCCGGTTGTTCATTCACCTCCAACCGTCCATTTCGTCCTTCAAAACTGCTCGCAACATGCTGCCGGCCACGACGCCCTGGAAGAGGCCCCAGTTGTTGCGTTCGCGCACCAACTGGCCGATCTGTTTCCACCTGTCTTTCATCCCTGCAAACGCTTGAGGTTTACTCGATTTCAGAGGAAAAACAATTATCGGAAGCTAGCCGTTGTCCCTTGCTTTGATTCACGGGGACGAGCGAAAATGGAGATAAAAGATGTGCCACGGCGGCCTTTGCTGACAAAAGAATCCGTGGAAAATTTAAGACGCCAAACTCGTCGACGCGAACGTGCAACTCAGAAGAACAATCCCGCTGTCAACTACACTTTTGGCCCGGCTCCACGTGCAATCGAAAACAAGCAGCATTCTTTGATCGCATTCGATCGCACTTTCGTTGTCGACAACACGCCCCGGCCCCGACCGGAGGAAGCAAACCGAATGACGCGGCTCTCGGCATGTGGAATTCAGCGGCCCCGATTCGATTGCTGAATGGGGCCTGTTCTCTCGTTTGTTTGCAGCGAGCGGAGATCGAAGGACGGACCTTTCAAGAGTGCACGCACTTCTTCGTTCCAGGAACACGCGACTTCTGTCGACGACACGATCGATTCATCGGTCACGAGTTGCTTGTGGATTGAACTTCTGGACGCCCGGCTCCGACTACAAGCGGGAGTGGACAAAGAAGGTATGTGTTCCCGCATTTGTTTTTGTTCTGATTTGGAACCCGACGGTGGTCCGTGAACACAAGAGCCGCCTGGTGGAAACTATGCGTCAAACGTTGCAAGAGAAATCGTAGAGTGTGTGCGACTGGCGGAGTGAGAAACAAACTTTTTATCGCCTCAAACTAGAGCGCAAAGTAGAAAGCACACGTTTTGATTCATTCCCGCAACGTCCAACGAACAGTTCGAGTCACCAGAAGAAGGGTCGACTCATGGACTCTTTGTTTGAGTCCGGTCTTTTCGACCATTTCGTCTGCAGCAAGTGGGTGTGCCGCTCGACTTCAATGACTTTCCTGCGGCTCAAACGCCGCGATAAAAGCAACACCTTCTTTCATTCTTCTGTCAGAAATGAAGCTTCGATTCGTTCTCTTGATTTCTTTCTGCACAACGGAAGCCGCAAACGTCCTGGACTGGAGTTTCGATGGCGACGGGAATTTCAAGCCGTTTACGATCGCCGAAATCGGAACCACCGGTAATCCATTGCTGGCTTTCTTTTTTACGCCTCGTTCAGAGCATCCCGTGGGCTTCGCGGTGCTGAAGGGAACGTCTGCAGTGAACCTGATTCTCCCCGACGACGTCAAAGTGTTCGATCCGAAGTGAGTGTGCAGTTGATCTTTTCCTTCATTTTCCTTTGGATATCTTCTTAGAAACTCGACGACCTTCAAGAAGACGGCCGACATCAAGAACCCGGACGGCATTCGCGGAACGGACACGATCAAGGCACGTCTTTCCGTTTGTTTGCTTCCATTGCTGGAGTGTTCAGACCCATGCGGGAGAACTGACCGTGGCGGACATCACGATCGACGTGGTGGACGTTTCCTTCTACGTGGGCGACGAGTGGCCGGGCGGCGCGTTCGAATTGGACCGGCCGGCCGACCGCTCGCAGACTTCTTTCGTCCAGAGACTCCTGAACGAGCTGGACACGCGCGAAGTGGTCATCAGCTACGAGAAGCGAGGATCTCTGCCGTTACGAGTTGCTCACCTTCATTCTTTAGGGCGTGTTTCTTCGGCTTCTCCTCCGCGTTCCCCGGCCACCTGACGCTCGGCGGACGGGCGCCCGATCGCTGCAGAGACGACTAGACGCTCGTGCACGACGCGGACACGACGGGCGCTCACCAGTGGTCCTTCCCAGTCGACAAGTTCGTCCTCTTTTCGCTCATTTGATCTGATTTAGTTGCTGGCTTTCAGGTTCGAATTCGGAGCCCGCTCGTTAGAGAAGCCGGGCATCGCGGGCTTCGTCCTCTTCTCCTCGTTCATGGTCGTCCCGCAGCGCTTGCGAGCGGGCGTCTTGGAGCAACTGAACGCTGCAGACGAGCAGGACGTCTCCTGCTCAACGACCATTGAATTTGTGTTCACGATCGGTGGGAGAGAGGTGCGCATCCCACCGGCCGACTACTTGGAAGAACGAGAGAACGGAAAGTGCGCCCTGCGAGTGACCATCGGAGCGGAGAGCTCCTTCTTTTCCCTCTTGCCCACCATCTTCAAAGACCACTGGATTCTGTTGGATTACGACCAGCAGAAGGTGGGGTTGGCCTCTCGGCTGACAACCGTGGAATCGAACTGCGGCGACTCGCAACCGACCACCACGCCGAAGGGGAGTGCGCAGTTCGGGCCCGAAATGATCACTTCTTACCTTGTTCTTTTCCTCATGCACTTCTTCTGATAAAAACACTGTGCGGGGTCTCAAAGAGTGTCGGTGAAAAGTTGGACACGAGTGGTCTTTTTGTGTGGGTTCGGGTGGAGCTCCCGCTGCCGCTCGAGGCGCAAGAGATCAGGCAGGAACACCTCCGCTCTGATCAAGGGAGTGATCAGGACGAGAGCAACGGACGTCAATCCGGTCACCTTTCAAACGAATGCTGATTTCTTTATCGCAGAAGAACAGAATGGATGCATTTGTTATCCCACGAGCGACCGCTTCCTTCAGTTCAAAACGGTCGGGTCACGAGACTGCGGGAGGACGTCCATGAAGCTGATCGCTTGGTTGTCGATGTCCATCTTGATGCACCAGAGCTGGTGGAAGACGTAGCCGAGAACGTAGTCGGAAGTGTCCAGGTCGGAAACGTAGAAGCTGAAGGCGCACTGGTTGTTCGGGAGAAGCAGGTCGACCACGTAGTCGGTGGAGGGGATCGAGTAGTTTTTTCCGTTGATGCCGAACGTCCAATCGGGCAGAGTGCCCGCCCGTGAGCAGTCGACCGTGTAGATGTTGTGGTTGAAGTCGTAATCGGGCTGCACGTCTTGGTAGACGAGCATGAAGGCGCCGTACGGCAGCACGCCATCCGGAAACTGCACATTTCACCGGTCGGCGGATTTGCGACAAACGCGAGAATGAGCGAGTGCTTGGGCGCTGTGGCATTTCGTCGCCGCAAGTGAGGGCCACCGAGTCGAATCCCGCGCGACACCATGTATTCTTTTTGCACAGTCGACGGTGGATTCGGATTCTGCAAGGTCGATTTCATCAGAAAACTGCTGACTTTGCTCCAAACGGATGCATACGAAAAGAGAAAAAGGGCGTTGAAAAATGCGATGGTTTGGCATCTGCGAAACCTATGTAGTCCTACAGTTTTCGTCCAAATCCGACGAAAAGTACACGAAAAGAAAGAGCTCGTTTAGTAGAACAAAGTTACGCACGATGAGCGCAAGAGGAATCAATTGAAAGGAGCTGCGCGCCTTCAAGCACAAAAAGTGAGCATTTTCGGTCGACCTGACCGGCTGCGAAATGTATGTAGTCCTTCAGTTTTGGCTCAAATCGATTGAGTGATACAACAAACGATAGAGGAGAATCGGGGGAACAAAGTTACGCACGATGAACGCAAAAAAAATCCCGCACAACGGAGCTGCACGGCTTCGCGTCGCCGATCCATGCGGCAAAAAACCGACCTTTTTACTTTGGGCCGCAAGAAAGCGGGCAAACCCAACGATTTCGAGGGCGCCCGCGAGCCGTCTGGTAAAATCGACTTCGCTCTTTCGATTGCGGCTGGTTGCAGCGCGCCTGGATCAACCCCCAAGCCGCTGCGCGTCCCGCAAGGCCAAGGATTTCGATCAGTGGACGACTTGACGCCGCCCCCTCTCGCCGCTCATTTTCGCTTTTTGCCCGGGGGCGCGCCGACCGGTGAAATGAGCAGATTTTCCACGGGCGCCGGATGGCGTGCGGCAGAAGGATGTGCGGCACTCCGGTGTCCACCTTCGTCCAGCCACCGAGGAACTCGTCGCTCTTGTACGCAAAGAAATCGGTCATGAAAGCGAGCGAGCGGCTGTCCTCAAGCCACGTCAACGGAACGGTGTTCTGCGGAGTCGCCGGTCCGCACAGCCACTCCAGACAGCCGCCGAGCCTGCCCGAATGTGTTATTTACCCTCTTGTTGTTTCTATTCACTTACTCGAGCTGCGCCTGATAATGACGGCCGGATTCTAAACAAAAGAGATTAAAAGACGGCGAGAGGACGAACGGGGATCGCTCGTGCCCTCCAGCCAGGAGCACCAGAAGCGTTTGTTTTGGGCGATCTCCTGGAACAGGTTGACGATCGCCGACGAGTTTTCGTTCGGGTTGGCCGCGTCCTTCGGATCCCTGGACAAGCAGATCGAATGCCTTCTTCTGTTTCTTCCTACTCACCAGCTCAACCCCAGAACGCCGTCGGGCATCGACGGGTTGATCCAATAGGGATCGTCCACAACGTTCACGACTCCGAATCGCTGCGTCTTGTTCCACAAAGATCCGAAGCCGAATAGCTGCAAGTCGATCGAGTTAGGGTCTTGCAAACGATCCGCCGCACTCACCCCAACGAGATCGTCGTAAGCCGCACCGGAAACCTCGAGGTCGCCGCTGAAGGCCTCGTAGGCGCCCGCGAACTGCGCGGTGGACGACTGGGCGGGATCAAAGAACGGTTGGTTGGCAGAGCGACCGGGATAGTCCTTGGCGAGCACGAAGAGCGCCTCCGACCCGCTTTCCAACGAGACGGAGTAGTCGACAGCTGAAAGAAGAGACGAGAGTGAATGAGTGTGTAGTGGACCAACCGGGCGTTCCAATCGAAATGTCGGCCAAGATCGGGGCGTCCGGGTAGTACGGGATGTAGTTCTGAACAAGTGGAATAACAAACACCGCACTCTTCCACTCACCTTGTGCGTCTTGCGCATTCGCTCGTGGTGGGCCTTGAGGTCGTCGGCCAAGTGGCGTCGTTGAGTGCCCCGCACGATCAGCGGCTTCTTCTCGGCCGGGGCAGCCGCCACCATTGCGACGAACAGAAGAGGAAAGACCAGCAAAAACCTCATTGCGACTTTTGTTGAGCTCGAGGGAATGGTGAAAGACGAAAAGCTACTCTTGCTTTTTATGCGAAAAGATTGCAGGAACGGTGTGCGGGGTTGTGCTGCGTTCGTTCGTACCTACCGTTCCCGAGTTGTGTTTTATCTGCAAGGACGCCAAGGAAACCAATTAAAAGGGCGTGAAGTCCAAGAAGACTCGGGGTCAAACGGGCGTGGTCGTTAGCCGCCGCTTTTTATCGCTTCTCTGCGGCCCGCGTTCGTTGCTTTTTCGTTGGGTGTTGGTTTAAAGGAAGGAGAGTGGAGCTATTTGTGAGTGTCAGGAGTGACGAGTGCCGTTCGAAAGCACCATTCCGCCCATTTCACCCACTCGGAGCTCTCGAAATGGAGCCCCGACTACGCTCGGCCGAGTGTTCGCAGCTCGACAGCACGAACACGAGGGAAGAACGGACCCGTTCACGTCATGCGACCGAAAAATGATTGCGGGCGGTTCACGGACGCAGTAAGCAGCAGATCTGTGAGATGAAAGCAGTCCTACGGCCATCTACCGCTGTCGTTCCACCGTATTGTAAGCGAACTTTCAATCCCGCCATCAATGCAACACTGGTTTATTCTGGTCCTTCGTTTCACACTTCCGCTCACAGGCGCTTCGAAAAGGAAATTTCCTGCAGAGGAGTTGGCGGCGGGTTCAAGTGGAAGCCTTTCTCGTTGAATTTGAAGTGGACGCAGTGGGAGCGGAGGATGTCGGCGCCGATCGAGACGGTCCAGTACGGATTGCCCTTCTCCACCACTCGCAACGCGCACTGCCCGCTCTTGTTCCGACGGGCCTAAACGGGGAGTGAATGGAAGAACCGAGTGCTCACTTGGTCGACGAGCAGCGGGAGCTCGAACTTGCCGCCCTTCACGTCCATCTCCACGCCCCACTTGCTGTTGCACGGGGCGTAGATCTCGTTGTCCTTGGGGTCTTTTTGGAGACGGCCGACCTTCATGATCGCTTCAAGTTCTTGTTTGAAGCCTTTCGTGCGGTCCACGGAGAAGTTGATCATGTACCTGCTCTCCCAGTTCTTCATTTGGATTTTTGTGCGCGAAGTTCCGCTGACGAGTGTGCGGCTAAACGGCGAGTGGATGAAGACGCCCGTTTTTTCTACTCACTTCGAGGATTTGAACACCCAGAGTTCATTCTCCGTGCTCTTGACGAAGTGTTGGCCCCGCCCGCACCGGTCTTCGGCCACGCCGCCCAGCACGAGTTCGCCCGTTTGAAAGGCGCCTTTGATCTTCGGCTTCCTGCAGCAAGTGGGTGAGAGCAGTCAGGGAAAGAAGACACTCACGGGTCTGCAATCACCGTGAGGATGGGCGCTGGCTTGTTCGCAAGAAGCAGCGACCAGAAGCCACCCGGCGAAAAAGCGAACACGGGCAGCAGGCCCGCGATGTCGGCCGTGCAGGGCAGCGGACGGGCGCTGTTCTTCCCGTAGTGGAAGTGCACCGGCAGCATTCGAGCGGCGTCTGTGCCCAACTGCAATTCCGCGTGAATGCTTTGAATTTGAGGCTCTGCCTACCGCGAACCGATCTTGAGAGCCCCCCCACAACACGCTGGTGGACTTTGGGTACCCCTTCACGAACGACTTCGACTTTCTGAAGAGACGAGCAATGAAGAAAAGGGGGCGAGAATTACCGGGGGTTGAAGGTGCGTTTCGGAATGACTCGATTGCGGCAGTCGCTGTCCGTGACGTTCGGATCGAAAAGGATGGGCGTTGCGGGGAGGACCAAGTTATCGTCGTACACGAGAGCAAGCTTCAGTTTCTGGGCTGCAATCGAGGGGATGAATGAAGAAACGAGAGCTGACACTCACGCGGCGTTCCCATGAGCACCTCGACCACCGGCAGGCTTCCTGAAATTTCGGGAGTTCTCCGCGTTGTTCGCTGCAGCCGCTCACCTTCGGTTTGTCGCACGAACGGCACTCGTTGGGTTCCGTCTGTTGGGGCGGACGTTTTCGGCGGCGTCTTCGATTGCGGCGGGTTCTTTGGCTTCCGCAGCGATTTCGGCTTTCGTTGGCCGGGACGACCGCGGGCGGCCTCCGCGTCGAGAACGAGGAGGACGAGAAGGCAGACGGCGAAGAGCAGGGAGGTTTCATTCCTTGATGTGTCGATTGGACAAACGGTCTTCTTTTATACGCGAGGAGGACTGGCCGTTGATCGCCTCCGGTGTTTGAGCAGCTGACATGCTGTGGAAGTCGTTCTTTTGACCTCCCGCTTGCAACAAGCGGCCTTTGTTCGCTCCCCGCCGGCCAGAAAGCCCACTTCTTCCGGGTATCCTTCCTCTAGTCAGAATGCTCGCTGTTCAAACATCCAGCGCGGATTTCATGCGTGGGCGCCGCAACGAAACGCACAGCGATCACTCTGCACGGGACAGGCAGACAAAAACCCAAAAGAACTCTCGTGCTTGTTTACGCTCGCTGACCGGCTGCCAAAACTCTGTCGAGTTCATGTGCGCAATGACGAGGTCGTGAGCCGTCAGTAGAGTGCCTTCTTCGCAGCTCTCTGCTCAGCTGTTGGGCGGCTGCAGCCGTCTGCCAGCGGGAGGCCGGAGAGAGCGAACAGGACCTCTGCTTTTTGTCTCTTCCGCCCTGCCCACAAAAGCAACGCCAAGTCCGACTCTCTACCCACGATTCCCTCCAGCAAACGACCGAAAGTGACGTGTTTATTGCGAAGAGACCATTCGCTGCATACGGAACGAAAGGAAACTGCAGAGGAAAAGAGGAACAACGCGAGAGTGGGAAGAAACACGAAAGAATGTGCGGGAACAAAGAAGGGAGGCTCAGAAGTCGGCGATGTTCTTTTGGCGTTGCTCGCGGATCAGCCGCCGGCGGAATTCCTGAGCAATGAACCCCAGGCAGCAAGAAAGGAGGAGCAGGCAGACCGTATGGAGCACGATGCGAGCCGTCTGCCACGCGAAGATCTCGTCCGGCAGCGTCCAAACGCCCGCCCAGTGCAGGAGCAGAGCGACGAGCAAGTAGACGCACCAGCGGGCGCCGGCGAACAGGATCACTTTCTGGAAGCAACCGATCGATTAGAGGGCTGATGGAAAGCGGGGAACTCACGGAGAAGACGATGCCGGGCCCCAAGTACGACGAGCGGCGTTTGTACACGGCGAGCAGGTTGAGGAAAACAGCAGACGGAGCCGAGGACCTTGATCAACGCGTAGACGATGTAGAGTAGGATCCCTTTCTCTTGGGCAGCGCCCGGGTCGGCGGCAGTGTCAGCATTCGGAAGGATGAAGACGCTCATTCCCATCAGAAAGAGGAACGAGAAGTCCAAGCCGTCGCCCTGCAAACTCGCCCATTGGTCTGAACGACGAAAGGACGAAGAGAACTCACTTCGTCCGGCAGCTTCGAGTTGGCGGCGGGCGGCGTCGTCGCTTTCGGTCCAGCCCAAGTCGTCCTCTCCATTTCGGCCGCAATCGACGAGTTTGGGCGAGGCGGATGGAACTGAAAACAAGTGGAATCCATCGGGTGGATGGTCGGACGTTCGCGTATGCAACGAGGAAATGTACCGAAAACGATCCTTTTTGCCCGCATTTCTTCCTACACTACAACCTTACCCGAAAGAATTGAAAACGGGCGGGGGAAGCAGCCCCACAGAAACGATGACTAAACGGAAAGCGGAGCGGCCGCCGCAATCGATCGCCGACAGCGGGAGACGCCGTCCGAGCGCCCAGCTGGCCGCCCGCCGGTCTGCGAGCGAGGCGGCGGAAAAGCGGCGAGCGGCCGTCGGGTTTTGGCGCCCGATTTCGAAAGACTGCCGCTTTACGCCAAGGACCGTCCGCCGAAAGCAAGCGGCGATCGAGATGGCCGAAATATTCGAGAAAAGAAGCCGAGTGATCGTCCACGCCCCACCTGACTGACCGAAAGCATGAACGGGCCGCCCAGACGGCGAAAGCGAAATTTCGCCTTTGTTTACCGCACGCTCGCATTTCGCTCGCTTTTCTCACCGGCCGTCTGCAAAGTTGCTCGTAAACAACCGGCGCACTTCACGACTTTCTTCGCAAAAATCCGGAAAGCGGGTGATCAAAATAGTGCGAGTCTCTGCCAGCGGACGAGACGAGAACTTTGACGAGGACTACTCACTGACCGCCGAGTTCTCTTGTACGAGCATCAGGAGCCGGGCGCCTTCAATTGTAAGATGGGCTCATCGGCAGTGGGCGGTTAACGAACGACAAGACGGTGGGCGCCCGAGTTCGTGGATGATCCGGCCAGCTTGGGACTTTGCTGGTTTCTTCCGTTCGGTGCCACTTGCCAACCGCCACCGCATTCAAGCGGAGCGGGGCAGAGATCGTCTGCCTTCTTTCCGCCAGTCAGCAATGAACACCGCGTCCTCAAAGCCCGCCTCCACGCAAAGCAACCGCTGCCGGCTGTGCCTCCAGCAAGTTCTTTCGAGTTGCTCCACAGAACCTCCGACTTTCAGGCACGGCGGCGAGGTGAACCGCTTCTTCCACGTGTGCCCCGGGAAGGAGTGCCGCTGCGAGAAGGTGGGACGGACGGACGGAAGTCGTTGAACGTCTCTCTTTGCAGTGCGTCGTGATCCACGAACCGCGCGCGGTCATGTCGCGGCGGGCACTCGAGCGGCGAGTTCGTGGTGAGTGGCCGCTGCTCGCCGATTTCACTCCCTGCCCGTTGCAGGAAGACCGTCACTTATGCGCCCCCCAAATCCTGCCGCTGCGTCTCTTGCTCGTTGTTCGAAGAGCAGTCGGTGGAGCGGAGTTGCGTGACGTCGAGAGCGGCCGACTCGCGCAATATCGCCGCCTTCAGCGCTTCCTCGACTGTCGGCTGTCCGAGGGCGCGCTTTGAGTTAGATTGAGTAGAGGCCGTTGACCGCCGTCATTCCGCTCTTCTTTCAGGTCGCCCACCTACGAGCAGCTCGTTCTCTGGCGGAGCCACTTGCTGGCCGCCCTCCCGCCGCCGCCGGCTTTCTCCCCACCATCGAACTTCTTTCTGTTGTGAGCGAATAAACCCGGCGGCAAACGGTGGGCTTGTCCGTGATTCAAACTCGAGACGGGAGGTTCCCCACTACCCCAAAGAGGCGGCCGGAGAGCAATGAGTGTTCGTTGCGGGAATTCGTTTGTTGCCAGGCGGTCGGCAAGCGGTCGGTCATGAACAAGAGGAATTTGGGGTGAGGCGCGTTGTCCGTCGTGTCGCGCTCTTTACCGTTTGTGCGCGTTGACCTCGACGCGCCCGCCACCCGAAAAGAAGATCGAAATACGCCAAATGTTGCCTTCGCTCACCAAACGGAAGATTGCGTGACCCGACCAGCAGTCAGCGCATCGCTTCCCGCAAACCAACCGTTCATGCAAAACCGACCAAAAGCTCGCAGTCGGCGAGCGAATCGAAACGGCCGGCCACTTGATTCAGCGCTCCGCTGCTCGATCGGCGGCTCTCCAGTGCGATGGGCAAAGCGGGCCGCTCGGCGACCGTGGAGGAGCTGGAGTTCTACCACGGACTGCTGCCGCGCGAGGACATCCCGCACCTGCTGCTGCGGCCGGGCGACTTCCTGCTGCGGCAGTCGGAGACGGCGGCCGGCCAGGCGCGCCAGCTGATCTTCTCGGTGATGCTGGCGGACAACGCGGTGAGTGCTGGAACATTCCCTCTTACCTTCTAACCTCCGCTCCCCCGCTCACTTCAGATCAAACACGTGATCGTGCAGCGGAACCCGGCCGGCAAGTGGGCCACGGACAACACACGGCCCTTCTTCGACGGCGTGCAGGAGCTGGTCGCCCACTACGTGCAGTCGGGCGAATCGATGTTGCCCCACGTGAGTCCGCCTTTGTGTTTCTGCTGCTCACTCCCGCTGCAGCTGGCGGGCGTCGTGCTCGGCCAGCCGGTGATGCGCGCGCCCTGGGAGCTGCGGCACGGCGACGTGAAGCTGGGCGCGAAGCTGGGCGAGGGCGCGTTCGGTTCGTTCTCCTTCTGCCTTCAATCGACAGCCGGTGGTTGCAGGGGAAGTGAAGGCGGGGACGCTCCTGCTGCCCTCGAAGCGCCGCGTGGACGTGGCCGTGAAGCTGGCGAAGACGAACGACGTCTCCAAGGAAAAGATCAAAGAGATCATGAAGGAGGCTCGTATCATGCGCAGTAAGCCCTCTGCTGCCCATTCACCTTCCTCCCCGCTGCAGACTTCGAGCACCCGAACGTCGTCAAGCTGTACGGCGTGTGCGTGGAGTCCGAGCCGCTGATGATCGTGATGGAGCTCGTGAGTCCGCCCCCTTCTTCCGCCCTCCTACTCACCGACTGCTGCAGCTGCACGGCGGCGCCCTGGACGAGTACCTGAAGAAGAACCGCGTGCCCGCCCAGGAGAAGCTCGACAACATGTGCATGGGCGTGGCGTGGGGCCTGGAGTACCTGCACGCGCGCAACTGCATCCACCGCGACATCGCCGCCCGCAACGTCCTCTACTCGGACATGACGGCGAGTGCCGAGTGCGCCCTGCCCCTTCATCCCTCTGTTGCAGGCGAAGATCTCCGATTTTGGGCTGAGCCGCGAGGGCTCCCACTACAAGATGCCGACCGGCCGGCGCGTGCCGATGAAGTGGCTGGCGCCCGGTTCGTCCCTCCCGCCCACTGCTCACCCCTCCGCTGCAGAAGTGATCGCGTCGATGCTGTTCTCGCCCAAGTCGGACGTGTGGGCCTTCGGCGTGGTCGTGTGGGAGGTGTACGCGGACGGGACGGAACCCTTCCGCGGCGTGAACAACGCAGAGATCAAGAACCAAGTGAGTCCCGCCCGCCCTCCTCCCACACCGCCCGGACGGCTGCAGATCCTCGGCGGCACGCGGCTCGAGTTCCCGGCCGACACGCCGCCGCCCGTCGTCGAGCTCGTGCTGAACGACTGCTGGGCGTCGCAGGCCGAGCAGCGCGCCACGATGGGCCAGGCGAGTGCTCCCTTCCGCCTTCTAACGAGCTGCAGGTGGCCCGCAAGCTGGAGCAGATCACCGGCATGTCGCCGCCCTGCCTCGCCGTCGACAAGCCGCCCGCCGCCGAGCTGCAGCCGAAGAGGCGCCGGTCGACCGGCGGCCGCAAGCCGGAGCCCTCCGCCCGCCTCAAGGCCCGCCGCAGCTCCAAGAACACGCGCAGCCGCGAGTACACGCGTCAGGATTGAAGCTTTCCGGAATAAACTCAGTTGAAATCATTCGGCTTCTTGTTCTTGATGGGAGCAGTTGTGCTGGTGGGATTGCGCGTTCGGATTCGAACAGCGGTTGGCTTCTGACACGAACAGAACGATCATCTGCTTTAAAGGGGTCACGTGGAGGTGTGTGCACCCACCCCGCCTTCGATGCAATCCGTTGATTCCCTATCGGCCATTAAATTTCGGGCGGCGTGCGGGACGAGCATTGAGAAGCCGATGGTTTGTTTGCCGACGCTCATCTTGACGCAGTATCATCGGCGGTGCGAGCTGGCCGAGACAATTCGAAGGCGGCTGCTGCACTACTGCAACATTTTCGTTTGTCTTTGCTGAATGCTCTTTTCTGTGCTCAAGCGAGCAGGGGGCAGGAGAGAAGCAAGACCGCACATAACAAAAAGAACGGCTTTCAATCTCGCTAACGTTCAACAAAAATAGTTTGCGGGCCAAGTAATCCATCGTCGTGAGCCTGTGAAGAACGGAGGCGCCGACAGCAGCTGAAAACTCGCATCCACGCTCCGCTTGCTCATTTCATCACTCACTTCCTGATCGGTAGAACGAGGTACGAATTTATTTCTGGTCACCGTTTTTGTTGTTTCGCCCGTTTTGATGGTTGCTGTTCATAATCGTTGTTATGCGACGGGCGTTCGATTCGAATCAATGGACGAATTTGCATAGGGGAGCGGAACGAAAGCCGCGAGCCGCCCGCCCGCCTGTCAGTCGCACTTTCAATCGTCGCTCAGGTCGTCTGGTGGTTCTCGCGCGTGCTCCGAAGATGGCGGACAAATTCGAGACGCCGACGGGAATCTGCCTAGGCTACGCGGACATCCTCGCCACGGACGAGTCGGTGTCGCTCGTCTCGATCCTCTTGCTGGCGCTCCTCGTTGTGGAGCTTTTCGCCATCCTGCTCGTGGCCGCCTTCGTCTGCATGGAGACGTGGGAGAAGCGGGCCTACAACAAGGCCAAGGGCAAGGCGGTGAAGCTGGTGCTCACCGCGGAGTACCTCCAAAACCTTCGCCCGCCCAAAAAGGCGCCCGCCCCCGCACCGTCCGCCCTCCTGCCCACCGGTCGGTCGCCCCTCCGTCGCATCTAACGCTTCTCCTTGCAGACGACGAACTTCAGTCCGCCAAGCAGTCGGAGAAGAACACGGGCGAGAAGGCCGGCGACAAGGCGGACGAGAAGACGGGCGAGAACAACGAGAAGATGGCCGACGAGTACACGGCCGAAAGCAAAGAGGACTCCAAGGAGAAGCACAAAGAGGAACAGAAGGTCGGTTTTCTCCTGCACAACCAATCAAGCTGCTTCTTTCAGGATCTCGTGCGCAGCGTGACGGCCAGAGGCCCCACTCCGGCACCGCCCAAGGCCGCCGCCCAGCACAAGAAGAGCCTGACGATGATGGCCGCCCCTCGCCCGTAGCATGGGATTTCTTTTCGTTTGGTTGAATGAATAAACGTTTTCTTCTTTGCTCTCCATCCCCTCTTTATCCGTGTTTCTACGGGCGAGCCCGTGGACGTCTTGATCGCTCTTTTCGCCTTGGTGGAGATCGAGGACCTCCCGCTGGACGAGGAGAAGCTCCAAGCCGACGAGTTCTTTCGCTCACTCTCCGCCTACTTCCAGCGGCTGTTCCGAGTGCCCCGTGAGGTGCTCGTTGTAGAGCAATCCTGACCGATCTTCTCGCGGGTTCCTCTCCGTGAAGTGGAACTGCGCGTGGCAAAAGGACGGCTCTTGTGGTCGAGCAGACCATCCGCTTGCGCACTCTTAATCTTTGTTTTTAGTTAGCCTACTCTTATGTAGAGTCGGCTCGCCGGCGAATGGAGCTGTTGAACTGCGAGCGATGCGTGAAAGCCGCCTTTCTCGCCGATTGGTGCGGCCCGCGGCAGGCGGACCCCTTCTGCCCGTCTGCCTCACCGGCTGACCTCATCCGTTTTTACGACACTCATCACCCAACTGCGTTGTCTTCTTTCTGCAACGCCCAGTTGACGCTCAGACTGTACACGAACGGGTAAATGTTTGCAAAAAGAGAACACAAGAAAGACACTCGTAGATTCGACAACACATTCCCTTCTGTTTTTTACACACTACTTGTTCATGAGAAGCCGGACTTCTGTCTGCCGCGGAGAAAAATTACAACTCGCATTGAATTTCCGCGCGCTTTTAGCCCAAAGAATCGCCGAATAACGGGGATTTGAGAAGTTCACTGAACTTCGCGGCCCGTCCGTTGTTTTACTGTGCTTTTGGAAGGAAAAGCGATCACGCGTGCTTTTCAAACGGCTTCTTGCTTGACGAGAAAACTGCTTACAAATTTCCAACGGTTCAAGCTCCGCGTCTTCCTTGGAGTTTCTAATGGCAGAGGGCGAGCTTCCGACCCCACACCGCTATTCCTCGCTTTCTTGCCAAATCAGCAGAGTCGCGGCCTTCGAACACGAGCTGCTTTGAAACGAAATTCGTACGTTTACGGCACATCAAGTTCGGCGATTCCGCAACAAACTGAAGATGCAAAATGCATTTTCGCTCAGCCTCCCCTCGCTGGCGACCGTGAGTTTGGCTAACGAAGCTGACTGCATGACTTCTGCAGAGCGTCTACAACTTCCTGGAGCTGAAGGATCCAGTGACCAACTACCGCGTGTACTTCCTCGTCTCCGACTGCATGGCCCTCCTGCCTTCCGTCGCTCTCGTCCTGACCATCCCTTCCACAAGGGCGGAAATGTTGCCCGCCTCGTGGAGCCACTCGCGGAAGGTGGAATCCCACCCGAACTCCAACGAAAAGGTCGTCCACGTGCAGACATTTGCGGCAGAAAGGCGCCGCCGACAGACACCGTTCAAATTTGATGCCGCGATCAACACTTTTGCGATAAAATACCTACTTATGGTGGAAGCGAGCCGAGCGGCGCGGACTACAACGGGGCTCGTGGAGCACAGACGTTCCTAAAAAACCAAGCATTGCCTGAAAAAACAGACAAGCGCGGGGAAAAAGAGCCGTTAGCAATCTTCCGCCCGCGACTTCATGCCGCAAGCTGGGCAGAATGCTTCTTTTCGTCGTTTGCTTGCGGCTTTTATGCAGCCGTTGCTTCCTTTCACGAATTGAACGCCTACTCCGCTCCTTCATTACTACCGTGTTCCTGTCTCTTCGAGCCGCTTTGCTTCTGCTTGGAGATCAAGAAACGATTGGATGAATGCTTGCAGGTTTATTTGTTAACGGAAAGGATCATCCGTGATCAGCAGAGGCCGCAGGTCTCTCCGCACAGAGCTGTTTTGTGGTTCTCCGGGACGAAGGGCGAGTCGCAAAAGTGGTTGCGGTTCCACTTGGCGCAACTGGAAGGCGTCGAAATGAATGGCGAGAATGGAGGGAACTCACTTGTTGTCCACGTCCTGGCACTTGCTACGCTGCCGTCCGTGGAGGCGGTTCGCCTTCAGCTGCATTCCGGGGGCCAGCGGCAGGTCGGTGAACGGAAGGCCGACAGCCAAGTGGACGGACAGGAGGCACACGAGGACGACGAACAGCGAGAAGGAGTTCATCTTCTTGATCGAAAGGATTGAATTGTGCTGAACAGGGCCCGCAAGCCGTCTTTTATACTCGCCGTTCGTTCGGGTGGAAGGGCGTGGCTTTTGCGGATCTCACCGGAAGCATTCTCCTGTACGTGTGGCTTCGATCGAACAGAAGTGAACACTTGGACCTGTGTGTTCGATGCAAGGCCACCGACTTCTCCTCGGTTTGCGCACCTGCCGGCCGGTCGAAATCCGCGGGGAACCGGAGACCAGACGGAACGAACGTGGGGGCGAACGCGAGTGAATCCTCGACGGAAACCGGCGGATTCGAGTCGTTTGTTTGAGCAGGCGCCGCCGCTTGCTATTCCGAAATACGCCCCTGCACCGATTTTGTGTTAAACCCGCCCGCTCCGCCCCTTCCTGTCCGTCCCGCTTCTCTCCGCACAACTCGCCAGTCGGGCGGCGGCCGGAGCCGAGCGGCTGTTTCCATCGCGCCGCTTTGTTGTTGGAATTAGTTTTGGGCCAATAAGGGAGGAATCTCGAGTCAGGTCAGCATTCGTGATGAGTGCGGGAGGCACTCATTAACTCTGTGCGGCTTCTTTTTATGCGGTGCAGAGCTCCAGGAAGACGAGCAATGGAATGCATCAATCACCGCGTTCTTTAGTGCAGGCGACTATCTAGCCGTGATTATCGACTGTCAAACCAGTGGAAGAGGAGGACATACCTCTATTTCTCGCCAGCAAAGTGATCTCGCCCCTCATTCTTGCTGCTTCTTCGTTTCCGGCCACTTGCTTCACACTTGTGTGTGCGTTGCTTTGGTTTATTGCAGGTTGGATGAGGAAGAATGGACTACAAGGAACATTCCTTTCAGTTGTTTGTCGCGGGAGCGGCCGGGGGGTCTGGAGTTAAGTCGAGGAAGCTGATCGCCTGGTTGTCGACGTCCATCTTGATGCACCTGCAAGCCGGCAGTTCAGTTCGATCATCGCTCTCTACTTACCAGAGGTCGTGGAAGACGTAGCCGAGAACAAAGTCGGTGGACAAGGAGTCGGAGGCGGAGACCTGCAAGCTCCACACGCACTCCCAGAGCCCCAAGTCGACCACGTAGGCGGAGGAGGGGATCGAGTAGTTCTGCCCGCCGATCGTGAACGTCCAGTCGGGCAGACTGGCCGCTTGCCAGCAGGGCATCGTGTAGATGAAGAGGTCGAGATCCAGGTCGGGCTGCACCGCGTTGAAGAGGGCGAGGAAGGTCTCGTAGGGCACGAGGATGTGCGGCACTCCGGTGTCCACCTTTCCGTAGCCTCCAGCGAACCGTTGGCCGTCGTACGAGAACGAGTCCACTTGGAAAACGAGCGAGCGGCTGTCCTCCAGCCACGTCAACGGAACGGTGTTGTCCGGAGTCGGCGGTTTGCACCAGAGAGCCAAACAGTCGCCGAATCTGCAAGAAGCGGGGTTTATTTCCGTCGAATCTCTTGTGCTCTTACGTCGTCAAGACTTGATACTCACGGCCCGCTTCTGCAATCCAAGGATTAAGAAAGGAAGAAGAAGAGAACTAACGGGGATCGGTGGTTTGCACGAGATATTGGCACCAGTACCGCTCGAATCCGGTCGCTTCGAAGAAGTTGATGATCGCCGACGAGTTCTCGTTTGGATTTTCCGCGTCTTCCGGGTTCCTGCAGCTCAATGATTGGATGCTGCCGTCTTCCCGCTGCTCACCAGCTCATGCCCACCACTCCGTCGGGCATCGGCGGGTGATTGTAGTAGGGAGCAATGACCTTGTTCACCACACCGAACCGTTGAGTCGTGTTGAACCACTCGCTCAAACCGAACAACTGGAAACGAGCAATTAACGCAGCATAGGTAGTCATCTGTGAGGATTCTCGGCAACTCGATGCCCGCATTCATGCCAGGAACCTCCTCACTCACCCCAACGACGTCGTCGTAGGCCGTTCCGGAAGCTTCGAGTTCTCCGCAGAAGCCGAAGTAGTCGCCGGCCTGTTGAGCAGTGGACGACTGGGAGGGGTCGAAGAAGGGCTGGTGGGCGGAATGGTTGCGGCCGGGGTAGTCCTTTGCAAGCAGAAAGATGGCCTCCGACCCGGTCTCGAGTGAGACCCAGTAGGTGACCGCTGAAAGAGAGAATGAGACGAGCCGAGAGTGGAAAACACTCACGCGGCGTTCCAACCGTGATGTCCGTGAGAATGGGCGCGTCCGGATAGTGGGGGATGTAGTTCTAAACGAGACGGATAAAAATGCGGCATTCTTTCCACTCACCTTGTGGATCTTGCGCATCTGCTCGTGGTGAGCCCTGAGGTCGGCGGCCGCCCAGCGACGTTGCTTTCCGTGGACGACCAGCGACTTGTTTTCATCCTTCGGAGCGGCCGGTGCGCCGGACACGGGTCCAAGGACAAGAACTGCCAGAAAGAGAGCAAGAAGCTTCATTTCAGCTTCCTTCGTTCGCACAGGAGTGGTGAAGAGTGGGAGTCTCGGTCGTCTTTTTAAGCTAGACGGAAGCCGTGAGCGTTGCCATTTAGATTGGTCTCTACTCTCTGAATTATCAGTGAAAGCTAATGGTCGCGTTGAAAGGATGACAAAAGAAGCGAGAGCGCTACGATGCTCCCTGGTCCGCGACGTGTTTTCCGACGACGTTGATTCCTTTCCGTAGGCAGCCAGCGCTTCTTATCGCTCAAAATGAGCAGAAAAGACGACCGCCGGTCCAATTTGTTCGGGCGGGCGGTTAATTAAGCGGTCTAGAAGCTATCGGCCGCAAATGCCACCCCGTGTGGGCGAAGGGCCCTACGGATTGCCGATCAACGGGTGCACATTCTTCACTCGCCGACTGATCAAAGAAATTAAACGAACGTCCGCTTGGCTGGCATCTTCGTCATATAACGTCTGCGCAGGGGTATAAACCGGCGTCCAGTTAACTTTCGTCAGTTCGATCGCGTGCTTGCAGTGGAAATCGTTTGCTTCATCACATGACATTGCTACTTCACGTGAGACAATTAAAGGAAGAAGAAGCCTGCGAGAAGCGGGCAATGATAAGCGGCTAGAAGAAGTGTAGAAGCAGCGACGGAGTCGAAAAGAAGGACGCAAACAAAAGACAAACAATTGGCAAACAATGATGCCATCGGTTGCCAACCAAGCCAACTGCTCGATCAAGACCGGTTCACAGATGGTCTGTTTGTCGCCGTGAAGTCAAAGACTCTTCACGTTTGTAGCCTTTTGTTTGCTCTGTTTACATCCTTCTGCCTGGTTGAACAGTTTTTATTGCTGTTTGATTCGTAGGTGAGAAAAATCAATCAAGCGCACTTTCAGGGACTTCGAATGGCAGCTCCTAGGTGGGCTGGGGCAGAACGTTCAGGAAGCTGATCGACTGGTAGTCGACGTCCATCTTGATGCACCTACGAACTCACGATCGAAGTGACCACTTCTCCACTCAACTCACCAAAGAGTGTGGAAGACGTAGCCGAGGACGTAGTCCGTCGTCTCGTCGGCGTCCGAATAGTAGAGGCTGAGAGCGCACTGATCGTTCGGGAGCAACAAGTCGACTACGTAGGCGGAGGAGGGGATCGTGTAGTTGACGCCGGCAATCTGGAACGTCCAATCCGGCAGGAGGCCCGCTCGCGAGCAATCGACCGTGAGGACGTGGTGATCGAAGTCGTAGGTCGAATCGACGTTGTAGAAGACGGCGAGAAACGCTTCGTAGGGCAGCAGAATTGTGGGCACTCCGGTGTCCACTTTGGCCACTCCGCCGTTGTGTCGAGTACTCGCGTACGTGAAGGCGTCCAGCCAGAAGGCGAGCGAGCGCGTCTCCTCCACCCACATCAACGGCAGCCTCGTGCTCTCCGTTCGGACATTACAGAGCCAGTCCAGACATCCGCCGAACCTGTAAGAATGAATTTGTTCTGTTTGCCGCTCGACCTCACTCTGTTGCTGACGCGTACTTGTGGCCATAAACTGAAGGGAAGGGGAACAAAACAGAGATCCAGTGGAGACGAACCGGGATCGGTAGCGCTTTCCATCCATTGACACCAGTAGCGGCTCTTGTTTTGCCCGTACGCACCGAAGAAGTTGAGGATCGCCGACGAGTTCTCGTTCGAGATGATCGCGTCGGCCGGGTCCCTGCAGTGGCGAGCGGATTATTCATTTCCTCGGCTCCTCTCCACTCACCAGCTCAAACCGAGAACTCCGTCCGGCATTTGCAGGTGAATCGAGTCGAGATCGAAAATCCGGTCGACCACGCCGAAGCGTTGCGTCGCGTTGAACTCGTCGCCCCAGCCGAACAGCTAAAGGAGTAGAATGGAATTGAGAAGTGAGGTGTTCATGAGCATTCCGACTAGTCGAAAAGCAACTCACTCCAACGACGTCAATGTAGGCTGCTCCGGAAGCTTCGAGTTCTCCGCTGAACGCAAGGTAGTCGCCCGCAAATTCCGCTGTTGAGGACTGGGCGGGATCGAAAAAAGACTGGTTGGCAGAGCGGCCGGAGTAGTTCTTTGCAAGCACGAACGTCGCCTCTGATCCCGTCTCCAGCGAGACCCAATAGTCGACGGCTGCAGGGAGTGAATAGAAGTCAAGTAGGAGAGCGGCCTACCGGGGGTGCCGATCGAGATGACCGTGAGGATGGGCGCGTCCGGGTAGTTTGGAACGTAATCCTAAACAAATAGACAAGAGGTCACCCCAGACACACGATGCTCACCTCGTGCGTCTTCCGCATCTCCTCGTGGTGAGCTTTGATATCGTTCGCGAGCCAGCGGCTTTGCTTTCCGTACACGACCAGGTGCTTCTTTTCCTCGTCCTCTCGGGCGGTGACCACAAGCCCGGCGCAAAGAAGAAGAGCAAAAGAAAGCTTCATTCTCACTTGCTGCAGGCGAAGAACGTCAACATGAGACTGTGGCCCTCCTTTTATGCTTGGCGAGCGAGTGTGCTTTCTGCTCATTTTCGTCGTTATGCTCTCTCTTATCAGTTGCCCGTACCAAAAAGAGATGGGGTCAATTGAAAACCTTCAAAGCGGACGGTTCGCGAACAAGAGATTTCAAAGCGACGAACTGCTCTCTCGCAAAAGCGCATTTCGCTCCAGCCACCTGCGCAGAAGTGGAATCTTTTTGCTCGGTTTCTTCCACCTCAAAGACCGATCCAGAATGCACGATCGAAAAGCTCCGTACTGCTTGAACGTGCATTGGAGTCAAAAACAAAGAATTTGTCGGAATGTCGGCGAATTGATAAGCGGAAGACTGCCGTTGATGAGAGAGTGGCCGTTGCAAACGCAGCGAACAAAGAAGTTCATACGAGCGATCAAGAAGCACGCCAAGTGATGATCGGCATTTGGTCTGACGACCAAAAGGTGTTTTTAGCGTCGACTTTTGCGAGTAGCCTTACACTCTGCAGTCCTTTCTTTGCTGCCGAAGGTCGCCGGACTCACGTGGGTGTCTTCTTTTAAACATAAAGAAGTGCGCGCTAATGCGTCTGCCGAAAATGGGCTGGCAGTCACACGGTGCACTGCTTTCCATATTCTGTCATATTTTGTTTTACTAAGCTGGAATCATTACCGTCTTTATCGTGTTTTGTTTGCAAATGAACACCGGTCGTTTTGAGCGGTCGATCCAATATCATTCAATCTAATGATTTATTGCGTTGAAGAAACGTTTGCACTGACGGCCATCGATTTCTTCATTTCTGCTGAACGGAAGCCGAAGGAGTGGGCTGGGGGAGAAGATCGATGATGCTGATTGCCTGGTTGTTGAGGTCCATCTTGATGCACCTGAAACACAAGCAGCTCGTTAACGCCACATGTCTTTGAACTCACCAGAGCTGATGGAAGACGTAGCCCAGCACGTAGTCCACGGACAACCAGTCGGAATTGAGCGCGCTCAAGATGCACTGGCCGTCGGGGAGGTACACGTCTACCACGTAGTCGGAGGACCGCACGACGAACTGCTGCTCGCCGATCGTGAACGTCCAGTCGGGCAGACTGCCGGCTTGCGAGCAGTCGACCACAAAGAGGTTGTACTCGTAGTGGTACTCCGCCTTTGTGTCGCCGATGATGGCAAGGAAGGGATCGTAAGGCAGCAGGATGTTCGGCACTCCGGTGGCCACCTTGGCGAAGCCCCCGCCGAACTGTTGGCCGTTGTACGTGAAGGAAGTCAGCGAGAACGCGAGGGAACGAGTCGACTCGATCCAAATCAGCGGGAACGTTCGTTCGGCCGTCGGCGGTGCGCAGATCCAGTCCAGACACGCACCCAATCTGCAACGAAAAGAATAGCTCTTCCATCGATCGGATTGTTGGACCCACTGTGTAGCTGATCCGTACTGCTGGGTGGTCTCTGAAGCAAAGGAAAGAAATAAAACATAAAGTGAAGAGAACAAACCGGGACGCGTGGCCCGTTCGATCCATTGGCACCAGTAACGCTCGTATTCCGGGTACTCGGCGAACAGGTTGATGATCGCCGACGAGTTCTCGTTCGGAGCGGCCGCATCCGCCGGGTTCCTGCAAGCAATGAGTGGGCGCTCTCTCCACTGCACTCACCAGCTCAGCCCCAGCACGCCGTCGGACATCCGGGGCGTGACAAAGTAGTCGTCGTAGACCGTGTCGACCACTCCAAAGCGTTGAGTTGTGTTCACGCCGTCGCCTCATCCGAGCAGCTGAAAGAAGGCAGGAAGCATCCATTTCGTTGCGTAAATCGAAGCAAACCAGCGCCGTCCACTCACCCCAACAACGTCGGTGTACGCCGCCCCGGAGGCGAACAGCTCTCCGCTGAAGACTGCGTACTCGCCCGCGTACTTTGCAGTGGAGGACTGGGCGGGGTCGAAAAAGGTTTGATTTGGGAGACGGCCGGCGTAGTTCTTTGCGAGCACGAACGTCGCCTCCGATCGCGTTTCCAGCGAGACCAGGTAGTCGGCGGCTGAAAGAAACGAGTAGACGAGAGTGAAATGGGGCTTACCGGGCGTCCCGATGGAGATGAAAACCAGGATGGGGCTTTCCGGATAGTAAGGAACGTAATTCTGAAGAGACACAGTCATAAGATTCACGCTCTTCAGCTTGCCTTGTGCGTCGTCCGCATTTGTTCGTGGTGGGCCTTCAGGTCGTCGGTCAAGAGACGCCGCTGCTTTCCGTAGATCACCAGAGGCTTCTTCTCATCGCTTCGTGCAGCAACCGCGAATACGGTAGAGAGAACAACGAGGGCATGAGGAGCTTCATTCCGACTTCGTCGTTGCCGAAATGGATGTTAAGAAGCAATAACAGACCGCCTTTTGTACCTAAGAGAGTTGGCTGACGAGTGGGGCAAGTTGGTGTGATTTCCGCTCATGGTTTGTCGTTCCTATCAGCGAATGAGGCGCGAGTCGATCGAAAGGGACGAAGTTCGAAGCATCAAACGGCGACCACTTGTGGCGACTGGTCTTCAATGACGCCATCTGCGTCCAACTATCCATTCCAACTGCTAGCAGGCGGCCGCCAGTTGTGTGTGCATGCACGCATCTCCTCCACGCAAAAACAAGCGACCAAAAATCCCCGTACCAGGTGAACGTGTCTCGGAGTCAACGACGATTATTTGTCGAAGCATCGAATGATTGATAAAAGGAAGCACAAATTCGCCGTTAAAATAGGTGTGGCCGTTGCAAACAGGCCGAGACAAACGAACGAAACAAAGAAGTTCATACTAGCGAGCAAGAAGCACAACAACTGATGATGAGCAGTTGATCGAATCTAAAAGCGTTTGGTAGATGCGAATAGCCGTTTAAATCGCGTGTATTTTGTCCACTGCTTCAACTCAGTGTGATCAATGGATTTTTGAGTGAATACTCAAAGATTGCGAGCCTCCAAATCTTGCGGCGTATTGTGTTGTTTTGTTTTTTCTATTCATTGCACTTGTGCCCCTCTTCTGCATGCCTGGTTTGTTTATTTTGTGAGAAAGGAACGTTTGGAGTTAACAGCTGTGATCTCTTCACTTGTGCTGAACAGCGCTCTGAGGAGTCGGCTGCGGGACGGTGTCCAGAAAGCTGATTGCTTGATTGTCGACGTCCATCTTAATGCACCACAACTGATGGAAGACGTTGCCCAGCACGTAGTCGGTGGTGGCCGAGTCCGAGTAGTACGCACTCAACGCGCACTGATTGCCGCCGAGCAGCAAGTCGACCACGTACGAAGTGGAGGGGATCGAGTAGTGCTGCCCGCCGATCGTAAACGTCCAGTCGGGCAACTCGCCCGCTCGATTGCAGTCGACCGTGTAGAGGAAGTGGTCGAAGTCGACGGTTGGCTGCACGTCGTCGTAGATGGCGAGCAATAATCGAAAGGCAGCAGGATGTTCGGCACTCCGGTGTCCGCCTTTCCGAAGCCTCCAACGAACTGCTGCCCCTTGTACGTGAACGAGTCGACCGTGAAGGCGAGCGAGCGGCTCTCCTCCAACCACACCAACGGGAACGTGGTCTCGGGCGTGGCCGGCTGGCAGTAGTCCTCCAAACAGCCGCCGAACCTGCAAACAGCAATCCGCCCTTATTTTTCGTTCTTCGGCTTACTCCGTCGCTCCTCGGTATTCCCGTCCGTACACTAAAGAAAAATAAATGGAAGGGCAGTCTGGGGGAACGAACGATCGGTGTAGATGTCCACCCAATCGCACCAAAAGCGTTCGTAGCCGGTCACGCGAAAGAAGTTGATGATGGCCGAGGAGTTCTCGTTCGGGTTGGCCGCATCCGCGGGATCCCTGAAGAATTGAAGGCAATGACCATTTCTGCGGTCTTCGCGCGCTCACCAACTCAATCCCACCACTCCGTCGGGCATCTCCGGGTTCACGAAGTAAGGATCGTTGACTCTGTTTACGACGCCTGAAAAGAAGACAGAATTGGCGAGTGTGTGCCCTCAACTCACCGAATCGTTGGGTTGTGTTTGGCCAAATCTCGGGATCGATCAGCTGAAGCGGCAGAGGAGTTCAGGGGTCGAAATGCTTTTGCCAGCAATACGATAAGCAAACGCGGCGCGCACTCACCCCAACGACGTCGTCGTAGGCCTCGCCGAAAACCTCGAGGTCCCCGCTGAACGCGTAGTAGTCGCCAGCAGCTTGAGCTGTCGACGATTGGGCGGGATCGAAGAAGGGCTGGCGCTCGGAGACGTTGCGGCCGGGGTAGTCCTTGGCGAGCACGAACGTCGCCTCCGAGCCGCTCTCCATCGAGACGTCGTACTCGACTGCTGAAAAGGAGAAAGGGGTGTTAGGGGAAAGAGGACGGGAGCAAACCGGGCGTTCCAATCGAAATGGTTACGTAGAGGGGCGTGTCCGGGTAGGAGAAGATGTAGTCCTAAACAAGGTAGCTTACACTCCAGTCTCTTTTTTCCTCACCTTGTGGATCTTGCGCATTTGGGCGTGGTACTTCTTGAGGTCGTCGCCCAGCCAGCGGCGCTGTTTCGTCCGCAAAATCATCGGTTTCTTCTGCTCGAATGGAGCGGCGGAGACGACGAGGACGACAAGGAGGAGTAGGCAGACGGAGAGAAGCTTCATCTCGGCTCCTTTCTGCTCACGAGTGATGGGCGAAGAAGAAGCTGAACATCTGTTCTTTTATACCGAGAGATGAAATTGGGCGTTTCTCTTGATCAGCGGCTTCATTGATGGCAAATTGGAGCATCTGGGAGCGAGTCGGTCGGACAAGGGCGTGTCCTCTTCCAACGACGATGTCGGTTCCATTGGCCCGTCTCTTATCAGTTGCAGGAAGTGCTTTCGTCTTGAAGGGCGTTTAATGGACGAGCAAAGAACCGGCGGAAAGTCCAACAAGAACGGCAGTCAAATTTGTTAAACTTGATCACATTTCTTCCCTTTGCGCAGTTCACTTGCAGGCAGGCAATCCTGACGAATCAACTGTTGAATAAAATAAAAATCAAAATGCTGATAGCAAAAGCCGCCGTTGACGTCGATTGCGTGGGCGAGCCCGGCGGCGGACACGCTCAGAACAAAGAAGAAATACGAGCAAGAGATCAAGCAGTACGACAGGAGGGCGTGTCAACTGCGTCCTAGCAGGCCATCATTTGAGCCACACGAGTCTTTGCGGATATCCTTCGTCTGATTTCTTGTGTGCAGTGCAGCTTCACACAAACTTGACCGTGATCGATGCCGCCCTCCCGTCGCTCGAGCCCTCGCTGATGAGTCCATTGGGTTCTCCGCGACTATGATTGCTTGACTTTCGTTGCTCGACCGTCGACATTTCGCGATCATCCTTGCTTCCCATTCGTTTGTTCAATTGGAGCAGCTAGACGCTGTGAACAAACATTGCTAGCATTCCCCGTTCGATTTTCCGCCGGTCCCCGCGATCTGCTTCGTTTCGACCACCAGTCGGTTGCATTTGGGTCGAAATCTGAACAAACACGCTGGCAGAATCGGGGGCACATTTAAACACGCCCGTTCGTTCATTAACACAAAGCGAACGACCATAAACTCCACTCCCCTCTTCGTCATCCTTCTCCTCCTCGTTCAAGCGGATTCCGCGCGTCCTCGCCGGCAAGGGCGCGACCAAAAGCAAACGCCCTACTGCGTTCCGCCTCCCGTCGTCAAGGGCAACTTTCCGATCTGCCCGCCCACTCACCCCTACGACCGCACGCGGACGGCGTGCTGCGGCGCCGTCCGCATCAAGCCGGTCCTCCTGGAGGACGGGCGCTGGATCGACGACGTCGACTGCGCTCTGAAGCCGGAAATCAAGAACGGAAAGCCGCACTGCTGGATGCAGGGCTACGCGCTGACCGCCGACACGAAGCGCTGCTGCTGGACCGAGGCCCCGTAATCAGTTTCCGCTCTCTCCTGTTGCAATAAACGAATCAAATGGCGCTGTTTGGCATGTGATTCTGATTCCTTTTTCTTGGCTCCTTGACGATTCGGTTCGAATTTCGAACATCATCGTTGGGTGGGAAGAGTGGAAATGAGAAGCTTTTAGGAGCAGCAAGTTCTTGGTTGATGAAACAGCAAAGGGAATTGTGGACTGTCGAGAATTCGGATAGCCGCGGGTCTTCTTTTGGCTGCCCGTCATGGAATGATCGGGTGAATTGCACGTTGTTCATGTGAATAGTGCACGCTCTAAACACATGAGTAAATGTTTCTTGCTAGTCTATCTCGTGCACGTTAATCGGTTGTTTTTGGGAGTTATTCCGAGGAAGCACTCGAATTGTCGTTGTGGTTGTGTTCTGATCGAGAAACGGTCAAATATTCCAACATACAACGAGCGGCCCGTGAATTCCGAACTTCAGTACGGCGGATTCCGTGTTGCTCGAATCTGACAGATGACCGCCACAACTCCTTGTGCTCGATCTTATTGGGAAAACACAGCGTATTTTATTCCGCGCGAGTGCTGCTTGAAGTCGACGGGTTAGACGATTGCCGCCTGGCGCAAACGGGGCTTGAGAGGGTGGGGAAGCTCTCGTGTTATTCCGAAGCTGGACATCGTGCACCCGGAACATTTATTCCGTTGCCCCGTGGGCACCTGCCATCGAGTGGATTTGTGAGGGAAGGAATCGACAGAAGAAAAGCGAGAATTCCGCGGAGCGCTCTTGCTGCTACTCGCGTTTTTCTACCCTTTTCAGTCTGACTTCAACGATTTGGATGTACGGTTTGCTTTTGCTCTTGGCTGTTTGCTCACAACCACCCTTTGACGTCCGTTCTGAAGCGAGTTTCGACCCTATTTGAACCGCCTGTTAGACGAGCATTCCCTTACTCAATTACTGCTGTTGAGCGTTGTTTGGAGAGTTTATTCCGTAGCGTTTTGTAGGAAGTGAGCGCAGACTTTAATGCGCATTTACTTCTTCCTACAGCCGACCGTTGAAGATGAGCAGCTGTCGACGGTAGGTTCTTCTCTTCGGTTTATTCGGTTTGGTCACAGCGAATAGCAGAGCGAAGGCAACAAAGAACCGCTCGCTTTCGCGGATTTGACGTCGGGAATGCGAGAGAAATTGAATCGATTACGCCGATCTTAGCCCCAACCAACGGTCACACAAACCCGACGTCACAACGCTTTTCATTCCGCACGACGAACAGAGCAGCGGTGATTCATTCAGCGACCAGCGAAAGTCCTCTGTTTCTGTTGCCGTTGAATCAAACACACAAAAGAGGCTTCCGTCTAAAGGTCTTTCAGCATTCATTCGTGGAGTGCTCGTTGACACGAGGCGAACTCCCGATTCGCCCACCGTCCAACAGGGCGAATGGACGAAAAGTCGCGAGGAGGATTGCAGCTGCACGTTCAATTCCATGCCCATTGTTCACGTGCGCGACGTCTTTGCCGACTCGAAGAAAATCCAACAAAAGCGTTTAACAACCAACCGTTTTCTTTCAAATGTGGGCATTCCTTGGCTCAGTGCTCGGTTTAATCTGTGTGCACCCCGATCCACGAGTGGTTTCTCTTTTCTACCGGTTTTGTTTCGTGTCCGCTCTGCGGCAAACGCTCATTCCGCACGAATCTTATGTAGCGAACATCGACGAGACTGACGTTAAATTCCGTGGCCTTTGTGAACGCAATGATTTTGATGTTTCCGTTAACAAGCGGCCAATCGACGTCATCTTCCCATTTCTGATCAGCAAATTCCGCTCGGCGGACTTCTTGAACGGCTGGAACACACTCTTGTTGGTGCGAAGCCCCGATCTTCGGCTTCATGCGTGGCTGAACACAAGTGCGGCGCGAGGTCTCTCTCTCATGCTTGCGCTGCGACTTGGTGTTTAGAACAGACGGGTGAATTCGACGTGTTTTTCAAGCGTTTGTCTTCTGGGGTTTTGTTCGCTCACGCATTGATCGACTGTTAGAACAAGAAGGTGATCGATTATTCCGGCCGATGGGATAGTTTAACTTCTCAGTTTTTCTGCCTGTAATTGACTGAGAGGGCGGTTGCTTCGATTCGAAACAGTTCGCACAGCGGACTCGAAGTGACGACTGCTTTGTTTTGTTGCCTGTTCCGTGAATTGTTAAACCCGCACGCAGCAGTCGTTTCTTTCGAGCAGCCAGTTGCAGTTATGGACACAAAAACGACAGTCCTTTCACGCTCTGGTGGTTTGATGTGAAAGAAGCCGCTTGTTCGCGTCCACTCGTTGCGTTTGGCTCCTGTCCATCGGGCAATTCCGCGCAGCTGTATCGTCGTGTAGACAACCGCTGCTGGAGTCGTCTTGCCCGCACTGCTTGCAGTTGAGTAAAATAAACCGAAGCTGCCGAACACACTCCAGACGGCGCATTCATTCCGTTGTCCTTCGTGTTTGCTATCAGGAGGTTTGTTGAAACTCCCACGTGGCAATCGCCCCCTTGTTTGCAACAAAACGTGCGAAAAAAGAGCCGCCTGTGGCAGGAATTGAACTGTGTTACGGCCGGCGCGCGGGCGGGTGGACGGCGGGTTGGTTCGGCCGGACTCCAGCGGGCAGAACGTAAAGCGGAGCTTGCGCAGAGACACGATGACGACCGCCGGAATGAGCGGTCAACTCGCGCGGCTGCACGAACGGTGTGAAATCTTTATGCGCCATCTCCGTGAACTCTTGCGGCTCCACGCTGGTCTTCTGTTTGTTCTCTGACGTCTTGCAAGTGGCCTCCGTGATTTCTGGCAGGCTCTTGAGGGTCGCCAGCTCTTCGCCCGTTTCCGGGCGCTTGACGGAACGTAGAGTGCTCACGATTGGGGATGATTCCGAGCTTCTTTCGGTCCGTTCGGGATCCTCTGAAGTCGAAAGCAATTCCGTTTGATCCAGTTGTGTCGCGCTTGATTATTCCGTGATCCTCGGCTCCATGAGTGCGAGGTTATTCCGACGAAGAGCTAATGGAACGGGAATCCTAATTCCGTTTCGACCTACTTTGTGTGGAGTTTATTTCGTTTTTTTTAATTACAGTTTATAGCCGAAAGAAACCTGGAAAAAAATTTTTCAAATGATCTCAAGTTTTGTAAGCCATCGGACTGAAGTGAAAGTCATTACAGCTCAATTCCGTTCACCACTCCTTTTCGTCTTCTTGAAGCCTCAACACATTGACAAGAAAGAAGTGCAAACTAACGCTGGTTTGTTGTTCAGATTGAGCAGGTCTTAGGACGAGTTATCGGACCGCCGACTTGCGTTGATTCCGGTATGCGGCAATCCTACCTGCGCCAAAAAGATTCCGCAGAACAGTCAAGTGCGAAGGGCCTCGAGCATTCACGTGGCAATGTAACAAAGGCCAACGACGCTTTTTGACAGGCCTTTTGAAAATGCGCGCACCCCACTTGATCGTTTCTAGGAGTACTGGAGACGATTGATCGGCGAATGTTTTCGAATGAACGCACTGTCGTGGAAATCGCCCGACGACGGACTTCTCCACTCATTTGCTTTTTCTTCGTTTGTTCGCGGTTGAGAAGAGAGGTCAGTGAAACCGAACTGACTGCCGGGGTTCGGAGCGCGCACACGTTCTTCAAACTCACCATTGACCGTCGAACGGATGACAGCGGAGGGCAGACGCTCGGGAGGCGGCTCTTCCACTCGCCCGCCCGCCCGCACAAAATAAATGGAAAGGAGGTGCTTTCAGCTGCCGCTCACGAATGAACGGACTTCCGATCGGCGTCTTCTTTCCTTTGTTCAATCAATAGTTCCCTTTACGGCAGTTTCGGTGGTGCTACTTTTTGAAGTCGCTTCCTGTTTGGCGTCTCTCTCGCTCTGGGTCTGACAATTGGAGCGAGTGGCTATTCCGTTCGACATTTTCAGTGACTTGATCGGATCAAATTATGCGACGTTGTTTGTGCGCTGCATCCGGCCGTTGAAATCAGCGTCCATGAGGTGGCCGCTTCCACCGGTTAACGGGGTTGTCGCTCCAAATGAGCCGTCCTTTATTCCGCGTCGCCGAGAATGTTGGTCCATTCGTGGACACCTTAGAGGTGGGAGATGCGGCAACAACCTCGCATCTTCTTGCGGTAGGTCCCGGTCTAAAAAGAAAACGCTCGAAGCAGTGGGTTTCTTAATTTCGTTCTCGTAGACACAATTGTTCTCCTGAAGTCGCCGTCAAGACGGCAAAATACTTTCATTCCGCACGATCAACGCAAGCGAATGCGACATGACGACTCCGTTCCACTTGCATCGAACGTTGACGATCCGAACGAATGTGCGGAGGAGAACCGACCGCTAACGCGTAACACGAAGCTCAGGGACGAGTGGAGAATTGTGTTGGACGTTGGCGTCGACTTGAAATCCACTCCGTGTCTCCGAACAACTCGATGTTTGCGCGAGTCGACGGCTGTAAAACGGACAATTCGTTTCAAAGACTGGTTTGTTCGATTGTGGTCGCGAATAAAGGAAGAAAGCTGCTCCTTGCCGTGTTTGATTGTTTTGTGTTCACTTGACTTGTGTGCTCCAAACTGTTGCTGCTCGCCTCGTTGAATTGAACGTCAAAGAGCGCAGAATTCCGAAACAAACTGTTTCGATCGGTGGAAGGTCTACAATAGTTTTTGGGCTTTTCGCTCAACACCCTGACCTGGTTCGTCTTCTCTTGTATTCCGACAATGAAGCGAAGAAACGAAAATTTTGCTCCGTCTAATCCAGTCGTCTTCATCGGAGTCTCGACGAAGCGATCAATCGCCTGGATTTGCAAAGGTCGTTGACCGACCTTCTTCCGTGCTTGTGTATGCAGTAGACGATCGAATTTGTGATCAGAGACGGCTTGGGAGCGTTGGGTTGTATTTTTAATCAGCTTGGACGGTAAGGGAAGAGGCGAACGAACTGCTTTGTTGAGTTCGTTTTTACCGGTCAGCGGTTTGAGTCGGACGCCGGAGTCTGGCGCAAACGGGGCGTAGTCCTTTTCACTTATTCCGCCGTACGTGTCTGCGTACGTCAGGCGACGCTCATAGGTCGGCTTATCAGCCTTGTTCAGCCGGGTTTACGGCTTCCAAGTTGGCGTTGTCGCCAAAGACCCATTCTTCTCATGACTGTGATCCAATGTGAAATGACATCCTTTTTTAGCGTCGCGTCGAATGGAGCGAGTGGAGGGCCGAGATTCCGTGCTTAAGGAGAGGTCTTTTAATTGCTTATTGTGTCGCGCTTTTCGTTTGATCGATGACAGCTGTAAGCTAAAGTGCACGGTTTATTCCGTTCACGAAGCCTGAAGTCATTCGAGCGGAATAAAGTCGGGGTGATGGAACCTCAGTGGTTATTCCGGTAGTTGTCGTTGCAAGAGGACTTCTTGACGTTGCTTGCCCGATTAGAACGTGAAATATTCCGTTCTACACTATGGAAGAGATGTTGAAGTTGGGAAAGCAGTGCGTTCAAATTCCCTTCTCAGCGCGTGATCCCTGATCAGAAAAAGGTTGGCTTTTTTGTTGCATAGCGACGGGCTCTACTCGGCCTTATTTGGTTTTCGGCCGTTGCTGCTGGTCTCTTGTATTCCGGTCGAGGACATGCTTTACGCTCAGGAAATGGCAGGAAAGACGGCGCTCTCGGACCGCTTTTATTCCGTAGAGCGAGAATTCCTCGACGTTTCTTTGTATCTTTGCTCCTGATTTATCCACCTTCTTGCAGCAATTCAAGAACAAAGCGGCCTGATCGTCGCTCGTCAATGCCGATTGCTTTTCGTCTATGCACCATTCTCGTCGCGTTGACTGAGCAGCGGACGAACATAAATTCGAAAACGTCTCATTATTCCGAACAGCAACAGCTCAATCCGGCTTGCTTCCGTCGGCTGGGTGATTTTGTCAAAGAAATTCGCCGAAGACCGCGAGTAGCAATCTTTTAGGGGTAAACACGAGACTTCTTCGGTCGCTTTGCGGCTACACTCTTTTGCTCAAAAGGATGCGTTAGAGGGAAGCATCGGTGAATTCCGTCCGGAGTTCCCAAGTGTGTCCTCCTTTTTGCTTCAGCAATTAAAAATTGCAGCGAATGAAGACCCTTGTGGCGAAGGATTCGAAGTTACGTCGTTGGGCTTGAGGAACGTCGCGAGAACGAGCAGATCAAGAACGAAGGCTGCCCCGCTTTTCGGCTTTATTCCGCATCATTTCGCTTGCGGAGTCGCCGCTCTCTTTTCCTCACA
The DNA here is from genome assembly GCA_024699865.1 of Aphelenchoides fujianensis. Classification (NCBI taxonomy): domain Eukaryota; kingdom Metazoa; phylum Nematoda; class Chromadorea; order Rhabditida; family Aphelenchoididae; genus Aphelenchoides; species Aphelenchoides fujianensis. The sequence continues at coordinate 637,276 of JAMPIO010000050.1, read as the reverse complement.
CGGTACAATTCCGTGTCTCACTTCATCTTTGCATCTGCCGTCCAACACCTATAGATAGCTCGTATTCTCGCACAACAGCCGTTTCTTTCGCAAATGGAGCCTCACGGGGAACGAAGCGTTCTGCAGTGCCGATCGATTCCGCGAAGAAAGGCGGCATCAAAGCGCGCTTCGTTAATGCAGCTCGACCACAGTTCGACGTCGCCCGTATTCTTGCGCACTGCCTGCTCGATGATCACAACTCTCTTGTGAGTCTGAACGAAACGAGCAAAGTGCGGCGAGGATTTCAAAGAAGCGGTCGCTCTTCGCCCGTTCAATCCGTTTTCCGGTGAACTACCACACGACTGGTTTATTGCCGCCGAGTCAAGCGTGCTCAAAGGTTGAGCGTTGAACGGCGGATTCCGCAGGTGAACTAGCTGTGAAAAACGGTCTTTCGCTCGGACGGCTGTGTTTTCCGCGATCGTCGAAGTGCGTACGAGCCTCATCTTGTTCGGTGCGCTGAGCGGGCAAGTGGATTATTCCGCGGGAAGCGATCTTTACTTTCGGGTTTCTTCCTTGTTTCACCGCTTGCGCTTGCCGCCGTCGGTCTTTGTCTGACAGGAACTAGCAACGAATCAATATCCCGACGTGTTTGTCCTTTCCACCGGCCATGCTCCAATTACCGTACAGCTCGTTGAGGTCGACGTTTCGGAATTCCGTTGCCCTCTGCCGTTTGCTTCAGACATTCATTCGGCGCCAACGAATCGAAGTGTTGTCGCTTGCTGAACGGTCGATAAGAATCAAGGATCTCGCAGACGACTTGAAGACTGTAATCTCCGTCTTTTGCAAACGATCAATGGAGAAGAACTTGCATGGCTGTTTCTTTCAGTGTTCTTGTGATGAGCGGAAGAGTTGCTGAGAATGGAGTCCAGTCGTTTGGAGAGCAAGCAATCGAATCCGATTGCGTTGTTTCGAGCAACACCGTCGCCTGTTTCAGGTCTCGCTGTGCCTTATTCCGCACGTCCTCATTGTGCGGTGGTCGGCGAAAAGGCGACGAGTGCGAGAAAACGGCGGAGAGATGGCAAAAGATTCGAGATCACTGCATGGCCGCTCGTCGATTGAAAAAGGCGAGTAGGAAGCGCACGATGAGCAACGTGCCTCTTTCTTCTCTTGAGATGCGGATCGCTTCCTGCTTTCCTTTGGTCATTCCGTTGCTGTAATACAAGCGGGGGGCATACTATTCACACCAGCAAGTGGCGGCGCTTCGCGCCGTCCCCAGCTGGGAGTGTTCTTAGACTGGTGGGTATCGCGTGTTTTTGTCGACTTTGTTTGATACCCCCGAGTGCTCACTGGAACGGTAGAACGCTTAGTCACGCTTCACTAACGTTTGAATTCAATTGAAACTCGGCGAATTGGCAGTTTCTGGACAAAGACTGCCTACTTCCTCCATTGTGCTCATAGGGGCGCAAGAAGAACGAAGGCGAACAGTTGAAGTCGCTTTGCAAACGCGGGCTTTGGGCACGACTGTGCGCAGAACGTTGTCAAACATTTGCGAACGGTGCCGAACAGTCTGTTTTGATGCCAGCAAGCGGAAAAAGTGAGTGCTGGTTGCGGCGCCCAAAGAAGCCGACGGCAAAGCTGGTGTGCAGGCCCCCACTATTTAAGGATTCATTACTCCTCGGCAACCAATTGTTTGAAAAATCTGAAATGGTAGTGAGGTGGACAACTATTTGGTTGATATTTCTGCCAAGTTTCAGAAGAAACCGTCCACTCGTGCCTAATCCCGCCCGGTGTTAGCGCGTTTTTAGGCGTCTGGTTAGCGGGCGTCGCAGTGGCCAGGTGGGCCAAAAACAACAACGAAATACTGTTCGCTGGAAATCCCGGATTTTAAGCTTTCGAACGAGCCTACATACATGTCATGACGTCTAAAGTGCGATGAGAACGGCGGGATCGAAATCCGCCGAAGTTTTCGAATCGACACAAAATTTTCGGTCCATGAGCCTGAGGTTCCGGCAACTTCTCCCAACTCAAATTTAATTTTAATAGATGCGCCAGACCTTTTTCTAGCTACGTTTTTTTTGTTTGTCGGAAATAATTCAGAAAGGCGAGAACGGCGCGTCCGAGTGTGGACCTCTTCGATTTTCCGTCTCGACCTTTCGACTTCGGTCGACCACAACTTTTTTCAACAATGTTTCCTGATAATGGCATCAACTGATAAAATGTTCCTCGTTCCAAGGCGCATCTTTTTGCCCACTGAGCGAGTGAATTTGGCCGTGCCCGAAAAACGGTACGGCGCGGAACGTTGGCACGGAACGTTGAACGTGCCCGCCGCCGGTCGAAATGCACATGTTCGGATTTTGCGCATGCGACTTCCTCTAGCCAGAAAAAATTGCAGCTCGATCGGAGCAACGACTAAAAAGTTGAGGGGGCAAGTGGGACAGACAGACGCACACAGGGTCCCGCCTTACGAGGGGATTCCATTGAATCCTGGCTTCCACTCACAGTGCACGTACTGGAGTGGAGATCGAAGTGAAGGGCAATTCCCGATCGTTCATTCGGTTCTTTCACTCGCCCCTGTCCGCAAACTGCTGTTAATTATCTTCTCAACGGAAGCGAGTGGTGAACAGCCCGTTCGTTGGGGCATTCGAATCGCCGCAAACTATGGGCGTCGATCCAGCACGCGACAACGCAAGGAAGAAGTTGGGCGGTTTCTAGTCGGGCATTCAGGTACTCCCACTCGTCTCGTCTATCGATCGCTCGTTCAAGATTGCGAGTTCTGCACGAGGAGCGATCGCCCGTTTGGAGGAGTGAATGGCTTCTTTCTCTGTTCGTCTTTGAATGCCTGTTTAGTCGACTGGTTTTATTCCGTTTCTTGAACTTCGGGTAGTGGTTCAATGTTTAGCCTGTATTTTACCTTTTGGTTCCATTCCGTGGAGGCTGTCTTTTTATGGACGGCAGAGGTGCATTGACGACCGGCGAGTTTCGATCGAACGCGCGTCTAGCCACCTCTTGACTATGCAGAGAACGACACGCGAGCCGTGGCCGCAGCTACCTGTAACTCCCCCACCTCTTTTTCGGTTCGAATGAGAGAGCAGTTCGAAGCCGTTCATCGAGCAGCCGCTCTTCCCGCAACAACGGGCGTGAAGTAAGGGTTTCGCTCAAGACGGCCAATCGCTGCGCAATTGAGCTTTTAGGAGGCAGAAATCGGGCGTCCTTCCACTCTCCATTCGCGGCTTCGAAGTGGGGCCGGCAATCATGCCGAGTTTGTGGCCGAAAGGCAGGACGTCGCGTAAGTGCGAGCAGATAGACACCATTTGTTTGCAAACCGAGATGCACGTGCGGTTTATTCCGGCACACGTTGTCTATTGTCTTGTTGTGAGTGACTGGAAGTGTCCGGCTGTTTGTTACTCGAAATGGGTGCAAACGTTTGTGTTCGCTTGTTGATTTCCAGCACTGCACTGGACGGATTGTTCGAATCAAAAAAGTTGTTGGCTCTCTCGGAACTTTTTCTAAACGCTAACGTGTTTGCAGCTCGATGCTCCAAATTCCGTCGATGTTCATTGTGTAGTTGTTGAGCAAAAACGGATCGTTTCCGACATGTTTTGCTCAAAATTCCGTTGGGTTGCTCGAGTTGCTGAAATCGCGACGAGTTTTGGAGCCGCTCTTTCTATCAAGACCCGTTAGGGCATGTAAAATAAGCAGACTGGTGGGGTGACTGGTTGCTCGATTATTCCGCGACTTCTGGTTCGTTCAGTTGCCCCGTTTGCCTTCACCAATGTCTTCGTTTAGAGCTCAGTGCAGAAAAGGAGCTGGGTTGTGAGAAGCAAGAAACACCGCTTGAACTCGGTGGAAGCGACAATCCAGCCGTCTTTATCCTCAAAGTTTCCACAAAACGGAGCTTGAATTCCGGGATGTGGGAGCCGTTTCGATTTACGTGGGTTTCGACACGCAGTGATGACTGGGGTCTTTCTTGCGGTTGATCGGCGGCCAGCTGAACGGAACGAACGAGAAGTGGCTGCAGTCAACACTCGATTATTCCGCGAGCGGGCCTCGATTAGCCGTCAGCTTTACAAGTTGTGGACGACGTCAAAACGTTCGAGCGGTTCCACCGATCGTTCAACAGAGACGTTGAGGTCGACGACGCCCGGATTCTCAAGTTCCCTTCGCAAGTCGGCGGATGGCTGCTTGTGGACCGCGTAGCCAGTTCCAATCCATTCGCTCGCTCTAATTCCGTTCAACGAAATGTTTTTGTCGTGGCTTGAAACAACCCGGTCTTTGATGTCGTAGATTGCGATCTAACGACAGAGAAGCCCTTCGGTTGAGCTCTGCTGCACGCTTTGTGCACGTGTGTTTGCGTCATCGACCACATGCTCTTTGCAGACACTTGTATATTCCGTGATGCGCGCCTCCGGCTGTGTCAAATGACGGGCGGCTGTTCGCAAACGGGTTGCGCTGATTTCGGGGTGGAATTGTAGATTGAATCTCACGAACATGTTCGTCTTTCCTTTCGTCAATTATTCCGCGCAAGTTGAGCTTTGCCTTGAAGCATTCACGCTTCGTTTTCAACCAAGCGCTTAGCTCGAAGGGAAGCAGCAAACATTTGCGGCTGTGTCTTTTTGAGTAAAGCAGATTGCATTGCGGGTTTTTATTTCGTGGCTCCACGTGTGGTGGTTGACGGGCGTTTGGCTCAGGTGAAGGCACGGCTTCGTTTATTCCGTTCGGGTGGTAGAGGCGAGTCGGTGGTGAATAAGAGGTTGCTCGCAGCGAGTGGGCGAATCAGCCGGATTTTGCTACTGCAAACGAAGCTTTGATTCCGTCGCATGGCAGCACCCGTGCCGTCACCGATTTGATGGAGAGCTGCGCCTTTTGCTCGTTGTTACTCGCTACTACTCGTTTGGTTCATCTCAACGACTACTCGAACTCGATTACACTCGGCATAAAGTTCACTCGTCCTTCCCGACTACTGAGAAAGCACCAGTTTCTGTGTGACTTCTAATCGTCGAGTCAGGCAAGCGAAAGTCGGCGATTCATTTTAAAGCTCCATTTTTTCTTGCTGCACGCTTCGTCTCTTTTGTGATGACTTGCTCGTCACTTGACTTTAATTCCGCCTGGCGAAGGAACTGAATGCAGGCCCTCAAGACGAGGACAGTCAAGTAGCGGTTCTTCAACCGCATCTTCGTGCATACATCTTGTTTGTGCTCAAGGCAACGACTCGTCCTAGTAATGAGACAATTTAATTCCGACGATCGTGCGCTTATGAATGTTTGGGTTTAAATTTCGGCATTAGTCCAGCGCTCTCTCGAACTGCTCGAAGAAGAGAAAGGCAGACAAAATATCCGAACATTCTTTCGGTGTGACCAGCAAGAAGCCTCCCGTCTTCCGCTCTTTGCTGTTTTGGTCACCTTCGACCTCGAATCGAAGACGAGCCGGGCACCATCGGACGAAGAAAGAAGCCGTGCGGACAAAGGTGTTGCGAAAAGCGCCGTCGAGTTGCCGGCTCGCATTCGTTCGATTGCTGCTCTTGGTGAAGCTTTATTCCGTTTTTCACACAACCCATTTTATTGTTGAGCGTTGAAGCGACCGATCTGCCGAGCTTTCGATCACTCGGACGGTTTTCGATCTCAGCTGGCCCTGAACAGCAGTAGAGACGAGAAGCCCTCTACTCGAACGCTTGTTCAGGTGCGAACGTTTTTAATTCCGCGTCGGGACGGTAGTGTGCATGCAGGCTAATTCCGACCTTGTCCGGTTTCGAGACGTCGCAGTCGCATTGTTTGCTGGACGGTTTGTGGATCTGCTCGAGTAGAATTCCGTGATGACTTGCGAGACGACGTCCGCGATGCTTCAAAAGCACTTGTCGGTTTTGTTCTCTGCTTCGAATGGACGAGGAAACGGTGGTGTTTGAGGAGGCGGCACTAGCGGAGTAGCTCATGCGAGATACTTTCGTCTGTTCGTAAACGCCTAGATCGATATTCCGCGTGAAGTTGGCCCTCAGGTCTTAGGTTGAACGAGTGAACGACGAATGCTGCACTGCATTCCGCCGGTTGTTGCTATGTAATTGCGGCGTGTCTTACTCTCATCTATTGATTCCGTTCATGAGTTGCGTTCGAGTTCCGATTCATCGTTTCTTTGCGGCCGAAAGGAGGAAGTTCTATTTGAACCGATCGCTTCAAGACGCTGCCTTCCGTTGTAAGTTTGGAGATTTGTTCACTGCTCACTTCTTTCCGTTTCTGGCAATGTTTCACGATTATTCCGTCTTCGCCTACGGTCTTCTCTTCGAGTTTCCAGTGACTAGCCGAAACGGGCCTTCGGCCCTCTCGGCTAATGATGACAGAGGATTAAAAGCCGCCTGCGGCGGCTTTAAGCCTGTTTAACCATTGTTCAATTCGTGAAACAAATATCAAGTCTCAAAATAAATGACTCCGCTGTCACTGCCCAATTCGGCTTACGCCACATCGAGTCGACATTTCAGTCATCTGCTCGTTTCTTTAAACCTTCAACCATGCCGTACATCATGCTCGCACATTCCATTGCGCGCAAAATCAACTCGCGTACTCAAACGCGACCAAATCCCCAACTCACAGACATCATTATACACTGTTCAGCCCACCACATACCCCAACTCACTGCAACTATTCGGCTCTTCGAATGTCCATTGGCCCAGCCCGCCCACCCAATTATGTCAAACATCCGAGATACCGCAAACTGACGACGGCCAACCCACAATCGTTTTCGTATCGTGCACTCGCCGATCATTTCCAAGAAAACGATCAGCTTCTAATCCATCCATCTTTTCCATTACCCGCTCCCTCAAATCGGAATTTCATCATTTTCGTTCCAACCTTCATTTCCGTTTTTATGGCCCATTTCTTGGCCAATCGTCCAATCCATTCATTTTTGACCATTTCCAGCTATTTACTCCTCTCCGGTATCGATTTCAAAAACGCCGGTACCCGGGATCGAACCATCGACCTCCCCGCCTCCCAACCCCACGCGCAACCCACTGCGCCACGCCTCCCGCCCACTGCTCGGTGGCCGTTCAAATTTCAAACTTCAATAAAAACCTTAAATCAAAAATCGTATGTCGGTTTTTTCGTTTTGTCCCCCCTCCACGACCTCCTCTATCGATTACAAAAAACCCCATCTCAATCCGTCCACCCGTTCCCGAGATCTCGGCGTTGCCGCTTTCCCCGTCAGTGCCCCGCTTACATATAGGTGGATCACTCCGTGCTTGCTTCACTGCATTATATTCCGCTCTTGAACGAGCTTGTCTTCCTCGACCCACCGCTCCACTCGGCCTGTAAGAAAGGCAAGCAAGGGAGTGGATGAAACAAACTATCCACGCACACAACACTTCGCCCAATTCACGAGTGGACGAGTCGAACGACCAACTGCTTTTTGGACAGCGCACACGAAACAAGCGGCCGGTGGGGAGAGCGAGTGGTGGACCGAGCAATGAGCAGCGAAAAGCGCGCAACGAAAGGAGACAAACAGCCGGCTCGGAGACGATCCCAACCCGGCGGAAGGAGAACAAATGGCGGCGACCCGATCGAGGGAGGGCAAGCGGGCGGCGGGACTCTCGACTCGACACCGCCCGCTCCCGCCGCCTTTTCCCGCCCGCCCGGCCGCTCGACGGTTCTTGTTGTAAAGTAGGCGGCGAGCGGGCGGATCAGCGGAAAGAAAAGTTTGCCTCCGCCGCTCGGATCGTACAACGAAAGGACCCTGACAAGCGAAGGATGGGCGGGAAGATGGTCCGGAAAAAAGAGTATGATTTGTCTACATACGAAGCAGTAAACAATCGGATTTCGACACACAAACTAACGAGCGGCCGCAGAACGAGAAGTGGGCGGGATTGCTCCCCAATCTGCCGCCCGATCGAAAACACCGCGTGCACGCCGACCGCCCGACCGCGCGGCTGTCCGGTCGGCTCGTTCCCCGCCGCCCCGCCAGTCGGAAGAAGTGGGCGGCCGACGCGGAGAGCTCCCGTTTGGAGCGAGGCGGTCGGGAGGGCGGCGATCCCTCGCGCCTTCCACGGGGAGCAGCCGGACGGCCACTCGCGGACGTCCGTTCCCGACTACCGTGTGAAAGGGCGGCCACGAGACGGAGAGGTCGAGTGCTCGGCGGGGCGGGCGTTCAAGCAAACGGGCGACAGGGGGGCGTCTCTTCCCGCTTCCCACTACGCAGTGCCCACTGCAACCGACCGCTCGACCCGTCCGGCCGCCCCAAAGAAAGACAACCTTCCGTTGCCTCCAATCCGACAAATGAAGAAGAGGAGCGGTTTATTCGAGTGAACGGAGAGAACAGCTATATAAACGCAAACAAAGCTCGATTCGATGCCGAACGGAATGCCCGACGGTCAACATAACAGAAGGCGGCGGACGAACGGCGGCAGTCGGCGGCGCTCCTCATCGGTCGCCGAACGGGCCTCCGCGGCGATCAACTCCATGGCCAGGTAGTGCAATCGATGAGGTTTCCTGCAAGAACGATTGAATGCGGATGTTCTGTAAACTCACACGAAAATGGAAGAGCTTCGCCAATAGTTGTCAGAAGTTTTTGCGTTTTCATCCGCAATGTGAGACGTGATCGAGTTCTCGTTTCCGTTGGGCGAAAAGAGCAGCTGCGAGTGTTCTACTGAAGCTTGCAGACGCATCACGACAACGGACCACGATCTCGTCGCCAAGTTGAAACGACAAACGAAGCGGTCCATGTGGCCCTGTGCATCTTGAGAGCAGTTGTGTGTCTTCCTGCCCCTACTGCCCACCTTTCCACTCTCCGCTGTCGCTCACAACGTCGATGCACGCGAAGCAGTACCGGTCGCACCAATGGCCGTGCGGATTCACTCGGCATTTCTTGTGTTTGGTGGCCGCTTGAAGAGCTCGTGGCGCCCGGGCCACGTTCCGCACTTCGTACTTGCCGCTTTCTAGGTCGAACGAATGCAGGGAAGACATCGAGTTGAGCAGCGCCCTCAAGCTGATCCAATAGCCGCGGCAAGCGAAGAAGTTCAGTTTGGGGTTGCGGAAGTGAAACGAGTGCAAATCGACTGTGCACGCGGCCGGAAGAGTCGCCACGCGCCAAATCGACTCGTACTGGCCGCTCAGCTGGTAGAAATGAACGCGTTGTTGGTGAGAAGCCCCGCTGTAGCTCCAAAACGCCAGCAAACGGCCGTCGGAGGTCACTTTGCGCGGTTCGACGCCGTGGACCTCCATCCTCTTTTCGTGCGTCGGCGGGCGCAGCGAGTAGGACTCGTTTTTGTGGTCGAAATCCAGCACGAAGACTCGTGTGCTCGGCGGGCCCTCGCAGGAAGCGTCGCTCGGCGTGACCGCGAACAAGCCCACCCTCTCGGTCAACGGCAGAAAATCCATGCGGCAGCGGTCGTTCTGAGCTTCGAGCTCCTTCAGGTCGGCCGTCACCGCCTCCTCCGGTTTCAGCGTGCTGGAATCCACGAATATCGACCGAAGAAATGACTGCAAACCGTGTTTCGTGCAGCCAGCAGTTGAAGACGGTCAGCTTTGCCTCAGGCGACAGAACTTTGTTCGGCAAATCGCATTTGAAGCCGAGATGTTCCGAAACAAAGTCGACATGGAAAGGGACGTTCCACTCGTCAAATGTGAGACGTCTGTCGACGATCCCGCCGCCATCTCTCCAATCCAGCGCCGACATCGCGCCTGAAATCATAGGAGCGAGTACTGCAAGTCGAACGCGCTTGACCGCCGCAAACAGCGAACGAGTTGAGGCAGTTTGGTCGACCACTCCGACAGTCGCGTTGGGATGACTGCGGGCGTTTTCGGCCGCGACATGCGGCGAGCAAGGCAGGTTGAAAGTAGGCAGTGCTTGCATACCGTCGAGTTCAGCCGTCCACTTCTCTCTCCGCGTACCCTGCACAAATCGCGCGCACACACGAGCAACTGCAGACCACTCGGGCCGCAGGAGACCGCACAACAAGCAGAACGAGCGCCTCAACGGGCGGTCTCCTCGCCGACCGCCCGATCTCGTCCGGAGTCCCGCACTCTCGCGTGGAGCGAAAAACGACTGTCCAGACTGCCGCCTCCAACCCGGCAGGCGGCTTGATTGAGTTACGAGGGAGTGACGAAAAGAAGCGGTTTATTTGCGTGTGTGGAAAGAACAGACCAATACACAAACACAATGCTTGATTCGGCGCTCAATGGATTGCCGAACGGAGTGCCCGGCACTCAACACAAAAGAAGGCGACGGACGAACGGCGGCAGTCGGCGGCGCTCCTCCTTATTCGCCGAACGCGCGTTTGCGGCGATCGACTCAACGGCCAGCTGGTACAGGCGGATGGGTTTCCTGCAAAAAAAGAAGGGCGGTTGGGTGTGAGTAGGCGACTTACAGAACGAGAAGACAAATGAGGTCCTCTGACCCATTCGCGTCCGTCGTTTCGGGTCCAACGCGGAACACAAGGCGAGAGTCCTGGTGGTAATGCGGGTGCATCGTCGTAAAGAAGACTTGAGGCTGCGGACGCATCACGATTTCGAACCACGAACGAGAGGCGAGGTCGAAGCGGCAGACGAAGCGGTCGTGCACATCTGGCGGCCAAGTTCCTGAATTTCGGCTCTGTTCGGCAGTTCTCCGTTTTGTCACTCACGGTCGCCGCTCGAGCAAACATCGGCGGACGCGTAGAAGAATTCGCTCAACCAATGACCCTCCAAACGGACTCCTTCGAAGCGAGGGCAGCTTCTCGCCGCGTTCTCCAGAGCGGGCGGGAAGCGGCCCACGGTGTGCACTTCGTGTTTGCCGTTCGAGAGGTTGAAGGAATGCAGCGAAGGCAACACAGCGGACAGCTCGTCCAAGCGAACCCAGCGACTGTCGGACGGGAAGAAGAACAATTGCCCCGAAGAGAGTGGAAGGTCGGCAAGCTCGCAGTCGTGTCGACGGACACCACGGCCAGCGGCCGCATCGCCGTGAACTGCTCGTTGAACTCGTAGACGAAATGCCATCGGTTGTTGCAGGAGTCGAAAGAAAGAACGACGCGCCCGTCAAAAGCAACTCGTCGCGGCGAGTGTCCGTCCATTTGCATCGCTTCCCCGTCAACCGGCAGCCGCACGGAGTACGCGGAGTTCTCGTAGTCCACGTCCACAATGAAGACCCGTTTGTGGGGCGCGGTGTTGGAAGCGGCCTGAACGTTGACCACGAACATCCCGATCGTTTCGGTCAGCGGCAAGAAGACGACGCCCGGACCGCCCAAAAGTCGTGATTTTTGGAGCACGCACAGAAGAGACCGCTTTGATTCGAGAGTCCTAAACGAGAAGGAATCAAAGCATGCGAGGGAAAACGAACCGCGTTTCTTGCAGCCGGTAGTTGGCAGCGGTCACGTGCGGCTTGAAATCGGCGGCGTGCGCGAACTTGCACTTGAAGCCGAGGCGATCGGAGACGGGCACAAAGTCGGCAAAGCTTGGAACGATCTTCTTGTCGAGTTCGAGACGCCCGTCCACGATCTCGGCCGTCTTGCTGGGAGCAGCAGACGCCGACATTCCCGCCTGAAATCGTAGGAGTGAGCAATGCAAGGCGAACGCGCTCGTCACCGCAAACTGCATGAGTGAAGGCAGCTTGGTCGACAATCCAACCGTCGCAATGGATGACCGCGAGCGTTTCGACCGCTCCATGCGGTGAGCAGGCAAGTCGCGAGTGAGCAGTGCTTGCATGCCGACGAGTTCGGTTGCTTGCTTTGCATTCCACGCACTCTGCATCAAGTCGCGCGCACTCACGAGCAAGCGCAGACCACTCGGGCCGCAGGAGAACGCCAACAAAGAGAACGAGCGGCTCAACAGCCGGCCTCCTCGTTGACCTCCCGCCGCTCGCCCACCTCTCCGGTTTATCGCCCCCAGTTTGAGGTAGGCGAGTGTTTTCTGCTCTCCTTAAGGGGCAAGTTTTGGGACGTCCGACCTTTCCGGTTGGACACACGACTGCTTTTTCCCAATCGATGGCTTCCACCGGGCGAGGAGCAGACCGAGTGGATGCTGCAGTCTTGTTTCTTTCAAAGCAACAATCAAGCGTTGGATTGTCCAACGGCGAGCAGCAAGGCCGCAGTGTCAGGAACGGGGGACGACGGTCGTGTGGAGCGGGAGTGATCGAAAACCCCCGAGATTCCAGAGAGGAAAGAAGAACGCGGCGGTCGGCGGCGTGTTACCGAGGAGCTGTCGGCACTCGGAAGCACGGCCAGAAATCAATACACGCCAATTTCGTTTTTTGCTTAAACGATGCGTGAGGTCCCGAAATTCGTGCACCAGAAAACCGTGGAATTTGCAGCCGCTTGTTCGATTCGATTGAATCCGATCGACGAGTGGACGAGTGGGTGGAGGGCGGCTGCAAGTAGGACGTCGACCATTCAGCAGCAATCCAGCGGCCACTTCTTTCCGCTCTCCTTTGAGTAAGTGGGGGGCGAGTTTCGTCGGCCGGCCGTCTCGCCCGCGGGCGGACGGGCTGGTCTCCGCCGAAGGGAGCGAACGGGACGTTCACTCGGAAGCGGCGGGTCTTCTGCCAACTTCTGATCAGGCCTTTACTCGCCGCTCCACGGGCAACTCGAACAGAAGAAGGAGGAGAGCAGAAGTGGTAAGAAAGCGACTCATGGCGAGCGTCGAGTTGCCCACTGTGTTTATTACGAAAACCAACGAGCAAGGCGGCCGGCGACGAACGGGCTCGTGGGCGGCCGTCGTGAATCCAGATTGCCTTTGCATCCGCAAATCACAAGGGCAAACGAAAGCGACTGGCGCGAATGCGCGGAAGTCGGAGAAAAGAACCGGTGAACGCTAACAAGGGATGCACCCCAGGTGTAAGTGGCCGTTTGAGACGAGACCCGGCTCATTTTGTAGCCCTCGCCGAGCAAAACAAAAGTCATCACTATCATTTCTGCTAAATCGGCCGTTCCCAAGAGTTACAGCTCGTCAGAGATCGCCGTCTTGATCGCTTGGTCCCCCCTGTGGTCCGTGTTTTTCCCCAGCCAAACCGCCCTCCGGCTCTTGGCCGACGTTTTCGTGACGTCACTGTTGTGTCGCCGTGGCCGAGTGGAGAAGGCGGTTGACTTGCACGGCGGTTCGAATTTTTGCGTTTTTGGAAGCGGGCTTTTTTGCCTATTTCCGCTTTTCAATCATTGTTTTTGCTTGCAAACGATGCAGCTTGACGAGACAAACCGATTGGTGCCAAAATCTCGACGATGAAAATTTCGACTAAAATCGTCGATCAAACCCCCTTTGGTCCCGAATTTCCGTCGATGGAACGGATCGTTTGAACAAGAAAACGGGTACCAAATCACGCGGTTTTTGGCATGTGACATCTATTTGACCAGACAAACCTGTTTACGAACTAAATTGCCGAACGAAACTGTGGCATGGGCTTCTAAAAGCGGTGACCCTTCCATTTGGGCTGCGAGCGGCCGCCGCCATGACCATATAAAATCGGAGATTTTGAATGAGCTTTTGCGTTAAAATTGATTAAAACGAGCAGCGTGCACTAATTATCACATTGTTTTGCCAGAAATGCAGAATAATTTTGGTTCGACCGCAGAGCCCCCCTTTGGCCGTTCGGTAAAGCTACCTTTGACGAGCTGTAACTCCTGGGAACGGCCGATTTAGCAGAAATGATAGTGATGACTTTTGTTTTGCTCGGCGAGGGCTACAAAATGAGTCGGGTCTCGTCTCAAACGGCCACTTACACCTGGGGTGCATCCCTTGTAAGGGAGTTTTCCGACAAACAACAAAAAGAACATGAGTATCGTGCGTGCTAAACGAGCCTCCGTTGTTTGCTTGCCGTTTTTGTGTGCTCAGTAGTCCGCCGGCAGGCAAAAAGCGAAATCGGTTGGCTGTCTGCCACCACTTTTCGAGCGACAAAACGGCAAAGTCTAGACGGCTGAACGTGAAAGTCTAGACGAGCTGGAGTCTAGACGAGCCGGAGTCTAGACGAGCTGGAGTCTAGACGGCTCAACGTGAAAGTCTAGACGAGCTGGAGTCTAGACGAGCTGGAGTCTAGGCGAGCTGGAGTCTAGACGGCTGAACGTGAAAGTCTAGACGGCTGAACGTGAAAGTCTAGACGAGCTGAAGTCTAGACGAGCTGGAGTCTAGACGAGCTGGAGTCTAGACGAGCTGGAGTCTAGACGGCTGAACGTGAAAGTCTAGACGGCTGAACGTGAAAGTCTAGACGAGCTGGAGTCTAGACGAGCTGAAGTCTAGACGAGCTGGAGTCTAGACGGCTGAACGTGAAAGTCTAGACGAGCTGGAGTCTAGACGAGCTGGAGTCTAGACGAGCTGGAGTCTAGACGAGCCGGAGTCTAGACGAGCTGGAGTCTAGACGAGCTGGAGTCTAGACGGCTGAACGTGAAAGTCTAGACAGCTGAACGTGAAAGTCTAGACGAGCTGGAGTCTAGACGGCTGAACGTGAAAGTCTAGACGGCTGAACGTGAAAGTCTAGACGAGCTGAAGTCTAGACGAGCTGAAGTCTAGACGAGCTGGAGTCTAGACGAGCTGGAGTCTAGACGAGCTGGAGTCTAGACGAGCCGGAGTCTAGACGAGCTGGAGTCTAGACGAGCTGGAGTCTAGACGAGCTGGAGTCTAGACGAGCTGGAGTCTAGACGGCTGAACGTGAAAGTCTAGACGGCTGAACGTGAAAGTCTAGACGGGCTGGAGTCTAGACGGCTCAACGTGAAAGTCTAGACGAGCTGGAGTCTAGACGAGCTGGAGTCTAGACGGCTGAACGTGAAAGTCTAGACGAGCTGGAGTCTAGACGAGCTGGAGTCTAGACTGTGAGACAGAACGAGAAAGGCTGGATCGCGGGTCGCGAAAAAAACCGGACAACGCAATCCGCCGTCGTTTTTCTTCCGCATGGTCTTCTGAGACCTCTGTGGAATGCGACTGCGATAAGAGCGTCGAGCTTTCCGTTGATCGTACGTCGACAAACGCCACTGCTCGCGGAACCACACCGTTAACCGTGCCCGTTCCTGCCGCTTTTTCACTCTCGGCCACAATTTTAAGACGACCGAAGAGTTCAAAGCAGTCGACAAATCCGAGCGAGCCGTGGATCCGACGAGCGCAAACGCGGGACTCGAGTTTGCAAGCGGCCGCGTTGCCCTCCGGTCGAAGGGAATCGGCTGTCGCCCGGGGACTCGTGGCACTCCTCAACGGGGAGTTCCTTATGACTCGCGTCTTCAACGACCGCCTTCACGTGCACGCGGTAATGGGCGGTCCACCACCACGAACAACGAGAAGCTGCCTTCCGTCGAGCAGTGGACAAAACGGAGACGATCCTTTTCATCTACGGGATCCCCAACACTCAACCGATCGACGAACTTCGAGTGGGAGGCGGCAAACGGTCGCTTATCTCCGTTGTTTGGCCGGTTGGGCGGACGAATCGGAGCGAAAAGGGGGCAGACAGCAGAAGACTGCGCGCTTGCACGCCGTTGCCCCGCTCCTTCGTCATCATTCCAGTCATTCCAGACACTTTGGAGGGCGAGCACCAGTTGGGGTTGGTCGACCGCAGAGATCGGCGGAAAAGCCGACCATCGAAGCGCTCGTTCTCGCCGTCCGTCTGCCCAACATCTCGTCCAGCGCAAAGACCAACGAGCGGGGCGGCCGGCCGCGTCGTTCGCTTGCCATCTCCTCGTGCTCGGCGGCCCGCAAGAGGGCGAGAAACCGGGCAGTTCGGCCGTCTGCCGCCCCAAGCGCGGCGTGAACGAACAATTCAGTAGCGGAGTTTCGAAAGTCGCGGGAAGCTGTTTGAATGCGGCTCAGGGAACGGCGCACTAGCGATCGTGTCCTCGTTCACTCGCTTCTCAACAGTTCATTGCCGCAATTTTATTCCACAAACACCCGCTCCCCCCGCCCGATCACCAAACGGCGCACTGCTTCCGTGGATTCATTTTGGTTCCTCGACGGCACTTGAACGCCCTCGCGAATTCGGGATAGTTGGAGAGGACCTGCAAGAAGACCATTGCAAAAGAGCAGTCCTCCAGCCACTCACTACGTTCACGCGGTCTCTGTCCGGCGCGTGCGTGTCCCTGCCCCACCACCGCTGTATCGTTTCCTTGGAGTTGGCGTTGCAGAAACTGCGGGCGTACGAAATGAAGAACGTCTGAAAGAACAGGAATGAAAGGAAGAAAGAACGGAGGACTCGCCTGTTCGTTCGTGTACTTCGAGTAGCCGGACACGTGCCGCTCTTTCTTTCCGTTCAGATGTCGTTTGTAGGCGTTGAAGGCCGCTCGGATTCCGCCGTCTGCAACAAACGAACGAGCAACCCTAAGGAAGGAGAGTGCGGACTGTCGGCTATGTTCTCGCCGATGGTGAGTGTTCCGTTCACGTGTTTGCGGGCGGTCGGCTCCCACTGCTTCGAGTAGAGATCGACGAAACACTTGGCGCGGTCGTCGAACTTCTTGCGAGTCGCCGGTTCCCACCAGTTCTTGAGGTGGCCGTTCTCATCGAAGCCAGCGCCCGACGGGTCGAAGCCGTGCCTTCAATCCACACATGAGTGCTCGAAAGAACAAAAGGACGTACGTGAGCTCGTGCCCGATCGTGAAGCCCGTGGAGCCGAAATTCACAGCGGCCGGCTGGCGCGCGTCGAAAAGCGGCGGTTGGAGGACGCCGGCGGCGATGACTAAACGCAAAGAATCGTCGATTGAATGGCCGCAAGAGAACCCACAGATCGCGTTCCGGTCGGGCATGTTGAAGGCGTTCGCTTGAGCGGCATTCGGGTAGGGCGCCGTCAGCAACTCGTAGGACGCGTCCAGCAGTCGCTTCAGCTCGATGCGGGTGTCGTGGAACGAAATGCGGGCGGCCATTCGGTCGAGCGGGTCGGCGGGGTCGAACTGGAGGTCGGCGTAGAACTTCTCCACTTTCGTCGGGTCTTTTGCTTCGTCCACCGATCCGACGAACTTCTTTGTTTTGCTCAGCTTCCGCAGAGCGCTCGCCTTCGTTCGGTCGTCCATCCAGCGCTCGCTGCGGATTGTTTGGGCGAGTCCAGCCCGGAGGTCTTCGATCATCCGCTCCGTCATCCGCACGGTCCGCGCGTCCAAGTGTTTCCGCACGTACAGGGGATCGCGGACGAGCGGGAAGCTCCGGACGGTCAGCCCGAAGCAGTTCTGCGGACGAGTCGATTGTTGCGCGTTCCCGTCCAACTGCGGAGCGAATCGGTTGCTCGCCGCCTCGAAGCGAGAGTCCAAATACGGCGCCTTCTTGATCAGGAACTGGACGAAGAGGTAGTTGGCCAGTCGTTGCGGATTGGCAGCCTTCAAACGAAAGGATGAGTAGACGAAGATGAAGAAGGACCTTGTAGAAGTTATCGGCTGCCAGAAGGAGCTTCTTTGTGTGGACGAGAATGTCGGGATTCGTTCGAAAGTGCGCCCTCAACTCGCCGTCCCACTGCTGATTGTCCCGAACGAAGTCGTCCCAATTGAACTGCAAGCAAGCAATGGTCAGCAGCAACGAAGGAGAGCTCACGAGTGGGATGAGCGTCTTCAGGTCGTTGAACTTGGCCTTGTCGTAGAAACCAAAGGGATCCGCCCTGTTGGACGATTGCTGATTGGCGCTTGACAGGTGGACACCGAGGAAGAGCTCCTTCTCGAAGTCGAAGACGTCGCGGACGGCCGCCTCAATCTCTTGGTAGGTCTTCGTGGAGCGTTGATCTGCGGCCACAAATCCGACGAGTTGCGAGACGAAGTCCCGCATCGCCTGCACGATCGAAGCTGCTTTCGGATCGGAGTACACCGTTGGATTGACGAAGATCCCGTCGGCCGGCTGGACGACCAGCCACGCCCGCTCGTCGGGCATTTTCTGGACGGAAAAGACGAACAGGAAGGAGGTGCCCGAATCGGCGGTCAATTTTGTCACGACCTCCTGCAGATTGAAGCCGGCCGGCGTCCAGCCGTCCGTGAGCATCGGGAAGCCGCCGCCAATCGACTGAACACTCGAGTGACGTGTTTAACAGCGTCCACTCGCCTTCATCGTGTTCCACAAGGCATTAGTGCGGGCCGCGTCCACCTTCTGCGCGTTCAGACACGCGTCCCGGAATGCCTGCATCTTCTTCACCGCTCCCAATTGGCCGGGCGTCTTGTCCATGACCAGCGCTGAAAGCAGTCGTCAGTTCGCTCATCTCTTTCCTCGCTTACCGTTGACTTGCTCGTCCACTGTCGCTTGGACGTCGAGAAAAGCGGTGAAGTCAACGCCCGGTCGAGTGGGCGGATGCCGGGCGATGTACGTGCCGCAGGCAAAGTTGTAGAAATCGTCACACGAATTGTAGCGTTCGTTCATCGCGTCTTTAAATGGCGGGTAAGGCGTCTCCTTCCTTTTGGGCGGCGTTTTCTTGTGCGGCTTCCCGCGGGGCTTCTTTTGTTTCTGCCCTTGCTTTGGCTTGTGCCTGGGCTTCCGTTTTGGTTTGTGGCCCTTCTTCTTGCGAGGCGACCGCTTTGAGCACAATCCACACGCCTTCGGGCAGTTCTGCTGCTTGTGCCAGCGGGTGAACGCGGAGGAGTTGCAGTAGCCGTTCCGCGCCCATACGCGACATCTGCAAAGAATTCAACGGTCTAGTTGTTCGTCCAATTGAACTGTACCGTGGGTTGTCCGTGCAAGCTTGCCGTCTGTTCGGCCGACACACTCCACACGACAGGTTGCCTGCAATCAGTGATGATCGTGCGTCTCGTCTCGCACAGAACTCACAGTTCCCCCGAATCGTCGGCCCATGGCGGGCATCTTGGCAGAGGTGAGTCACCCGCGCGCAATCGGTGATCCGATCGTAACACGCGGCTTCCGCCGACGGAACGAAATAAAGGAGCGCGATGAGGACGACTCCAACAGTCAGCAGTCGTCCGCAAACTTCGAACATTCCGTTCGGTTCCAAGCGGACAGAAACGAGCAGCAAACGAACCGATTGCCCGCTTTTATTTCCGGCTGCTTGAACTCCGTTCATTTTCGACGGCCGACACGAATGACGTCGTTGAGCAAACAACCGCCGCTTTTTATGTCGGGCACAAGGCTTTTCTTCTGCTCCGATGGGATCGCCGTCTGTTTGTTCCGGCCGACTGCGGTTTGATCCCGATTTGTCATCCTTGATTTTGTTGAAGCACAGCGTTTACACAGCTGCATTGCGCCTTGTGCTGCGGAGTCGGGGGCGAGCGGTCGACGGTTCGGTGGGGGCTGGCGGCTGTGCAAATGCGGACGAAAGAGGAACGGAACGGAAATCCGCAGGCATGGCGCTCTTCCGTCCGATTGGGGCATTGACGCCCGCTATCGTTTATGGGCCTCCCAGCATCAACTCTGCTTTTTCCGCAGGTTATTAATTCTTGCCCACAATTCTGAAGCGAACGAGAAACTAGAGCTTCCAGTTTTCGTCGCTGTTGCTGGCGATTTTATCGACAACAGTTTATTCCCAGAAGAGTAAGCATGGGGATCAGCAGAGCAAGAACGTGCGGACTAAAGGCGGCAGTCGACCGCGCTCCTTGTCGCTGACCGAACGAACGGCGGCGGCAAGCGACTAAAAGGCCAAACGGTGCGGGCGGACAGGCTTTCTGGAAGCCGAACGTAAAGAAGTTGGCGGAAAGCAACGTACACGATTGTTGCAGCACTGCATCATTCGAAACCGCGTTCACGACTCCGTTTCATAAGAAAAAGAAGGTGGCTGTCCTCTCCAGCGAGCACGTAGTTGCAGTTGGGAGCAACCGCATCAAACGCGGTGAACACAAAGGAACAGGCCGTGTTTTGCAAGGCAAGTAGTTGAGGGCAACGATTCGAGCGGGGAGTTCCTCTCATCGTGGCACTCGTATCCCAGGCGATCGGAAAAGGGCGCGAATTCCAGGCAGAAAGGCGCATCGTTGCATTCGATGCGTCTGTCCGCGATCCTTCGTCTTTCACTGGTCGGGCTTGCATGCCTTCGTCTTCATCACCGCAAACGCCACAACAACTCGCGCGCATACGAGCCGCCGCGCAGCAAGAAAAAACTACGTGGCGGCGAGACCGCGAGATGACGAGATCGAACGAGGTCAACGAACGATCGTCTTCCCGACTGTTCGCCGATCGCTCTTTTGGGCACACAACTGTTTTTTTTCAGGAGACCGACAACCTCGGTTGCACCCGTCCCTCGTCGAACGAACCGGGCGGACGCCTGCTTACAACCGCGACCAAAGGTAAGTGAGTGATTGATGCGTGATTTATTCAACGGTAAGCAACAAACTGCAAGAACGGTCCCTCTTTCCTGCCGCGATCAGCGAGTGATGGAAGAGTGCGGCTAAACGATCGAACCATTGCTTCCTTTCGTTCTTTTCTACTCACGAATAAAACGGCTAAGAGGGGGACCGTCTTGTTGGCCGCGTAGCCCAGTTCGGCCGCCCACAAGTCGTGTTTGGGCTGCAGAGTGATCGTGCAGTTCAGAGGGATCGGAACACCTCCGTTCTCTCGCACGGTGATGTTCCCTTGGACGCCGTAAACGCTCAACGGAAAGTACACTCTAAATAGGAACGCTTGAATAGTCGGTTATTGATTGTGGGAACCTTCGGGGCGTGAAGCCGGGCTCCAGTCCGCCTTCCGTTCGGTCTGCAACCCGAAAGGATTGAAGGTAAAGGCGGGAGAAGACTCACGCAGTCCCTGCAGAATGACCTCGTGGGCGGAATGCACCGAAAAGACCAGCAGGCAGGGGTGGATGCCCGTGCGGAAGATGAAGGGCTCGACCTTTTGCGCGTACAAGTCCAGCGTGATCAGCGGCTCCTCGGGGTTCCGCTTGCTGATGCTCACGTTCGCCATCTGGAGGTGGGGGTGATCCCAGCCCTGCGCACACGCCTCCGTGCCCGTATTCACTTGACTAAACGAGAGAAAGAGCCGGTAAGTGGAGAAGTTTAACGAACACTTTTCCGTTTCGCTCAGAGAAACAGAGCGATGGGTCGGCCTCTCCGCCGATCACGAGCAGAAGACACAAGAGGATCGTCCACGGAACACCCATTTCTCCAATGCCTCTTCGACTGCGAGCACTCGATTAAATGGGCTTTGTGAAGCTGCTCGAAATACATTCTGATGGAAATTCTTTAATCGCCGAGCGTTCTTGTGCAAATGAGACGGGTCTTGGCGACAATAGAATTCATTAACTGGCGGGCCGCCCCATGGAGCCGCGAGTCGATGCATCTATCCGCGCGCCCGGCCCCAATACTTTGGACTTCCTGACGAACGCACATAAGACGAACTCCCGCTTTTCCACCATCGAACAAGAGAACGTTCACATTTTTATCGTCTTTCAAGAACAACAGGACGGACAACAACTGAGGAAAAAGAACGAAGAATGGCGCTCAGCGCTTGGCGGCGAGGAGCAGCTCGTTTACGATGTCCATGTGAGCAACAGCGAATTGATTCCAGCGCTCCTCCTTGATGATCTTCTCGATGTTGCGGAGCGCGTAGTCGACGACCGTCTGCTTGAAGGTCGGCAGGTTGTCGTAGGTGAAGGCGAGCTGAAGGTAGTCGAAGATCGTGTCCGCAGAGAAGTTCGTCGCCATGCTCTCGACGCACAGCTCCTGCAATCAAATGGAAGGATGAGAGGAGTAATGTTTCATTTCCGCTCACCTGGAGTCCGACCAGCTGGTAGCGATGAGCAGCCACGTAGAGAGCAGCGTCGAGATCCTTCAGCCCGTCCACCTTGCCCGTGTACATCCAACGGAGCATCGCCTCGACGACCGCCGGCTCCAGGTCGTCCATCACGATCTTCCCCTCGCTGCTCTCTTTGGACTCCTTGTGCCCGAACATCCGCTGGAAGACCTCCGACTGGGCGCACAAGTGGGCCTTGATCACCTGCAAACGACGGGGTTGAAATGGTAAGTAAAAGAAAAGGACTCACGTGGAAGACGATGCCGCCTTTTGCGATCACTTGAACGCCTCCGGTGTACGTCTCGTCGTTGAAGTGAGCTGCGAGGAACTTGGCCGCACGGTCCATCGGATTGGCGAGTCCACTTCCGATTTGGAGCGAGGAAGCGCGAGGCGCACGGAGCGGGCGGAGGTTCAAGCGGACGAGAGCGTAGCCATCGCGGTAGAAGTAGTTCATCTCGGGATTGTCGTATCTCGCGAGGATGCGCCGATTGATCGCGAAGAACTTCTCGATTCCCTCTGCAAGCGAACGCAATAAAAGACGTAAAAATGAAACAAACCGGTCTTGTGCGTTCGCTCGCCTTTGCTGTTCTCGATCCACAGCTCGTAGTGAAAGAGTTCCTCTGATTCGACGCCCTCGTTCTTGATCGGAAGCCAGGACATGTTCGCATCGGCGATCAGCGAGAACTTCTGCTCCGTTCCGGGCACGGCAATCACTCCGCTCGTTTGCTGCTCGGACGAGTACTTGGTGTCCCATTGGAACTCCGTCGGAGGCACCGAGCGATCCACGAGTTGAATCCCGCCGTCGCCTTCGAAGTTCGACCGATGGACGGGCCCGCAGACGGGCTTTCGGAGCTCACAGCAAACGTAGACCACCTTCTCGGCAGTCAACCGCCGCAGCGACGGCCAGAGCATCTCACGGCGAAAACCCCAGCCGTGTTCTGAAGAGGTGGACGTTAAAATCGGAAGTCCCCTTTCAACTTACTTTTGTTGACGATGATCTCGCCGTTCTTGCCTTCCACCCACAACGTGGCGGACACGTATGGCGAGTTGTCAACGAAACAAACCTCCAAGTGCTCGTCATCGTCGTTGGACACGAGATCCAAGTGAGGATGTTCTTTGGAGTAGGCGATGGCAGCAAAGGGGAGACCGAGCTGCAGGAAGCACTGCGGACGTCCCTCGAAGTTGGCCGTGAAGAGGTCGGAGCACCGGCGATCTCCGAAGACGGCCGCCGCCCAATTCTCGTCGAAATCGTCCACCGGCCACTTGATGAGTGTTGTCCCGTCTGGCAGGTGTTTGCAGACGGACATCACGATGGAGCGGGATGCCTGAAAAAACGAGCTGGTAAACGACAAGACGGAAAGAAAGACGCGCGACTAGCAGTGCTCGCAAGAGAACGGACGGCTGGATGCTCTCTTCACTGCAAGCGACCAAGAGAACGGGAAGCAGACGGACCCTTCACAATCGAACGCCTGCCCGCCGAAAAACTACGCGCAGAACGGGCGGCCAGAAACGAACGGAAAGCGGGGAAAAAGCGGTCGTCGAGCGGGCAGTCGGCGGTGAGAAGTGACCAGGGAAGTCACTTTTTTTACCGTGGAGTTTTTACTCGTGCTGTATACCATTCGATTCGTCTCGTCACGCTGATTCCACGTATGTAATTTGTTTCTGCAGAACGTGATCGCACGTGGAGTTACGGCCACGCAAAGTCCACGTTGGAGCCCCGTGCAAATCCTGTGGAAACTTCGCGCGGAGGCCAAAAAACGCAAAAAATGGCGAAAATTTTTTTGCGCCCGTCCGGGGGCGTTTTTGCACAGGAGCCGTGGGTGGAAGTTTTGCTTTGACGTCCGAGATTTTGACGCATTACTGTTTGGGACGAATGGCCGAGTGGTCTACGGCGCTGCTTGCAGGGCAGGCAAGCGGCGGCCGGCCGGGGCGGGAGTTCGAATCCGCCTCGGCCGCAACTTTTCGCTTTTTGATGTTTGAAGTTAATTTCTTTTTGGTCTAATCGACTTGAATGATGATCAGAAGTGCATTAAACCTCTTTTCTGGCAGAAACCTCAAACTTGGAAATTTTTTGTACGATTCTGCAAGGCGAAGTCCACGCAGACTGGCACGTTACTCAGTGGCATTACAAGTACAGTCGATGTGTTATACATCAAAATGTTGCTCTTTGTATGCTCTTTCTACGTGGAAAGTTTCACGGTGTGAAACGCAAAACAAGCGGAGAAACGTGGGCACCTGCGTGAGTTTCTGCGTGAGCCCCAACGTGGACTTTGCGTGGCCGTAACTCCACGTGCGATCACGTTCTGCAGAAACAAATTACATACGTGGAATCAGCGTGACGAGACGAATCGAATGGTATACAGCACGAGTAAAAACTCCACGGTAAAAAAAGTGACTTCCCTGGTGAGTCATCGGTCAGACGCCCTCGCCGCCCGCCGCAATTCGAACTTTGTCGGACAGATGGGCGGTAAACACGCCTGGCCGCCGTGTTGTTTACGAGTTTTGACGGAACAGAAGACCGAGGCAACGTACGCGCCGTATTGCTCCGTTGAAGGCGTTGAACGAAAGCAGTTGCCTGTTCGTTTTCGAAATCGATCGGGGCACGAGGACGCCCGCTGACTCCCCGCTGAAACCCCCGCACCGCCCGACGCGCGGAGGTGTGCGTCCTGCACGCTGTCTGTTCTTTCCCGCCCGTTTGGCGGCGAGGGGCGCCGATCGCCGCTTGCCGGTCGGCCGGTCGGCGTTCCCCGCAGTGGACGAGCGAGGCAAAGCGGCCGGCCGGTTGTCTGCCGCTTTTTAGTCGCCGCATGCGGTTTTTCCCTCCGATTTCGAACGCGAATTTGGGTTGCCGCTTGCGATCGATTGACTCGTGCTTCCAGTTCCTCCTTTTCCCCAAACTCATCAACGCTATCAAAATGGAGCAGAAGACCCCGGACGGACCGAAGGTGATCGCGCCGCGGGCCGCCGACTCGAAGCCGCCGATCAGCGCCACGGCGAAGGCGCGCTTGGAAGTGAGTCCTCTCCATCCCTCTTCTCCCCTCTCATCCACCGGCTTCAGTACGGCGTGCTCGCCTGGTCGTTGTTCTGCGTGATCCTGCTGAGCCTCGCGATCTACGAGAGCGTCCCGCGTGTCCTCAACGCGTACGCGGCTTCGTGGAAGGCGGGCGTTTCGGTGACGCTCGTCCCCGCGTCGTACTTCGTGCTGCTCGTGATCCACCTCTTCAACGTGATCGCCGTCTACAAACGCTGCTTCGTGTTCCTGCTGCCGGCGGTCTTTCTCTACGTGAGTTCTGCTTTCGACTTGCTCGTCTCAATAGCCGTGCGCTTTCTAGAGCATTTCCGTGTGGTGGGCCAAATGGACGGCCTTCTTCTACGTGCTCGTGCTCTACTTCAACTGGACGGGCGAGTGGGGACTGCCGGCCGGCAAATCGACCGCGGAAGCGACGGGCCGTCTGCTCCTCAACCTCGTCGTCTTCTGCGTTTCTAACGGCATCAGCGAGGGCTTGGCGAAGCTGAGCGACGCGCTGTGGGACGAGCAAAAGGAGAAGAAACAAGCCTTCTCCTACGTCTGAGTTCTCCGTTTTGTTGCCCCCATCTTTCCATTGTTTCTTTTGTTTCCAAGTGACTTGATGGTTCAATAAACACTTGACTGTCGCCCACTCGCTTGTCTGCATGAATCGAAGAGGAAGGAAGAAAAAGAACCGTGTTGTTTTTGGGCGGGTCAGAAACAAACGACCGCCTGAGCGGAGATTTGGAGTTCGGTCGGCCGCTTTCCTTTTGGAAAGAAACGTTGAGCCAAAAGGTAAACGAGCGCTTCGTCGTGGACGGGAGTAGAACATTTGAACCTCGCTCAGCGGTAGAAATCGACAGCAGTGTTTCGGCGCCAGTGAAACGCGCGACGCGCATCTCAACGCCCACTTCCTTCCGTCGAGTCATCGGCCGTTCTCGTTTGGCTTTGTGATTCACGAGCATAAGCGAATGCCACGAGTCTCTTCCATTGTTTCACTGTTGGGCGCCCTTTCATCAACCGTCGGCCTTTGCCGGTCGTGTTCTTCGCTTCGAATTGCCTCCGCATTCACCGCTCGTTTGTCGCGTGTTGAAGGCAAAAGAGGTGTGATTTACGGGAGCGCCGCCATTCGAAAGTCGCGAAAATAAAACGGACTCATTCGGACGATCGCTTCACACCACCTCCCCCAGTTTGACGAGCAATGCACGCCTTTCTGCTCCTGCTGTTGGTCACGACGATCGCCGCCGTTCCGCTGGGTGCGAACGAAAACAGGTGAGTGAATGAAAATGCTTTGATTTGTTTTTCCGTTCTCTAAAGCGAACGACTGCTCGGTCCGAACGCGCTTCCCAACACGGACCTCGACCTCCTTCCGCAGTCGATTTTGATCGACCTCCTCCAGCTCGTCTCGAAACTGTCAGTCAACGCGAAAAGCGAGCATTGCGGTTGATTTGCAGCTATCTGGAGCTTCAACCTTGCATCGCGAACGAGACCGCACATCACGCGAATGTCACGGAAGAATTGAAGTTTTCTTTTGTCTCTTTTCTCCCTTCAACAGTGTTTGTTCAGACACCAAATCGAAGCGCTCTGTTCTGCGAAAGCTGGCTATGCGGATTTAGTCTTGGCCGGCAACACCGCGACGTTCCAGGCAGTTCACGACGAGAAGAAGCTTGACGACGAGTGCGTGAATGCGCTCACCGGACTGAAGTGGAAGGAGGATCCCCGCCTGAACGCCACCTTCCCGCTCGGCAAGGAAGAACGGCGGAACGTCTGCAAGTGAGTCTCCCGAACAAAAGCGGTGATTTCTCGCAGGTTCCTCGGCGACTTGAACGAGCAATTCTGCCGCGTCCAAGAAGCGTGTGCAAAGAGCCGTGAGCAGTTAACCCACGACTTCGTCCAGCTCTACGGCGCTCTGCATCTGGTCGCCACGAACGGCACGAAGACCGACGAAGAGTGAGTTGAAAGCGCTGTCGGCTTATTCATCCCATCGCTTTTTCCAGCTGTCCCACCGGTTCGATTCCGTTCGCGCAGAGCATCAACCCGCACGCCTTCACCGCGGACTTCGACGCCCACCACGAGTCGCTCCTCGTCCCGTCCCAGTGCGGTGAATGGCCCGTTCCTCTGCAGTGATCCCCTCGTCTGAGAACAAGACGTGAATAAACACAAGCGATGCGTTTTGCAACCTTCTCGGGGAAGCCAGCGGCCGAATGGTGGTTGTCCGCACTCGCTCCTTCCTCTTGCGATAGGAATGAATGTCATCTCTTTTCGCTGCCGCCCCTCAAAAACGCCCGGGAACCCACCTGCTTGTGGAGGTCGCGGACGGTGCCTCCAGTGAACGCTCCACCACTCGTTCACGCCCGCCCTGTTGCGGGAGTGCGCGCGGCAGATGGCACGCCTGCACGCCTTCACGCGACGAGAAGGAAGGTGAGGACGGAAGGAGCAAAAGGATCCGTTCGGCGACATGCAGCAGCCCATCAATGCCAAGCTGGAGAAGCACGGCGGCAGTTCGTTCTCTCCGCTCATCCACTCGCTTCTTCGTCGTTTGCAGAGGAGCTGGCCGAAACGATTGCTCGAATGGACTTCGTGACCGCCCACCCCAACTCACGTGCAAGCCGGTAGTCCTTTCATCATTGCTTGCAGGCGTGTGCCCCGTGCTCGTCCACGGCGACCTGTGGGGCAACAACGTGAGCGTGCGGACGGTCGAGGGGGAGCTCCGCTTCACCGACGAGATCCGCACGATCATCCACACGCAGCTGGCATCCAAAAGCTGATTTCGTAAACGTTCTTACCGTGAACCGCCGGCCTTCGATCTCGTGCGCCTGCTGGTGCTGAACATGGACGCAGAGATGCGGGGCGAGTACTTCTAGCCGCTCCGCAAGGCCCTGCTGCGGGCGGACGTGCCGTTCGGCTTCGAGCGGCTGTGGTGCGCCTCGCGGCCGCTCTTCCTCCTGCACACGCTGATGGACGCCTTCGGCTTTCAGAGCGACCGGCCGCCGACGAGCAGCCGTCCTCATGCGGGAGTTCGCGCATGAGTGGCTGCTGAACGAGTGGTGATCGCGTACAGTGAATAGAATTTGCTGATTCATTGCGTAAGTGAATAAACGGATCAAAACCCGTTTTCTTTTGGTGTGTCCAACCGCGAAGGTCGGATGTCCTCAAATTCCTTCCGCGGAGGGCGGGAAGCTCGTGCGAACCTCAAATTTGGGCCAATAAACCGGAGAAGTTAACGAGCGGCGGGTTGTTATGCGGGCGGGCAGGCGAGCGGTCGACGAGAAGACCGCGTTTTGAGCCACTCGCTCTCGTCGCTCGTGTGTCTCCGCTCGCCCTCCACTCTTGATCGCTCGAGCTTGCGTCCGGAAAGCACAGGGCAGAGTGAGCGGCGAGTGATCACTTGCGAACACACGATCCGCACAACGCGACCGAGTTCACTTGTGGTCACTCCTTCCAACCGCGCAGTGCGGGCGGCGTTCACTCGATCGAGTGGGTGCGCGACGAGCGGCCGCCGAGGTTCCATTCGCTCTTTTTATTTGCTTGATTACAGACATACCGAGATATTCGCTCACATTAATCAAACGGGGAACGGAAGGATTGTGGATCGATGCCTTGATGTCGACAACGCGACAGTGTACGCGCCCGTCAGGCCTGTTTCCGATCGCCTGGGAATCGGGTTTCCGAATTTCGCAGATGGTTCGTTTGAAAGCGACATGGTTGCGTTGAACTATGTGCTCCAGGAAGTCCGTAAGGGCTTCTTTCGTGCAGCGTTCAGACTTCCACTTTTTTAGGGCCTTGAAACCGGAGCGTTCTCTGCCGACTGTGATCCAGCAGTTGGATCTTCGAGCTCGTCACTTTCGCCGTCCCGCCTTCCTGCCGTTGACCGAAACGATCGCGATGCTCGTGCTCTACGTGACGCGCGAACCGCGGCAAGTTGGGGACAGACCGCGCCGAGCGGTCTTCATTGCGGACGTGGACTACGCGAACTCTTCGTACAACGTCCGCCTGCCGAGAGCGCGAGACGTGATGCAAATCGCGCACGGACGCTGGCCGCGACGAGTGATGGCGGACGGGCGCTACGTGCTCTTCGCCCCCGAATTCCGCCGCGGGCAGGTGGCTCCTCTCTACGCATTCGACGAGCAATTCGCTTCGATCTCTCTGATCAAAACGCTGCCCTACCGTTCGGTGTTCGTGGACTCCGATTTCCTCTTTTCTGCCGGCCAACTGCACGCCTTTAACGAATTCTTCTCTTCCCAAGACGCTGGAAGTTTCGTCGATGCGCTGTCTTCTCTGCACACACTCGACCTGGAAACCGGCGAGCACCGCGTGGGAAAAGTGGGGAGCCATCCGCTCCTAAAGACCGTGCAAGACTGGGGACAAATCGAGAGATTCCGTTCTCACGGCTATTGGGTGGAGCAGCAGTTCTTTGCGTGCGTCGGCTTCCATCACGGCAATGGTCCGTGGAAAGGTTAGTGGTTGGAATGAAGACTAAACGCGGCGTTTGCTTTCAGACAGCTACGGCCCGATGGATCAATTCGTTTGCCGCTTCGCTCTGGCTTCGCGCACGTGGTGCGAAGTGGTGATGCGCGTCCATCCGCCGCTCCACCAGCAACAACGCCTGAACTGCTCGTTTACGTCCCCGCAAGGCAGAAATCGGCTAACTTTTCTTGCGCAGCTCAGCGAAGAAAGTTCGTGGCCGTCCGGCTGGTCCAGCACTTCGATCGCGCTGTGAGTCCTGCCGTCCGCACACCAAACTCGTGTGCGCCTTGCAGGAAGCCGGCTCGATTGCGAAACCTGGCGTTGGCGTCGAGCGCCGCAAAAGTGCGCGAGAAGAACGAACAGGAACGCCGTCAACTTCCGGCGGTCATTCGATCGCTCTTCCTTTTCTGATCCCTTGACTTGTATTCCATTTCTTCTGTGTTGAGTGAATAAACGAAGGTTCCAATGCAACCCTCTTTGCGCACGGTCAGCAACAAGGGCAGCAAAGAATAACGGAAGAAGCGACACAGAAGGACGACGCCAATTGCCGTTCTTCGTCCGAATTCTTGTCCACGCTTCGCTCCACACAAGTGGTTTATTCAACAAGACACACGCTCTTTAGCAAATGAAGGTGATCCGATCGCTGCCCGCCGGCTCGACGGCCGCTCGTTCTTCCGCCCGCCCGACGATCAAGATAGAAGAAGGGGCGTTCTCGACCACCCATTGGATCAATTGAGCGCACGAATGCCGGACCGATCGCCCGGACGAGTCGGCGGACGAGTGGGCGGCTGGGCGGCTTGGCGAACAGCCGGAAGTGATCGCCGCTAGAGGACTCCAGCGCGAAAGAAGTGTGATTGTCCAACTGCTCGCTGTCCACTCGGCGTGCGAAACGCGCAGCACCAAGAGAGTGGACGTCCCGGCAGCATTTCGAACCGCCGTTCGAACGACAAGCGAAGAGAGGAGGAGAGTGAGTGGACGGAGAGACTCACGTGTTACAGATTGCCGGCTTCTTCGCCACCGCCTCAATCAGGCAGACCGCTTGCTCTCAGCGGTCGCGGACAGCCGCTGGTGGGACTTGCAGGCGGGCGAGTTCATATTTTCATTCCACCTCATGAAACCGGTCGTAAATCAACGCACCTCATGATTATGGATGCCTTTCAGACAGTTCAAACGAATGACCATCAAAGGGAGGTGCGGGCAGGAAACGCCTCTTCGTTCCGCGTCATTCTTCCGTTCAGCATTCGATCCAATGCGGCTTCCCTTCGCTCTCCTCCTCGTTTCTGTCTTCTTTTCCACGGCAGCCGCCCTTCGCTTCTTGGGCCGCCACTCGGCAGTTCTGACCGCCAACCTGCCGTTTGGACCTGGAGCCGATGGGAGAGGGGCCTTGTGCGAGCATTGCGTAGAGTATTTCGAGATCGTAAAAAGGTCCCCCGAAAGCAAGCCGCTCACCCGAGAAACGTTGATCGAAGCGGGAATCGTGAGTTTGAGAAAGGATTTAACGGACACAACTGGGTTGTTTGCAGAAAGTGTGCTTGAAAGTGTGGGCTCATCATAGCGAGACCGCTTGCAAAGAAGAGGTCACGCAAATGCTCACGGACAAGCGCGAGGCCACCATTCACGAGCAGTACGTGAAAGACGGCAACAAGGTCGACCCCAAACACCAGTGCCACACCTTGTTGCTATGC
Organism: Aphelenchoides fujianensis; assembly: GCA_024699865.1. Taxonomy (NCBI): domain Eukaryota; kingdom Metazoa; phylum Nematoda; class Chromadorea; order Rhabditida; family Aphelenchoididae; genus Aphelenchoides; species Aphelenchoides fujianensis. Next base: position 606,587 of record JAMPIO010000050.1, on the reverse strand, counting down.
CCGATGATGGCTGCTTGAACTAAATCTATTGTCTTGTATTCAACGCTTTACGAATGACTCCGTGCCTCCATTGGAAACGTAGTTTTTCTTACCTGGTCAGAGTCTTCGAAGCGTTGAAGAAGCGGAGCCGCTTTTATTTAAAACGATGCATTGAGCAAGCCATTCATTATTTCTCACGGGCTGACCGCCCTAGGCTCGGTGGCCCACACGTGGCAGGAGGTGGCGAGCGCGTACCCAGAAGGCAGTTGAAAGCGGCGCGGAAGGCAGGAAAGTTCTGCAGGGAGCCGACCATTGCGAAAAGGCTCCCCCAGCACACGCAGCCAATCGGCCGCCTGCTGCTCCGCCGGCATCTCGAACTGCTCCGCGCACGAGCGGAAATAGTGGAAAGCTTTGGCTTTTGGTCCACTTGGCTGCATACGGGCGGGCCTTCTGCAATCCAAAATCCTTACCGTCGGCTTCTCCAATCGTTCCCTCAATTGCCGTTTCGCCCGCTTGTCCGCCTCGGCGAGCATGTTGGCCGTCCCGTTTCGGCAGGTGTACTCGTAAAGGGAATCGCAAAGGGACTCCACGCAAAAGAAAAGCAAGTGAAAGGTCATGGACAGAGCCCAAACGAAACTGCCCGTCACTCGATTTGGTGCATCTTTCTTTTCACATCGCACGATTTCACAAAGCCCACGCGTTCACAAAGCTCACGGGCTGACGTCAGTCACAACTTTGGTCGAGGACTTGAGACGGAGAGCAGGCAGAAAGTCGATCCGACAACTCACAACCGCTCGCCTTTTGTCCGCTAAATTAGAAATCGTCAACGCGAAAGCAATCGGCTGCCGTCCGTGAACTGATAAGAACGCAACTCGCCGCTGTCAATGCAAAAAACCCGCCTTTCGTCCTGCTCAACGAAAAGAAGCAGGCAGCCGACAACAAGCGAGCACTCGTCAAGCTCTTGCTCAAACATAAAATGACTGGCAAAATTGTCCGCTCACGAATTTGCGGTCATCTGAAATGAAGCTTCTCTTCGGTCTCCCCCTCTTTCTCTTTTTCCTTTTTGTGTTTGCTGCTCCTGCGACAAATGATGCAAACGGAACGAAGCGCCGCACCGTGCACGCCAAACAACGACGATGGAGGGCCGACGAGCTGAAGGAACACCACCGACAAATGAGGAAGTTGCACAAGGTAGGCGACGTGTGGGTGGACTGCTCTCGTATCCCTTCGTTCAGAACTACGTCCCTTACTACCCGGACGCACCGCTTCTCACATTTATGACCGTCGGAACGCCCGGTAAGCTGCATTTCACGTCCCTTCTTCCTCACCCACTTGCAGCCGTCGAGTACACCGTCGCGGTGGAGAGTGGAACGGATGCTCTCTTCCTGCTCGCCAAGGACTACCCCGGCCGTGCCGCCAATCAATCCTTCTACGACCCCCAGCTCTCCTCCACTTCGGTCAACACAAGCGAAACGTACTACGGCGCAAGCGGGGACCTTGCAGCGAGTGGCACGAGTTACCTCGATGTCGTTGGGGTGAGCAGAAATTCATTTGCATCACAGCACATGCTCGTTGCAGCTCTTCCTCTTCGAAGAGAACACAACGCAACGATTCGGTGAGCGACTTGAGAGCTGTTGACGAGTCTCTTGCTTTTAGGTGCGGTAGCAGACGTCTACAGTCCTTTTTACCCGCATCCGGCGATGCCCGACGGAGTCATCGGAATGAGCTGGTGAGTGCAGCGCAGCTGAATTGTTTCCTCCTACCCGCCGCTTTCTGCAGGAACCCGGCAGATGCGGCCAATCCCAACGAGAACTCTTCGGCGATCCTCAACCTCTTCAAGGAGTGGCAGGAACCCAACCGGTACTGGGTCGAGTGGATTGCGGACGATTCGACGCCCGGTTGGTTCCTTTTTACTCCGCTTTCATTGGTCTCGCTTTTAGAAGACGGGCGGGATTACGACCTGGAGGTTGCGTGAGTGGCTGACAGCAAGCGAATGAGCTTCTCGCTTTTTCTACTTCCAGCTTCGGCTACTTCCTGGACGACTACTGCGAACCGATGACCTCCGCCGACACCTTTCCGCTGGTTTGGGCCGGCAGCATGGGCCTGAACGCCCTCGCTTTCTCGATCGACTCGTTCACGTACAAGGGGCAGCAGTTCGGCGGAGGCTACGCGAAAGTGGACACCGGAGAGCCGCAAATCGCGCTGCCCGACGACTCGTTTCTCGCCGTCTACAACGACGTGCAGCCGACCTTCGATTGGGACTACGGGCTCTACACGGTGCCTTGCAGCCAAGCGGGCGAGCTGCCCGATTGGACGTTCACGATCGGCGGGCAGAACTACTCGGTTCCTTCTTCTGCTTACGTGGTCGACTTGTTTCTCCCCGACGGCCAGTGCGCGTGGAGCGCCAAGAGCACGGATTTCGAGGACACGCCCTTCGTCCTCGGCTACGTCTTCCACAAGCTCTGGTGCATCAAGATGGACATCGACAACCAGGCGATCGGCATCTCCAAAGTCATCCCGCCTCCCAATCGCTCGCCGGCCGCTAGAGCCCGCTTCGAGGAAAAACCGGAGCATTGATCCCGATTGAATGAACTCGGGCCGCCTAGCGAGAATAAAAGAAACTAGCATGACGGCTCGTTCCCAAGTTCGGAGACCTGCAGGCCTTTGCGAACAGCCGGCAGACGACGGGGAACAAGCGATCTCCAACTTGAACCTGGAATTCAGTGGACGTCGCCGTTCGCTTTCCGTTGACCAAGACGGACGCCTTTAAAACGGGCGAACTCGTGATCTGCAGGGCGGCCGAGGATAAGTGCGGCTTGCAGCAGGAGTTCCACGAGTTTTCGCTCGCCTGCTGATCGTTCCGCACTTCGAAGTGAGTGCTCCGAGCTTCTCATTTTCATCGTTTGTTCAGTTACTCACTCGCGCACGGAAAGTTTCACGCGAAACTCAGCAAATTCGACAAAGCCGACTTCTCGGGGTGGGATTTCCGAAAGGTCGAACGCTGACGTCACACGGGCGAGCGTTGGGGCCTTCAAGATTTGAAGGAACGTTCTTTCGCTCATTAGCTAGGAACAAATCGGGCCGCTCTTTGTTGCAAATCTTTTCCTTTTTCAAACGCTCTCAACACACCTTATGTCCATTTATTTGGTTCAACAAAAGCGGCAATTTCAACGAACGTCTTAATTCAGCTCTCTCTTAATCGCGAAGAAAATTGTACAACACGAAGTCAGCGGAGCGAGGTCGCTGTTGTCTAACGGACACGTTTGAACCGTCGTTGGAGTCGTCCGAGTCATCCGAGTCATCAGAACTTTCAAGCGTCCGCTTCAGGTCGCTCGCAAGGAGCTGTTGCTGGTCATCGGAAGCGCCCACACGCTCCCACAACGCCGCGTTGACATCCGGCCGTTCGCGGACCAACTGCAGGAACCCGTCGCTGTTGATCACACTCGTGCGGTGCTCGTCGAAAAAGTCGAGCAGTTTCGCTTTCAGTTTCGCGTTCTCGAACGCGACGGCGAACTGGAAGCGGCCGCAGAAGTTCGCAGCAGAAATCGGCAGCTTCTCTCGCACCGCGTCCTAAGCGACGAGCAAATGAATGAGACCAATGGACAAAACTCACGAGCAGTCGCTCCATCTGGTAGAAGTGAGCGGCCTTGTACACGTCGAGCAGACCCTCTTCCTCCAACTCGTCCAGTTTGCACGTGTAGCAGAAGCGGAGGACGGCCTCCATGCAGGCGGGCGAGTAGGCGGTCGTCTCGTGCTTCTTTTCGGCCGCCTCGCGCATGCCGCCGTCGAACATCCGCCGGAAGACGGGCGAGTGGGCGGCCAGGACGAACTTGAAGACCTTAATGGAAGAAATGAGTGGATAGCGAAAAAAAGAGGACGTGCCTTAAACTCAGCCCCTCCGCACTTGATCACGACGTCCCCGTTCTCGCCGTCGTTGAACGTGGAGGCGAGCGATTCGAGGAGGAAGGCAGAAGCAGCGGTGGCGCCCATTTCAAGCGTTAGAGCGAGAGAAAGACAGCGGGCAGAACGCGCGGCAGTCCGCTTGAACTCAACTGAACGCGAATGTGAGCGGAGGCCGCCGGGTCGCTCGCCCGCGCCGAGTGACGCCGTTGCGCAAAACCGACGCCGCTTGTGATCGACGAGGACGGGACTGCCGTTCGATCGCTGGGTGGACGCGCCCGCTTTCGTTTGCTCGAAAATAAACACCTGTTCTTCAAACGACTGCGATCCCGCGCGCGCTTAATCACAAACAGAATACGAAAACGAACAAAATAGGATGGAAATCAGGTGAATGGAATGCTGACATCACTCGTCTAAACGAATGATCCCAAACTTGTTCCGGACCCAATCGCTTTTCGGACGCACGATTGACGTCAGCGCGCCGTCTGTCGCTTATCAAAAGCCTTCTCTCCGCTTCCTTTTTTTGAGTTCTCTGCACATTGATCGAATGACCGAAATCAAGGACTTTTCACAAACTTTGCCGCCGAAGAGCCGCATTGTCTGCCATCTTGATTTCCGCTTTACTCGTTACTTTTCCTGATTCCAACCGTCTGTTCATGGATGACAGCAATCGAACGGAACTTACCACAAAGAAGCGCCAGACAAAGCGAAGTGATAAGCAGCGGTCGGGGCTACGAGAATCGGAGTGGCCGCCGTCTTCAACACTAAGCAGACGCTCCTTAACGGGTCAAAGTGTGTCACTTTCCTTTTGCCCGACCTTCTGCGGCTACGTTGACCCGACCAACCATTGAGACCAGTGATCGACGGCCATTCGCCCTCACTTTTGTCATTCTTTTTTGCCCGCTATAAACGCTTCCAGCGAGCCTTCAACATCCGTCCCTGTTCTATGAACAAAATGAATCTTCTCTTAGCTTTCCTTGTCCTCTCCGTCATCCCCGCAGCGCATGGCGCCAACAAGAAGCCGTTGATTCTGCATGGGAAGCAGCGCCAATGGACGGCGAACGACTTCAAAGAACACCACCGGCAGATGCGGAAAGTGCACCAGGTGGGCGCACAAATAAAAGGACCAATGCAATGCCTGTTTAGGACTACTTTCCGAACTACCCGGACGCTCCCGTCCTCACCGTTCTCTCCATTGGGACTCCCGGTTCGTCTTCTTTTCTTCTTTCGCCGACTCCTTCCTTTCAGCCGTCGACTACACGGTCTCGCTGGAGAGCGGGTCGGAAGCCCTGTTCGTTCTCGCCAAGGACTACCCCGGCCGTCTCGCCAATCAAACGTTCTTCGACCCCGCCCAGTCCTCCACCGCGCAGCTGGTCGGCGACTACCACGCGTTCAGCGGCGACCTTGAGGTGTTTGGAACAGCCTACGATGATTTCGTCGGGGTGAGCGAAGGGGTAAATGGTGGGGATGCGGACAAATTGAAGAACGAACCACTCCACACTTCTCATTGCTCCCTTCACAACGTTCGTTTCAGCTCTTCGATTCCGGCACCGAGTTCAACACTACGCAGCGACTCGGTAAGTGCAACTCTCGTTTTCTCTATTCCATCGCTCGTTCCATGCGATTGCAGGCGTCGTGAACGCCGTCTACGATCCCGCCTCGCTTTCGCCGACCATGCCCGACGGCGTTCTCGGCTTGAGTTGGTGAGGAGAGAGGAGAAGGAAAGACCGACCAAATTATCCCTAGGAACCCGGCGGATGCGGCGAGTCCCAATGAGAACTCGTCGGCCATCCTCAACCTCTTCCGTGAGTTCCCCAATCGCGAGCGGTACTGGTGCCAGCGGCTGGAAGACGTCAGCGATGGTTTTTCTCGCCTTAACGGCTCCTTGATTCCAGTGCCCGTTTAGAGCACGGCCGGGCGTATACCGCGATCACCGGGTGGGACGAGCAGAACAACTGAACAAACAGATGATCCTCGTTTAGATTCGGCGGCTGCCTGCCCGCTTATTGCCAAGGAGCGACGCTCGAGAACACGTTCTCTCTGGAGTGGCAGGACGAGATTCGCTCGCTTGCCTTTCAGGTGGACGCGTTCACGTACAAAGGCCAACAGTTCTCCGGGGGCAGCGGGAAGGTGGACACAGGAGTGCCGCTCATTTTCATGCCCTGGGACGGCTACCTCGCCGTCCACTCTGACGCCAACCCCACCTACGACTGGCAGCACGGCGTCTACACGGTCGACTGCTCGAAAGCCGGCAGTCTGCCCGACTGGGTGTTCACGATCGGCGGGAAGCAATTTGCGGTCCCTTCCTCCGCCTACGTGGTCGACCTGCTGCTCCCCGGTGGGCAGTGCGCGTTGAGCATCGCGATGTCCGACGATGTCCAGACCACCGATTTTGTGTTGGGCAACGTCTTCGCCAAGCTCTGGTGAGTTCGATTGATTGATTGGACTGAACTGCCGGCTTGCAGGTGCATCAAGATGGACGTGGACAAACAGGCGATCAGCATCGTGGACGTCGTTCCGTAGGTCCCGAAGGAGTGATCGAACCGAATGCTCAACTGGCTAGTACACCCATTGCTCCATTGTTTGCGGGAACAAAGCGACGCATAAACAAGACAAAAACATCGAAATCGATCATGAATTTCAACACGCGGCAACTCTCCAAAGAAATCGCTTGCAATCCGCCTAACGGAAACAACAGAATCTCGTTTATTTGAGCACATTAACGAAAAATCAACAACAAAAAAGCAACAGTTGAATCGTCTGCGGTTCCATCACGGAAAATCGTCGTCTGACCAGCAGGCGACTCTCTGTTCTGCGGCTTGCTGTTCCCGTTGACGACGAGACTCCACCTCCATGTTCCGGTCGTCAGCCATCCTGCGGAACATCGCCAGAGCGATCGACGGGTGCTGCTCGAAGAAGGCGGCGAATTCGGGCAGCGCTCGGATCTCCTCGTTCTTCTCGACGACGTAAAAGAGAAGGTAGTGCTGCAAGCATTCGTCGTCGTACTTGAAGGCGATCTCCAGCCACTGCAGCACGTTCGAAGTGTCCATTTCGTTGACAGCACGCTTTCTGCACACGTCCTGGAAGAATCAGAGTGAGAACAGAACTACTCACACGCAACTCACGATCAAACTGAGCACGCGGAAGTAGTGGGCGACCCGGTAGACCTCCAGAAGTCTCGACAACTTCATCGCCTTCAGTTCGCCTGTGTAGCAGAAGCGGAGGGCGTGGCCGACCGCCTTCGGCTTGTAGCCGGTGATCTTCACGCGGCCCTCTTCCGCCTCGCGCATGTTCGCGGCGAACATCCGCTGGAACACCTCCGAGTGAATGCCGACGATCAGCTTCAGGACCTGAACGAAGAGAACCGGCAAATAAAAAGAAAATGAGCAATTACCTTGTATTCGACATCCCGCACTTGCACCACAAAGTCCCAGTGAATTCCGTCGTTGAAGGCCTCTCCCAATCCGCGTTGCAGCACGTCCATTTTGCCCGAGGTTGTTTGGACGGAGTGGACCGCTGAAACGAACGGACATCATCGATTTCTTCGGCAAAGCGATGAAGAAACACAGCGGAAAGCGAGGGAAGCCGGCCGAAAGCGAGCGCAAAACGACGCTGATCGATCGAACGGCAGACGCGACCCAAAGGGCGGGCGTGTCGTGTGTTCCCGTCTGCCCTTGGCCGTGACTCGCGGCCTCGAAGCAAAGGCCGACGTGCACGCGGCCGCAGAGAGCAAGCGGTTGATCGCCTTGCCAAAGCGTTTTCTTTGCTTATTGCCGACAAAACCTTTGCCAATCTTATGTCTTGTCAGTTTATTTCATTCAACTGATGACTTGATCGGAGAAAGCCATTGCTCAAGCCAGTCGGTTGTTCGCCGCGTTCGTCGGCATTTTGCTGGCCACGCTGTTCGCATTGGAGATGCGGGAGGGCCGTCGGAGGATAACGACGTTGTAGAGGATGGCTGTTGTCAGCGCGTCAAAAGAATAAAACAGCTGCAAAGACAGAGGAGAAGCATAAATCGCTGGGTTCGTCCCCACTCACCATCACGTAGGGCCCGAACGGCTGCTGGTCGACGCCGGCCGCATTCAACGCGGCGTACGTGGCGGTGGGCAGGAGGTCGAAGAGCAGCTCGGTGGCCACCGCCAGGCAGGCGATAGTGTGATTTCGGCGTTGATTCGCCTCGTTTCCGCCGGCGAACAGGCGGCGGTGGACGGCGAACTTCCAGACGAACGTGAGCGACAAGCCGAGGTTGATCGCCTTCATCGCGACCCTCACGCGCGTTGTGAAGCGCGTGGCGAGCGGCACGAAGCAGGAGATCGAGGCGCACTCTGAACAAAGGAAGAAACGATGGTAAGAGAGCAATCCCAATGAGCTTACCGGTTGTTTCGGGCAGTGGCAGAGCGTTCAGCGGGTAGACAAAAGTGAGCGACGCCACACACGACGACCACCCCAACGGTCAACCAAACGGGAAACGGGCGGCGGCGAAACGAGTGAACGGCGAAGTGGATCACGAGGATCCGGTCGAGCAGCAGGAACGAGAGCGAGACGGCCAGCATCACGAACGAGTCCATCAGGAGGGCGCCCGTCCAGAAGATGGGCCCCGTGGAATGCGGACCTTCAAGACGACTGTTGATGGATTCTTGCGTTCTCTCACCTTCCTCTCGAGTGACGTGCAGCAAGTTGCAGGCGTTAACGAAGCAGCAGACATCGGCGAAGATCCAACACACGATATACACCTGCAAGTGCGCCGAGAGTTCCGGCCGCTTCGACGAACAACGAAGGCGGCAGAAGAGGAACAGTTGGAGGACGGCAGCGACGCCCATCGCCGCTGCAATCGTCGCGTATTCCCACCACACCAACGAGGAGATCAACATTTTCGATGAGAGTGCGGAAAGAAAGAAGGTCGGTAAAGTGAACTCTTCCGTCTTTCCGTTCGAATGCCGGCCGTCTGCCGCCCCAGCACTCGAACAGCTCGCGAAATTCGGGCCAGCATCATTCGGATTCCACGAAACACGGCGGCCACAAATCGAAGGCGGAAAAGAGCAAACTTTCCCGACCGCTTCGAGTTTTGTTCGAATTTGTTTCTTCTTCGTTTGTGGGATGACCTCGATTCTCTACCTGTTTGTAGACGCGCTCCTACGCGACACAGTTGTGCGCCATGCCCGTCGCCGCGTTCCGCAACGAAAGAAAAGCAGTGAACATACGGGACAGACCCGCCGCTGAATGCGTACACCTCAACTAGATGCTCGCCGACCTTGAGCGTATGTTCAGTTGCCTGTCTGTTTATTAAATAGGAATCCACGACCAATACCGCGCAACACTGCTTAGAGAGGAAGGGCGCCCAAAGAGCCGCCGAGAGCGGAGAGCAGCGAGTCGAGGACTTTCTCGAGCTGGGGCAAGAGTTGCTGGACGAAGTCGAGCGGGAGGACGCCCGCGGGGATGCCGAGCAGGCCGGTCAGCTGGTCGAGGACGCCGTTCAGGATGTCAAGCACGCCGCCGGTGAGCTGCGTGACGTCGCCGAGGAGCGTCCGGAGGAGGCCGCCCAGGTTGCCGAGCAGGTTGTCCAGCAGCTGCTCGACGGCCTTCAGGAGGCGCTGCAGGAAGCCGCCGAGGTCGACGCCGGCCGGCACGTTCAGGAGAGTGCGCAGCTCGTCCAGCAGGCCGCCCACTCCTTTCAGGGGCTGAAGGGCGGGAGTTGCGTGAGGATCGAGAGCCGAGGTAGTGGAGGACGCTCACTCGTAGGAGCGAACGATCTTAGTGAGGGCGCCCAGCAGGCCGGTGACCTCGCCGACCACCAGCTGCGCGTTCCCGGCCGCCCCGTTCGCCGTCCCGAGCAGCCCCGAGAGGAGGTCCTTCGTCAGGGTCTGGGCGGCCGTCGAGGCGACCAGCAACACGAAGAAGACGGCCGTGGAGGAGCGGGTCATGTTTCAAGTGGAGAGAAGAGAGGAGTGAGCGGAGGATGTCAATTGCCTCTCGACCGCCCGCTTTAATACGTGCCGGTCTCTCCGTTCGGCGGCGTGTTCCCCCATTGGTCGGCTGATTGCCATTCAAATCCTCTCTGTTTGGCCGGTAGATTGAAAAGCGGCGAGCCGTCCGAAACATGCTCTCTCGTTTAATGAAAACAGCGACCAGACGAATTTAATTGTTCACGGCTCTTTTTCTGTCTTCGAACGACTAAACAAACAAGCCATTAACTGCCGGAAAACAACGATTCAGTGGGTCAAAGACTAGAGACGGACAATAAGACTACGGCGCCTTACTAGCTGCTGCTTTTCTTGCGATCGTCCGTCGCTTCCAAACCGGCCATCCGAACGAGTGCCCGTCGGTCAACACAAGAGAAGACGGCGGACGAAAAGCGGCAGTCGGTGGCGCTGTTTTTGGCTCGCCGAGCGGACGTCCGCGGCGAGCGACTCCAGAGCTAACTGGTGCAGACTGAGAGGTTTTCTGAAACAAGCCGTGATGCGAAAATCGCGGCTCCACGATACGTACAGAATTATCAAAAAGCTGCACCACTCGCGTTCACCCCATCTCCCACCCGTTTTTTCGCGTCTCATGAGGAAAAACAAGCGCCCATCATCGAGAGCGAGTGTGCCACCGCTCTCGAGAAGCAACTGAAACGGGAAGCGAAGCCGCACCACAACTTCGGACCACGAGCGGAGGCAAGATCGAAACGACCAATGAAACGTTTGTACGTTTGCGGGCACGACCAATCATCTGAATCAAAAAGTATTGGACTACTTTTCGAAGACCTTCTATCTACTGACCTCGGCAGCAGTCAGATGAGTGGATACTCGCGTAGAAATGTTGGTCCAACCAGCAGCCGTCGAAACGCATGCCCCCACCGATCTCCTTCGCTATTTCAACGAAAGCTGTGGGGGGTTCTCCCAGTCTTTGCAATTCGTGCTTCCCGGTTTGCAGCTCCACTAAGTGCACGAAAGTCATCGCTTCGTACAAGTTCTTTGCGGTTTTGAGTACGCCCGTGCAAGAAAAGAAATAGAGATGCCGCTCGAATGGATGGAAGGGGAGAAATCGGAGGTTCCATGGGCGCAGCAAAGAAGTCACTAGCCGGATCGAAGCGAAATGCTCGTCGAATTCGTAGATGTGATGCATGTTTTCGTCAACCGAGATGTAAGGAAGCGATTCCGAAGGTCTCGAGGTAGTCACTCGGCACGCGAACGCCCCGTTCACCAGCATTGCGTCTTTCGTTTTGGGCAGACGAAGAGAGTAAAACGCTTTCTCGTAGTCCATCTCCGCAATGACTATTTGCCTGAAGCTTGTAGAACTAAAAGGCGTCTTGTAGGTGTCGACCGCGAACGCGCCGATCGTTTCGGTCAACGGCAGGAAATCGGCCTCACAAAAAATGGCTCGAGGGTCCGTTCTCTTTAGCACTTGTAAAAGCGGTTCCTTCGGCTTTAGAGCTCTAGAAAAACTGAGAGTGAATTCAAAGAATTGTTACAAACCGTGTTTCCTGCAGCAGGTAGTTGACGGCGGTCAGTTCGGGTCCGCTTCCTTTTGAGGGCACGTACGTTCGGGCGAAACCGAGACGATGGGAAACCGAGAAAAATCTGTGAGGAATGCTCGGTTCTTCAACAGTAAGGCGTCCTTTCCACGATCCCGCCCGCCTCTCCGCGATCTCCTGTCGACATTTTTGCCTAAAATCAGCCAACGTGAACACTGCAGTCAAACCACACGTTCGTCGAGCAGAAAGCCTGCAACTGAACGGACGGGCGAGTGGGGGCCGCGCGGTCGACCTCCCCGCCTGCCGCGTTGGGGTGACCGCGAGTGCTTTTGCTTGCGTCCAGCGACCAGCGGTTGGGCGTTTTAGCAGAAAGACCCCATGTTGCCGGCGATTCCTCGGTTCACTTTGCCTCTCAACCAGCCCACTCCCTTGCTCTTTCTGTTGCAAGCGAGCATACGTTTGCCCACAAACCGAAAGGGAGTGCCGTGCCATTCAGGCGAACAAACGAGAATCGAATGAGGAGAGCGGCGTCGTTCCCCCCGCCCAAAACAATTCCGCTGAAACAATAAACGGCGCTCGCGGGTTTCGTTCAACCAGTCAGCGAAGCAAGGAGGTGGGCGACGGACGGGAATTTTTTCCGCCATTCAAGAGTGACTGCTTCCTCAACTGAGAATTGCTATTATTCGCTTTATTCCAGCAGAATGAACAGCTCAATGAATCGTTTCTCGCTTCTTCTGCGGCAGGATGTCCAGAATGCTGATGGCCTGATTGTCGACGTCCATCTTGATGCACCTGCAAACCGCGCGATCAAACGCTTGCTTCACGACGAACTCACCAGAGCTGGAAGAAGACGTACCCGAAGACAAAGTCGGTTGTGTCGTCGTCGGAGCCGTCAGCGCTGAAGGCGCACTGGCCGTCGGGCAGCTGGAGGTCGACCACGTAGGCGGAGGAGGGGATCGCGTAGTCGCGGCCGCCCGCCGAGAAGATCCAATCCGGCAGACTGCCCGCTTTCGAGCAGTCGACCGTGTAGAGGCCGTAGTCGAAGTCCCAGTCCGGCTGCACGTCCTCGAAGACGGCGCTCATCGCCTCGTGCGGCAGCAGGACGGTCGGCACTCCGCTGTCCACCTTCCCGAAGCCCCCGTCGTAGCGCTCCCGCCGGTAGTGGAAAGCGGAAGGCGAGCGAGCGGCTCTCCGGCAGCCACTCCAACGGGACGGTGTTCTCCGCGCTCGCCGGCCCGCACAAGTCGGGCAGACAGCCGCCGAATCTGCAACGAGAGGTCGTCGCGCTGCTCTTCGCCCAGGAACTCGCTCTGTAGCCGTGGCGTAGTGGCGGCCGCTCTCTGAAGCCGAGCGGAGTGATGGGCGACGAATGGAAAGAACTTACGCGGGTCGCTGCTCCCCTCCAGCCATTGGCACCAGAAACGAGGGCCGCCGATCGCGCCGAACAACTGGAGGACGAGCGACGAGTTCGCGTCCGGAGCGGCCGCCTCCTCGGGATCCCTGCCGTTTGTTCGATCAGCGCCCTCTTCTCCGCCCAACCCACCAACTCAAACCGAGCACCCCGTCGGGCATCTGCGGGTCGATGAAGAACGGATCGCGGACGACACTCACGACCCCGAAGCGTTGGGTCGCGTTGAACTCTTCGTTCAAGCCGGGCAGCTGCAAGCAGAAAGGAGAATTGCGAACATCCAGCACGAACACTCGGCGCACCCGCACGTAGTCGTCGAAGGCCGAGCCGAACACCTCGAGCTCGCCGCTGAACGCGTGGTAGGCGCCCGCCCGCACGGCGCTGGAGGACGCGGCCGGGTCGAAAAAGGATTGGTTGAGCAGGCGGTCGGGGAAGTCCTGGGCGAGCACGAACGTCGCCTCCGAGCCGCTCTCCAGCGAGACCCAGAACTCGACACCTGAAAGCGGTGAGTGGGCGGAAAGAGGGGGACAAACCGGGCGTTCCGATCGACAGCGGCGTGAGGATGAGGGCGTCCGGGTAGTCAGGCACGTAGTTCTGAACGAAGAGATGCGAGAACACCATTGTTTTATGCTGCCCACCTTGTGCGTCCTCCGCATTCTCTCGTGGAACTCCCGCAGGTCAGCCGCCGTCCAGCGTCGCTGCTTCCCGTGCACGACAAGCGGCTTCCTTTCGACCATTGGATCAGTGGCCACAGACGCAACAAAGAGGAAGAAGAGGAGACCGACAAAAAGCTTCATTGCAGTCGAAAAGATGCAGTGGAAACAGCAGAAGTGGCCGGTTTTTAAGCGAAGACGTAAGCGGTTGAGTGCCGGCTTATCCGTGGAAGGCGGCTGAGACGCTGCGACGGTCGGCAGCGCGGCCGGTCGTGAGCGAACTACGAGAAATGTCGGCGCCGCCGTCTGTCGGAAACCGCCATCTTCAACAGAGCAAAGTGCGGATCACGCCCCGTTTTCTGTCGTGCGCAGAGGCGGGCCTGATTGGAGATCTTTCGATCAACGGTTGGACCCACGCGATTAAGGGGGCTGTTTACGCGACGAAACGGAAAAGGATAGACCGCAGCGGCCACCCCCGCGGTTCAAGTGCTGACGGCCGGGTGGCGAACGCGACCGGCGGCGATAAGAAGTTCATTGGATCGAGCAGGCGGTACGACAAATGTGACGGCTTGTAAACGGCTGATTGCGTGGGGAGACTCTGCAATTGGTCTTTTTAGATTAGAGTGGTTCGCGCGTAGAAGTAACGGAACGAGCCTAGACGTCGATTTGTCGCCCCTTTCCGCGCTCGCCTACCGGCTCGCTCCAGCGGTCCAAAGGCCCACTCACTCGTCAGGCGCGTGCAATAAGCGGTGGGCGGACGAGGTGAAGACGAAGAGCACGCCTGTTGCGTAGAGAAGGAAGTCTTCTCGTTTTCGTTGCGATGTGCGCGTTGCGGCAAACGCAGTGACACGCTTTTTGAGCTTCACGAGCCGCCTCATCTGAATGCACACAGAAAAGCGGCTTGAGTGGACGATGGAGGCGCGATTTTCTTCCCTTTCCTCTCCTCCCGAAGTCCATCACTTGCCAACCGCTGTGTCGTGGAAATCGGCAGCTGAATCGCTCGCTGCTCGGTGATTCTTTCAGGCGTGATTGTATTTGAGTGTTTATTCAAGACACTGACCAGTCTTCCAACAACAAACGATCGATAGCCCGGAGATCAGCAGAGCAGAAGTGAGCGAACGGGAGGCGCCAGTCGAGAGCGGAGCTTCTTTTTCGAACGAACATCCGCGGCGATCAACTCCACGGCCAGTTGTTGCAAGCGGAGAGGCTTCCTGCAACAAACGCGATCAATTGAAAACCACACAGCGGAGAGAAACGAACACGGCGAGCAAAGCACTGCCCCACTCCACGGTGGACTGTCCTTCCCTCCGTCTCAGTCGGAAGAGCAGGCGGCCGTTTCCGCGAGTGGTCATGTTCGTGCACTGCAACTGCAGCTGCCGAGCGGGCTGCACGCGCACCACGACCTCGGACCACGAGCGGGCGGCGAGGTCGAAGCGGCAGACGAAGCGGTGGAACGTCGGGGGAGACGTCCAGGACCCTGCAATCGACTCGTGGTTAAGTTCTCTCCATTCCACCCACTTTTCCACTGGCCGTCGTCGTCGCCGAGATCGACCGCTGCGTAGAAGTGGCGCCCCAGCCAGCAGCCGTCGAATTTCTTCTGCTCCTCGTTCCCGTTAGCTGCTTCGACGAGAGTTGCCGGCGGTTCGCCCACCTCTGCACCTCGTGGTCGCCGCTCTGCAGCGCGAAGGAGTGCAGGGAAGACATCGCTGCGCACAACTCGCGTGTTCGGTCGAGATCTCCCGTGTACGAGAAGCAGAACACATGCCCTTCAAAGAAGTGGAAGGGGAGGAGGTGAACCCGCCAGTAGTGGCTCCAAGGCAGGGTGCTCGCCGGGCGGATCGAAGCGAACTGCTCGTCGAACTCGTAGAAGTGGTGGACGCTGCGGTCGACCCGCGTGTCGGCGAACGTCACCAGTCGGCTGTCGGCGGTCACTCGTTGCGGGCAGAAGCCCTCCACTCGCATCACTCCGTTCTTTGGCATCCGCACGGAGTAGACGGCCTTCTCGTAGTCCAGATCGGTAATGAAGAGGCGTTTCTTGTGGTCGCGCTCAACGGCGACCACGAACATCGCGATCGTTTCGGTCAGCGGCAGGAAATCCGTGCGGTTGGGCGCCGCTTCGACGTCCAACTGTTCGGCCACTTGCTGCGAGGATCGTTGTGGAGTGAGTGTTCTGCAAGGAGTGTCGATGGAGGTGGGAGGACGGACGAACCGAATTTCCTGCAGTCGGTAGTTGACGGCAAGGAGGTCCGGATTCGCGCGTTTGAAGCCGAGGCGAGCAGAAGCGGGCAGAAAGCCGGGCGGAACATTTCGCTTCTCGAGAGCAAGCGTTCTTTCAACCAAACTGTCGCCGTCCTTCCGCTCACCGGCCCTCGACATGGTCGCCTGAAAACGAGAACAACGCGCTCGTCCACTGCAAGCCCCCAACTGAACGGGCTGCTCGGCGTCTTCGCTCGCGCGTTGGCGTGACTGCGGGCTCTTTTGATTGCGCCACGCCCTGAGCGAGCAGTTGTTGGCCGGAAAGACACTCTTAGCATACACTTTACGCGTTCCTGCTTCTTCAAGATCCGACAGACAAAAGGAGTGCCGAGCGGGTAGCGCCGAACAAACGGGCGGAAACCGGTGGAGGGGTAAAAACCTTATTCATTTTCGTCGGTCTACAGCTTCTACTGCAGCACTTGCCGTCTGCAGACACGTCAATACGCGCGGTATTGAGCGCTGCTTCACTTTCCTTAGTGCCCGTCCGTTTGGGGCGAAATTTGCATTCAGTCAGTTCGTTCTAGTTGGCCAAGTCGTAAACCAGAGCAAACAGTGTTCTTCTTTTCATTTTCGTGGGCACGAACAACGGTCCAATGGTTGGACGGGTCTTCAAACGGGGACAATGGAAAGCGGACGAGATCAGACGACTCCGAGGAAGGAGCGGCTGAACGAAAGTTGCGGGAGAAGAATGAGTTCGGTTGAGTGACAAACGGGTGGAACAAGACCGGCGATCGTCACGTTTTCCGTTAACACAAATTCGAGAAGTCGTGGGTCAAGGAACGATCCGTTCCGCAAGATGTGTTTCGCATTCCAATGGACTCGTGAGTTCTCGGGTAAAATTTACATGTGCAAATTGCCTTTAGCTAATCTAATTTATCCACTTTATTCCACGAACACCCGTTCACCACACGGCGCACTGCTTTCTCGGGTTCATATTCAATCCTCTCTTGCACTTGAATGCCTTGGCGAATTCGGGGTAGTTGGAGAGGACCTGGAGCAAGGAATGAGTGGATCTCTTCTTCCCTTCACCCACCACATTGACGCGATCTTTGCCCGGCGAGTGGTTGTCCGTCTCCAGGAGGTACTCGGCGTATGGCTTCGAGTGAGACGTGCAGGAAGTGCGGCCGTACGAGATGAAGAACGTCTAAAGAACGGGAATGAAGAGGAGAAGCTGGAGAACTCGCCTGTTCGTTCGTGTACTTCGAGTAGCCGGACACGTGCCGCTCTTTCTTTCCGTTCAAGTGGCGCTTGTAGGCGATGAAGGCCGCTCGGATTCCGCCGTCTGCAACAAGAGAAACGATCGGAAGAGAAGAAGAGGGAGTGCGGACTGTCGGCAACGTTCTCGCCAATCGTGAGTGTGCCGTTCACGTGTTTGCGGGCGGTCGGCTCCCACTGCTTCGAGTAGAGATCGATGAAACACTTGGCGCGGTCGTCGAACTTCTTTCGAGTCGCCGGCTCCCACCAGTTCTTTTGGTGGCCCTTCTCGTCGAAGCCAGCGCCCGACGGGTCGAAGCCGTGCCTTCAATCAACCTACTTTCCTGATTAATCGGTAGAAAAGGAGTGCGTACGTGAACTCGTGCCCAATGACCACACCAATCGAGCCGTAGTTGACGGCTGCCGGTTGCTTTGGGTCGACAAACGGCGACTGGAGGATGGCGGCGTTCATGTCTGGAAGAAGCCAACGGTAAGTGGCTGCTCGTTGCGACTGCGCACAGATCCAGTTGAACATGCGCGTGTAGAATGCGTTGACCGTCGCGGCGTTCGCATCGTCCATCGTGAGCAGCGCGTAGTCGGAAGTAAAGACTTCCTTCAAGCCGAAGCGGGTGTCGTGGAACGAAATGCGGGCGGCCACCTGATCGAGCGAGTCAGTCGACGGGTTGAACTGGAGATCTCCGTAGATCTTCTCCAGTTTGTTCGCGTCCTTCGCCTCCTCCATCGCTCCGATGTACCGCCGCGTCTTTTGCAGCTTCTTCAGGGCGTTCGCCTTCGTCCGGCCGTCCATCCACTTCTGCCCTCGGATTGTCTGGGCGAGTCCCGCTCGGAGGTCCTCGATCATCCGCTCCGTCATCCGCACAGTGCTCAAAGACAGGTGTTTCTGCACGAACAAGTGATCGCGGACGAGCGGGAAGCTCCGCGTGGTCAGCCCGAAGCAGTTCTGCGGACGAGTCGATTGTCGGGCGTTGGGGTCCACCAGTTGAACGAAACGATTGCTCGCCGCTTCGAAGCGGGAGTCGAGGTAAGGCGCCTTCTTGATGAGGAACTGCACGAAGAGGTAGTTGGCCAGTCGTTGCGGGTTGGCGGCCTTCAGACAAAACGGATGAGTGAAAGTAGATGGAAGAGACGAACCTTGTAGAAGGCGTCTGCTGCTTGCAGGATCTTCTTGTTGTACATCAGCAGGTCGGGGTTCTTCCCAAAGTACGACCGCAGTTCGGCGTCCCACTGCGGGTTGTCCCGCACGAACTCGTCCCAATTCAACTACAAACGTGTGGGCGCGTGAGCGAGAAGTTAGGAGTAAAAGGTGATCTTGCTCGAATCACCATAGCAAGCCCACCATCAATGCTCACCTGAGTGACCACGGTTTTGAGGTCGTTGAATTTCGTCTTGTCGAAGACGCTCATCGGGTCCGCTCCGGGGGCTGCGGGCTGTCCGATGCCCGCCCTGGTGAGCACTTGGACGAGTTCCTTCTCGAAGTCGAAGGTGTCCTTGACGGCCGCCTCAATGTTCCTGTAGGTCTTCGTTGAGCGCTGGTCCGAGGCGACGAATCCCACGAGTTGGGCGACGAAATCCTGGGCGGCACGCACGATCGAAGCTGCTTTCGGGTCGAAGTACATCGTTGGGTCGACGAGGATCGTGTCCGCCGGCTGGACGATCAGCCACGTCTTTCCGTCGGACTGCTTCTGAGCGGAGAAGGCGTAGAGAAAGGAGGTGCCCGAGTTGGCCGTCAGTTGGAGCACGACCTCCTGCAGCTTGAAACCGGCCGGCGCCCAGCCGTCCGTCAGCATCGGGAAGCCGCCGCCAATCGACTGAACAGAGGGATCAGTTGTTCAGCAGCGTCTACTCGCCTTCATCGTGTTCCACAAGGAACTCGTGCGAGCGGCGTCCACCTTCTGGTGGTCCAGGCACGCGTCTCGGAAGGCTTGCATTTTCTTCACCGCGTTCAGCTTGCCGGGCGTTCGGTCCATCACCAGGGCTGAAGATGACAAGCGTTCTTTTTAGCTCTTCCCCCGCCTACCCATGATTTGATCGTCCACTTTTGTCTGGAGGTCGGCTAAAGTGTCGAAATTGACGTCCGGTAGAGGCGGGTGTCGAGCGATGTACGTGCCGCATGCAAAGTGGTAGAAGTCGTTGCAAGGATCGTACCGCTCGTCCATCGCCTCCTTGAAGGGTGCGTACGGCGTTTCGCGTTTCTTCGGCGGGCTCTTCTTGTGCGGTTTCTGCTTCGGTTTGTGCGTCGGCTTGTGCTTTGGCTGGTGCGCGGGCTTCCGTTTGGGTTTGCGCTTCGGCTTGTGAGCTGCCTTCTTCGGGCACAATCCACAGGCTTTCGGACAGTTGTTTTGTTTGTGCCAACGGGTGTACGCGGGCGAGTTGCAGTAGCCGTTCCGTGTCCATAGCCGACATCTGAAAGCAAGAACGAAGAGAATTGAGAGAGGTTTCCGTTTAGTTGAAGAGGATACCGTGGGTTGTCCGTGCAAGCTTGCCGTCTGTTCGGCCGACACACCCCGCACGAGAGATTGCCTGCAACCGGTGATTGTTAAGCGTCTTGCACAGAACTCACAATTCCCGCGAATCGTCGGTCCATGGCGGGCATCTTGGCAGAAGTGAGTCGCTCGAGCACAATCGGTGATCCGATCGTAACACGCGGCTTCTGCCGACGGAAAAAATGGGCGAGGGCGACGCCCACGATCCCGACCGCCAACAGGCGGCAGTCGACGCCGAGCATCCCGCAAGCCGTCAGCCGAAGTGAAGGGAGAGGCCACAAACGCCAGCCGTTTTATAGCCGTTTGCTTCTACTTTTTGCTCCGATTCGTGAACTTGCGATCGAGCGACATTCGCGCGGGCCATAAACACGAACGCCCGACTTGGAGCGTGATCGGGCGGCCAGTCGGAAGGCCGCGGAATCCAATCGACCGACCGGCTGTGCAAACGAAGCGGGGTCGAAGTAGCGAGCGACTCACAACTAGCCGCATCACTCCGCCTTTTGGCTGCAAACCACCGAGCATCGGCTTGTTTGCGGGGCACGAACGAACGGAAGTGACGGTCGACCTTTCGACCACAAACGGAGTTCGGAGGCACGAATTTCGTGCACTCCCCGCCATCCAGCAGCTGTATCGAGTGTACAAGTTGTACTTGATGTTCGTTTCGTTGCACGGTGATGTCATCCGTTGCAATTCTCCCGTTCATTTGCTCAACTGCCGGCCGTGGGCAAAAGTCGGTTGTGTCCGCGATCTTCGAATTGGTTGCTGTTGGACGGTGGCTGAACACAAGACCTTTTCATCGACTAAACGAGAAGACGGCTCGCACACCATCCAATCCCTTTCTTTCACCCGCTTTACAGCACCTAAGTGTTCTTCGTTCTTCTTTTTCTTCCGACGTCCGGAAAAAGCTCGTGCTTTCTCCCTAGAATTCATATTAAGAGCTTTACACTCCGTGATGGAAGAAAACTAAATGCTGAGAAGCGGTAAGTTCAGGAATCAAGAGAGAACACAATCGGTCGATCGTTTGAAGCTGTTTGTTGGGTTGCTCACAACGTTTACGATCGCCCGACCGTCCGTCTGCCGAGCGGCGAAAAACGCGATCGAGCAGCTGGAGCGCCCCCGTCCGCCACCTGGCGATTCTGCGGATTCTTCCGTTCGTTGCGCTAAGTCGAGGCCTCCTTTTCACGTTGGCCTTGCGGTAGAGGAAATTTTTTGGGCAATCTGCCACTTCCACCTCCCAACACTCGAAATTCGATTCCATGTGCTTGCAGTACGACTCCTTTCGTTCACGCTCTGTTCATTTATTGCAAGCAGAAGGTCGTCTGTCGCGTTCACTTCTCCTCGAAAGCGGGCTGATCAATGGACGACGACAGAACGTCCAAAATGCTCACCGTCTGGTGATCCATGTCCATCTTGATGCACCTGCAAGCCAACCGCTCATTTCTATTCCCAACCGCTCGAACTCACCAGAGGTCATGGAAGACGTAGCCCAAAACGTAGTCGGCGGTGGGCACTTCCGTAGTGGCCGCACTCAAGGCGCATTGACCGTCGGGCAGCTGGAGGTCGACCACGTAGGCGGAGGAGGTGATCGCGTAGTTCTTCCCGTCGATGGTGAACACCCAGTCGGGCAGAGAGCCCGTTCGAGTGCAGTCGACCGTGTAGACGCCCGTCTGGAAGTCGAAGTCGGGCTGCACGTCCGCGTAGACGGCGGCCATCGCGTCGGGCGGCATCACGACGTTCGGCGTCCCGCTGTCCAGCTTGCCGTACCGCCCCTGCTGTTGCTCGCCTTTGTACGAAAAGGAGAGCTCGAAGACGAGGCCACCGGTCTCGGGTAACCACTCCAAAAGGACCGTGTTCTCCGCAGTCGCCGCCGCGCACCAAGCGGGCAGGCAGCTGCCGAAGCTGCAACGAGCGGCGTCACTCCTCTTTCCTTTCAACTCACGATGTGCGGACGTCGTAGTGGCGGCCTTGCACTGAAAGGAACTCCAATAAATGAGGTCGCGTGAAGGATGGATTGCGATTTCGGTAAGATTCCAGCCACAAACACCAGTAACGCTCGAGCTCCGGCCGCTGCTTGAAGAAGTTGACGATCGCCGACGAGTTCTCGTTCGGGGCGGCCGCGTCCGCGGGATCCCTACAAAAGAAAGAGGATTGCAGTGCATTCTCTGTGCTTCTCGCCGCTCACCAACTCAACCCGAGCAGACCGTCGGGCATCTTCGGGTAGGACCAGTGGGGATCCTCGACGTCCTTCGCGACTCCTGGAACAAATTTGGATCGAAAACTGGCGAATCGCGCTCACCGAAGCGCTGGGTCATCCGCACGCCGAAAAGCTGCAAGCGGACGAGAACGAGTGAAAAGAGCTCATCCAAGCGGTCGCTCACCTCGACGACGTCCCAATAGGCCGAGCCGGAGGCCGCCAGCTCGCCGCTGGAGCCCGTGAACTTGCCGGCGTACTTGGAGGTGGACGAGAAGAACGGGTCGTAGAAGGGCTGCCCCAGCCGCCAGCCGGGGTACAAATCGGAGAGCACGAACGTCGCATTCGAGCCGCTCTCCAGCGACACCTCGAACTCGACGGCTGCAAGCGCATGAAGAGTGCGAGGAGGCGGCGTACGCGGCGTTCCAATGCTGATCGTCACGAGAAGCGGGCTGTCCGGGTAGGCGGGCACGTAGTCCTGCAACGAGTGAAATGCGGGAACAACGCCCATCTGCCGCCCACCTCGTGCGCCCGCCGCATTCGATCGTGGTGGCCTGAAGGTCGTCGGCCATCCATCGCCGCTGCTTTCCGCGCAGAACCAGCGGCTGTTTGTCGACGCCTGCAACCGCGTACAAGTCGAAGAGAAGCGCGAAAAGAACGACCAGAACCTTCATTTTGCTCGTCGACCACAGGAAGGTGTTCATCGCTTCTTATATAGAATTGAGTGTGCCTTCTGCTCAAGTTTGTCGTTGTGCTCTTTTTTCTTATCAACAAAGCCGACCATTCCGATCGTTCGCGACTGTTGTTCACTTGTTGACGACGTCTGTTGCGCTGCCAGGAACAGCGGCAGCAATCGGTTGCCTTTTCTTTAATCGATCAATCGACCAGAAACTTGGTGAATTGGACGCGTTCGAGCCGTGCTGATCGCATTGAGTGGATCGAAGGCCGTCCGTACTGTCTGAACGTGTTCCGGAGGCAACAGGGAGCGTTTTTGTCGGCAAGATAAGCGGCGGCGTGTTGATGAAAGCAATTGGGAACAAAAGCGGACAAAGAAGTTCATTCGGGCGACCATCGAGCACGACGCGCTGTCCATCGACATTTGAACCCAAAACTCCGTGGAAAATAGAGGTAATCACTCGCACTTGCTGCTTCTCAACGACAGCCAACGGCAGGTAGTGCTCGCCAATGCATTCAGTTTACTGCTTTTCGGGCTGGAAGCTTGCAGGAACGATTTGTCGAGTGGACACTCGTCTACCCCGCCGTTTCCTCGTGTTTGGGTGCAGCGCGAGACAGCGGGCAGAGAGGTTCTTTTTTTAGTTGGCAGTTGAGAAACGAGTCCGAAGAACGCGCGAGGTCGAAGCGAACAACGCACTCAAACGAAAAAACAGTCGAGTGCGCGCGGCCGGCAAGCGGCGCAGGAGGATGACCGCGGGGTGTGCGACCCTTCGCAGCGAGCTGGGTGCAGGGCACTTTCGCATCGCGCGCAACGCCCTCGTTTTGGGGTGGTCATTCTTCAACGACGAGTGAGCGTCGGTTTATCGCATTGGTCGTGTGTGATCAATTCGCCTTTCTTTCTTGCTTTGGCGGATTATTCGCAGACGAACGACCAAATGGACGCGACCGCCGACTCTTCTTTGAATGCGTGGACCAATAAAGTTTGGAGTGTAAGTGCGTTCGCTACGTTCTTGTTTGCAATACTTTCTTATTTCAGTACTCTTGTCCAGACTGTGGAATTACATGCCGCGATTCCCGCCGCCTTCGAGAACACGTGGCTGCTCATTCAGTTCCTGATGGCTGGAAGTGCTCGGTTTGCGGCGTTTGCGACAAGTATCGTGCGCACAACCGCAACATACATGAACGTCTGATGCACGAGTTCGAACGCCACAAAGAAGACGACCGGCGGAAGGAGGCGGTGAAAATCTCAACGGTATGAATCAAAAGCCCCGTTCACACTATCGTTGTTTTAGGGCCAATTGACTCGGCTCGTTAACGTTGGCAACAAACTTCGGGAGGTGCAATCCAGTGCATACCCGTCTTTGTTCAACGGCAACAATGCAAACGACAGGCCGGCGACGTCGGAAGAACTCGAAGAACACGCGAACACCTGCCCGCAACGGCCATCAAGGAACAAAGTAAGAGAAAAGACCGTCTTGATCGTATCCGCCAATTTAGAACGTGTGCGCCAAATGTGGAATATGGGTATCAGGTAGCAACCATCAAGCACACGTAAAGGCCCACGCGCTGGCGGTGGGGTTCACGTGTTCGGTGTGCGGCGTCAAAACTGAACTTGCTTGGGCGAGAAATCGTCATGAACGCGTCGCCCACCATTTTCAACGGCACAAAGCGGACTGCCAGCTGCGAGAGGCGATTCGAATCGATGCTGTGAGTGTCCATTGTTATGCTGGATCTTTTATTTTTGTTTTAGATTGAGCTGCAGACGCTGAAGTCAGTAGGTTCGAACATTGCAAACGTCCAACGCACAGCCGTCCCGTCGCTCGCTCCCACGGGACCCGAAGCAGTCGACGCCTCGGACACGCGCATGCCCGCCGAAGACGATAATAGCGCTGATGATTCGCAAGAGTTGCCCGACAAGAGCGACCGCCCGCCAGCGGCAGAGGACGAGCCGATGGACGCGACGAGCGATCCACACAACGACCAACTCGCCACCGACCGCCGACTGCAAGCGGTCCGTCTGGTCGAAGCGTTGGCAAAGAAGCCGGCGGTCGTCTTCTACGACCTGCAACACGTGAGTCCGCTCTTTTAATCACCCACACCTTCTTTTGTTTGCAGTTCGGCCAGCAATTCGGGATGCTGCCGATTCGCTTCTGGAACGCCGCCGCGGCCTCCACTCTCCTGGTGTTGCGTGTTCCGAGCGCCGAGTGGACGGCGGTCAGTCTGGACGACCACACTTCTTTCGCCCTGGAGTCCTCGAGCGGCGATAACTTCCGGCTGTTCGCCAAGGCGCCCGGCCGCCCACTCGCCCGCCGTCTCGTCCGGGCGATCGGTCCGCAGCATTCGTGCGCTCAGTTGATCCAGTGGGTGGTCGAGAACGCCGCTTCTTCCGTCTTGGTCATTGGAAGGGCGGAAGACCAAGCGGCAGTCGAGCAGGTGGACAGCGGCCGGATCACTTTTGTTTGCTGAAGGCGTCTGTTCTGCTGAATAAACCACTGTGTAATGAAAAGAGTGAGTGGTGTGGGCGAGAATTAGAAAGAAGAAACGCTCAGTTGGCGGCCACCTTTCAGTCGCTACCCGCCTGTAAGTTCTTTCCTTTGAGTATTTGTTTCGCTCTAACTACTTGTGCGTATCGTTTGATAAACGAGCGACAACTCTCCTCTTCTTTATGTTGCTCTGTCGTGCTGAAAAAGAAAGTCCGAGGACAAACACAATCAATCGATTCATTCGTTCCGATCACGCGACCACGTCCATGATGCTGATCGTCTGGTGATCGATGTCCATCTTGATGCACCTGCAGTTCAAGCGATAAACCGATTGCTTTATGACAACGTCACCAGAGGTTGTGGAAGACCTGGCCGAACACGAAGTCGGTGGTCGTCTCGCCGCTCGTGTCGAGGCTCCAAGCACAAAGGTTGTCGTGGAAGTGGACGTCGACCACGTAAACGGAGGCGGGGATCGTGTACGTGCGGCTGCCGATCGTGAACGTCCAGTCGGGCAGACTGCCGGCTAGTGAGCAGTCCACGGCGAACAGGCGGTACTCGAACAGGTACTCCGGCTGCACGTCGTTGTAGGCGGCGAGGAAGGCGTCGAAGGGCACCAAAACGTGCAGCACTTCCGAGTTGATCGACGCGTAGCCGCCGCCCAGTCGTTCGCTCTTGTACGTGAAGGAGTCCACCAGAAAGGAGGGGGAGCGAGTGTCCTCTTGCCACACCAACCGGCGCGTGTTCCCGCCGGTCGCCTGGCCGCACTTTTCGCTCAAACACCCGCCGAATCTGAAACGAGAAAGGTTCATTCCACCCTTCAACAGACTCTCCTACTCGGTGAGCGCAGAGCACTCACGGCTTTCCTCTAAACAAATCGATGGAAAGAAACCAGAGGAAGAAACCAATTGGAAGCCGTGAAGCCCTCCATCCATTGGCACCAGTAACGCGGGCCGCCGATCTCTCGGAACAAATTTAAGACGGCCGACGAGTTCTCGTTCGGGCTCGCCGCCTCGTTCGGGTCTCTGCGGTTAGGTTGAGCCGTTGTCTGCATTCTACCGCCTACCAACTCAATCCGAAGATTCCGTCGGGCATCGCCGGTTGGAAGGTGTTCGCATCGAAGATCACGTTTGCGGCGCCTGAACGCAAATGAGCAGGAGTTGTGGGCGGCAAGAGCAATCGTTCACTCACCGAATTTCTGCGTCGTGTTCTCGCCGCTGCCCAGGCCGAAGAGCTGAAAGCGGTTGGTTCAAACGAATGCGCGCAAATGTGGAAAAGCAAGACTGCTCCACGGATCATCCACCCACCCGAACGACGTCCGTGTAGCCGGAGCCCTTCACTTCATAGCGTCCGTCGAGGCCGAAGTAATCCCCCGTGTAATGGGAGGTAAAGGACAGGGCGGGGTCGTAGAAGGGCTGCGAGTCGGAGCGGGCGGGATAGTCCTTTGCGAGGACGTAGAAAGCGGGTGTCAACGTCTCCAACTGGATCGTGAACTGGACGGCTAAAGAAAGAAGAGATGGAAGGTGAACGGAAAGACTCACGCGGCGTCCCAATCGAGATGTTCGCGAGCACTGGAGTGCGGGGCGGGGTGGACGCAAAGATCTGATCAAAGCAATTCTTCACAATTCCCGCTTACTCGAACAAACCGCGCGCGTCTTTTGGTGGTGATCCTTGAGGTCGTCGGCCAGCCATCGCCGCTGCTTTCCGTGCACAATCAAACGACCTGTTTCCGCATGCCCAAAGACCACGAACAAGTCGAGAAGAAAGACGGCAAGAAGACGCCTCATCCCCGCTTGTGTAAGGATGAAAGGGTAGAACGGCTCTTCAGTTATAGGCGCTTTGCAAACAGTCATCGTTTCCGATTCGTCGTTTATCTGTGGGTTTGAGAGCGGGAAGCGGGAACCCAGTTGAACGCTTTCGAGCGACTGCCGCTCTCAACTGACCGAACGACCCGCTTCTTATCGCTTTGCGGCAAGAGCGAACGCTCTTCACTTGAAACGAGCGAATCGTCTTCGGTGGCAAGCGGGTCGAGCACGCACTTGGTGAGCGCACTGATAAATGCAGAACCTGCGGCCGCTGTTGTCGGCCGTGTGACGCCTTTGTTCATCGAGCAACCCCGTCTTCAAGAGAGTTCTCGTGAAGCGGCAAGCGGGGAAAAGCTTCCGCGTGCCGCTCTCCAGTCGGCAGTCGAAGACCGAAGAGAGTGCGGAGATTTCAATGAGAACTCGCCGTCGAGCGGTCGATCGTTTGGACGTCGCCGTTCTGTTCGGAGTTCGGGCGGTCGGCGATCTCAAAGTGCCCCATCAAGCGGCTTTCGTCACAAAGTGAGCAGACCATAAGTGGGTTTGAAGACGGACATTGCGGAACAAACTATCCACTCGCTTGTCGCAGAAGCTCGATGCATTCGGATTGCTCGTCCGTTTTCGCAATCGACCGGCCGACTCTCCGTCGAAAGAACCGCACAACCCGCGCGGAGGTGTGCGTCTCGCTCGCCGGCTCCGCTCGTGGTGAAGCGGCCGCCGATCGCGTTCGCCGCTTGCCGGCCGGCCGGGCGGCGTTGCCCGCAGTCGGCGAGCGAGACGAGGCGGTCGGCCGTCTGCCGCTCGTCTGCCGGGCGCGTTGCCGCCGCATTTCGTCTCCCGCTTGTTTCTTTCGCGAATTTCGTGTGCCGCTCCCAATCAATCTGTTCGTGCTTTCAACTCCTTTCGCTTCAGCCGCACGCCCAATCGATCGCGGCCGAAATGGAGAAGAAGATCCCGGACGGACCGAACGTGATCGCGCCGCCGGCCGACGGCTCGAAAGTGGTGAGCGAGGTTTGTTCTCTTTGTTCTTTCCTCCCTTCATGCCTCCGTTTTCAGGGCTTCGTGTTCGGCATGTTGTTGGCGTACTTGGTCGTCGCGGTCTTCGAGGTGACGACCAACAGCTATTCCGTGGGAGTCCAGCACGCGTGCAGTCAGGCCGTGGGCGTTTACCGCACGTGGCGCCTCGCCGCCAACTTGCTGCTGTTCGTGTTCTGCGTGCTCAATTTGGTCGCCGTGTACATGCGCCGCGCGTCGCTCCTCACGCCCGGCATGTTCTTCTTCGTGAGCCGTCCGCCTTCCACTCGCCCCTCTAATCGATCGATTGCGTGCAGAAGTTCGGCTCGTACGCGACCGCCTGCGTGTGCGCCTACTTCGCCGTCGCTCTGCTCTTCGACTGGACGGGCGTCTGGACGCTGCCGGCCGAGATGTCCGTTGCGACGGCGGCTGCCGTTCTCTTCCGTTCGTTCGCCGACTTCATCACGTGCTTCGTTCTCTACGACCACTCGACGAAGCTGCGCCGCCAGCTGCTCGACGAGCACGAGCCGAAGCAAGTGGCCTTCTGAATCTGAGTGTCTTTGTTTCTTCACCGCCTTCTCATCGTTTCTTTTTGTTTCCAAGTGACTGAACGGCTCAATAAACCTCGGCGTTGTGTTCATTCGGGTGTTTGAAAGAATCGGGGAGCAATGGTTTGTGTCAGTAAACACGCATTTTGATCACACGAGTCGGCGCCCATTCGGCCACTTTCCCACCGCCGCTCATCGATTTCAACACGCCGGTCGGGCGGCCGCCGGCTCCTCCAGTCGCTTGCCCCGCTGACAGCCGTCTTGTACACCACTGTACTCTTGCAAAGACTTTCCACGCGCCCATCAAAAGGAAGGGCGGCCAGAGCTGCGACGAGCAACAGGACGGCAGGCGGCCGGAGAGATGAAGTGGTTTGTGTTCAGCATCAAAATTAGTGGTGGGTCGTATGAAGGCGAGAATCTCCTGCTGCAGGCTCATGCGTTTATTGCTTCAAATGAATCACCGCTTCAATCGTTCATTTGTTCGCTGGGGTTAGCGCGAGAGGCGTCGAGAAGCGGATCGTCTGGTGGTCGATGTCCATCTTGATGCACCAGAGGTTGTGGAAGACGTAGCCGAGCACAAAGTCGGTGGTCTGCGCGTCCGACTGAAAGGCGCTCCACACGCACTGGCGGTCGGGGAGGAACAAGTCGACCACGTAGGTGGTGGAGGGGATCGCGTACGAGTTGCCGCCGATCGTGAACGTCCAGTCGGGCAGACTGCCGGCCAGCGAGCAGTCCACCACGTACACGCCGTAGTCGAACAGAAAGGCCGGTTGGACGCCGTTGTAGAGCTCCAAAAAGAGGTCGTACGGGAGGAGGATGTTCGGCACTCCGGTGTCCACTTTCGCGTAGCCCCCACCGAACTGCCCACTCTTGTACGCGAGGGAGTCCACTCGGAAGGCCAGCGAGCGCGTGTCCTCGAACCAGACGAGCGGGAGCGTGTGTTCGGGCGTCATCGGCGCGCATCCCGTGTCTTTGGAAGAGCCGAAGCTGAACGAGAAACAAGGCATCCGTCCTCCCCCTTTCGTCCCACCTTCTCCAAACGAAGTAGCCCCGCTCGCGCCGGCCGTCCCGCTCGACCACGTCCTCGGTCTCCATCCACTCGATCTAGTAGCGCGGACCGCCGATCGCTGCGAAAAAGTTGATCATCGCGGACGAGTTCTCGTTCGGAGCGGCCGTGTCTGCGGGGTCCCTGAACAGGCGAGAAGTGAACTCTTCGCCTTCCACCCGCCCACCAACTCGTCCCGATCACTCCGTCGGGCATCTGCGGCTTCAGAACGAAAGGATCGTAGACCTCGTTTACGACTCCTTAGAAGGTGGTTATTGAATCAAATGATGAACGGCACGCACCGAAGCGTTGCTTCACGTCGTACTCGGAGCCCCAGCCGAACAGCTGCAAAAAACTCTGAACAGCCCGTTCCCCGCACTCACGTCAACGACCTCGTCGTAGGCCGCACCGAAGACTTCGAGCTCGCCGCTGAAGGCGTGGAAGTCGCCCACGAACTGCGAGCTCGAAGATTGGGCGGGGTCGTAGAAGGACTGGTTGGGAAGACGGGCGGGAAAGTCCTTGGCGAGCAGGAAGATCGCCTCCGATTCGGTCTCCAGCGAGACCCAAAACTCGACGGCTGAAGGCGGGGAGTGGGCGGGAGTGAGTGGACGGAAGACGAACCGGGCGTTCCGACCCTGAGCACGGTGAGGATCGGCAGGTCGGGGTACGAGGGAACGTAGTTCTGCACGACATTGATGGCAGGCGGCTGTCTTCAACCTACTTGGTGAACCCTGCGCATCTCCTGGTGGTACGCCTTGAGGTCGTCGGCCAACAACACGCGCTGCCTGCCCCTCCAAGTGGGGGCGGCGGACACGAGAGAGGCGAACAAGAGAACGTTGAGAGCGAGCAGGAGCTTCATTCCTTTTGTAATTGACCAGACGTGTGCTCGTCCTCTTATTCCTCCGAGAAGCGGACGGGCAATCCGTGGGCGATCGGCCGCTTGTTCATTTTGATCGCCGTCGTGTGTGTGACGCACGAGCGGCGGTCATCGAGCAGAGTTCTTGAAGGGAACCTCCGCACTGGTCGGTCGCTCGCCTGCATGCACGAACTGCCGACCATTCCGGCGAGCGATAAGCGCGAGTAGGCACGCTGCAAATGCCGCATGACATCAACCTTTTTGATAAGCGGCTACAAGTCGAGAGCAATCGAGGTCGAAACAAGTTCACGATCACGAAGGGCAGTACGTGGATTGCTGCTTTGTTAGGCGCGTTGTTGAACCGAGAAATGGCCAACCGCCCGGTCGTCTGCCGTCGCCCACTGGGTCGGGTTGATTGCCGTCGGCAGACGCATTGAACGATTGATTCGATCGTTCAAACGCCCATCCGCCGTGTATTTCGAGTCCTCCTCCCGCTCGCCCCCTAGTCTTTCTTCCGTGGACGCCGATCGCCCGCGCGAAACGATTTGCGCGAGGCTTTTCGGGCGAAATGGCCGTCGGGGCACTCGAGCGGTCGATAGGCGACGTCGTTTTGGGGTGTTTGCGGACAGGAAGAAGAGCGGGGGGCCCCTTTCGCCCGCTCCATTCGTGTCTTCCACATACAGCCTTTTCTTCCTCTAAATGCCGGACCTCCGCTTCGGACAGTCGAGTCTCGTGTAGGCGTCGCTGCAGCTCTGCGGCGAGGTGCATCCGAGCCACACGGCGCCCATCCAACTCCACGATTGGGCGGGCGAGTCGTACGTGTTGAACGAGCGGCACTGGTTTCCGCTTTTTCCCAACCGGCGGGCGCTCGTCGTCCACGGCCTGCACTTTCGAATGCGCGGGTTCGTCCACACTTCTTTTCTTCCACTTATTCTTTCAGGGCGCGCTTCACGATTCGGGACAAAATAGCGGCCGAGTACCTCCCTCGAGACGCGCATCGTGATGCAGAAGCGCACCTGAACGAGACGCTCGGCCTCGTGCAGTACCCGGACTCGCGGGTGTTTGATGTGGGCAGCGAAGATTTCCAGTTTCGCCCCGTGGACGACGCCTGCTTCCTTTTGGTGACCGTGAAGACACGCGAGGACCGAATCCACTTCCGGCTGCACGATTGGGACGAACCGGCGCGCGTCCTGCATGAAACCTTCATCAAAGACGCGCCGCTCGATTGGGATTCCGAAGCGGGCCGCCTGTCGCCCACGCGCATCGGCTTTACGTCCGTGCGGGGCAAGCGCCCGCCGCAGCAGGGATCGACAGACGCTCGCCGTCCGCGTGAAGCGGCGGGTGGAGAAGCTGAAGTGCCGAAACGCGCCGACGGTCTCAAACAAGCCGGGCCACACGAAAGTGAGTCTTCTCTCTTTAACCATTTGTTGTGTTCTCGTTGCGGGTGTTTGCTTTCATGTGGACGGCGTGGCGCGGCTCGCGCTGCTTTTGCCTTGCGTTTGAATGCGCCGACTGGAACGGATCACGAGCTTCACGAACTGCCTCTTCTGGCTGGACGTGGACGGGTCGTTCGAGTGGCGCGAGTGGCCGTTGCCGGCCGCTCTCCGTTCCACGCCCGTCCCGCTGCAAGTACTCAAGGAAGTGAACCCTCGGCCGACCGCGTCGCTGAAGCTCCTCACTCTGGTGGTGGACGGCGGACGTCGCCTTCAGCTGCACCGTCTGCCTGTCGTGTACGTCCAGTTAGCTCGTATTCTTTTGCATTGCTGCTGTTGGTTGCAGACAGCCAGAATCGCTGCAGACTCTCGCGCACTACGCGGCCGTCCGGACAGGCGTCTTCGAGCGGCGCGAAGTCGGCCGCCACTGCGCCAACAGACGTACGAGCGGCAGAGATCCCGCCCGACCTGCTTGCCGCCTACCGCCGAATGCTCCAAAAGTACGAAGAGCACCGCGCCGCCCGCCTCAACGTCTCCGCGTGGCCCTGAACACGCGATCGTCCCATGCTCTTGTCCAATAAACCGTACGGAAATAGAGGCATTGGGAAAGGATCAAAGCTTCTTTGTCTGGCCTGGCCGTTGTACACACGTTACTTCGTTTCTGACGGTCGCACAAAGAAGGTGGAAACAGGCCCCATAGGATCTGAGAACCGCCTGTGCCCTTTCGACGGACGGCAGGTGTGGCTGCCGACCGGAGACGCGTGTTCATTTCGATTCCAACTCCTCGCATCAAACAAGTGAAAGGTTCTCTGCCGCCTGCTCGCCGTCCATCCAGCGGTCGTAGAGCCGCCGCAAGTGCTCGCCGACAAAGAAGCTTCCGTACAGCGAGTAGTGATGCGAGTCGTAGGTGAACGAGAGGCGCTGCTCGTGGTCCACGGAGGAGCACTCGCCGGCCGTCCCATCGCAGAAGACGTCCATCGGGTCCCAGCGGCGGCACTTCGCGCACCCGACGGCCGCCAGTCGCCGCCGATTGTGCCGCTTGTAGCGGGCGACGAACTGCGAGGAGGAAGTGGGCGGACGGAGCGGCCACTCACCTCGTAGGGCGTGCGGAAGACGTCCAGCGACTCGCCGAGCATCAGCCGCCGTCTGAGCACCTTCCAGTAGGGCTCCACGCCGAACATCACGTGCATTTGGGGGAAGAAGACGACCTCCCGCGCGATCCCGCCCAGCTCGCGGAAGAAGGCCCGCATTTCGCGGAAGACGGGGTCGCTCTCGAGGTCCTCGCCTTCGACTGGAGGGTCGGGGGACGTGTACGCGATCCCCACGACGATGATGTCGATCGGGTACCTCCACTTGCGGAGCATCGGGAGCAGCGCCTTCCGCTCCGTCCGGCAGTGCGAGTATTGGATCTGAGCAGAAGATAGGCAGGTGTTCATTTTTGTTCCCACTTGCATTCTCCTCGGTCGCGCCCACGAACTGACAGCCGTCGCGGAAGAGCGGCGTGATCGAGCGGTAGAGGTCGCCGAAGTGGTGGCGGAGGCCCGCGAGCAGCGTGGGCGTGTGCGAGTTTCCGACGACCACGATGTTCTTCGTGCCGTTGGGGCGCCGCACGGTGCACGCGTTCTCCCGCAGTTTTCCCATGGGCCCGCCGAAGGAGGTGGGCGGCCGGCCGCGCTCCCCGCAGAACGACTGCAGCTGGCGGGCGGCGGGGAAGAAAAGGGCGTTGAATTCGAGCAGCTCCCGCTTGCTCAACGAGAACGGAGTGTTTCTTCTGGAGTTCTCGTAGAACTCGGCCGCTTTCCGC
Organism: Aphelenchoides fujianensis; assembly: GCA_024699865.1. Classification (NCBI taxonomy): domain Eukaryota; kingdom Metazoa; phylum Nematoda; class Chromadorea; order Rhabditida; family Aphelenchoididae; genus Aphelenchoides; species Aphelenchoides fujianensis. The sequence goes on along the minus strand of JAMPIO010000050.1, from coordinate 573,389 downwards.
AGCAAGTGGGCGGGGCGTGCGAGCGGAAAGTCCATCGTGATCTGCAGGGAAGAGGGGAGCGATCAACCCTCTCCGATGCCCGCTGCTCACGTCCAGCCCGTCGATCTCGCGCCTCTCGATCGCCGCCGGCGAGCACCCGACGGCCGCGTAGAGGGCGGCAATCACGAGCAGCAAGTGGGCCCACCGGTGGAGGAGCGGCGTGAGGCGCGCGAACAGCCGCTCGACCGCCCAGCCGGCCGCCAACGCCGCCGCCATCAAGCAAACGCCCGCTGCAACCACGAAGGAGTGAGTGGAAGGTGGTTCAAGAAACAGACCGGCAGCAGAAGTGTGCAGCTTGTCGTAGGCAGTGGCCACGAAGCGGTAGTCGTGCCATTTGAAGAGCGGGAAGTGCACGAGGTAGACCGAGTACGAGACGTCGCCCAACGCGACGAGAGGCCGGCAGGCGAGCAGAAAGTGCGCGTCCGAGAGCCCGATGATCGCCGTCGTCGCTCCGACCACCAACAGCCGGCAGAGGAGTTTGGAGCAAGTGGGAGCGAACAACAAGGACAACAGAACGAGGGGCAGAACAAATGCGAGGATCTTCTTCCCAACCGACTGCCCACTTGTCTCCTCCACCCGCTCGCCCTCCTCCTCGTCGGCCAGCGGCGCGTAGCCCGCAGCTTCCGGGGCTCGAAGGAACCGCCGCAGGTGGAAGGCCGCAAATCCCGCCATGAACTGCCACACGCGCCCCTCCAGGCTCATGTGCTCGACGTCGCCGCTCGAGTGGAGTTGGAAGACGAAGGAGGCGGCGCCGAGGAGTCCGATCGAAAGCAGTTGGACGCAGGCGGGCACTCGGTGCAGGAGGAAGACGAGCAGCGGGACCACGAGGTAGAACTGCAGCTCCACACTCAGCGACCACAAGTGCGCGAAAAAGGCGTAGCCAGCGTCCATCTGAACAGTCGATTAGAAGCCCGCAGAAGAGGCACGTGCCTCCGCAAAGTAGTCCTGACGGGCGGCAGTCGGGCGGTTCGCGACGAAGAGGAGCGGCCGGTTCAGCTCCGCTCGAAGGTCCCTCGTGTCCGTGGGCGAGACGAAGAGGAAGGAGAGCAGCAGGAAGAGCAGGAGGACGAACAGGTACGTGGGCACGATCCTCCGCAGCCGCCTGAAGAAGAACTGGAGCACGGCGGGCGCACCGAGCGGTCGGCGCGCCTCGAGCAGCAGACACATGAGAAAGCCGGAGATCACGAAGAAGCTGCAAGCAGGCGGGTGAGTGGAGGAAGCGAGAGGTCCCGCACACGTCGACGCCCAGAAAGCCCAGCGGGAAGCGGCGCGGCCACAAGTGGAACAGCAGGACGGAGAGAATCGCCACCCCGCGCAGGCCCGGGATCTCCAGCATTTGCTCTAAATGATCGCTCGAATGGGTGGAGAGAAGGGCGCTCACCGTGTTTCTGGGGCGAAGGCGGCGTCTTCATCCCGCCGATCGCCTTCTTCAGCGCGTTCGATGCGGGTGGACGGCAATCACTAAACGCAGGTGTTGAACGGAAGGGACGAAAGATGATCCACGGTCCTCGCCCGGAACAAGAGCGGACTGCCTCCCGATTGTGAGCACAAAAGAAAACACTTCAACTGAGCGACCGATCCGCCCCCGACGGCCAACTGTTCGAAAATCCAGTGGAGCTTTCAACCGCCCGGCAGTGCACAAGTCCAGCAGGAAAACGAGGGATTATGCGGTGGTGCGGAGTGCAACCGATCGCCGCCTCCGCTCCGGCGCCAATCGATGCAAAGCCGCTCGATTGCTGGCGGCCACGCGTTCCGTTCTTTCGCTTGCAACCGGTCGCCGGCAGGAGAAGCGATGCTTTCAATCTCCGCGTTCAATTGGTAAACCGTGCGAAGAAATTGACGTGCGCTTGGTTCTGGTTGTCTGTTTCTGTCTTCTAACCATGCTCGTTCTTTTCTGAGCATGGAAACGCGGATGGTCTGCAATAAACAAGTGTCGTTCGTTCCGGTGTTGCCCAGAACATTGCATGCAAGGAATGGATGAAGCAGTCAAACGACAGTTGTTGACAGGTGCACTTCAAGCAGCCCGTCGCAGCCAAAAAGTTGAGTAAAGTGCAATGAGCAACCGAAAGATCGAAGTGCACGGCGTCGATTGCGCGCGCTGAGAAACGCCCGCGGTCTGACGCTCAAGCGGGGGCGGTCGTTGGTCGGGTAGGTCGATCGCGCGGAGGAAAAAGCGGAGGTGGTTGTGCTGCTCGGGCGCTTTCGTGAGTCGACCTCCAGCCCTCGCTGGGGTGTGGTGGGCCGACGAGCGCTCAAGAATTGTTTTCAGTGCCAACTTCCCTAACTAAACGAAGCGATGTCCGTCTGCAAGCACCTCGCGAACCAAACGACGCTCATGAAGTGGAAGATTGGCGGCTTCGGCGAGAAGTTGCGGACGGCCGTCTTTGGAGACAAGTGGTGCTCCGATCTATTCACGACCAATCTCGACGGAAATCCGCGCTGTTTCCTCGTTTTCTTCCCGCCCGCCCATCGATACGCCTACTCCGAGGACGACCGCCGGCTCGAGTATTCGGGCGAGATCGACCACCAGGCCGCGCTCTGCCTTCTGGACGAGAAGTCCCTCTTGGAACACACGATGTGGATGGAAGACGGGAGCGGAGAGGTCGTCGTGCCCAAAGGTCCGCCGCCGTCCAGTGGAATTCAATTGTCTGCCGGTTCCAGGGCACTCAAGAACCAAACGCGTTCGATTGGACGTGTCCTCGATCGACGCCCAGTCGGAAGCCGCCGAGTTGTTCTTGTGCTGCGAGGTGCGAAAGCCCGCCTGCGGACAGATCACTCGCGCGCGAGTCGTGCAGAACGGCGCGGTCCACTCGATCGACCGCTCGGCCGCCCCTTGGGTTCGAGTGGAGCTGCGGCTTCGAAGCCGCGGGCGGGAATCGAAAGAGCGTGTCGATTGCCGTCGACAAGACGGCGCAAAAGTTTTGTTTTGAAGTCGAGGCCGGCTTGAAGTCCGTGTGGATCAAGAGCACGGGTGACGACTCGCCCGATCTCTTCCACTACGAACTGTGGCTGGAGAACGACAAGCAACAACGAACGTACAAAGCTGGTGGGTTTCTTCACTCCCTTGTTGCTCTGCGGTCATCCGCCTCCTTTCCAGAAGGAATCTCCGCTTTGCTTGAGGGCGACGAAGATTTGCGCGAGTGGTTCAGCAGTGGAGCGCGGCAAAAAGCGGCGTTCTTCACAAACGGGTTCGCTCGCGTGCGCTTGAACCTCCGCCCGCTGCGAGCTCCGCGAGTCCTCGGATTGACCAGCGGGGTGGACTCGGAGTCACTGGATCGCCTCCGCGCCTTCCTCTCCGCTCACTTCAACGAAACGAAGTACGGCGACCTCCAAGTGATCGCGAAAGGCGGCACGGTTTTCCACGTACGTCTTCAACAAGCAGCTACTCTTTTCAGCCTTGCCGTTCAGGTCTCCAAACTCGTCCTTTGCTCTCAATCGGAAGTGTTCGAAAAGATGTTCGAGCGCGAGGACACAAAGGAGAGCGTCGAGAAGACGGTCAAGATGGACGACTTGGAGCCGCCGGTCGTCGAGGCGATGCTCCGCTGGATCTACACGGGCCGCGTGGAGGGCCTGAAGGAGTTGGACTCCGCCCTCTACGTTGTGGCCGACCGCTACCATCTGGTTGAACTGCAGGTGAGCGCGAATTAATAAAGCACTACTCAACTTCCCACTCTCTGTTTGCAGAAAGCGTGCATCGAGAGCATGAGCGAGAACTTCTCGGCAAACACGATCTTCGACTACCTGGAGCTCGCCTTCAAGTACGACGACCTTCCGGCTTTCAAGCAGCAGACCGTCGACTACGCTCTCCGCAACCTCGACGCGGTCATGAGCAACGAGCAGTGGAAGTCGTTCTTCGCCGCCCACATGGACATCGTGGAGGAGCTGCTGCGCGCCAAGTGACCCGTCAATCAATGACTTTCCTCCTTTTTCCTTTGCTTTTTTACGGAATAAACAACCCACATTTCTTCCGCCTTGCATGGCGTCACACGACAGAGTTTTGCTGTCGGTCAGGTGAATCGCCGCTCTTGGCACCGCCCGCTGGCAGCGGTTAGTTTCTTTCCTATTTGTTGTTACTAGTTATCCTTCTACCTTTGCTAGTTCGTTTATTGACATGAATGGGCAACAATCACGGCTCAAACTCTCGGCCAAAGGCGCTCACTTCAAAGCGGGCGACTGGGTTGGTCGCGGCAGAGCTCTGAAGATGCCGATGGATTGGTTGTCGATGTCCATCTTGATGCACCTGCAAGCAAGCGATTAATTGTGCCGCCCGCAACTCACCAAAGATCGTGGAATGGATAGCCGAGCACGTAGTCGGTGGTGTCTTCGTCGGGCATCTCGACGCTCAAGACGCACTGGTTGTTCGGGAGGAAGAGGTCGACTACGTAGGCGGCGGAGGGGATCACGAACTGCTCGCCGCCCACCACGAACACCCAATCGGGCAGACTGCCCGCTTTCGAGCAATCCACCGTGTAGAAGCCGTGCTCCCAATCGAAGGTGGGCTGCACGTCGTCCACGACGGCGAGGAGCGAGTCGTAGGGCATCAGAATGAGCGGCACGCCGCTGTCCACCTTCGCGTACCCGCCCGTAAAGTTCTCGCCCTTGCACACGAAGGAGTCGATCGAAAAGGCGAGGGGCCTCTGCGAGGAAGTGGGGCCGACCCAAGCCAGAGGGAACGTGTCGTTGGGGGTCATCGGCTCGCAGAGGTCGTCCGGAAAGGACCCGAAACTGCAATCACAAGACGATCACTTCAATCCCCCGTCTTCTGCAACGTACGTGAGAACCACGTCGTGTTCACGCCCGCTCTCTGCAATCAACCAGAAGTGAAGGTCGAGTAAGAAGACGAACCGGCCGTCGAAATATCGGCCGTCCATTGGACGTAGTACCGATTGGTCTCTCGCCACTCTCTGAACAGATTCAGGATGGGCGCCGAGTGTTCGTCGGGATTGGCCGCGTCGTTCGGGTTCCTAGCGACCGTCAATCAATTACCCACCGCCCTTCTGCTCACCAGCTCATCCCGAGCACTCCGTCGGGCTTCGGCGGGTCGATCTCGCCACCGCCGCGGACGTTGCCCACCTCGCCTGAAAGCGAGTGACCTCCCGAAACTGTCGGCCACTCACCGAATCGTTGTGTCGTGTTCGTTTCGAATCCAAAGAGCTGAAAGCTCGAAGAGGATGAGCGACGTGCGTGCCTTCTACTCACCCCAACGACATCAATGAAGGCCGCACCAATAGCTTTGAAGGTGCCACTCAAGCCCTCATACTCGCCGCTGTATTTCGAAGTGGAGGAATCGAGGTGGTCGTAGAAGGGTTGTTGGATGCCGCGGCTGGGATAGCGGGAGGAAAGCAGAAAGATTGCGGTGGATCCGCTCTCCATCGACACGGAGTACTCGACGGCTGGAAGCAACCGAGAGAGGAAGAAGGAAAAGAAGTGAAGCTTGCCGGGCGTCCCGACGGTCATCGTCGTGAGGATCGGCGCGTCCGGGTAAAAGGGGAGGTAGTTCTGAACGAGGGGATGCGAGAACACAACCCTTGTCTCCCACCTTGTGCGTCTTGCGCATCAGCCGGTGGTGTTCCTTCAGCGCGTCCGCCCTCCATCGTCGTTGTTTGGCGTGGACGGTGCGCCGCTTCGCTCCTTCGGCGGCGATCACAGAGAGGAAGAAGAGTGAGAGGAGGCACACGAAGAGGAGTTTCATCTTCCTGTCTGCTTTAAAGTTAGCCGTTGTCTGCCTTTTTATAGCGAAGGCGAGTGATGAGTCAATAATTGTTGTCAAAGAGAGGGTGTTTCAGGAATCGAAGCAGAAAAGGCGCGGCGTCTGTCACCGAATCCAAATTCGGGCGTCTCTGCTACCAGTTATCACTCAAAAGTGGCGAACCGGAGCTTGTTTGCCCGCTCCGGAAGCAATTAGCGCTCGAGAAATGCGAAGCACAGAGGCAGGCGACTGGTAAGCGATTGCCGAGTCCAAAGGCAGAAACTGACGTCCAGCGGGCGTGCAATTGGAAACAAAACCGAGTCAGCAGTGGGTTATCAGAAACAAGAATAAAATCCATTTCTTTTGTGCTCGCTCGCTCGCTTGCCTGGCCTTCCGCTGCCTGCACGCCCTTCTCGCTCAAACAACCGCCGAAGAGCGTTCATTCCACTCAACTACTCTCCTCCTCGATGAGCACGGAGGGTTCGCAGCTTTTCGCTGACCAAACAGATGAACCGGAATCCGTGAACACGTCGACCCATTGATTCTTCTCCTAACCACACACACAGTCGTTCTCTCCCCGTGCCACAGGTCCCGCTCGATTCGTCTGGGTGAGCAGTGGACAACCGTCAACCCAGTAAGTATTGCGAATAAAAAACGATTGCACTCAATGAACGACTCTCGATTTCTCGGCGAACGTGCTCGAGCGGTCGTTGAGCAGCCGGTCGATCGCGTCGAACTCGCGCACCCGGCCGGCGTCCATCACGAGCACCTTGTCGTAGTCCATGATCGTGTGCAGGCGGTGGGCGATCGTCAAAATTGTACAGGAAGAGAAGCTCGTTCGGATCGTCTCTCGGATCAAGCGGTCCGTTTCGGCGTCCACCAGAACGAGTGGAAGTCCCGCGTTCTCTCGCTCACGGCAGCCGTCGTGCGCAGAAGGGCGCGCGCCATACACACGTTGTCGTTGCCCGACGCTGACACCCGCAGCGACCAACGGGCATCGATCAAAGGGCTCACCTCAAATTGGTGCTTCCCTCGGCGATCTCCGAGTCCAGCTTGCCGCTCAGCCCGAGCACGTAGTCGTCCAGGTGGGCCTTCCGCAGAACCGCCCACAGCTCCTGGTCGTCGAACTCTCCGAACGCAGCGAGCCGCAAAACAAGACGGGGTTCCATGGAGTGAAGAATTAGACGACTCCCCGCTTCTTGCTCGCCCTCACTTGCGGGATGACGGTCAGCAGTCGCCGCAAATTCGTCCCGCAGTCCCGAATGTCCACGTTCCCGATGCGGATCGTCCCGTCGAACGGTTCGGCCGAACGAAAAAGAACGCCCGTCAACGACGTCTTCCCTGCAACAACTGTCGAAACCCTGCCTTTCGGCGGGAGGATCGATGGCCAAAAAGGATCGGGGAAGAGGGAGATTCCTCTGGAGTCGAAGGCCGAACGCGATCGAGAAGAAAGAGGTTTATTGTTCCACTCGAACACACAACAAACAGCGGACGAGCCGCACGAAGGTGGGTGGGGAGCGGAGTGAAGCGAAGCCCGCAGTGAGCCCGCAGTGCCCGCAGTGAGTGAAACCCCGAAAGGGGGCGAAGGGCGGCTTTTATAGTCGGGCGGCGGGGGCGGCCGGCCGGTCGGCGCAGGGGGGCGAGAGATAAAAAGGCGGCCGTCGGGCGGCGGTTCGATCGGGGCAAAACAGCAGGCGGGAATCAAAAGGAAGGTGGCGAGGGATGGGAGATGAGAAGGCGCGATCGCCGCACGCCGCTCGTTTGGGCCCTTTGACGAGGAGAAAGCCGAGAGGTCGCCGCAGTTGGTCATAATCCAGGAAGGTGACCAGCGACTCGGGGGAGTCGGTAGTGCGTTCTCCGGAACGGGCGCACTCCTCTCTGGAACCCCTGGGGAAGGACGAGAAGAACGATTCGGGCACGAGCAGAGCGGCGGCGGATCGGCAGAAGTCGAAAGGAAGAACAAAGAGGGACGGCGAGGATTCACTGGCTCCATGAATGGAAAGAAAGAGAGAGACGGGGCAACGAGGGGCATGCACGGAGAGGATCGATTGAGGTTTCACTTGGCTTCAAGGTCTTACGACCACGGAACGGCGGGCCGATCTCTCCGCAAGGCGCCCTCGGTCTCGTCCAGTTTCGTCCTCGCGCGTTCGCGACACAACCGAAAGGATTCACTTCAAGAGGCGTGTCCACTTGCCCGCTCCCGCCCGGCCGACGATCCCGATCTTCTCGCCCGGCTGCACGACAAGAGACTGGAAACAAAGGTGAACGAACAAAGGAAAGCGCCCGCCTACCTCCTTTCAGCACGGGATCGTCCTGCGCACTCGGGATCGTTTTTAGCGGCTTTTTTGTGCTGGACTTTGCCCAGATGAGCTCCCGCTCGATGTCGATGAACTCCTTCAGCCGCTCCACACTCACGATCTCCGTTTCCATTGAACTGAACACTTGGGCCAGGCCGGAGAACATCCGGCTCATCTGCAGGAGGTGGAGTGATCGGAGAATAAAGAAAAAGGAGCAACTGAAAAGGAAGAGTTGACGATCAGGCCGAGCAGGCCCAACGAGAGAAATCACCGGTGCGCGGTCCATCCGCGTGTTCAGCAGCTGCCGAAAGCGCCCCACTCGCCCGAACACGCGGATCGACGAGGCGCCGTTGTACGCGTCTCCGACCACCGAGCACAACGTCGACAACGAGCTCGTACTCATTCGCCGGAATTGTGCGGACGAGGAGTTGAAGAAGCGCTAAGCAACGAGCACGTGAATGGATGCTCGCCGTGAAGGTAGAGCTCACCACAAGCACGACGAAAAAGACGAAGTAGGGCACCAAGCATAGCGAGAGCCACGGCAAAGAAGATCGAGAGAAGCGAGTAAGCGATCTGCTGCAGCGAGAAGACGTTTGCGGACATCGGAATCATCTAAACAACTGCTGCATCTCAAACAACGATCAAAGACGAAAGTTCGAGTCGAGGAATTTGATGTCCGCAGAGAAGCGATTCAAAATCCGTCCCAACGGAGTCGATTCAAACCAGCTCGTCTTGGCGCGAACAACCGAAGCTGCAGCGAGTAAATGGGCAAAGGACTGCGGACAGAAGAAACGAACCGACGAGCTCCCGATGGAACCGTTTGCTCGCATTGTACCCGCCATAGAACAGCAGGAGGAATGAGAGGATGAAGACCACCGCTTGAGGAAAGAAAAAGGGGAGTGGTTAGGACGAAGAAGAGACGCTCACATCCGCCCAAAGCCAATCCGGCGTAAATCTCCAGGTTGCGAAGCGAGGGTTCGGCCGGGCGATTGATCGACGAGCTCCTGCGGGCGATGAAGACGTTCGAAGAGGCGACCATCCCGGTCGAGACGCCGATCAGGAGGAAGACGGCGAAGTTGAGCGGCCCGAAGGCTTGAATGTAGTCCCAGTGAATAGCGTAGTGGACTGTGCCGTGTCGTTGGTCCTCCTTCTCGATCAATACGTCCACTGCCCGCTCCTTCTTTTCGCCCGTCTCCTCCTGGTCGGGAGTGCTCGACTGGCAGCTCTGGTCCAGTTGCTTCTTCTCCTCGAAGGACGTCCGCTTCTTCTTCGAAAGGAGTTTGGCGAGCGACTGGTAGGAGTTGCAGTGGGTGATGCGGCCGTCTGCAGTCGAGAAGGAGTGAACGGAGGCCGTCGACCCGTTCACTCGTCAGGCAGACGATCTTGTCGAACAGGTGGAGTGCGTGGCCGAGTTCAGTGCCACAACTCGTGTCGTTTTGTTCAGCATTCCGTTCGGTCCGACCACCTGCTCGAACAAGTGTTCGCCCACGTGCGCGTCCACGGCCGAGAAGGGATCGTCCAGCACGTAGAAGACGGCTTGGAAGTAGACGGCTCTCGCCAAGGACACGCGCGCCTTCTGCCCGCCTCAACGAAAAGACGGGAGAGCGAATCAAACGTCTGGATGAAGCGGCTGCAGTTGGCGCATGTCGTTCAGAACTGGAATCCGAGTGAAAAGGAGAGTCGAGGGGACTTGCAGACGACGAAGGTGGGGACGGCGTGTAGCCACGCACTCGTCGTCGACAGGATCGCGTTCAGTCAAACAAAAGTGTTGTTCAAACGAGACAGCAAGCATGAAGGCGAACAGCTGTGTTTGCTGAAGAGTAGGGAGACGCCTGTTCAAACACCTCTCAGCACGAGCGATTCGTTGCTCAGCTCGCTCCGTGGTCTCTCGCCCCCGTTCTTCGTTGAAATTCGCGGAGTTATGAGCTGATCTCGCCGCATTTTATTGCTCATGAATTCCGAACGATTGGGAGTCGCGGGCGGCGATAAAAGAAGGAATTCTTTCAGTTTGTTTGTGTGGAAGAATGAAGAGAACAATCGTCTGCCGTCTGTTCTTCCTCTTTCTCCTCCACTCGGTCGCTGGAGCGGACGTCTCGGTGGAGGTCGAGAGCGAACTGCTGATCGAAGTGGACGTCCGGCTGCGAAAAGAAGTGAGTTCTCTTCGGTTCTCCCGGTGACTCCGCTCTGCAGGACGCCTCTCCGCTGCCCGCCTCGTGCGACGAGTTGCTGGACGCGGGCGAGCGGCGGTGAGTGGGCCGGCCGCCCGCACTCCCGCCCTCCGCTTGCAGTTCGGGCGTCTTTCGGCTGCGGACGGCAAGCGGCGTCCACTCGGCGGTGTGCGACCAGCAGACGGCGGGCGGCGGCTGGACGCTCGTGCAGCGGCGCGTGGACGGGCGGACGGCCTTTTGGGACCGCACGTGGGCGGACTACCGGGCGGGCTTCGGCCGCGTCGGCGAGGTGAGCGCGGGGAATCCGCGAAAGTCGACCGGCTACCGCTCCCCGCTTCCTGCAGAACTCGTCGTTCTGGGCGGGGAACGCGCTGCTGCACGACCTCACGGCCGACCCGACGGCCAACTGGACGCTGCGCGTGGAGCTCGACGGCGACCGCAACCCGCAGGCCGCCGCCCCGACCGGCTTTTGGTTCGGCGAGTACACGATCCGAGTGCGTCCTCCCCGCCGCCCACTCACTCCCGCTCGCTGCAGGTGGACGACGAGGCCGCCAACTTCACGCTCCACATCGCCGGGCGGAAGGCGGGCGGCGGGAACGCGACCAAGGGCTGGTTCGTTGATTATTTGGTGGTCAATTCCTCACTCCTTTCGTTCGTTTGGGTTCGACATCACGGCGAGCGACGGGCGGCCCTTCTCGACGCTGGACCGCGTGCACGACGCGGACCCGAACTGCCAGCGGGACTTCCGCATCGGGTACGCGTCCTCCGCCCGCTCCGCCCACTCACTCGCCCGCTTGCAGCGGCTGGTGGTCGTGGAACTGCGGGATGGCCGCCCTGAACGGCGAGTACACGCCGCGCCGCTGGGCCGACGGCTTCGGGCTCTTTTTCGTGCTCAACGGGCGGCAGGTGGTCAACCCGCGCCGCACGCGCATGCTCGTTCGGCGCCAGCGGGCGGTCGAGAAGTCGCGGGAATAAACTGGTGTTTGTTTATTAAATTAGTTAGCTCTGGTCGGTTGATTCACCACCAGCGGGCTGTCCGCTCGTGCAATTGGAAGGAGGCGGGCATGGAAATCGACTTCTAGACTTTCTTCGACCTTCTGCCCCCCATCACGTTCTCCACAACTCCGTGGTTGGAGGAAGGGTGCACTCTCTTTTGTTTATTAGCAACAAGAAAGGTAGAATGCACTTCCACCCATCACTCTTCTTTCCTTTTCAGTGGGGCGGACGAGTGGGCGCCGGCTGGGCGGGCATTAGGCTGATGGCCTGCCGGTCGATGTCCATCTTGATGCACCTGTGAACCACGAAAGAACTAATTCGTTCATCATCCGAACTCACCAGAGATTGTGGAAGACGTAGCCGAGAACGTAGTCCGTGGTCTGCGCGTCCGACTGAAAGGCGCTCCACACGCACTGGCGGTCGGAGAGAAACAAGTCGACCACGTAGGCGGTGGAGGGGACCGCGTACGAGTTGCCGCCGATCGCAAACGTCCAGTCGGGCAGACTGCCGGCCAGTGAGCAGTCGACCACGTAGAGGCCGTACTCCCAATCGTAGGTCGTCTGGACGTCGTCGATCAGGGCGAGCAGGGGACCGTAGGGCATCAGAATGAGCGGAACTCCCGGGTCCACCTTCCCGCCCGCTGTACGTAGAGGAGTTCACGTGGAAGGCGAGGGCGCGCGTCTCCTCCAACCAGAACAGCGGTAGGTGTTCTCGGGCGTCGCCGCTTCGCACAGGCCCTCCAAGCAGGCGCCGAATCTGCAACAAGCGATATGAAACATTCTTTTGTCTGTGCTCACTCGGTGAGCGCATCGTAATCTCGCCCGTACTCTAAACAAGCGAATGGGCAATAGAGCCATCAACAAGACATACGCGGATCCGTGAACGTCTCTGTCCAGTCGCAGTAGAAGCGGGGGAGATCTCCGAACTCCACGAACAGGTTGACGATCGCCGACGAGTTCTCGGTGGGGTTCGCGGCGTCCTCCGGGTTCCTAACAAGCACAAAGGAGTATTGGCCGCCTCGTCTCGCCGCTCACAACGCCGTAGAAGGGCCAGGGATCGAGGACGTCGTTCACCACTCCGAAGCGTTGGGTCGCGTTCATCCCGCCGCCGAAGCCGAAGAGCTGCAAGCGGCGAGCGCTAAGCATTGTTCTCCGTTCTGCCCGCTCACCCCAACGACGTCGTCGTAGGCCGAGCCGAAGACCTCGAGCTCTCCGCTGAACGCGTGGAAGTCGCCGGCCGCTCGAGCGCTGGAGGAGCGGGTGGGGTCGAAGAAGGGCTGCTTGCCGCTCACGTTCCGACCGGGGTAGTCCTCGGCGAGCCAGAAGAGCGCTTCCGAACCGCTCTCCATCGACACGAAGAAGTAGCGGGCTGAAGGCGGAGGAATGAGAGGAGCGGGGAGAACAAACCGGGCGTTCCAACGGTGAGCACCGTGAGAATCGGGGCGTCGGGGTAGTCGGGCACGTAGTCCTGCACCGAATTGATGACTTTTCTGTCCTCGCTTTCGCCCACCTGGTGAGTCCTCCCCATCTCCTGATGGAACGCTTTGAGGTCGTCGGCCAGCCACCGCCTCTGCTTCGAGTGCACGAGCAGCCGCTCTCTCGCATCGAGTTGAACAAGAAGGACGAAGCCGGTAAAAAGGATAAGGAGCTTCATTCGAGTCGATTCAATGAGGAAAGAACGAAGAGTGGACGGTCGGTCGCTCTTTTTGTGGGGCGTGCAAGCGACAATGTTTGCTGCTCCTTCCGCTTATCAACGGAATGCGGGTGAACGGAAGCGGAACTGGGCGGTCGGAAACACGCCGTCGATCATTCGGGCGTGTGCAGACGAAGAGGAGGGTGTGCTCTTCATTTCAACGACTGAAGTAACGAACAAATGCTCTCATTGCGTTCCTGGTTGCACAACTGATTGGTCTGTTCATCGGTTCCAATCGACCTCTCGGGCGTTTCAATAAAAAAAGCGGATCCGGAGAAGAAGAAATGCGGAAACCGGACCTCCAAATGCCGCCGCTGACGTCAAAGCGGCGAGTGTCGCCGCTGGAAACATTCCGAGAAGCAGAAACCATGCGGACGATCAAGAGGCGAGATCGAGCGGCCACGGCTGCAAACCGGTTGCCGGCTTCTTGCACGCTTTCTAATCTTCCGTTGCCCGCTTCGTTTGACTGCCGGAATTCTTGCAAATAAAGATTTCACGTGCTAAGAACTTCCGACTGACATTTCCAATCTTTATTCTCTGCACAAGAAATTCAGCGACCGGTGGAGCGAATGCTGCTCGCGATGCTGCCCCACCGCCGCAGTGGAATTGAGTGGACGGCGCCGAGCGGCGGGTTGACGAGCGAGAGGGCGCGCGGTCGGAACTGTTGGGTTCGCTCTTGGAGCGACTTGTGGCGCCGCCGGAAGGTCTCGCAGTAGATGAACGTTGTGCACGCGCCGTCCACGTTCACGCACAAGAAGATCAGCGGGCCGAACACGTCGATCCAATGCGAGTTCGTGGCCTCCAAGCGGAAAGGAGTGATATCAAGCAGGAGGGGAACGAACCCAATGGAGGAGACAGTAGACGACGGACGGGAGGACGTTCAGCGCGCTCTCCGTGACAAGGAAGATGAACACCATGACGTTTCGCATCCGGCCCACCGCCGTGTGCTGTTGCTTGCGATAGTTGACGAAGAAGTAGATAAAGATGGCGGTCATAAGGACGTTCGCGAAGCCGCACACCAGCTTGTAGACGGCCAGACAGTCCATTGCGCCCTCAATTCGCAGGCATTCGATCGAGTAGCAAGCTGCAAACGAGAGTGTTGATCAATCCCTTCGACCTCGCACTCACGCTCCGCCAAGTCGACGCGGCCGGTCGTCGCCCAAACGGCCGCCCACGTGCCGCCGACCGCCGCCAAGCCACCCACGATCGTCGCAAAGCGCATCGAGCGGCCGTTGAAGCGCGAGTAGCGCGTGGGAAAGCGCAGCGAAACGCAGCGATCAATCGTTACGCACAAGACGGACCACGGGAGCAGGAGGACGAACGTGAAGTTCGTGACGATCAGGAACTTCACGAACAACAAGCAGCTTGGAGTCAACTCTAAACGAAGAGGAGAGTTGTATAAGGAACCCTCTAGCTCACCTCGTTCGCCCAACACCACGAGAAGCGAGTGGAGCGCGTAGACGACCACCGAGAGGAAGTAGCCGACCCACGCGATCACGTGCACGCCGACTTGCGTGGACGCGCGGAAGTTCAGCTTTAGGACGCGGTGGCCGAGCAGCAAGTGGGCGCAGAAGGCGGGCAGCGCGACGGCGATCGTGAGGGCGGGTAGGAGGAACGCGCGGAGGAAGGCGCAAACTTCCATCGAACTGCCGGCAGAAATGAGTGAATGCAGGGGTCTTTGCGTGGTTGTTTACTCGGCTGCTCACTCACGTACGCTCGCTCATCGTTGGTCGTCCAAATGACAGCCGCGAGATCAAGTGAACGCCCGACAGTTTCGAACCTCAACCACCGGCCAGTGGGAAGTTCACGAGACGCACGAGCAGGAATCAAATTCCGCCGCTGAAATGCCACCAGCCGACCGACCGACCGCCGAATCGAATTGGCCGCTCGCTTGCTTTAGGAACAACTCAATTAGCCGCGGTGTGCACCCGGCCGAACTGAACGAATGGGCGGGTACTTTCTCTCGTTCATTCCACTCAACAAACAACAAACAAACAATGAGGAACAGACTATTGGCCCAAAACTGATTAGACGACAATGAAAGGATCGACGAGAACGCGGAGCTCAACACAAGTCAGCGAGGAGGCGCTCCAGCTGCTCGTTGTGCGCGTGCCACTCCTCCTCCCACTCGAGCTGCTCGATCCGAGTGTTCTAAACGAAGCAAGAAGAGATGAATGAACGGAAGGAGTGAACGCACGTGTTCCATCATCTCGACGAGCTGCCGGACGGCCGCGCGGAACTTGAGGGCGTCGAGGAGCGGCGAACGGAAGACGTGCACGTGTTTGGACGACCACAGGCGGCTCACGATCATCGTCACGGCGTTCTCTTCGCCCTCAACCACGTGCATTAGATAAAGGGAAAAAAGAACTCACCTCCATCCGCCGCACTTCGCACTCTTCGACGACCTTCGGGTGGATTTCGAGCGGCTGGAGGCGGTCGGCCGAGCGGAAGGCGGCGATCCGCGCCACGTTCACCTCCACGTCCACTTCCTCCGACTCGAGCGGAACGAACTGGCCAAGCACTCGGTCGGTCTGAACGGGATGAATGAACGGGAGCGATCGAACGGGAAAGGACGCACCTCGTCCTCCTCGTCGAATCCCTGCAGCGCAAAGCGGAACGCCCGCTCCAACACGCGCTTCGAGTCGGCCGTCAGCTCGAATTCCAGCTTGCCGACGAAGAGGGCGCGGAAGGAGACGAACGAGTCGATCAGTTGAACTAAAAGAAGCGGGTGAGTGGACGAGGAAGGCGGGTGGACGTGCAGGGCGCGTATTTCCAGCCGGACATCCACCGGAAGTTGCTGTTCGCGGTCGCTCCGGCGGAAGTTCTCGTGCTGGACGGAGAAGACGGGAAAACGGAAGGAAGCAGCTAAAGGAAGGGGTGACAAGGAAGCCGGTGCTGTTCGGGACTCACAGATCGGCCGTCTTGACTCGAATAGCCGCAAGTGATCGAGACGGCGGACTGCAAACCAGACGAGATTGACAAAGAGAACGGAAAGAACTCAGCTTTTCGTCACCGCCCGTCCGCCCGGCCTCCTTTCGGTCCGTCGGCTCGACCGTCGGCTTTTCGCCCTCCGCACCGTCGACGGCGCTCCGTTGATTGCGGCCGGTCAGCGGCGAGCGAGCGGAATCTTCGCGCTGCAAGTCGAAAAAGTTGGGCGGAAAGAAGTGTACGAAACGAACCGTTTGCCGATCGAATTGGCGCACGAGATCGCGCACCGACTTCGCCCGTTCCATTCGCTCGAGCGGGCGGTGCGGGAAGACTAGAAGGGCGAAGATGATGGAGCGCTCCGTTGTAATGCCAAGGAGATCGGCCCGTATCGTCGATCGAAAGTCCCGCAAACAGCGAAACAGGCGGGAGAACACGGAAATGCGGTCGGAAAAGTCGGCCGATTGCGATCGCGGTGTAGAAATCGCCGCCGCTCGCCGACGGAAAAAGCCGCCCGCCCGTCGTGAGCGAGACGGCCGGCCGGCGCGGGCGGCGGGCGCGAAAGCCATCTGTTCGCTTTTTCTCATCGTCTGCCGAACGGTGGGAATTTGGATTCAAACAAACGAATTTCTCGATGACTCCTGACGGCGAACTCCAACGTTTATTCCGCAAACGGGCGACAAGCGAGGACGAAAACGAGTGATCACAGCGGAGGCGGCGGCGGGGGCCCTCCACCGGGCTGCGGGCTCTGGACCGACGCCAAGTTCGTTTTGGAGCCTGCAATCACTCGTTCGATCGATTAGGTTCATGTGCTGCTTGACGGAACTCACCAGTGCCGGCCGCCGGCACTCCCTCGGCCGTCCCCGCGCCCAACATCAGGGTGCCCGTTTCGACCGGCTGATCGCCTTCGAACTTGAAGTCCTGCAATCAAACGGAATGAGTGGACGGAAGGGGATGACTGGGGAACCTTCTGGTTGGCGGCGGCGTTCTTGTCGGGGTCCGCCGAGTTCGTGTCGCTGGGGTCCTTGCGCGGCCCTCCGCCCAGCTTCTTGTCCGGGTTCGGCGTCTTGGACGTGACGTCCTCGGTGTTTTCGGCGTCCTCGTCCACGGCCTCCTTCTCCTCCTCGGCTGCAAACAACCGAATGGATGAGAGAAGGGAGGAGAACCTACTGGGCGGCCGGGCGGCACGACGACGGCGGAGGACGATGAGGACGACCAGCGGGATCACGTTCAGCAGGAGGATCGTGAGCACGGCGGCCGCCACCGCGTAGGCGACGTGCAGGGCGTGCAGGACAGTGAAGAGGACCGAGTACGCCTTCACTTCCTCCTTTTGCAGCTCCTGGGCGAAGGGAAGAGATAAAAGGAGGGAGATCTCGTGTGCACTCACCACATCGAACTCCTCTTCGGCGAGCGTCTCGACGAAACAGAAGGCGAGAGCGGCCGAGACGGCGAGAACGTGGGCGGCGCGCATCTTCGAGCCGAGGGAGCGAGCGAGCGGAACGAAAGGCGGCCGACTGCTCGAAGCGGATGCGCGGACTTCGAATGAACGAAAGGGGTGATCGAACAAAAAAACAAGACGGTTTGCATGTTTGGTTTCATTCTGCGAGCAAACCGATCGGTTGATGCCACCTTCTTGTTTCTCGCAATCGGCGTCACCTTCCATTTGCACTCGCTTTCTTCACCGCGACTTCGCGCGCATTCCGGCGACGAGCGGAGATAAAAGGAAGGCGCGGGAGGCACGAGGAAGGCGGCCGACCAGCCGGTTTGCCGCCCGTCTTTTTGGCGGCGGGTTCAAAAAGCAAACGAGATGCGCGTGTTGTTTCGGATGCGCCGCGGCGGTCGGCCGGACGTCTCGCCGGCGACACGCGGCAAGGCGAGAAGTGAGTCATTAGCGGCGTTTGTGGTGAACGGCTGGAAGAATTAAACTTGATTGTCGATGGATGCACAGAGGACCTACTCGCTGCCGGCAGTCATCACTCTTCAGCCACAATCAATTGGAATCTCCTTCCTGCTACGAGGATGCGCCATCGATCATCCGCCAAGTCATCCGTAGATCTAAATCTCTGCGCATCACACCCGCAAGTGCTAATTTGCGGCTTTTTCCCCCGAATTAGACGGCCATCCTCAAGGGCAGGGGGAGGAAGAAGACGCTCCTGTTCCGCTGCGCTCCGCCATCGTTCCGCCGATCTCCGCGCGACGAGTCGAATGGAAGGCGAGTCGGCGGAGTATTTCGTTTAATTCGGGCGGGAGAAACCGGAAATCCGACTCCAATAATAAGCGAGTGGAGGCGGAGATCTGGACGTAATGATTGGGCGGGCGGGCGGGCGGAAGAAACTCCCGGGATGTCCCCCGGCCGGCCAACCGGCTTCCGCCGACCCGTCCCGCCGGATTCCCGCTCCGAGTTTTCATTTGCGCATCCGAAGCGACCGGCCGGCGGATCTTCTTTTCGGCGGCCCGCCTGGAGTTTCTTTCGCACTCGCCGCCGTCGTTTACTCCCGCCCGGTCGCCATGCGGACCTTCAACAAGGGCCTTCTGATCGCCTTCCTCGTGTTTGAACTCTTCAACCTCGTCCTCCAGTACCGCTCGCGGGACACGCTGGTGCGGTTGGAGGAGTCGACCGACCGGTTGGCCTCCATTTCGGCGTTGATTCGGTCGAAAACAAGTGGGTTCTCTTTTTTATTTTTCCTGCACGTGTTCCTTTCGTCAGCCGAAAAAGAGATCACAACGGGCAGCACGGACGGGACGGGGCAGAAGCAGCA
Source organism: Aphelenchoides fujianensis (assembly GCA_024699865.1). Classification (NCBI taxonomy): domain Eukaryota; kingdom Metazoa; phylum Nematoda; class Chromadorea; order Rhabditida; family Aphelenchoididae; genus Aphelenchoides; species Aphelenchoides fujianensis. The sequence continues at coordinate 554,824 of JAMPIO010000050.1, read as the reverse complement.
AGTGAAGAAATTCTGCAAGAACACGACACCGCTCTACGACGAGGTCGTCGGCTTGAACTTGGACGTGAGTTTCTTTCCTTTATTGCTACTATTCTTCTTTGTTTGCAGCCACTGCCCGTCTCGGCGATCACAGACGACGAGATCGCGAACATCTGCACCGGAGACGACTCGGAGAAGTGCGTCCAACCGTTCAAGCGAATCGAAAGCGACTTTCAGTACTTCTGGGTTCGTCTTCTTCTCATTGTTCCTTCTATTTGGCTTGCTTGCAGACGATGAAGAACGCGAAGACCGTCCTGTGCACGATTCCGAAGAACCTCTCCACTCTGCTCACGGCCATCATGTGCCTGCTGAACGACGAGCTCGACTTCTTCTACAGCGGGAAGCAACTCTTCGGCGATTTCTACGGCCGGTCGGTCCACTGCCTTCTTTCGTTTCTACCGCTCTTCTCCTTGTTGCAGTCCGTGCTCGAAGCAGCGAATGAAGTCGATGGACGAGGCCATCCGCTACTACAACTCGACGGTGGAGAACGACTGGGCGTTCCTTTCGGTCGTCCGCGATCCCGTCGACCGTTTCCTCTCGGGTTTTCTTTTCTCTTGCGTCAAGTGGGTGCTGCCCACTCCGTCCGTGATTTCTCCGCTTGCAGGGGAGTGGACTTCGAGTCAAACTGCACCCGCTACTGCTTCGGGTGCGGGGCCAACCTCACGTGTTTCATGGAGCGGCAGTACGCGGAGTTCATGAAGCTGTCCAAGGGCGAGAAGACCGAAGTGGATTTCCTCGAACACCACCAATATCCGCAGTCATGATAAGTGCCTTCCATTGTGCTCCAATTGCTCTCTCTTGTTTCAAGCGATGCGACCTCGATTCGCGCATGCACGAGTACAAACTGCTGCGCTACGAGGCGGACTCGCGGAAGATGATGAAAGAAGTGATCGCCTTCTTCTCCACCCGCAACGTCTCCTACCGTGCCCTCGACTACATCAAGCGGGCGGCCGAGAGCGAGCGCACTCACCACTCGACGGTCAACTCGAAGCTGCGGCCTTTCTTCGAGCAACGCCTCCGCAACTCGCCCTACCTGATGGAGATGCTCGTCCGCATGTACTACTACGACTTCAAACTCTTCAACTTCGACATGGCGCCCATCCGAAGGGGCAAACTGAGCACCCTGCTGCAACGTTGAGCCACGAACCACGAGCAAAGCTTCCCCCCACGGGTCCTTTTCGTAATAAACGGCGATTCGATCGAGAGTAATAAACACGAGCATTCAAGGTAAAATGGTCAAGAAAGAAGCTCAAGGGCACGTTCAATCCCATCGACAACGTCAAACAAATGAACAGTTAGCACGAGTGTTAACGACCTTTGCTGCCAGCGAGACAAATCACCTCGAATCATCTTACTATTGACACGAATCACGACGCACTGATGCGAAACTGTAGGCACACCTGAAAGACCGCCTGCCGCTTTGGCTGAGGTTCGCGTCCGACCACAGCAGCGCGAGAGATAAAAACGACAAATCGTGATCAGAATCACCACTTCTGCCCAACCGTCATCTCACTTTGTGTTGCAATCCGAGAGTATAAAAACAGCAGCAATGAAAATGGAAGTGCAGTACCGAAATGAACCCACTTCTTCTCGTCGCTGGCATCGCCCTTCTGTCGGCGACTCCCATTTTGACGGGCGGCTTCGTGCTCCACGGCCGGAAGGAGAGCTGGACGGCCGATGAACTCCGTTCGTTCGTTCGAGCGTCTCGAATCACGAGCAAGAACCTCGTGCCCGCCTACCCCGACAAGCCAATCGTCTCAACGATCAGCATTGGCACTCCAGGTGTTTCACGCTCTCTATTCTTCTTATTAATTTCCGTTGCTTGCAGCTCGAAACTTCGCCGTGGCGGTGGACAGCGGCAGCTTGACGCTCTTCCTGCTGGACAAGAACTACGCTGGGCTTCGAGACGATCAGCCTTACTACGATCCCACGTTCGTTTCGAGGCTTTTGATCGGCTATTCTGATTTTTTAGGTTGTCTTCGACCTCGAAATACATCGGAGACTACGCGGGCTTTTCGGGCGACATGGAGATGCTCGGAAACGCGTACGAGGACGTCTTTGGGGTTCGTCCACTCACACTTTCCTTTGGTCTACTTGTTTTCAGTGGTACGGAGATGAGACTTGGTTCAACTCGTCCCAATACTTTGGTTGCGTGACCGAAGCTGAGTACCCGCTATGGTGGACCGCCTTTCTGCCCGAAGGCATCGACGGGGTCATCGGATTGAGCTGGTCGGTTCACTGGATTAGTCTGCTCATCCACTTGTTTGTTTGAGGAATCCCAATGACATGAACGATGACACCGAGGCCCCAATTGTCCGGTTGCTCTACGAACTGGGCGGCGAGCACACGTACACGCAGTGGTTGGGGGAGGTGGTCGGCGAGGATCGAAAGCACGGCTACGACGTGTGAGCAATAAAGACGTCTTTTTTCACTCCATTCTGTTGCAGACAGATCGCATTCGGACAGGCGTTGCCCGATCGTTGCAAGACGAGCGAGGCCGCCTACGTTCCGTTGAGCTTCCTGCCGACCACTCAGTCGCTCTCCTTCCATCTGGACTTCTTCATCACAAATGGTGTGAAAATGCTCGGCGGGAGTGCAAAGCTCGACACCGGGTACAAAGCAAAAAGGAGAGCAAAAGAAGGAGAGCGATTCTTTGTTGCAGCATTCCCTTCTTCCTGATGCCCTACTCGACCTTCCTGGTCGTCGCCGATTTGGCTCAAGCGCAGTACGACTGGTTCAGCGACACGTGGACGGTCCCTTGCGTCGAGAAGGGAATGCTGCCCGACTGGACGTTCGTGATCGGCGGCCGTAATTACACAGTGCCCTCCACGGTCTTCGTGGTCGACCTCGGCCTGAGACGACGGCACCACGTGTGCGTTGAATGCCGCCTACGGCGACGATTACACCACGGAATACGTCCTCGGTTCGTCTCATTCCGCTGACATGATTGTTTGACTGCTATGCGGATTGCAGGCCCTCTGTTCAACACGCTCTACTGCTTCCAAATGGACATCGAGAAGACGCAAATCGGCCTGATGCCCTCGATTCCTTTGGGGAGTGGAGAGCAGTGAACGGAGGGGCAGTCAGTCGTTTCATGAATGGTTGTTTTCAAGAAACGTTGGATAAACAGCAAGCATTCGATCAAGCGGCCGGCACTAATTTTCATTCGAAGAAACCTCACGTCATGCCTGGTCGCTGGTCTTCGTCTTTCTTTTTTCTCATTTGCTCCCAAACTGCCCGCACTCGCCCACCACTCGGCCGATAGACGTAAGCAGCCGATCGGGCGTCCGGCTTCCGCTTATCGACGCTCCGCTTCTCCTCCGTCGACTCGTAAACACGCGGGTGTGGGGGACCTTTGACTCGGGGTTTTAATTAAAGTTTTTATTGCTTTGGGTGGGGAGGGGGGACGATGAGTAATGCGCCCAACAAGCCGGAACGACTCTTTTTCTGAAGCTCCGGCAATCCCCCGCTTGATCGTTTAATTAGTGGCGAGGAACTGGAAGCAACGGAGCGACTCCCACACAGCCCGAAGCGATAAGAAGCGGCCCGGTCGGCGATCGGCGGCAGAACGTCATGGAAATTAGGGCCGCACCTCCAATCGGTTCCCTTCGAATGGGTTGCCCTCCGCTTAATTGGCTTCTCCGCCCGCCGACCTCCGGCTGATAAGACGGGGCTTCGGGACAAACGGGCGGGCAGCCGATTAAAAAACACGCCCGCTTTGTCCCGCGTCATCCACCTTCTTCGGCGTATAAAACGAGGGTCAAACTTCCTTCCAACCATCCTTCTCTTGTGATCGACCAGCGAAATGAAGCTCCTTTTCGCTCTCCTCTTCGCCCTCTTCGTCGTGCTCGTGGCCGCCGCCCCCGCCGCCAAGAAGGACGAAAAGAAGCCGCTGATCGTCCACGGAAAGCAGAAGCGATGGATGGCCAACGACCTCAAGGCCTACCACCGGCAGATGCGCAAGACGCACAAGGTGGGTGCAAGGGCTGAAATGACGTCTAAGGTCCGTCGTTTAGCATTACGTCCCGAACTACCCTGACGCCCCGATCCTCACGGTCATCTCGATCGGAACGCCCGGTTAGCCATTCATCCACCTTCCTTATTCATTGCTCTTTTCTTTAGCCGTCGACTACTGGGTCTCGATGGAGAGCGGTTCGGAGGCTCTCTTCGTCCTCGCCAAGGACTACCCCGGTCGCAACGTCTCCGCCAATCAAGCGTACTTCGACCCCGCCCAGTCCTCCACCGCGCAGCTGGTCGGCGACTACGTTGGCTTCACCGGCGACAACGAGGTCTACGGAACGGCATACGACGACGTTGTTGGGGTGAGTGAACGGGAATCATCGCTCGTTTGTGTCGACCCCGTGCATTCGTGCTCGAATGTCAACGAAACGAAGCCGAGCGCTCTGTTTACCGCTTTCTTATCACTGCCGCCCGTCCCCCTCCTGCTTGCCCGCGTTAATTAGTTTTCTGCTTGCAGCTCTTCGGATTCGGCGATTGGTACAACACGACCCAGCAGTTCGGCGTCGTGAATGACGTCTTCGATCCCTACTTCACCAACCCGGCGATGCCCGATGGCGTCGTTGGCCTCAGCTGGTGAGCGAGAAGAAAGCAGAGCAGCCACTCAATCCACTCCTTTGTGCAGGGATCCGGTGGATGCGGCCAACCCCGGCGACAACTCGTCGGCCATCATCAACCTCTTCAAGGAGTTCGGAGACCTTGACCGCTACTGGTGCCAGTGGCTGGAGGATGTCACCGATCCCGGTGCGTTCTTTCTGCTCACTTCTTCCAACTCCAGTTGTTCAGAGTACGGCCGTGAGTACGCGATGACCACGCAATTCGGCGGCTGCCTGGACGGCCTCTGCGACGTGCCGACCGCGCAGAACACCGTCCCGTTGGTGTGGATCGAGGAGACCCGCGGCTTGGCCTTCCTCGTCGACGGCTTCTCGTACAACGGCCAACGGTACGATGGAGGCTACGGAAAGGTGGACACCGGAGTGCCGGCCATTCTGTTGCCCTACAACGCGTTCATCGGTTTGTTGCAAAAGTTTCCGAAGACTTACAAGAAAACAATTCAGACATCTACTATGATGTGCAACCTGATTACGACGTGAGTTCTTTGCATGAGGAAAGTCTGTAGTGTGAGGATTTCAGTGGGAGCACGCCATCTTCACCGTCCCGTGCGGCAGCAACAACTACCCCGACTGGGTGTTCACGATCGGCGGCAAGAACTACACCGTCCCGTCCTCCGCCTACATCGTGGACCTGCTGCTCCCGAACAACCAGTGCGTGTTGAGCACGTACGGGTCCGATGCGGAGACCACCGACTACGTGCTCGGCTACGTGTTCCACAACCTCTGGTGCATCAAGATGGACATCGACAACCAGGCCATCAGCATCCTGGACATCCTTCCGCAGCCCACCTACGAGCCCGAGGCCAAGAACTGAATGAGGGCATGAACGTTTGTTATTCGTTGACCGGTGCATTTCTCTTGGCAATAAATTCGAATAGCAATAGCAGACGGGTCGTTAGGGTAGACGGACGACGAACGCGCGAGCATTTAGTCGAATCAGGAAGGGATAATTTATGTACACAACAAACCAACAACAGCGCTTAGAAGTAACTCATCTCGTGCTCAAACTTCATCCCGGCCGTGAGATCGACGCGCGCCGTTTGGACCAGCGGGTTGTAGATGGGCGGGTCTGGCTGGAGAGTGACCGGCTGCAAACAAATGATTTTGAGGGCAACCCTTAATCTAGTGGGTTACTCGTCCAAGCACCGAGAACTTGGCGTTCGTGTAGAAGTTGGCGTCCTCGAAGCGGGGCAATTCGGTCTTTACTTTGGACAGCAGACTGAAGTTGATCACGTAGCCTGCAAAAAAGAAGGAGTGGAGGGAAGTGTGGGTGATCGCCCAACCGGTCAGAGCGCCGCCGAGAATCGAAACGAAGAGTGTGAGCACGATGCCGAGCAGCTGGAAGATCGCCTGCTCGACGGCGTCCCGGTCGGCGCCCTCCCGCGGGCCGCCCTTCCAGTACGGGTAGATCGTGAACAAACTGAAGGGAGCGAGTACTTGGTTGGATTAAGGAAAGAACTCACTTCTCGGCGTATTCGGCGGGGTCGTAGTGGAGGACGAAGTAGACGCTCAGAAACTGAAAGGAATACACGAACGTTCACTCAGTCGATCGATCAATGGACAGCTCACTCCGGAAAGCAACGAGGGCAGCCCGTGCAGGTTGTGAACGCCGCAAGTGTCGTAAAGTTGACACTTTCGTTCGAGGATCTTCGGCTGAACGATCACTCAATGAAAGACAACAGCCGAAGGAAGCTTGCCGTGACCCACACGTGGCCGAGAACCGAAATGAAGGCGGCGATCGCTCCGACGATGACCGCGTGGTGCGGGTAGAGGATCACGTTGGCAACAGTCGCCACGGCCACTCCCCCGGACAGGGTGGACGACTGGATGTGGAGCATGTTGAAGCGCCCCAACTGGTCGCTCATCGAACTCAGCATGAAGGCGACCAACGTGCACGAGCCCATCGCCAAGTATGTGTTCATGATGGCGCGATATCGCGCGTCTTCCGTCACTTGGGTCGCTCCATTGAACGAAGGAAAGAAGATCCACAGGAAGAGGGTTCCGATCATCGAAAACAGCTCCGAGTGCTCGAGGTTCCCGTCCTCGGAGTCCAACTCGACGATCGTCCGCCGCTCGTTCACTTTAGCGACGGTCAACCCAAAGTAGGCGCCGAAGCAGTGGATCACGAGCGAGCGGCCCCCGTCGTTGATCTGAAGCCAACTGAATCAAGAAAGCAGTGAAGAAATGGGGTGTACGTGGAGGACGTTGAAGAGAACGTGCTCCAGGATGGTCGAAATGGAGACCTCGATGAAGCCGAGAATGAGAAACTGGATGGGCGTCAGGCGGCCCAACAGAACGCCCATTGTGATCAAGACGGCAACACACGACAAGTCCGCTTGGATTAGCCTTTGAGTAGAGGAATTCACGAGAACAATCGATGGGGAGCGCTCACTCGTTGATGGAAATCGTGAACTTCCCGGTGGTCACGAACTCTTGGCTGAGGAATCCCCGCAGAATGATCACGTACTGCATGATGAACGACGTGAGCAGCAGGTTTATGCTGATGGCCGAGAAGCCGTACTTCTTCAGGAACGACATCAGGAAGCCGAATCCCACTACGACCATCACGTGGATGTCTTGGAACACTAAAGGGAAGGAATGCACAAAAGGAAGAACGAGGTACTCACTCGGATAGTCCGTGTTCACGTAGATTTCGCTCCCGTTTCCGTGCGGCATGTGGCTGTGATCTGCAGCCAAGCATTAACGAACGACATGACCCTTGTTGCCTACCATAACGAACGTAGTAGGCGTACAAGACGGCGAAGATGATTTGAAAGACGAACGTGACGAAAGAGAACTGTCGTCGTTGCAGGAGGGTCATCTTCGACTCATCACTACTCGTCCGCGAGCCCAACAGATGCGTGCGGAGGGCGCGTACTGCAAACAAACAAGGGAATAAACGCCGACGGATGGGAAGAACTCCTCAATTGAACCTACCCATCGGAGCGGAGGGCGAATAAAAACGAAATGATCGACTTACAGCGCGAAATTTTGGCGGCGGCGCGAGACGAGGCGGAAGGACGACAAAAAAGGAGGCGGACGGGCCTGAAATCAAACGAAACGCGCGTAATTCGAAGCGACCGATCGAACGAAGAGCCGTGGAAACGATGCGCTCCCCACGCAATCGCCTAATCGCTCCAATCGAACGGAAGCAAGCGACTAATCGGTTGGAATTCGACACAAGTGGGGTGGGTGAGTGGACGGAAAACAGGCGGGAAGTTTCCCGCTTATTTCACTGGTTGCATTCTTTTTTAATCAAGCGAAGTGAACGCGAATGAAAACGATCATGATGCGATTAGTCGACGATTAACCGCCGATTGGAAGCAAAAAAAAGAACATCAAAGCGAAAAGTAAGGAACGGCGATCGCGCGACAGGTCGATTGAAACGGCCGCGAATTCCATCGATGGAGCAGAGCGAGCGGGGAACGAACGACCGTAAAAGACGGACGATTGATGGGCACAAGTCCGCAGAAGAAGAACGGCGAGCTCTCGGCCGCTCGAGCTCGTAAACTCTCAACAGCTCACTCCCGCGTACAAGAAGAACGATCAATTCAATTCGAGGGTTCCGTTCGGTCTTACTGCCCACTTGCTTTCTCCCCTCTCCCGCTCCTTATTGATTCGTCACACGTCCGCGTACTTACTCGTGATGCCGCCCGCCCGCCCGCACAGTTGCCTTCCTTCCGCTCGCTCGTGATCGTCAATCTTGCGCGCTCCGCCACGCCCTCCGCCGATCGGCCGCCGGCTGATTGATGACGACCGCGCGCCTCGGCAATCGGAGCGAAATCAAAACTTTCCGCTGCGAATTCGATCGTTGTGCTTCGCGAGCGAGAGGGGAGCCCAAGAGAACGACGAAGGCGCTCGAGGGCGGAGATCAACCGACGACCATCACTCATCGCTCGCTGATTGCTGCTTATGATTCGTGTCTGTTCGCTTGATCCAATCAAGAACATTCAATTGTTAAAAGAGCGGATGAATGGACGAGGGCTTGTGATTGTTTTGACAAGAGTGATCGATTGCTTTTCGCTGCAAACGAAAGAAAACAACCGGAAATGCGCGAGCTGTGCACGGAACCGAGTTTGTTTGCATCAACAAGCCTTGTCTTTATGGGCTCAACGTACTCGCTAATGAACAAGTCCTCGTTGTCTGCTCACACGCTTCGCGGAACGAACAAAAGAACGTTGAAGCCTGTGGAATCCACCAAGGAAAGGCCGGAAACTCCGTTCGGAGAGCCGAAATCCATTCAGTGGCGACAAGTGGGCACTCCGCCCACACACAAAAAAAGCTTGCTTTCTGGCCGTAAATCATCGGCTTGTTGGCTTCGTTCCAACAACGACGTGAAAAGGGATTTGATGTGGAAATGGAAAGAAACGACTTCCTTGGGTTCTCCCCGTCATCCAACCTTCTTTTCGCTTAAAAAGAACCAAAATCGAAGCTGTGGGGCGACTGCCAAAAAACGGGAGAATTTCTGCCAAAAATCCTCGATTTGGGCCGATTTCTGGATTAAATTCCGATTTTTGAGGATTGTTTTGCTTCGATAATTAGGAACACGCCTTATCGCGTCCATTTCTTGCCCAAATCCCCCAAAAGAGTGCCGAATTGCCCCGTTTTCGGAAGGGAAACTAAGAATTTTCCGGTGTTTGCTCGATTTTCTCTCTCCGTTGTTTTTTAGTCAATTCCGCGGTCATTTCGCTGTTGATGAACTCTTTACGTACATATCCGTGTTTCTATTTGCTGCACCGTCCACTTCTTTTATTTCTAGCGACTAATTTGTTCGCTTTCAGCCATGGTATGCGGACCTAACGAAATGGACACGAAGCCACTCATAACGACGAACAACAACGGGCTGGAGGCGGCGCTGGACGCCAACGGGAGCCTCGGCAACCTCGCGTGGCGGCCGGACATGCTCTTCGAGGGCTGCCGGCTGATGGTCGAGATGACGGACAAGCAGGAGATGCGTGAGTTTCCCACTCCCTCTCTCTACCCACCCACTCCTTGCGCTTGCAGGAGAAGCGGAGATCCTCCAAGTGAAGGTGAACCCGACGAACGGCACTCGTCGCTTCTACGTCCACTACCTCGACTGCAACCGCCGCCTCGACGATTGGGTCACGGAGAAGATGCTCGACCTGCGGACCACTCGGCTACCGCAGAAGATGAAGCGGAACATGCACATGCCGTCGAGTCTCATGGACGCCATCTCCGAGTCGCGCGGAAGCGAGTAAGTGGACACTTTTTGGTTGTTTTGATCGATGATTGGTGAATGCTGTGGCTTCTTTCCGCCTTCCACCCTTCTTTTTGGTGTTGTGCGGTTCTGCTCATTTCCTCCTTCCTTCCATCGGGGTGTTTCAGGCGAGAAGACCGCGGTCCTCGACGCGCCACTTCGACGTCCCCCACCCGCTTCCCGACGAACGGACGGGCGACGCGGTGGGTGGGCGGCGCCGACGTGAACAGCTCGATTATGTCCATGCCCGGCCACCTGGGCTTCGGCGACAGCGACGACTCCAGGTGCTTCAAGTCATTCCTTTCGTTTGTGTTGCTTGTCCACTCGTTGTCCACCCGATCGTCTCTGTTCAATCCTCGTGCTCCTTGTTCTCTTCTGTTCGTTCTGTCCGAACCATGTTTGCTAACCTCTAGACTCTGTCTTCTGTTCGCTAACATCCCCGCCTCAACCGTTCGTCATTCATCAACGTGCTTGCAGATCCCGCGACTCGACGCCCGACTCGGTGGACTCGCGGCTCGTGACGCCGCTGGGGCGGAAGCGGACGCACCCGGCGGACCTCCAAATCAAGCAGGAGGACTCCGCCTCCACGTCGATGATGGACAAGACGGACGCGCTGGAAGCGACTCCGCCGCCTCCCACACCGCTGGTCGTGAACGCCGGTCGGTCTTTCCGTCCATTTCTTTCTCATTCCTTTCGTGCTTTCAGTTCCCTCGCTGCGGGGCTCGATGTCGATGGTCGGGCACTCGGAGGACGCGCAGACGCGAATTCGCAACGTCGAGTTGATCCAGCTGGGGATGCACCGAATGCAGCCGTGGTACTTCTCGCCGTACCCGCGCGAGTTGTGCCTTTTGGATTGCATCTACCTCTGCGACTTCTGCCTAAAACCGCTGCGTTCGCAGTTCGTTTTGGCACGACATGCCGTGAGTTGTCTCCGCCCGCACACTAACCTCTTGTGTCGTTGCAGGAGAAGTGCGAACTCTCGCACCCGCCCGGCGAAGAGATCTACCGCAAGGACAAGATTTCGTTCTTTGAGATCGACGGACGAGTGAATCGGGTTCGTTCCGCCGATAATTCTATCGCTTACTCATCCCTCCTCTCTTCAGACCTACGCAAAACACCTGTGCCTGCTGGCCAAGCTGTTCCTGGACCACAAGACCCTCTTCTACGACACCGACCCCTTCCTTTTCTACGTGATGACCGAATTCCGGGAGACCGGCGACCACATCGTCGGCTACTTCTCGAAGGTTCGTCTCCAGCTTCCGTTCTCCCCACTCGCTCGATTTCAGGAAAAGGAATCCGCCGAGGAGTACAACGTGGCGTGCATCCTCGTTCTGCCCGCCTTCCAGAAGCGCGGCTACGGCCGGCTGTTGATCGAGTTCAGCTACGAGCTCTCGAAGTTGGAGGGCAAGACGGGCTCGCCGGAGAAGCCGCTTTCCGACCTCGGACTGGTGGGTTCTTCCCTTCATTCCAGTGTGCATCCCGCTCGTTTGCAGCTCTCCTACCGCTCCTATTGGCACAACACGATCGTCGAGATGATCCTCAAGCGAATCGAGCAGAAACACGGCGGGCTGCCGCCGCTGGACGCGCTCAACGGCGAGGACCTGGACACGGAGACCACGATCTCGATCAACGAGCTGTGCGAGCTGACGTCGATCAAGAAGGAGGACGTGATCTCTACGTTGCAAGTGAACGAAATGTACTTCTACCGGCGCTCGGAAAACGTCGTCCGGCTAACCGCCGAAATGATCGACGCCTTCCGCCGCGCCGACCGCAAACGCCCGCTCCGCATCGACCCGACGAAGATCCACTTCACGGTCCGCGACTGGTCCCGGCGGAACAAAACCTGAGCGATCCGTCGGCCCTGATCTTCGTGTGCGTTGATTCAATCGTTGTTCTCCTGTCTTCTCCGAACACTACACTCCTTCGCCTCCCTTCTCCCTTGTGCGTCGCTAATAAACGGAAATACACGCTGGCATTGATTAGACGGATTTATTGTGGGCACAGAGTCGGCAACAACGAACAACAAGCGACTCCATCAACAACCAGTGACTAGTGGCTCTAACAACAAGGATAACGGGATGACTAGTCGTTCTAACCGTCAACAACGAACTAAAAAATCGGAACAACAGGAAATCGGGAACCATGATAGTCGGCCGTCGGTTCAGCGGGGCGCCGGGGCGAATCCTTTGATCACTTGGGCCAAGAGGACGTGCGGGAGGATCGGGTGGGCGGGCGGCTCGGGGCGCAGCGGCGAGAAGAGCGGCGGCGGCGGGGCGAATTCGTTCGGGTACCGGCGGACGATCGGCTTCACGTCGACGTGCGGCCCGAGCGGCTGGCTGTTCGGCAGGCGGAGCCGCTTGAAGGGCGAGTAATCGGCGTGCGACGAGGGCACGAACACCCGCTTGCCGCCCGCCTGTCGCTCCACCTTCCTGCAACCACCGACCGTTCACTTGTTTCATTCGACAAAGACCTCACGTGTTGAGGGCAGCGTGGTGCACGCGGCTCCAGTAGTCGGCCACTTCGTGCGGCGCCAGCTCGCTGCCGTCCACCCACTTGACGTCGGATTTGGTGGACGCCTTCGCGGCGCGCGGGTGACGTTGCCGGAGGGCGGGCTGCGAGTGGACCTTCCGCTTGGAGCGGCCGCTCTCCAGCACGAACTCCACCACTTGCTTCTCTTTCGAGCCCACTCCCTCGTCCTCCTCCTCCACCTCCGCGTAGTCGTGTCGAGTGGTCGCTCGCTCGTACTCGATTTTGTACTTCTCGATGTAGCCGCCCGGGGCGACCTCCTTGTGCGCAGTGATCTTCCGATTGGCGACATCCAGGACGTTCTGAACGGATGAAAAGGATGGTCGGAGGGAGAATTCTCGCACTCACCCAAGTGGCGGGCGGGCGGAGCGCGTCCCAACGGACGAACGAGCGGAGGACGCCCAAGTGGAGGGCGATCGCGTGGAGCGAGCGGGAGTTGAGGGCGGTGAAGCGCCAGCAGTGGTCGAGTTGCGGCCGCTCGCTCGGGAACTTCCAGACGGCCGGCCGCTCCTTGGACGACAACGAGAAGCCGGGCAGCGGCGGCGGGTTCTTCTGGCGGTCCCACGCGCGCGCAAGGCGGCGGAGCGACTCGAACGGGACGGAGAAGAAATTCGGGCGACCGTTGGCGCCCGTGCGGAAGCCGGCGGTGCGGGGGAACGCGAACGGGCGGCCCTCCCCCTTCAAGTTCTTCCGCGAGCCGCCGTACGAAAAGATCGGCTCCGTTTGGTGGGGCACGTCCGGGTTGAACGCGTGCACGACTTCCGCCAACTTCTTATCCTTTTCCTCTAAATTCCAAGAACAAAACAATCAAATGAACGGAAGAAATTGACGTGCCTTCCGTCAGCGGGGGCTCCTTTGCAACGTCCCGGTTCTCCTGTTGATACTGCTCGTCCACCTCGCGCCACGCGATCAACTTGCGCGCGATTCGGTCCAGGTTGACGGCCTTTCGGATCGGCAGGGGAGTGTCCTGAAAAAGCAGAATAAATCTAAAGAAATGTGGGCGAAATGGACGAACCTTCGTGATCTGCGTCGCGTTCCGCACGGCCGTCAACGTCGGCCACTGCGCCTGCTCGAAGCGGCGCCGATGCGACGCGGAGACCCACGCCCAACCAACGATCCCCGCCTTCTTCTTCTCGTGGTGCGCGAAGCCGCCCGTCCGCTGCTCCACCGGCTGCCGGAAGAGGCGGACGGCGCCCAGCGATTCGCTCCACGCGCGCTGGAAGACGGCCGGCCGGACGATCCGCTCGGCCAACACCAGCATTTCGACCAACTCCTTGGCGTTCGTCACCGCCTTCAGCTTCTGAAATGGAGAGGATGATGAACGAATCGGTGGAGAGAACGCACTTCGAAGAACTTCACCCGGTTTTCGTTCCACAGCCGGTGCTTGAGCTCGTCGGGGATCGCGAGCAGGAACTGGCGAAGCGAATCGCAGATCACGTGCGCGACGTCCGCCTTTGTGCCGTGCATCCGCTTCTCCGGCGTCCACTGAAAGAAGCGAGGAATTCGGAAAGATGAAGAGGAAGGACGAACCTTGACGGGGATTTCTTTCGCCCAACCGAACGTCTCGGCCGCCAGTTGCCGTTCGTCGGCTTCGAGGTGGCGCTGTACCCACGGCTTGGCGGCCGGCTCGTCGGCGAACAAGTTCGCGTACGAGCGGAACGAGTGGTTCGACACGCCCGAGCGGAACGCGCCGTCCAGATGCTTGCGGAACTCGACCGCCCGGGCGTCGTTCGCCTCTCGGGTCGAAGACGAGACCAAGTCGGCTTCTAAACGGAGAAAAAGGACAGTGGAATGGAGTGTTCAAGACGGTTTACCCTCGACTCCGCCGGTCCAGAAGATCGACGTCAAGCGGCGCTTCTCGAAGCCCAAATGGCGGCGGAGATCGCGGAGGAAGTCGGGGATTTTGGCCGTCGAATTCTCGCGGATTTCGTCGAAGACTTCCGGGAAGCGGCAGACTGCAAACAAGGGGACGATAAAGAGAGGATGGGAGCGGAAGAGGACTCACAGTTGTCCATCTCGAAGTAGGTGAGGTCCTCGAACTCCAGCTTCGGCTGCTCGCTTTTCGGCCGGCACGCGTGCTCCTCGAGGGCCGCCTCGACGGTCGCGCGCATCGCGGCGGCGATTTCGGCTGCCCGCCCGGCGAGCTGCTCGCACAACTCGCGCTCGAAGTGGGCGGCGTCCAGCTGGACGGCGAGGGCGTAGAACTGCGGGAGAGTGGAGTAGTAGTGGACGGTGCCCAGGTCCGCGTCGTGTCTAAAACCGAGGCATGAACGAAGGAGTGGGTGTAGAAAACGTACACGAAGATCCGATTGGCGGCAAACCAGTAGAGCCGCCCGAAACGGTCGACGCCCAACCGCTCGTTTCGTTTCAGGCGCCGCCCGTCGGCGGTGGCCAACAGCCGCCAGTCGGAGCGGGACTGCTGCGCGTGGCGCGTGCAGACGGCGCACAGCCACTCCTCCTCGGGCACCTCCGACACGTGGGCGCAGCGGAGGTGGTGGGGCGCCTCGCAGCAGTCGCAGATGAGCATCTCGCCGCTCTTGCCGCACGTGCGGCACTCGTTCTCGTCCTGAACTCGGCAACAAACATTACGGATGCATGAGAGGGTAGAACGAACCGAATTGAACTCCTTGTCGTCGTCCACGTAGCGCCGGAAGTCGTCGGTGAGGATCACGCGCTCGACCATCCACTTGAGGACGAGCAGCCGCTTCTCGGCCGCCACGAACGGGTAGGCGGGCTTCGAGAGGACTTCGGCCACCTCGCCCGCCTCCAGTTGGCCGTCCTGGTCGCTCGTCACGTACAGGCGGAGGACCTAAAGGATGGAAGGAGTGGAGGGAAGGAGAAGAAGGACGAACCTCCGCGTAGTTCATTCCGTCGAGCAGGTGGCCGAGCAGCGCGGAAAAGACGCCCGCATCCGGCGGCTCGAACGTCGTCTCGCGCTTCTCCTCGTCGCGCAAGAGGAAGCTGAGCAGTTGGATGTGGATTTCGCCCAACAGCCGCGAGTTTTCGGCGGCGCGGAGAGCGGCGCAGAGGTCTTCGAAGCGGAAGGGCGACAACTCCAGCAGCGAGTGGAAGCAGCGGCAGAATTCGTGGATCTACGGACACAATCGATCGATGGATGATGCAACTGAGGACTCACCTCCAGGGCGTCGATCAAACAGCCCCCTTCGAGCGGCAAGTCGGCCGACGAGTCGGGCAACGCCAACACCCGCCCCGCCGCTGGCTTCTTCTTGCGGGGCATGTGCGAGGACTAACCGGGCGAACAACCGAAGACTAAACCCGCATTCGAACCGAAACGAAGAAGACCCCCCGACTGCAACGGAAGGATCGTCCGCCGAACGGCTGGTGAAGCGGAGTTTTCTGCTTTGATTTTCTGTGCGAGACGGGCCGAGCAAGGGGTGTTTACAGCGACGGTCGGCCGTTGGATTGCGAAAGGGGGTGACGTCAGCGGCAAGCAACTCCTCTCATCATACAGAACTACACGGCCTCCCCACTCCTGATGTCCTTGCTATTCCCACTGCCCGCCCATCAACACTTTTCAAGCAACCACCGCTCCTTTCACCCAACACCCACTCAACCGATCCAAAGGGCGACTATTAACACTAGATTTATTTCGATCTTTTGTTCGTTACAAGCATCAGACGAAGGGAATACTTTACTACGTACAAATGACCGCAGAGGACGTTCTCGAGAGTCAAAAGCGGAAGTGAATGTCGGTCGATCGAAGGGAAGGTGGGAAGTGGGGGAAAATACAAGAGATGGAATCAAGGACGAAGCGATTAGAAGTGTGGATTGCGAACACTACGGGGCGGGGCGAACAGTCGGGTGGATTCGGGCGGAACGAAGTGGGACGAGCGGGGAACACACAGGAGTTCGGGATCCCTGCTGCATCCTCCTTACTGTCCGTGGAGCTTCTTTTGCAGTTGCAAGTTGTGATGCAACTCCGGACGGATGTCGCACACCAACTGCAGCAGACGAACGATCACCTGCTGCTTGTTGGAGGCGACGTTCTTCTGCATCGACTGGAGCTCGGCCTCCGTCTCGCGGATGATCCCGGCCTCGATGTCCTCCTTGGTGCCCAGATACTGCTGTTCGTACTCCTTGAACTGGCGTTCACGCTCCTGCAAACGAACGAGAAGATTGAACAGAAGGAGGAAGGAGGGGACTCACTTGTCGGTACTTCTCCACCTCCGCCTGGGCCTCCTGCTTGGCCTGCTTCAAGCGCTGCGTCTTGCGCTTGCGGGCCTCGTTGATCTTCTCGGCGGCCCGCTTCTCCGCCGTCAGCAGCTGCATGATGCCGGCCGTCTGCGAAGCCATGGTGCTTGTTCTGCGGACTGCGGGGCTGAAAGCGGGGGAGTCCATTCAATCCACAGTCCACGAGCGACAGAAATCGAACGGCAGGAGCAACCGTTGAACTCAAACGGAACAGAACGCAACGGAAATCAACCGTAAAACCAATTTATACAGAAAGAAGAAACCAGCAGCACACAAATGAACGTAACGAACGAAATGGACGTCGAAATGAACAGATTGGGTTGAGATGAGCGTTGCCTGAAGATCGGTCGGGGGGGCAAGACGGCGGGCGGGCGGGCGGCGAACCGACGAGTCGGCTACGCGTTCGTCGCCGCGTTCGTGCCCATCGGCTTGGCCTTGGGGCGGCGGAAGAGGAGGATGTGGCGCTCGGGCTCGTGAATCATGTAGTGCACCCAGCCGGGCGACTGCTGCACCCCCAGCGAGCGCCACTCGCTCTCCGACATCAGCCGGTTCTTCGGCACCAGGCGGGCGACCTCCTTGGGCACGTGCACGTGGCGGTACTCGTACTCGGCGTCCTCGTACCGGTTCGAGTAGTAGAAGTCGTTGGAGGCGCTCATCTTTCGCGAACTGAAAGGGGAAGCGATAGAACGGAAGAAAACTCAAGCAACGGAATGTTCGCTGGAAAACCAAACAGAAATCGAAGGTTTTCAGGTGATCAAACAAACAAAACCCGAAAAGGTCGAACGAAAGCACTCCACTTCAACTGAACGCCACAAAAATCAACAGAAATTTTCTGAACAACGAACGGATGCTCTTTTCGGGAATTTGCACCACAAAATCGATTCCAAACAACATTGGCCACGAGACGAAGAGGAAAACGAACCAGTTGGAACGGAAGACGTCGATTGGCGACGGGGGCGCTTGGAGCAACGGAGGATGCTGAAAGAAGCAAGAAATTAGACAATCGACCGACACGTAAAGTATTTCTATTTAAAGCCGTGCACGAGTGGACGTCCGATACGCGAGAAAATGCTCGGATTATCGCACGAGTTCAAATCAACCCCCATTTTCTCGCATGCCGACCGCTTCCGTTCGAAGACGCCCGATTGGCGATCGATAAAAAACGGACGCCGGCCGGCGGCGTCCGAAATTCGAATTTCCGTCGAGGGCGCGCTTTCGGGCGGATTTTCGAGCAAAACGACGGGAATTCGGGATCTCGTTGTGAAAATCGCGGCTGTTCGTCGATTCCGCCCGGAAATCCTCCGAATCGACTCGAATTCTCGCCGGAATCAAGCCGAGCGCATCGACGCGGACGCCCGTCGATCGGCGGCGGCGAGCGGACCGAAGAGCGAAAGCGGCCGCTGCGCTCTTCGACCGCCCGACCGAAAACCAAACGACGCCGCCGCTGTGCGCCCACCCGCCTGCAAGCGCCCACTTGGCGCCAATTCGAACGAGGATTTTCCTTCAACTGGCGTCGGCTTGCTTCGGATTTCGGTATCGGATTGACCTTGAGGAATTCTGATTGAGAAAGGACGGAGAAATTGATGGGTTTCACTAGCGTTAAGACACGCAAATATTGCACCAATTTAATCAAAGGACTTTGTGGATAAGCCGTGCTGCAACGTAATACAATTTACAGTCGCAAATGTCGTCACCTTCTTTGTGGTGTTCCCGTCGAATAATTGTTGTTTATACTTGTTGCCTTCTTTACCGAACAGCTTTGTTTGCAGCCCCCTTTACGTGGTGGTGCGGGCGTTTGTTTTTGCTGAGGTTGATGAAGTTTCTGCCGCATACAATCGAGGTTCTCAGTTTGTGAAGGGCAAGCACGGGTCTCGTTTCTCCTGTTTGCGGTCATGACCCACTCGAGCGAGCAAGGAAGCAAGCCCACGTGTTCGTGAAGCAAAAAGAGGTCGTCTTTGTAGAAGATGATCGATGGAACGAGAAGCTGGAGGGCAGACCGGGGAAAGAACAAAGATTTCCCGTACCTGATGCCCACCCGCTCCGTTTGCCCAGATCCTCGCAATTTATCAGCTGCGAGCAGAACGCCCACGTGTTTCCCCAAAGAAGTGCAGATTTCAACGAAACACTCGCAGATCACCCGCGTGGAAGCGGGCGAATTCCGCGTCGCGGACGTGTGAAAAAAGGATGAAAGATCCGTCCGTTCACACACGTTGCCGCCTTACTTCATTGTTCTTGCTTGTAAAAACAAAATCCGTTTTCAACTGACGTTATGAACGTAATTTGCCGTCGAACTTGCAACGTCTGAAACAAAGTGCAGCAACTTCATTGCGATCTGTTTCGAACCGGTTCCTCGTTCTTGTTGCATGCAGTCTGCCTGCTGCCAAATTGGCACTTCTTTCTTGATCAAAAGTTCACAGTGTAAAGCAGAAGTGGGAGAGACGATCAAAAGACGCCCGTCTTGATCGATCGGTCGCCTGAATGGCAACAATCGACTGCAGGGCGTGTGTCTCCGATCATTCCGTCTGTCTGACCTTCGAAGAAGAGGAAGAAGAAAGAACAAGAGTTCGAATGTCGATCAACGAATGGGAGAAGGACGAGAGCGATAGGATTTCTGTTCGTGAGTGAGTGGGTAATCGCGGCCATTCCCTTGCGATCCCATCAGTTCGAAGCAAGTATCAAAGCACATTGAAAGTCCTCACGATCAAACAAACGCACTTCTTCCGTCTTCTTGATTGTTTGTCGTTGAATCGATTTGTTTTCATCGAGACGACCTTCCGCATGGCTCTTCCGGCCGTTCGCCAATCCCTCAGCAAGTTTAATAACCGCCGGGTCGAAAACAATCAATAATCGGCGCCGTAAACCCCCGCACTCGTCCGCCCGCCCGAAGATCCGCGCGAGATCGCCGCAAATCGTTTCGTCGCGCGGCGGTCGCCGTCGGTGCGCCCCGAGTTCTCGCGCCCGACCGGCCGCCAGCGATTCCGCGTATTCCCGTCGGTCGGGCGGCGGTGTGAAGTCGCGAAAAAGCGGAAGACGCGGGTGAGCGGCGGCGCCCTACAAGACGGACCCAAAGATCAAAATCCACCGTCTTTCGACGAGCGAGCGGGTCGGCGGACACGTGAACGAGCTGCGAGCGGACGTGTAGGCGACAAATTGGTAGAAAGGCAATGGAAGAACTCAATGTTACAACTTCTTATTAAGCCCATTAATCCTGTCTGCAAAGCCTCGCACCGCTTTGATCATCGCTCATCTCGTGGTTCTAAATGGGGCAACAAACAAGCCGCGCGTCTGCCCCCTTTGATCGTCGGTCGCTCACCTCGCATTCCCCTTGCTTTGCTCTTTGAAGATCACGAGCAGCTACCCACTAGTTCGTGTGTGAAAAACAGGAGTGGTGGAAATCGCACGAATTCGTCGACGGTTCACGTGCCGCCCGTCCGCTCGACTGTTGATCAAAAACCGAGGGGATTCCCCAAACCGCCGCCCGCGCGCCACTCGCTTACTTGCGACCACCTTGTTTACACTCCGCTCTGCTCCTCACTCATTCCCGTCGATCGGCCGGCATTTGATCAACCGATAGGCCCTTGCGCAATCAAACGAAACGACCGAAGAAGATTGTGTGGGGATCTTTCAATCCACTCTTTCTTTCTCTTGTGTTCGTACTTTGAACGGCTGTCCACAGAGACGTCCTTGAAACCGCTTTAAACTGTCGCTTAATCGACCGAACTTCTGCAAAAGAAAAGCGACAACCGAACGGGCAGACGGGCGGGCGCGATTCGAAGATCGGCGCGTCCAAAAGCGGCGCCAACGACGATCAATGAGCGCTCATTTGTCTACGCAATCGGCCGCTCGTAACTCTCCCGTCTGTTCCCGATCCTGCAGTCCAACGAGACCGTCATAGTCTATTGAATGTTCGCAGTTGAACGAGAAAGAAGGAAGAAAAGAGGGGAGTGCATCGACGGGTGACAAATGGCGGTGCGCGCAAAAGAAGCGAGCGTTGTCGCGCGTGTTTCGCGAAACTTCCACCGGCTTCCGAATGCTCCAACGATTTCGATCGATGGCAAGAGTAAACAATTGAATTCCTATTGGGTATTCACGTAATTTCGAGCACATTCTACCGTTCCTCTTTGCTTCTTTGTTGCCCTCAAACCACTTATTTGACAAACGTGTTTCGACTTCCGCTTGCTCGGCGATGCGTCACGAGGAACATGCGCAAATTCGCTCAATTGCTGCCGTTGATCCGCTTTGCGAATGGAAGTGCGTAAAAAGGGCGTTTGACGTGAATGCCTCCTTGTTTCCATTGTTTACGGTCATCTCTGAACTGTTCGTTTGCTTCCTCGTGGCCGTTCCCTCGTTCCAGAATGTTTCTGGACGTCAATGGCCGAGTGACTGATGCGGAAACGTAGTCAATGCTCGTCGCTTAAGCCGCTTGAGCGGCGAGTGCGTAAATTGTCGAAAGAATCACAACATTTGTGCAATCCTCGAATAGAACGAAGCGGTGATAAGCGAAGAAGAAAACAGTCGATGGTTGGTGGGCACGCAGGGAACACGTGCCTTCTTCTTGCTTTCTGCTTGACCACCGCACACAAAACGAACGAACGGACGGCAAACATTCCTTTGCGGTGGGGCTAATCGCCGCCACTCGTCCTCAACGTCTGCTTCCTTCTTATCGTCCGGCAATCAACCCGACGAGAGCGATCGATCGCCCATCATCTCACGCTCATCTGCCGCCCGCCGAGTGCACGGCAGACCGGGAACTTTTGCACCAAACCGGGCGATAAGCGGCGGCCGCAAACGTCAGCCGGGCGGCTCGTCGCGTATCTCCCGTGCGGGTGTGTTTCGTGCGTGCAGTCGAGTGGGTTTTGGCAAGCAACGCGGTGGAGGGCCGTCCGCGGAATGCACTTCTCGCTGCATTCTTGCGAGTAGTCGGGGGATTCCTCCGCCCGCCACTGCGCCCCGCCGACCGCGCGCCGATCGTCGCGATCCGCGCGGTGCAATGCGGCGGTTTGTGTCTTGATCGCGGCGGGGCGACCGCCATCGATTGCAGGCGTCGTAATACGGAAGCAAGAAATAATTGCAGTTTAATGCTTACAGAAGCGTGTGAACAGCAAACAAACGTGGATCGAAGCATTCCACCTGTTTGGCTTCACGCAGCGGACAATCAGACAGCCACCATCGACCTCATGACAACCGCATTGCTTCGATCACACGCCCGCAATTCGCAACAAAAACGAGTGCGGAATCGCCCCCGCCGCCGAGCGGCAAAACGAGTTCCGCTTCGCTCAGCCGGCGGATCCCAGCGACGAAAACACAAACAAAAAGAAGTAGAGGAAGTTGATTGATTGCCGAAATCCATGCTCTCATTCGACTGCTTGAATCAATCGAACACAAGCGGCTACAAAAAGTGCACTCGTCGGATTGTTCGTCGGGAGCACGAAGCCCGACCGGCAGTCGAGCAGCAGCGATAAGCGGCCGGCAACAGAAGTCGACTACGCGGATTCTGAACTCTTTGCTTGTTTCTTGCCGCCTAATCGGCTTGTCCACGTGTACCCAACAGAAGCGAGCAGTTTGCTTCGAATCAAAACAAGGCCGTCGGCTTGTTCCGAAAGTCCTCGGCCCTGCAAAACACCCGTCTTTTCGGCGTTCTTCGACCTTCTCTCGTCTGTGCGGTTACTGTGCCTGCGGAGCAGCAAAACACGTGCTCGGGGCGTGAAGCAAAGAAGGAAAGAAGACGGTCGTTTGTCTGAACGAAGACCAGACGCGCCCGCCCCGACCGCTCGGACACTTTCGGGGCGACAACGTGGAATTCGCGTGTTTGGGCGGCGCCCTTGGCGGTCAGCGGGAAGGACGCACTTCGCCCCGCCCGACCGATCGGTGCGGAACCCACTCGCCGTCGTCCGTTCGTGACGTGCCCGCCGCCCGCCCGCCCGACAGCTCCGACTTTTGTGCACAAAGCGGATTAAACTCGACGGGAAGACGCACGTTGGAATCACGACGTTCGCCAGCGGCCGCCCGTTCTTCGCTCCGCGACGCCCGGAGCGCCGCCCCGCCGACGGGCGAAGGCGGGCAGCCCGCCCTCCCGTCGGAATTTGCGGCCGTCCGCCCGCCCCACTCGCCGTCTACAAAACGCGGAAATTCGGCGGTTGGTGGCGGTCAGTCGGCCGTTCGCTCCGCCGAGTTGGACAGCCGCTTCTCGGCCTCCTTCGGCCACTCACTCGTTTGAGTGAAGGCCCGTTGGCTACCGTACTCCTCCCCACCTTCACTTCTTTTGATCGATCGATCGGTTGCACTCCCGGACTGGCGGCCGTCTGCCCTCCGCGATCACCGACCAACGGCGTCATTCGGGCGACCGGAGCGGCGCGTCGATTGCGGCGGCGGCGGTCGGAGATCGAAGTGCAGCGGCGGGTGCACGTGAGCGGCGGGCGGGCGGGAGCAAAAGCGAAGAAGACGAGGAATTCCGATCGAAACACACTCATCCACGCGCCCGCCCCGCCCGCTCGGCCGCCGTTTGCTCCGCCGACCACGCGCTTCGCGAGTGGCTGCGCGGCGCATTTCGACGAAAGCGGAGCGGCGAATCGGCGTGTCGCCCACCGGCCGCAAAGCAGAGCGGAGTGCGAGGAAGCGGCGGATTTGGAGCCCGCACCGATCGCTCGGCTGCCCCACTCGAATCGAATGCTTGCTTTGTCTCGTTTGTCTCACGAGTTCCCTTCGACATCCCACCTTCAATTTCGTTCTGCTCGGCTCGTGATCGTCTTCTTTTGTAATCCGCATTCCACGAACCGTTTGCCAAGTGATCGTTCCGCTCGACGATCACCGGCGGCTAGTGACCACTCGCCGGCTGTCGTTCTTTGAACACGAACATTCGGCGGCATTCAGAAGCTGATTGATCGCTTTCGAGAGGCTAAAATTAAACCCGAGGGATCGTTTCTTCTGCTCGTGGGCGTGTTCGCCCGTGATCGTGTCTTCTTTCCCTTATTTCGTTCACTCACTCAATCGATTCGATTTCAGTCCAAAATTCTCGGTCTTCTCGCCGCCAACTGAACGAATTCGCTGCGTCCGTCGAGCCATTCGGTCGCTTGCGAATTCACTTCCGTCGAAGCCACAGCAACCACTCTTCTCTTCATTCACACTCCTCCGTTCGCAATGGTCGTGCAAGCCCTGACGAAAGCGATCTCCATCGACCTCAACGATCTCCCCGAATTCACGGAAGCTCAAGTGCGCGACGCGGGAATGGAGCGGTGCGTCGTGATCCTCTACGGTCTCGTCTACGATCTCACCGACTTTCTCGACGTGCATCCCGGCGGAGCGGAGATCATCTACGAAATGGTGAGCTCTTGTTCCATTGCTTCCTCTATTGAACTCAAAAATGCCCCATAAAGCCGGCTTCAGTGAAGAAAAGCAGTGAGTACTCACTCAAATCAAATGCACTTCTTTTTGCACCAGAGCGTCGACTAAAAACCGAGATTTTAGTGAGGATTTCATTCCCACTCACTCACAACAATCGTGAGGTACTCTTTTCTTTCTTCATGCACTCACTCGCTTAAAATTGAACCCACCGCTCTTCTCCTTTATTCACCACTCATTTGCTTTGATTTCAGTCCGGAATGGACGCCACGAACTACTTCGAGGACGTGGGCCACGGGAAGATCGCCCGCACCGTGATGCTCCGCTACGTGATCGGCCGAGTCTCCGCCACGAACAAAGCGATCCCCGAGCACTTGGCCGCCGCCACGAAGGCCGCTCTGGGCGCGACGGTGCGCAGCAATTGATTCCACCTCCACTACGGGTCCCTCCTTCCTCCTTTGTGTTGTGCGGGTACTTCTTCGTTCCTCTGATCATCACTCACTTCCGCAAGGAAAGACGAAAAATCCCAATCGATTCGAATTCCCCTCTTTCCGTTTGTTCCCCGTGTTGTGCGGACGTCTGCACTGCCCGATTCGATCCTCAATCTCCTCGAGATCCTTCTGTACATAATATCCGCTCGAATAAAGCAAACGACTGAACGTTTCAAGATCGGCTGGAGGGTCGAGGATGACGTCAAACGAATCGAACGCCTTTCCGCTTGTCCTTGGAACGAGTCGCAGCGGAATGAGGAGACGAGCGGTAATCCCTCGTGCAAACGATGACAATTGACATTTGTTGCCGGAGATAAGCGACGAACGACAAGTGTTGAGTTCGTCTCGCTCTTCCGTTCGTCTCCTCGGTCCAAAAGGAGAGTCAAAAAGACGCGAGACTTTCAAAGAGCAAAGGACAGCGACGTTCTAGCCGTGGACTCGTCTGTTCATGTTTCTTTCCCTCACACTTCTTTCTTTCACTCGCTCCTTTAAAGTTCGCAGTTTGGTGGACGACCAAAGAAGAAGGAGCGAGAGGCCTCCACTTCGTTTTTCTGCAGCAACCAGCCGACAGACGCTCGTAAATCTTCGAAAACTCGCCGCTTCGAACGTTTTTGCGCCCGCAATCGACGCGGAAATCGTTTCGTCGACGGCTGCGCACTTATGATCGCCGCCCGGCTCTCGCCCTCTCCTGCGCTTTCTTCTGCTTCCTTCTCGCTCGTGATTGTTCAATACTCGCTGCTGCCGGAAGGCACGCGGAACAACGGTAAACAAACAAACAAGCAACGAATTGAAGGTGATTTGGCACGTGGCTGAGGAAGTACACCGGAAACTGTTGGATGTTTTAAAGATCTCTACGGTACTTGCTTCCTTTCACTATCAGCCTCCTCGCTTCGTCCGTTTCGTCGCCAAGAATCGACGGGGGGTACGGTCGAATTTCAACGAAACGCTCGCTCCATTTCGCAAACGGCAGTCGTTTGTTTTGAAAGTGCGCCCCTCAGCTGCTAATCGAACGGAATGCGCGCTGAAGACGGCGGCGGGAGCACGAAAGTCGAAGCCGCCGGTCCAAAATTCACTTCGCACCCGCCGCGCACGTGCACGCGCCGGCCGGCCACGTGGTCGATGGAACAAACAAACAACGGGGGCGAGCGGGAAGGAAGTGATCTTTCGGCCGTTCCGCTCGTCATTTCAACGACACTCGGAAGTCATGTGACGCCACGCGGACTGACCGAATGCCGCCGTTTGTAATTCGCTCGTCAAAAGACACATAACTCGAGGGAACGTTCTTTTAAAATCCTTATGAAGATGTGGGTAAGCGGGTGGTGAAAGCCAGAAGTTGTAATAAACCCGTTGGGCAAGGCTTCTCTTTCTGCTTTCGAAACGGTTGAACTCTTTGGAAAATTGAAGTCGTGCTCGATCGTACGAACCGCTGCAAGCGGTTTGTGTTCGTCCTGTTCTCCGCTTGTTGCCAAGCGGGGAGCACAAACCCCGCTTCGAGCACTCCTTCCTCGGGAACACGGCGAGTGAACGGCGCGGAGGGCGGCGGCCGAAAATACCCGGCGTTTTGCACGCTTCGAAGGGATTTTCGTCGTCGTTCGCCGGTCGGCCGTTCGATTTTATCGAAAAATGATGACTTTTTAGAGCTCGGACGAGACGAGGCGACGAACCGGCGTTAAGCCTCCACGGACGGCGGAAAGAACCCTCTTGTTTGGCTGTCCACCAATCGACTTGTTGCGAATCACGTGAACAAACAAGAGCGGAAGGTCATTCCTCTCCGTTCTCCCGACCTCCGCAACGAAAACATCAACAGTCGGACGGGCAGGTGTAAAGCGCGGCGTTCTTCTGGCAGCTTCCCGCCCGACGGCCAAACGAGTTCGAAGACGAACGGCAGGCGAGCGGATTTGCAGACGAAAACACAAACAACCGACCGTGATCGGGAGTGTTCACCTCTCGGAGCAGAACGTCTACTGTGGTTTGTTGAACGTTAATCGAGCGACCTTCCTCTTGCAATTGGCGGCGAGTGTTCGTTGCCTTTGGGAGGAAGTCAAAACAAGCATCTACTACCAAGAGGTGATCGTGGCGATCGTTGAACTACCGGACTTCTTGCTCGGTTGTTCGTTCGAAAAACATACAGAAGTCAAACGACCGTTGGAACGAGGGGTACTTTTGGTTACCGTGCACACGTCTTCTTTCCGCTACCGCCTGTTCCCGTTTGACCGTTCCCCGTTTGGTCTCGACGTTGTTCACGAGTCGGCAGCTCGTGCGAAGAAGTGGGCGGCGGGCGAAAACACGCCCGTCAGCGTTAATCGAAGCGGACGTTTTGCACTCGAGGGCTCTCCGTCAAAACGGACGTCAAATCGACGCGGAACAGAAACAGCAGTCTTCTTCGAAAATCACGAGGAGGATGGCGAGCAGAACAAAAACACCTCAACCGGTCTAACAAGAGCAAACTGCTTGCTTTATTCCATGCAGACGAGTATTTACAGAGCGGTAGCTTGAACGAGTGAATCGAACGGTCAATGCTCCTCGGTCTTCTTCGCCAACTTCTCCGCGTTCTTGGATTCGGGAGCCGGCCGCAAACGGAGAGTTTGGCGCACGATGATCGTCATCCGTTTCGAATTGGTCGGGGCGATGCGGAGGGCCGAACGCGGAGGCTCTTCGTGTTCCACCGCTTGGTTGAAAGGAACCAGGACAAACAGGAAGGCAAGAACGAGGAATGCACGGAAGAACAAGACGTTCATTCTGAACAAAGAGGATGAAATTGAGAAGCGGAAGATGAGAAAACCTACGTTCGATCGAAATTTCTCAGAAATACAAGGAAGCGAGAACTTCAACCACAAGTTCTGTTTGGCGACGTTTACACACGACTGCGGCGGAAACTCGGGGCAGCCACCTGCCGCCTACCGCTCATCAACGGCGAGTTACACAACGGTTGAAGGCGAACACGATGCTCCGCATTTCAACGTCGTCCAACAGCTGTTTGCTGCTTCTATTCGTTTCGAATAAAAGAAGAAACAAAATTCAAGCAGTAAGCGAGAGATCTAAAGAACAAATACGGCAGACAGGCGGATGTTCCGCAGACGCGTTTTCCTTAGGCTTCGATTGTCAATGCTTCGCATCGATCTTGTGGTTGTGCTTGAATTTCGGTAAACACAACAACATTCACGAGCAACCATCAACTCTCGCGTTCCTCTCTTCCATGCGAATCGATCGCGAACGGCTGGAAACTGCGCTCGCACAGACGGAGCGGCGTCGCGCAAAAAGGCGGCAAACGCTCGGCCTTCGCGTCCGCTTGGCCTGACGAAATGCGGAATCTTTCCGATTGGTTTTGTGGGCCGTTGTTTGAGAGTGATGATCGGATTAGATCGGGCACAAAACTTGAATAGGGTTTTTCACGGAACCTTTTGCGTCTCTTCCTGGTGCAGACGGTGATTTTCGGCCGGAGCCACGAAAATTGGGTGTATTTTACTTTACCACTCATAGGATCTTGTCAGATCGTGACTGGAACGTGTAGACTGCTGCTCGGGACGTGTTGCTTTCCGCCGAGACGTGTTTGTTGCAATTGTGTTCTTGAATGCGCGATTTTTCCACTCCTTTCGCTCCAATCCCCTCGGGTTTCAGCACTCCGAGTGGGCAATGCGATCCACAAGCGAGAGTGGAGACTTCGGGCACAATCCGAACGCTCCGCTGCCGCCGATCGCGTGGTTCGAGTCCTTGGTGAGTTCTCCACTGAATTAAAAGCATAGTGGAGAGAAGAATTTGTTTGTCGATGCCCACCCGTGATCTGCCGGTTCTCCTCCCCATCATTCCTCGAACGTTTCAGCTGGAAACGCGGCAACGGAACGCGGCGTTCGGGTCGGCGGCCGTCGGCGTGCTCCTCTTCGTGCCGCTGGTCGTCTTCGTCCAATCGTCCGCCTACCACCCGATCCAGTCGGTCTCCAATGTTTTATGTACGTCCACCTTCCTCTTCTTTGTTCACACACTCGTTCGTTTTAGATCTTCTCCTCTCGCCGCAGTTCTGGATCTCCGCCGCCGCCGTCGGGGCGTTCGGCTTCGCGTTGGCCAAATTCTACGTTCGGAATTGTTTCCATCGTGAGTTCCCCTCATTTCATCTATTATTTCATTCTCTTCGGTTTGCAGCCTTCTACGAGACGAACTTCAACGTGAAGAAATTCCAAGTGGTCGCCGCCGCGACGGCGATGTGGGCGACGTGCGGCGTGTTTTGGGCGGCGGCCACGTACGCGTCCGTGCGGCCCGTCTACATCAGTTGGTTCGTTGCATCCACTTCTTTACACTGTCTACTGTTGTTTGCAGGACGCTGTTCACGTTCTTCGCTGCCGTCTCGTTATTCACCGCGTGGCAGACGGCGCTCGGTGCGAATTTCCGGTGGCAGTGCACGAAGGTTCGCGTTCTTCCCCGTATTTCTTTCGTTTGATGCTCGCCTTTAGATTGGATTGTTCCCGCACTTGACGCGTGTGACGCCGTTCGTGGTCCGGGAGTGCGGGCTGGATTTGCCGCGGAATCTGATCCGTGGGCTGATCCCGACGATCCCGATCGCTCTCCTCCACTCGACGGTGCGGCCCTCCTTCCTCGACCTCCTGCTCGCTCCGTCGACCATCGCCTCGATGCTGCTGGTTGTGTTCGCCGTCCAAGCGATCACTCGGCTCACGTTCGAGATCATCAACGTGACGACGATGCAGCCGGTCGCCCTGCCCTTGATCACCGGCTTCGGCGGGACGCCCAAACAGCAGCGACAGCAGCAGAGCATGATCGCGGCGATCACGAGCGACGACGACCTTCTCCGAGTGAGTTCCCGCCATCTCCACCGATTTCTACCGATTGCTTGCAGCTGTTCGGACTGCGCGCCCTGCACGACGCCGCTTCGACGTCGCTGAACACGCGGGCGCCCATCTACGCGCTCAGCCAGCCGGGCCACAAGCCGCGCAACTGGGAGATCGTCTACGACGTGTGCACGCGCGTGATCGACATCGTCCGCGAGCAGCTCCAGGTGACGACGAACCTCGTGGAGACGGAGTTGGGCGAACGCAAGACGACGCTCGTCGCCCGCCCCGAAGCGCACTCGCCGGCCGGCGGCCCCGCGCTCATCGGCGCCCGCCATCGGAATGTCGCCCAGTTGGGGCTGAACCTGCGGCCCGCCAACACGCCCACCATCCGCCCGATGGCTCGCCGCCGCTTCGACCTCACGGAGCACTCGCCCACGTCCCTCGCACTTTCGAACGGGTCGGCCGGAGCGAACGGGAGCGGCGAGCAGACGACCCAACTGAGCGGCTCGCCCTCGCTGCCCAACTACCACGCCAACCACTACCTGCTCTCCAAGTCGTCCAAAATGCGCCTGTTGCGCCCGCCCCGCCTGATCCCTCGGCCACCTCGTGAGTTCCCTTTCGTCCATTTCAATCCTCCGTTTCGTTCAGCAGCCGCCGCGTACGCCGCGAAACCGTGGATCAACGTGCGCGCGTTTCCCGGCTACCAACACGTGCAGAAGGCGGTCGATCAGCTGCGCTCCACGTTCCTCAAGCCCGCCCCGAACGTCTCCTCCTACTGCTTGACCCTGACCGAGTACTCGCTCCAAAGTGAGTCCTCAACGGCGTGAAGGAGATGAGCATCCGTGTTGCAGCCCTGTCCGCTCTGGCCGTCCACTCGATCGACGAGGACAAGTACGGCGTGGTGCAGGAGAACATCGGCGAGATCTTCGGCCAGTTCCTCCGCTTGGAGTTGGCCATCGACCTGTACATCCGATCCACGAGTGTACGTCCTCTCTTTCGATTCTTTCCATTTGTTTCTATTCGTGCGTGTTTAGAACAACAAGGCCGAGCAGGCGTTCCGCCCCAACCTGCACCAAATGGAGGACGTTCTGATCAACTCGCTGCTCGCCGTCCACGCGACCTTCCGCGACTACGTGGAGTCGCTGCAGTTGAGCGAGGCGGAGCGCAAGATGCTCAAGGTGCTCGCGAATGTCGAGGGATCGCCCCAAACGAGTGCGTGATCCCCGACCAGCGGGCAGTCCGACCGGCCGGCCCTCCGCACGTGTTCCCTTCCTTGTTTCGACGACGTTGTTGCCATTCGACTGTTGTTTCCATCCACCGTTTCTTCCTTTTCGCTTCTTCTTCCCATTGTTTTGTTCTCAATCGACTGTTCGACTGTTGTTGTTGGATTAAATCACCTCATCGCTGCACGTTTATTAACGGGAAGTGGGGGATCACTGGCGGTGCAGGCGGCGATGTCGATGGAATGCTTGCTTCATGTCGGGGCAGGGGCAGTACTGGAAGAAAGGAATGTTTGGAGGAGTAGAGGGGGGGAACTCACTTCCGAATCCGCGCCCGGGCGGCCCTTTTCGCCCGCCGGCCCGACGGCACCGGCCGCCCCGTCCATCGCTCGCTGGCCGGGCACTCCCTTCTCTCCTCTGCAACTCGTGGTCACCACCAAAAGGAAGAAGGAGAACTCACGGGATTCCCATTGGGCCTGGCCCGGGCGTGATCCCCGCGTCGCCTCGATCGCCCGCTTCGCCCGGCCGACCGCGGAGTCCCTGCAAGCAAACAAGTGAATGGGTGTCGAAAAGGATCCACTCGCCTTCTTCCCCTTCCGCGTGATCAACCGAACGCCGTTCGGGGCGTCCTCGCCCGGTGGCCCTCTTCGGCCGGCTTCTCCTTCCTTCCCCCTGCAAACAACCGAGGGATTCAAGAGATCGGTGGTGTCCACGCACATTATCCCGACTTCTCCCTGCCGCCCGACCTCGCCGTCGTTCCCCATCCGGCCGGGCACTCCTCGCATCCCGCGACGCCCTCGGGCTCCCGGGCGTCCAACGCGGCCCTCTTTTCCTGAACGAACGGAAGGGTGAAGAGTAAAGGAAAACGGCCACCTACCGGGCGGACCTCGCGGACAAACGAAACACCCGATTGGATTCGCTTGATGCCAATCGGCGGCGTCTTGGCCCGGCCGCCCGTCCAGCCCGTTCAATCCGGGGACTAAAAGCAGTCGAAAAGAGTGAGTGAAAGGAAGAACACACCTCCGTCCAGCCCTGCATCGCCCCTCCGGCCACGCGGACCGGGGAGGCATCGGTTGGGCGTTTGATCGCAAGCTGCAAGCGATTCAATCGATTCAAGCGGTAACGGGGGACTCACCGCAATGTCCTTCCGCACTGGAAGTCGGGAGATCGCCTGTGGGCGTTGACTGAAAAGCGTTGGAGATCCCGAACAGGCGGGCGAAAGACGGCAGTTGGTCCAACTCTTTCAGGTTGTCCACTACAAAAAAGCGGGGTTGAACGACCGAGTGGGTGATTGCGACGAACACTTGAACGCGTGCTGATCTTCCGGAGAGAATCGCCGCTGCAGAATGGCCGCCTCGGCGCGTTTCACCGACGACTCCAACGAGCGGCGAATTCGCGCGATCTTCGGCGACCGTTCGGCGTCCAGCGAGCGCAAGTCCCGTCCCAGCACGTCCATCGATTGCTAAGAGAATAAAGGAGTGCCGGAGGATCTCCAGTGGAGCTTACGGAGATCTGCCCCAACTCTTGGTCCAACTCGCGACTCAACTGCTGGAGTTCGCGCCACACGACCAGCGAGCCGCCGCCTCCGCACACGACGAGGACGACCGTGGCGGCGGCGAGGACGACGGCCATCGACAGGACGGGCGGGTGGACGGCCGAGGCGGCCGGTGGATTTCTCGCGAGCATTCCTCCCGTTGTGTGTGGTCTGCGGCAAGCAAAGAAGAAAGGAATGATTCGCCTCCTCGGGTTGATGAGCGAAGAATAAGCAGAACAACGAACAAGGCGGCTGGGGATTAATGAAGTCATTTCTCTTCGGTTCGTCCGTTTGCAAACGAAATCCCTCCGCCGTGCCGCCTTTGATCTCCGCCGCCCGCCCGCCCTCCGTGCGCGCCGATCGGTCGGACGGGCGGCTTTCATCCCGCCGCCCGCCGGTCGCCGGTCGTGATTCGGACGATCCATTCGGTTGGGCGGGCGCTCGGACGGGGGATTCCGTCGAGTTTAATCCAATTTACGGCTTTCTCTTCCCGATTTGTGTTCCCTCGAACCAAACATTTGCTTTCTCTCCCCACTCCGTTGATGACGAAACAGGGCAGCAGGGAGCAGCGAGGTCGAGAGCACAGACCACTTGTTTCGATGCACGAAACCGGGGCTTATCATTCGAATGAGAACACTCGTCTGCGAGTCGTTTGCATCCACGCGTTTACTCGCTTTTATCGGTGGAGTCAAAGCAACTACCGGCACAAACGCTCTCGATTAAACCGAAGGAAAAAAGTGAGTGAATGCTTTGCTCAAAGTCATTCGATTCGTTACAGGGATGTCCGAATTGGAGATTTCCTTCCGTCTCGAAGTGCCGTCGGTGGAGGAGTACCTGGAGATGCGGAAGGCGGCCGGCCTGTCGCCCTACGACCCCGAAGCGGCGGCCATCGGTTTGGCGAACTCGTGGGCGGCCGTCTGCGTGCGGGAGCCGACGGAGGGGCGGCTCGTCGGGATGGGCCGCGTGATCGGCGACGGCGGCCTCTTCTTCCAGGTGGTCGACATCGCCGTCCGCCCCGAGCGCCAAGGGCGGGGCGTCGGCAAGCGGATCATGCGCGAGTTGATGGCCGAACTCACGAAACGCGCCCCGTCGTCCGGCTTCGTCTCGCTGCTGGCCGACGGCGAGGCGAATCGCCTCTACGCGCAGTTCGGATTCGTCTTCTCCGCGCCTTACTCGAAGGGAATGCAACGACGAGTGCGGGAGGATTGGAAGCTGGAGGAATGAATATGCGCATTGTTTGCTTTGAGTTCAGTGCGGAATAAACGGATTTGTTTTGAACTCGTCGGCTTGTTTGTTCCGCCGGCCTCGTTGTTTGCGGGTCCCTCGCATTCGAAAGCGGAGCGGCGGACCGCGTTGCCCGCTCTTTCGGCCGTCGGGCGCATTCGGGCGCGCACGCGGGCCGAACAACAAGCGGGCGGGCGGCAGGCAGACGGCCGGTCGGCGTGGGTGTGCGCCCTTCTCTCACTGCAGGCCCATGTGCGGCCGTCCACTCGCAAGGGCCGGGGCGTATAAAAACGGCCGCCCGCTCGTGTTCGCCACCAGTCGACCCCAGTCGTCTAACCGCTCCCTCGTTCTCCGCACTCCCCCCAACCGATCGATCGACGATGTCCGGCCGCGGCAAGGGAGGAAAGGGCCTCGGAAAGGGAGGCGCCAAGCGCCATCGTAAGGTCCTCCGTGACAACATCCAAGGTGAGCTCTCTTCCTTCCCCATCCCCCTCTACCTCCTCCCTCCGTTCAGGCATCACGAAGCCGGCGATCCGCCGTCTCGCCCGTCGCGGCGGCGTGAAGCGCATCAGCGGCCTCATCTACGAGGAGACGCGCTCCGTCCTCAAGGTCTTCCTCGAGAACGTGATCCGCGACGCCGTGAGTTCCTCCTTCCCTCCGTCCAGTTGCATCCTCGCCTCCGTTCAGGTCACCTACTGCGAGCACGCCAAGCGCAAGACCGTCACCGCCATGGACGTGGTGTACGCGCTCAAGCGCCAAGGCCGCACGCTCTACGGCTTCGGCGGCTAAGCGCCCACTCGCCCTCGAGTGCAGAACGACTGCGACGCCCCCAACCCCCCACTTCTGATCCCAAACGGCCCTCTGTTAGGGCCACAAATGATCTCCTTCTCCTCGTCTGCTGTGCATGAATAAACTGATCGTGGTGGGGCGGTCGAAGCCGCAGTGTTGAAGCGTTGCTTGCTGACGGAAACAACTGAGCAGTCTCGTCAGTTGAAGGGAGAAATTGGCGAATCCAACGGGAAGGTCGACTGACGCGGTGTGGTGAACGAATGCAAAGAATGCTTTTGATACTCCGTCTGCCCTTGCTTCACACCGCACGGCGTCTGTTGGCGTTCGAACGCCTTCCCGATCGGTTGCGCTCGAATTCGGGTGCGCGGCCTTGTACGAAAGCACCGCGTTGATTCGAATAGTCCTCACTCGGAACCAAGCGTGTGGAGGTGTGTGAAAGTATAAACTCGGTTGCCGTTGGTAGATCTGTCGTTGTTCATCGAGCGTAAAGCCTGTTAGGCCACAAAGCAGAGCAGAAGGCGTGCTCGCAGAAACCGCAACGAACGTTTGCGGTCGGTGACTCACTTCGCGTTGGCTTTCCGCCCGCTCGCTTTTTATCGCGGTTTTCATCGTCGATTGCGGTCGTGTTCTTCGCTTCGACTCGCCGCTTTCCGATCGGCCGTTCGTCCATCCGAATGGCGGCCGGCGGCGTGAAAATCGAAGCGCCGGACGGCGAGGGAGACGGAGGACCGGCGGTCCACGGCCATTTAAATTGTTTTTCGCACATCCAACAAGAAGTGAGTCCTCTCCTTCCGATCCCCGCTTTATTCTGATCGTTTCTAGCAAATCTGCGGCCTCTGCGGCATCGACCTGCAGAACACGTTCTGCCGCCGGAAGCACGAGGCGGCCCACGCGTCCAATAAGCCGTGGATGTGCGCCGTTTGCTCCGTAAAGTCCAAAAACGCAACGGATCGCACTACCCATGAATTAAAAGCTCATGGCTTCCGTCGACACGAAGCGGACAGCACGAAGAAGAACGCTGTCAGAATTCGAAAGGTTTGCCCAATCTTCTCTTCTTTTATTGCTCGTTTGTGTTTAGAGTCAAATCGCCGCCGTGTTCAACGTCGGATTCAAGCTGCTGGAGGTCCAACGGGCGGCTGACCCGTCGCCCGTCCTCGGCGACGAGGAGGCGACCGACGAGGAGCTGCGCGAACTCATGCGCACGAAGCCGCACCGCCCGCCGCCCGTTGTTCGTTCCAATCGTTCCTCCTCTCAAACTAACCTTCTTCGTTCAGCCGCCCTGCGAGCTGTGCGGAATGACGAGCTTCTGGACGGCGGAAATTCGGCAGAGGCACTTGGACTCGCACCAGCACACGGACGGCTTCAAGTGTTCCTTCTGCGGGATCTACAGCTTTGACCACTTCATGCGGGACACACACGAAAGGAACTGCCACGGCATGGAGCGCCACCCGTGCGATCGGGGCCGAAAGGAAGCCATCCGAATCATGTCGGTAAGCCGCTTCTTCTTGTTCTTCTTTTGATTGCTCCTTTTAGACCCAATGGCCGCTCTTCCGTCAACGAGGAACGAACTTCCGGGCGGTGCAGCGAACGGCCGTGCCCTCGGACTCGCCGACCGTCCCGTCGGTCCTCGTCTGGACGAAGCGGTCGAAGCGGAAGCGGAAGGCGGCGAAGAAACAAGCAAATCTCGCTCCGCAACCTCCGCCGCCCCCGCCGCCGCCGGTCGTCGAGCAGCCGGCCGAAGTCGACGTGATCATGCTGAGTGACTCGGAGGACGAAGAGTCCGCGCGGCCGTCCACCTCGGGCCTCCCGCCGGCTGCTCGTCCCCCGCCTCCCGCTCTCCGTCCTCCCGTTCAGGTGGTCTCCCCGATGGTCCCCGTGAAACCCCGTCCCGTCCAGTCGGTCCTCCAGCTCGGCGCCCAACCGGCCGTCGAGACGAAGGAAACGAAAGCGAGTCGCCTGATGACCGAGCTGTTCAAAGGTCCCGAACTTCTCTACTACGACTACCAGCAGGTGGGTCCTCCACCCTCCTATTTGGTTGCATTCCGCTGCTTTCAGTGCGGGCCGGAGTTCGGGACCCTCCCGCTGAACATCTGGAGCAACTCGGCCGCCTGCTCGCTCCTCCTGCTCCGGCTGGAGACCGCCGAGTGGCGGGGCAACACGCCGCTGCCCGCCGCCGTCCTCCGCTTCACGCTGTGCGACACGGACGGCCACTTCCTGCTGATCCACAAGGAGGGCGGTCGAAAGGCGACCGAGCGCCTCCTGCACTCCCGCCTCCAAGACGCCACCTTCCTCCAGCTCATGGAAACGATCTCCCGCTCGGATCTCCGCTCTGCTCTGATCGTCGTCGAGGACTTGACTCGTGAGTTCCAACCCCTCGATTTCTGTCCTGATTTGTGTGCTTGCAGACGCTTTCATTGGACATCTCGTTTCGGATCGCTTTGTGCTCGTTTGATCGGTTTCTTTTGGTCTGCTGCCCGTTTGTTTGTGTTCTCCGATTTGTTTCTGCGATGCCAATTAAATGAATTGCCGTCTGTGCAGGAGGATTCATCGATGAGGGCGAAGTGGCGTTTTTTTGAAGGAGACGAGCGAAGGAGGCCGCTCGTAAATGGCCGCTGGCTGGATTAAGAGAAACCGGAAGGTAGCTGCAAGATGAAAGCCGTAGGATTCTCGCGTCTGCCCGCCTCGACGTGAATTATCGAGTTGTTTGATGATTGTTTGAATCAGTGGTCGTTTGTGTGAGTGCTTGAAGCAAGATTCGTACTCAACGAATTTCTCGCTTCGATTATGAATTGGGCAATCGGCAGACACACACCGGCAACATGCCGCTTGTTCCGAAGCCAACCCGACGGTCCGCCGAAGCCGGCCGGCCGATCGGCGTGCTGCAAAACGCCAGAATTCGCGCGCGTTCGGGTTCGAAATCGCCGCCGCGTCCACTCGGCGGCGTCTGGCGGCGTCTGGCGGCTTCGTTGCGGCGGGAAGGACGCACACCCCCGCCCGCCTGCCGAGCGGTCCGCCCTGTTGGGCGCGTATAAAAGCGGGCGCCCAACCGCCTTTTCCTTCACCCGTCGTTCACTCGACCCACCCGCTCTCCCGCTTCCCTTCGATCCGATCGAACCGCAGCAGCAGCGATGGCCCGCACGAAGCAGACCGCGCGCAAGTCCACCGGCGGCAAGGCGCCGCGCAAGCAGCTGGCTACGAAGGCCGCCCGCAAGTCGGCGCCGGCCACCGGCGGCGTCAAGAAGCCGCATCGCTACCGTCCCGGTGAGTTCCCCTTTCCTCCACTCCTTCAGTTGATTCCCTCGCTCGTTTGCAGGTACCGTGGCGTTGCGCGAGATCCGCCGCTACCAAAAGTCCACCGAGCTCCTCATCCGCAAGCTGCCCTTCCAGCGGCTGGTGCGCGAGATCGCCCAGGACTTCAAGACGGACCTCCGCTTCCAATCCTCCGCCGTGCTCGCCCTCCAGGAGGCGGCCGAGGCGTACCTGGTCGGCCTCTTCGAGGACACCAACCTGTGTGCCATCCACGCCAAGCGGGTGACCATCATGCCCAAGGTTCGTTCCCTTCCATCCACTCCTCTCACCCCCGCCCCTGCAGGACATCCAACTCGCCCGCCGCATCCGTGGCGAGCGCGCCTAAACGCCGGATGGACTCCGCGGACGCGTGCCGTCGCTAGAGAGTGAACTCCCCAACAACCCCTGATCCCAAACGGCCCTCTATTAGGGCCACAAATCGGTCGATCGACGAGGAGAGTGAGAAGGAGAGTGTGGAATGAATAAACTTATTGCTACGGTTGGTGAATTCGGCTCTGGTTGATTGAACGAAAGGGGAGGATGTGCGGGCGACTACGAGGAGATTCGAGCGGGATTCGTTCGTCAACAACTCTTCGGTCCTGTTGTTTTGGTCGACGGCGAGTGTCGTGTGTTTGCTTGGAATTCGGGCTTGGAAGTGATGAAATCCGCTGGGTTGTGCGCCCCTTCTTTTTACGTTACGTGCTGATCGGCTGCGTGCTCTGGCCTTTCGCCCGGCCGCCCTCCGCTTTCCGTTCGGCCGGTCGGGCAGGCGAGGCGGGGGACGCGGCGGCCTTCGAATTTGGCGCGCGATTTCTGGCGGGAAGTCGGCCGACGCGTCCCTCTGCCTGCCGCCCGGCCCCCGCGCTGCCCGCCGCAAAGCGAACGCGGCGCTCGGCGTCGAAAACACCCGCCGACCGCCCGGCCGCCTCGCACGAGACGCCGAGCGGGCGGACCGCGTAAACAAGCGAGTTCGTGCGTCCTTCCCGCCGCTCCGTCCGCTTCGCTGCCCGCCCGACGGGCCGCCCACCCACCCGCCGCCGCCCGCTCGCGAATAAAAGGCGGCCGCTTCCCGCCGCTCGCCACCAGTCGAAAGACCCCGCTCTCTGCTCCCCACTCCCTCCCTCCCCGCCCGTCCAACCGACCGAAGCGAACGGAATGGCACCCAAGCCCGCCGGATCCAAGGGAAAGAAGGCCGTGAAGGCGGTGAAGAAGACCGGCGGCGACAAGAAGCGCCGGCGTGGCCGCAAGGAGTCCTACGCGTGAGTTCTCTCTTCCCTCCACTCCATCGATTGATTTCTCGTACCTCTCCAGCGTCTACATCTACCGCGTGCTCAAGCAGGTCCACCCGGACACGGGCATCTCCTCCAAGGCGATGTCCATCATGAACTCCTTCGTCAACGACGTCTTCGAGCGCATCGCCGGCGAGGCGTCCCGACTGGCGACCGTGAGTTCCCCTTCCAGCTCTTCTATTTATTCTCGTGATGCTTTCAGTACAACAAGAAGTCGACGATCTCCTCCCGCGAGGTCCAGACCTCCGTCCGCCTCATCCTGCCCGGCGAGTTGGCCAAACACGCCGTCTCCGAGGGCACGAAGGCCGTCACCAAGTACACGGCCGCCAAGTAGACGCCCGCCGACCGGCTTGAGAGCGTGAACCCCCCAATCAACCCCTGATCCCAAACGGCCCTCTTTTAGGGCCACAATTGTTGTTTGTCTGTAAATAAACGATCGATTGCTTCGAGTGTGCGTTGGATTCGATGAGTGAAGGATTTATCCGAGGTGAGAGTGATCATGTACACGAAAGCAAGGGGAGAACCGGCACGAACGAACAACCGTTGAGTGAATACCGCAGGAGAGATCATCGGGGAGAGGAGGGAGGACAAAGGCCAGCGAGATCGATGTGATTGGGTAAACAGGAGATCAATCTCTTATGTACAGTTAGCGATGCCGCCAAAGCGACTTGGAGGCGGACGGCGTGGCGATCGCTGCGTACCGCCGGTTTTGCTGCCCGTCCGCCTCAATTGGACGCGAGTTCACGATCAACGTCCTGCAATCGAACGAGTGAGTGAGTGAAGGGATGAATGCGGAGTACCTGGAGGAATTGCAGAGCATTTCCACGTGCTCGTCGCTGTCCGTCAACTCGGTGGAATCCCAGTGGTTGTCGTCCGAACTGCCCGCGCGGCCCAGCTCGTGGACGGCGCCCAGGTTGATCGTCATTTGTACAAGGAAGCGGCGGCGGTTTTGGACGAGGACTGCGAGCTGGTCGAACGACTTCTTCCCGCGCATGTCCTGAACCCTCCATCGATCATAAGAGTTCTCTAATGAATGCTCACGTTGCTGAAGATGCCCGTGAGGTTGGAGCGGAGGCTGTTCGAAACGACGACGATCGACCACTTCTCCAGGTTGCCGTTCGGCACGTTGCGCAGGTTGTGCGCGTGGCCGCAGTAGCGGAAGCGAATCAACGCGCGGAAGATCGCCTTGCGGATTCGCCCGTCGTTCACCACGTAGATCGGAAGGCGGAGGGCGCAGCCGGCGATCGTCAACTGAAACAAAAGGGTGGTTAAACACAGGTTAAAGGATCGTTTGCAATTTGTTTGATCGAAGCCGGATGTTGCCCTCTGTTGCCCGTAAACATTCGTGCAAAGCGGCACGCACGCAATCGATGCATGTGGCCGGAAATAACCGGTGGTTTACGTCAACAAACGAACGATTAGATTCGGCGAGCAAAACCGACTGGTTTGCGGAGATTACTGTCCCCTTTTTTATCACCGAGAAGCTCTCCGCATTTAGCGCGTGTGCAAAATGCAAACAGGCGAGATGTTCGAGGATTAGGCGACCGGAAAGCGCCTAATCCCTCGCGAACGACGTCAGAAGTTGCATTTGGGGGCACTCACCAGAACGGACACGTCGGAGGCCAGCAGGTACGAGTAGTAGTGCTCGTAGCGAAGGAGGTGCATGTCGAAGTACTCCCACACGTTCATCCCGAAGGAACAAACGTTGGAAATTAAGTAGCACCCAACCACCATTACAAGCGTTCTCGTGGCAATGCGCACTCCTTTCTTCTCCGAGTAGCGCCGTTTGATCGACTGGCGACGCCCGCCCGCTTGCTGAGAGCTCGTGGATCGCTGTTGGATCAACTGCCGCCCCTGCTGCTGCAGAGTGGGCGGCTGCTGGGCGGGAGCGGCCTTCTCGTGCTGCTTCCGCTTCCGCCGCAAGTGCAGGACGATGTGCGCGTTGCAGAAGGCGAGCAGCAAGAACGGGAGGATGATCGTGCAGACTTTCCGTGTCCAGAAGCGGAAAGCCGCCGTCTTGTCGCTCGCGTTTGTCAACCAGATGGGGATCACACTGGAGCGAAAGGAATGAATGGAACAGGGTGAGGAGTGCTCACTTCTCCAAATCGTTGCAGAATGGAATGATCATCGTGTCCGTCTCGAAGTAGAGCGTGGCCTTGAAGAGGAACGAGAGGAACACGATGAGGGCGAGGACCATCGGCTTGTTCCCGACGATCAACACGAGCAGTCGCTTTTGGAAGGTCTGCACAAAGAGGAATGAGGGGAACAAACGGAGGAGTGCTCACTTGTTTTAACATCGGACCGTTGGCCAGGTAGCGTTCCAGCGATGCGACGACGAGCAGGTAGTTCGCGGTCGTCAGCGAAAAGTGCTGCAATCCTCCACTCGGTTAATCGATCAAACAGAACACTCCACTTGCCTGGAGGCAGTAAGCGAATCGCATGTACGACGCCCAGGTCCGCACCAACGACGGGGAGGCCAGTCGGTAGGCGATCACGTTCATCGACGAGGTGAGGATGTAGCAGAAGGAAACGATCGAGTCGAAGCACGAAAGCAGGACGGGATTCGCGTAGTTCTGCCGGCGGAGTTTACGCGACGTCGAGAACACGTAGAAGAGAATGAGGTTCTCCACCAGACTCGTCTACAAACAGGTCGATAGATCTAATCGATTGCGGGCCGCTCACCAACGCCAACCCCGTCCCAACTACGCCCACCAGTCCCACGCGGAGGTTGTCGGCCGCCTCGGTGGAGTTCAGCTGGCAGTTGCGGGTGAACGTGTCGTTGTATCGGAACAAGTGCATTCCGCTCGTCACTAGAAGAAAAACAGGGTTAGTGCTGGCAAGCGTCAAGTGAACGGTGGGGGAACACGCAATGAACGGAAGAAAGCAGAAGACCGTAATCCCCGTCATCTTCTCGCTCCAATTCGAAATTCGCGACTTTCCAATCAAATGAAGAGGCGGCAAGCCGCTTTCGGGCCTCTGATCCCCCTCATCATCTCCCACTAACCATCAAGAACAATCTGGTTGATGTGAGAGGATTGCCCCGCCCGGTTTGTTCAGCCGACTGGTTCGGCGGACATTTTCGCAAATTGAATCGCGCCAAAATCACGACCGTTCGGAGGCGGAAATTCGCCGAAAAGCGGCGATAATCCCGGCCGTCTTTGCGGAGGACCGAAGCGGCCTCGGAGCGGAGATTAGCCGCTTGGAGCGAACAGGTGAGCGGAAGCAGAAGCAATAGAGGAAATGCATGAAGGAATGGAGAGATGTGCGAATACATCGAATGTCGACTGCTGGCCGAAAATAACCGATGAAGTCGTAAAAAGACGTCGAATGGGATGATTACCTCACCGACTACCCGCCAATCCGCGTGTCCAATGGGAACTCCATAAAAGAATCAACACCTACGTAACGACAGCCACGGGGAGTCGAAAACAAACAGAAGTCGGGGATTCTTGCGCAGAATGGAGAATGCGGGAGTCATCAGTCGGACGACAAAGAAGGCCGCTCTTCTTCGATCTCCCAAGTTTTGCCGTCTGCTGAATGCCCGATGGAATCTCCAGCGATAAGCTCCACCTGACACGAACGAGCGACTTCCGACGGCCAAAAACCATTCGATTCGTCTCTCCAGCCGTCTGTTTGTTCGACCGCAAGCCCCAATTTGGGCGAACAGAGGGTGGAAATTCGAGAAGTCGGGTGTTTATCGACAAATTCGGAGATGCCGGAGACAAACGAGCCGACCGAACGAGGAAGTGGCGGTCAAGAGCGAGCGGGAGGATTGATGAAGTCGGGCAGAGAAGACGGATGGAGATTTTGATTGCGAGTCCGCAGAAGAAAGAAAAAAGGATTGCCCCGAAAGGGCACCAACGAGAACAAGCCGCTCTCAGACTAGGCAATCGTCTTGTTCCACCCATGAATTCTAATCGTTCGCCGGAAGATCCACCCACTTCGACTTGCATTCGCCCATCCATTCATAAGCAGTGTGGAGAACTCCCCGCAACCGTTCGGTCAACGGGCTGTTCGCGTGCAGAAAACGGTCGTTTCTCCGAACTTTCCGCCCAATTCCACCGAACACGCCCCTCATTCCGATGGAAAACGGAAAGAACCCATTAGACGAACGGAAACAAAACGAAAGGCGGTCGATCAACACAAGCGTGTTGCGTGTCTACCGACCATTAACGGCAGGCGTCAGGAAGCAAGGAATGAATGAAGGGAGTGTGTGGAAGATCCAAAGAACAGCCGGCGGTTTTTGAGTCGCCGACCAGGAAGCCCGCGCGCGCAGGTGAAGAACGGAGAAGTCGTCGTTCTTTTGTGATTCACCGGAAACCCCGCTGCTTGCGGGATTCACGTGCCTAATCCGCGAAAAGAACTGAAACGGGAGATACGGTAGCCTCTCTACAGATGAGCTTCCCTTGCTCAATGAAGAAGTGCTAAAAGCAGGAAGAAGGAAGGAAAGAATGCAATTAGAAACATCACGAAAGACGGAAGGCAGGTGCTCCTCCCACTTCCTCATTCCTCTTCCAGCTGTCCGTATCCGCTCGTACGTGGACGAGCGGCCGGCCGATGGGAAGCCCCTCAAGGACGGCCGTCTGCCGAACGCTTCCCGGAAGGCGAATGATGAGAAGAATGATCCGGGGCTCGGGAAGAAAGGAGAGGGAGTGTGACGTCACCCACCACTCCAACCAACAAAAAACTCAACCAACTCCTCGGACCAACCCCTGAACGAACGACCGAACACTTCCGCTCCGCCGGCAGCCGCTTTCCGCGGCGACCAGACGGCCGATCGGCTCGGGGGTTGGCGGAAAGCCGACCGAAAGTCGGAAACACGCGAGTCCGCCGGACAAAGCGGCCCTGAGCGAACAGACGGCCGAAGCGGATCATGACGAGGGGATTCGTTCGTTTGATTCCCGCTTCGAATCATCGGCTACCCTGTCCGGTCCGTTCAATCGGGGTGATGAAACGAACGGAATGCCGCAAATCCCCCTCCTCTCGCTGATTAGCTTGACGAATTGTGAAACAGAACAAAGAGCAGACGGCGAAGTAAGTGCTGCAGATGGACGGGCAAGAAAGAAAAGAAGCAAGTGGCCGAAGGAAGTACAAAAACAAGATGAGCTGCTTGGTCTCTCCATCCGCCGACTCCCGCCTAGAATCCGCTTGTTCGTTCGGAGTCGACCGCAAGTGACGAATCTCGACCAGAAGAGCAGACGGATGAGCGGAAGAGAATGCCCGACGGAGGAATGCGGAAAGAGATCGAAGACGAAAGCTTTAACAGAAGGAAGCAGGAAGTGCTTACAGGCAGAAAGAATCGACTGCATTTCTTGCTTCCCCTGGGTTCCGTTCGAACCGTTGCATTCTGCACGAACTTCCGTCGCCTTCCACTTCCTTCGCGCAATCACTCGCCGAACGAGCGACACGAAACGACGTCACGAGTTCCGCGCAATGTCCACACGCGACCGTGAAAAGCCGGCCGGGTGGTCGGTGGATGTCGCGTGCGTGGAAGCCAAAAGATTCTGTTGCAACTTCCGCTTCACGATCAACGGTCAAAAAAATCGGGAGA
This sequence comes from Aphelenchoides fujianensis, assembly GCA_024699865.1. Taxonomy (NCBI): domain Eukaryota; kingdom Metazoa; phylum Nematoda; class Chromadorea; order Rhabditida; family Aphelenchoididae; genus Aphelenchoides; species Aphelenchoides fujianensis. The sequence continues at coordinate 510,693 of JAMPIO010000050.1, read as the reverse complement.
GCAAGCGACGGAACGGATGTTGCCAAGTGATTCGAGTAGCAGCGAAAGAGGGCACCTATAATTCAGGGCCAAGAGCAAGCCGGCGGGCCGCCCGCTTCTCGCAGCTTCAGCCCGCGTCCGAAGAGGACAATTCGACTCATTCAAGTACAAACGGAGATCTTTGAATTGGATCGAATCGAAGCGAACGGACGGTGGAGGAATGTATCCTCTCGATTATTCACTCGAAGAACCTGCCGGCAGACGAGCGGGCGGGCCACCGGTTTGTACTTCCGCTTGCCGCCCGTCCGAAGAAGCGAGAGAGCGGATTGGATTGCAGACGGCGGGCGAACAATCGGGCGGAGAGGGGCGTGAGAAGTGAACTCTTTGTTTAATGATCACCGAGCACAGACTGCTGGAAAGAGCATAAAGAAGCAACCAGCAGGACAACCAGCAGCTTTATTTCATGCGATTGTGTCGAATGATTCACCTGCCGTCAGCGTGACATCAAGAGCGCGGATTCCAGGAAGCGGGAACACGTGCCGCTTTCGGCAGATGATTGCAATTGGATCCCCACTTCGCTGTGAAACGAACAAACAAACAAGCGAGAAGAAACGAGTGGGATCTCGAAGGAAACCCGCCGACACAATGGCCACTCGTGCTTTTCATTTGAGCCCACTTGTTCGTCAAGCAGCAAACAAACGAGTGGGTCGAAGAGAAAAATGAACTGTTTAGTATTTCCGTTCGATTTCGTCACTCACTGACTCGTTTGAGTCAAAGCGGGGGCGGGGGCGTTCGTTCCAAACTGGAGGAGTGCAAACAATCCGGAGGTCACGAACAAACGAGGAGGAAAGACGGTGGAATTAAGCGAACACGCGGGTTATTTCCAGTCTCGCCAGTGGGCAGACCTGACGTCAAATGGCCGTGGGAATCGAAGGAAGGAAACACGTGCACGCGGGACAATTCGCTTAGCGAACGAGACGACTGTACGAAACAAACATCTGCCTCCTTTCATCGACCAACAGGCGACAAACACTTCTCGTCGTACAGTTCATTCGTTTGCTCGTTCATTCGACCTACGACGAGAATTCGCCGCTCTCTCCTCGCTTCTTCCCGCTCATCAACTCGGTGCGCAAACGGGGGGAATCGTGGCCGGTAGCCGGCCGGAAGTTCGGCGAAATTCGAACCGCCGGCCGCCGATTTTCGCCGCAAATTCGCACGTTTGCATCCCGCGCGCGAGCGGAACGGCCGTCGGTCGTCGGAATTCGAACCGCGGAGTTCGTGGCGCGCCGTCGACCACTCACTTCAGTCCAGTCGATGAGTAAGCGGAGAGTGGAGGCGCGTGTTCACGTGAACTGATCACACTTCAACGAACTACGTGAGTTCTTTAAAGACATTTGGCGTCTGCTTGTCCAAAACAAGCGCAATCCGAGGAAGAAGACAGGTGTTTTCGACGACCAAAAGCAAAAGAAACAAGCGAAAACAACGGCGGGAACGGTCGGCACACCAAAAGAAGGTTCTTGAAGCGCCCGAAATAACCGCCCGACTACTCAAAATAACCCCTCGTACCTGCCGGCCCCGCCACACAATCGAATTGCATCGTATTCGTTTGTATCGAATTCGATTGAAGGAATGAAGAACACGTGCCCTCCGGTACGTGTGCTCGTCGATCACCCGCTTACGCACTCCCCAACGGAATGTACGGTAGTGACGACAACGAGGAGCGCTCATTACGTTCCCGTTGCCCAAAATAATCCAATTTGCAGGCCCGTTCGTTACGTACATGGCCGAAGGATTAGGAAAGAGAGCAAGAAGTCGGTCAGGAGTTCAAAACGGGAGCGAAACACACGTCTTCGTGGACAAAAGAAGAAGAGAATGAGAGCAGTTCGGGTGGTCGCGCGTCAAACAGACGACTCATGAACGAACCGTTCGATTGGTTATGCGCGAGTTTGCGTCAAGAACACGCCTTTCGTGTCCGTTTGGCAGTGGAGTCAACGCTTTCACGCGAACAAAAGAACACGAGGCATGAATGCGTTCAAACACCGTGAGATGACCGCCGGTCGGGCACGTACGAGCGGCCGGCCGAGCGGGCCGCCGGTTAGCCGCCCGATTGCTCGCCGTTCTTCCGCCTTCCGCCCGTCCCGTCGGCTCGCGCGCCGTCCGCCCGTCCGGCCGTCAGAATGGTCGATTGAGCGGAAATTCGAAGAAGCCGGCCGGGAATCTTCGCCCCGCCGGCCGTCTTCTCGCCGGTCGACCAATTGGAACGCTCGAATGGCTGAACGGCGAGCGGAAGGTGGTGATCGGGAGGATGAAATTAAAGAACAATCGAGCGCCCGAAGAGGACAACTGTAGAGAACGTGGGAACGGAGTGTAATCACGGACAGGCGACAATCCAGAAGCCAGAACATTCTTCCGCATTCTCCCGCTCGTCGTTCGGGTGTGCGAAAGCGAACCGAACGGAACTTCCCGCCCGCCCGCTTCGAATCAATCCGCTCGGTCCGCATTCTTTGGGCTTTGCGGCCGTCTGCAGCCGAAACATGCGTTCGTTTCATTCCGTTGATTAAATTGTCCAAATGACGTTCCTTTCGTAATCCTTTGGACTTCAAAAGTAAAGGACAAAGAAGAATGGGGAAGGACATGAATTAATCACGGCTTTCGAGCAGACAACAAGGAGAAACGTGCGGTTTGCAGACCACAGGGGCATTGTTTTGAAGACGCTGGAGGAGAGAGCATGGCCGATAGAAGGGCCAATTCCTGATTCTACCGCTCTACCGCCTGCTTTTAACCCACTCGCTTGCTCGTGGCCAAACATCTCGACTCAATTAGTCGCCGTTTCTTCTCCTGCAAGAGGTCGTTGGTGTTTCCAAAGCAAAAAGACGGTAATCCGCAGCGCACACCTGCTCTCTATTGAAAGCGAAAGCTTTAAAAACCAAAAGAAAGTAATCGGCTCAACACTACGAAGCGAAAACAACCGACAGTGCAGCGATTTTTGGCGTCTGACCGCCAGAAATTGACCGAACGAAAGCGAAAGCAATCGACAACACAAACATTCGTCCACCTGAGCACGTGTCTCCGGTGCAAAACACCTCCGAACGGGAGAATTCGCGGGAATTCTGCGACCTTCGCGATTCGTTAGCCGCCGATTGAATTGCGGCCGAATGGGCGCCGAATGGTGGGCGGAAATAAAATTTGCAACCGCCGGTGGAGGCCCGAAAATACACGACTACCGTAAGGGAACACGAATAAGAAACCAATGAACTCGAATGTCCCCGTTGAGTCCCAGAGTCCTCGGTGCGTTCGAAAGCCGCGAGTTCAATCGAAATTCTTTTTTTAAATTCACGCCTCCACTCGCTCGAATTCGATCCACTCGCTCGCCGGTTTGATTTATTGCGGCGGCGGCATCAAGTGACGAAAGGACGGCAAAACAAACATTTTCGTTTGTTCGATCACCCCAAAGAACACTCCTTCTTCTCCCGTTTATCGCAAGCGAGGACAAGAGCCGCGAGTCTCTGGATACGTTCGCTCGAGGTATTGCTGGAAGTCGGGGCTGCCGTAGTGCGGGTCGTACTTGCTCACTCGATGCACGACCATCTCGAGGTGCGTGTGGTTGGTCTTCCAGCCCACGTGGATGTTGAACACGTGCGAGAGGACTCGAAACGAGTAGTCCGCGCGGCACAACTCCCGCACCAGCACTTGGTGGTCGTAGCGGCGGGTCGGCACTTCTTCGTAGTGGAACGGAGCTTCCGCCGGCATGATGAACTGCGGCTCCCAACCGGCCGAACTAAAAGAAGATGCAGACGTTCCATTGATTAGTGGTAGAACGCACTAGTAGCGGACGGGAATCGAAATTACGTCCGTGTTGTCCGCCGAATAGCGCAGCCACTCGTGCAGGCCGGGGATGAAATGGCCGAGTGGGAAGTATTTGGAGTGGAAAAACGTTGCCCTGAAACCAACGAGCAATACACTGGACTACGGAAGGTTGCTCACCTGCTTCCTTTCAGCAGGGTCCACAATTGCGGGATGTCCTTCGGTTTGCGCAGGCCGGGCACCAACTCGAAGCGGCGATAAACGAGGACGTACTTCTCGTGCGGGTGTTTGCGGAGCATCAGCTCCGTTTCGTTGCGCACCATCGACGCAAAAGAGCCGCTGAAGATGTTCTCCATGTCGGCCACGATGTGCAGCCGAGTGCCCGCTCCTCTGCGCGCGATGTTCCGCAGGTAGTTGATCGGATACACGAGCACCGAGGCCGCCATCATTGGGAAGGCTGGAGAGGAGAATACTCGATGGAAATCCGCGACCGCCCACCATTCTTGCGATAAAATCCCTCGCAGGAGCCGTTGAAGGAGAACATTTCGGGGTCGAAAGTGCACTCTCGCTGGAAGGGCGTCAACTCCCACACCAAATGCAGCGAGGTTTTCTCGCGCACCCGTTCGTCGCAGTGCCACAAGCGATGGACGAAATAGAAGAAATGTTGTGTGCGGGGCTCGATGAAGAGCGCGTAGCTGATGAAATCGTCCCACGTGTCCGCCTGCTCCACCAAGTAGCGCGCGTAGCTCATCGTCGAGTGCAGCGCCAAGCTGATCGGTTCGTACGGATGGGGAGTGCTGGAGAGGAGCGCTGATCAGGAGACCTCCTTGGCTGCTCACCTCAATCCCTCGGCAATCGTGAAGTTGTAGACAACGCAAAACTTCTCCGCATACTTTTCCACGACCTTCTCGCTCGGTCCAATGAGCAGAAGGGAGGATTCGAGATCATTGGATGGCTGGTCGTGTGCTTTCCGCTCGATGGGAACTTCATCCACATGTGTGGGCACGTGCTCCAACTCAAAGAAGACAAAGAAGAGAAACACGGCGACGAGCAGAAGACTGAGCAAACGGCGGAGGAACGGAGACATTCATCACATGCCAGAAGAGAAGCGGGATTGGAATAGAGCACAGACGACGTCTTTTTCGGTTCAATTCAAGCGAGACTAGCAATTCTACCTCATTCTGTCGCTACTTGCGCAATCGACCGCTTTTCGGCGGTAAAACGGGCGGGATAATCTCCCCTCTCCCGTCTGCCTCCGATCGACGCCCTTCGTTCCACAGCCACCGTTTTTAACGTTGATAGAAAAAGCATGAATTGCTTTCGTTTTCACACTTTCAATTACGGCATTCTAGCTAATGAACGTTTATTAAAATTTGAGGACAGTTGTACAGTGCAGCGTGGTTGACATCAATTAAAATCGTCATTGGTCCGATCAGAACAGCCGGAAGCCCTTGCTGGCGGCCGCCGAGTCCAGCCGGTCGCAGATGGACGGGTGGAAGAAGCAGAAGGTGTTCATCGAGGGGTTAAAGTTGGTGGACGAAAAGGCGGCCCGTTGCTGCGGGGAGAGGTCCGCGCGGGCCGCGAAGTCCAGCGCCCGCATCGACATCCCGCGGCCGTCCGCCCCGCCGATCAGCGCGGAGATCGCGAGCAGAACGACGAGGAACGACCGGAAGAAACGGGAGGAATCGAGTGCGATCATCGGTGTAGTGAATGGAGGGGCTAATGAACGAGAGCGTAGTGGAATGAATGGAGGGCAAGTTGTTGCAGCAAGCGGAGGAATGCGAGTGACGAGGCCGAAGGGAGGCAAGCGGGAACAATTGGACACCCACTCGCTTCCCTCGGCCTTTTATGTCGCCTTCATTTGGGCAAAAGAAAATCGAGTGGACAGGCGGGAGTCCCGCCCACTGCGGGAATCCGGAAGAAACGGATGATTATTCCCGAACGGGCCCTCGTTGAAAGGATTCCGCCCGCTCGCCCACATTCCTCCGCTCGTGTTCGTTCGTTTGGCTTCTTTGTGCTGAAATCGGAACGCCCGAGTGCAACAACAACGAGAAGGTTCTTTGTTTCCTTGGGGCCTCCCAAACGAATTCCCGCATTTCCGCTCGTCCGCCTTCTGCACGAGCGCCGAGTGGACGTTTTTAGTCATTTGTTCGTGCACTCGAGCGGAATTCCCGCCGGAATGCGCGGACGAGTGGGTGCAGCGTTACGATCTCCGTTCGATCGGCCCCCACGGACCGCGGAGAGAGCAGGAGAACAATTGGACGGCGGGGTAAACAACCGGGTAATGAGCGCGGGACAAGCGAGTGGTGTTCGAATTCCATCGCTGACATCACGGCCGTTCGAAATGCATTCCATTTCTCGTCACTGCGCCATCTTCGACTTCCTCATTGACCGCCGGCCACGTCAACCGGCGGCTTCTTCCCGCCGACTTTGGCTTCCGAACGGCCGACGGGCGAAGTTGCGAAATCCGTCGTTAATTTTGTGTTTTGATGGCGTCTTTGTTGTGGTAAGATGTTCCGTTCTTGATGTCATCGCGAGGAGCGGCATTGCATCACGTTCCCACAAGTAAAGCTACCAGATTCCTTTTACACCACGAAGTCTGCTTTGATCGCACGTCACACATCAAAAACAAAAAGAATTGCAAGTCCGTTGAAGTAACTCACGAGCACTTGCAACCCCTTGATGGAAACAAACGTTGCACCACGTCACACACGAGAATGATCGCCGTTCTCCACTGCGAGCGAATATCCCGCCGCGAAAGCGCGAGGCGGGCGTCGACAGCGGCGGCGTTTGGCGTTCCGTCGGTTTGCTTTCCGCACGGCAGAATTCCGCTTGTTTTGGCCATTCGGAGGTGATTTCCGCTCGAATTCCAACGTTCCCCGCGTGCATTCGATCGCCGATGGAAGTGGACGCCGCGCCGCCCGTTGCCGAAGAAGCCGCGCGACCGACCGTCGGCGACGATCCGGCGGAGAAATCGGAGGATTCGCGCGAGAAGACGGCCGAAGCGAACGAGCGGCCGTCCGAAAAGCCGGCCACCGCCGACGGGAAGCCGAAGGACGGCGAGCAGGAGCAGGAGGAGGAGGACGAGTGGGAGGAGGTGCCCGAATGGACGTTCGCCGAGCTGTTCGCCCTGCTGGAGGCCGCCGAGAACAAGCGCCTGAATTGGTGAGTTCTCTGCAAAATCTCCGCTCATTCCCTCCGTTTATTCCCGTGGATTGCAGGCAGGAGCGAGCGGAGCGAATGCAGAAGGAGTTCAGCCAACGGCCAGCCGAGTTCTTCACGGTCGAGGCGAGTTGGCGAATTTCTTCGCAATCATTTTATTCGCCCGTCGTTTGCAGGAGTGCCGCAAGAAGTGGCACCGCCTGAATGGCAGCTCGGAGGGCAAAAAGTCCAACCGGACGATGATGGAGTGGATCAAGAACCACCTGCGGAAAGTACGTCCATTTTCTTTCAAATTCTTCTCATTTTCGTCTTGCAGCTCGTGCACGAACGCCCTTCGCAGACGGAGGCCTCGCGGATGGGCCGCGTTCGCCGCGAGCTCAACTTCGTGCACAAGGCGCTCGCCGGCGAGCTCACGAGCGATCAGCAGGCCGAGTTGATGGGCGTGGAGGAGTACTACGCCCTTGTGAACGCCACAGGCGATGAGGTTCGTCCACGCACTCCTTCTTTCATTCATTGCTTCCGTTCAGATGAACGAGAACACGGAGGAGTGGATGGTGGCCGACCGGTTGGCGGCGATGCTTTCGATAAGCGAGTGGCGGGCGGTGAGTTCGCTCCAATCATTCCATTCATTCTCTGTTGCTTCAGATCGACAACACGGACGATCTGGTGCAGAAACTGCGCAACGGCCACGTGAAGGCCGACCGCCTGCTCTTCAACCACTGGAAAAAGGACGGCGAGCGGTCGAAGAAGCCGGAGGGATCGAAAGCCGCCGCTCCGATCAACGAAGATGTCCCGAAGGTCGGCGAATTATTTCCAACATTCTATCGATGTTCTTCTCTCCGTTCAGGCGGTCCAACCGAAAGAAACTGAGGCCGAGAAGCCGGCGGAAGCGGCCGCCACTCCGCAGCCGCTCGCCCGCACGTCGCCGCGGAAGAAGGCGGCCGAAGCGGCGGAGAAGCCGGCGGAGGAGCCGAAGGCGGACGAACCGAAAGCCGCCGAGCAACCGGCCGAAGAGGAGAAGGCGGTCGAAGTCGAGCAAGAAGCCGCCGTCCCCGCTCGGGAGCTGCGCCAAGTGAAGCGCGAGGCCACGCCGCCGGTCGCCGAGGAACCGCCGGCTTCCGCGAGCGGCCAGCAGGCGGACGCTCCCGCCGACGTCCCGGCGCCCACCTTCAAGACGCCGAAGGCCCCCGCCAAGAAGACGAAAGAACCGAAGCCTCCGGCCGCCGCCCCGCACACGAAAGCTGCCCCTCCGACTTCTCGCCGTTCCCTCCGCAACGCAGTCAAGCAGGAGGCGCCCGAGCAGGCCGAGGAGGAAGCGTTCGTGCGCGTCAAAGTCGAGGCAAAGCAAGAGCCGGAGCCCGAGCCGGAGGTCATGGACGTGGAGGTCGCCAACGGTTCGTTCTTTCCGCCCACTTCTTTTCTTTTGCATCGCCGATTTCCAGCCGCCACTCCGCCGCCGACCGTCTCGGCCGACCGCCCGCAGCCCCAGGAGAAGCCGCCCGCCCTCGTCTACGAGCCGACCGACGCGACGCCCCGCAAGCACCCGCAGCCGGCCCTCTTCCCCGCCCACACGCCGCCGCCGGCGGTCGACAAGCGGCGGAAGAAGGGCGCGAAGAAGCCGGCGCCGCCGGAGAGCCCCGACAAGGCCGCCCTGCTGACGGCCCACAACCTCGTGGTGGCGCACATGAAATCGGAGGAGTTCCGGCAGCCGGTCAGCGAGCGCGACATCCCCGACTACTCGAAGCTGATCAAGAAGTGAGTCCTCCTTCTTCTGCATTCACTCTTTGCTCCGTTGCAGGCCGATGGACCTGCGGACGATCGGGCAGCTGCTGGAGGCGGGCACGATCACGACCGTCGAGCAGTTGCGCGACCACTACCTGCTGATGTGCGCGAACGCGATGGTCTTCAACGACGCCGGCCACGTGGTCTACCGCGACGCCGTCGAGTTGTGGGCGTACTGCATGCTGGCGACTAAGGTGGGCTCTCTTCTCTTTGACTCGTTCATCCTCGCTCGGCCGTTCAGGACGCGACCTCCCGCCCGACCGGCCGCCGCTCGAGCGCCAAGGCGGCGCTGGGCACTCCGCAGCCCGCCCGCCACCCGCACGTGAAGATCGAGCCGCTGGACGAGGACGAGCGGCCGAAGGAGCGCGTGCTCGTCCGCGTCGCCGACTACCGCCGCTCGCTGGAGACGGCCGCCGCCAAGAAGGCGAAGAAGTGACGTGTTGTTCTCGTTGATGCCATTGGACTCGCGGTGTGGATCCCTCCTCCGACCGTCCGTCCGCCCGTCCGCCTGTTCACCTCGTTATTTTGTTCGTTTGACAATAAATTAATGTTTTCATGGTGATTGTGAGCTCCGTGTACTTGTGCTGTCTTGCCTGGGCAGTTCATTTCTTGCTTGGCCAAGCTGGATCGCAATTGAGTGCTGGCCGCTCGATAAAACAAATGCGAGTTCGAAGTGTGAGTGGGAGTTGTGGTCGGCCGAACGGCCGGCGGGTTGCTCGAAGGCTGCTGGCTCCGTTTACACTCTCGACCGCGGGAACATGCTGAAGGGAGCGGCAAGCGCATGAGGAACCCCGAAGGAGGGAAGCCGGCAGAACGCTTTGATTCCGAAGGTGAATGGGCAGCAAGCGGCTTGTTTACGCGCCGTCCGCTCCTCTCGCTTCTTGCCGCCGACCGAAGACCAAAACAATCGAAGAGCGGCGAGCAGGCGGGCGGGCCAGCGGAGAGCCGACCGCCGAACGGGCGAGCAGGGCGGCCCGATCGTTGCCGCCGCCCGCTCGGCGAGCGAAAACAAAGGGGCGGGCGGCCGTTTGGGGCGGCGGGCGCACGGCCGCCGAATCTTCGCGAAGAGAGCGGCGGAGGGGCAGCGGCGACCGCATAAAAGCGGCGGTCGAGCGCACCGAACGATCACTCCCGTCGGTTGCCGTGATCGGGGTTCTCGCAAAAGACGCGGGGCGCTTCTCCTCCTTTCCCTCTCGATCACTCTTCCTCTTCTTTCCTGCTCGTGTTCTTCCCTCCGCGACGCTCCATCCGTTCGCTGATCTCCGCTTTGGTTTCAGGAACACACGTGTTCGAACTCCGCCGCGGTCCACGCCGCTCGACTTCTGCTCTCAGGACTTCTGACCTCGAGACAAAGCGACAACATGGTGAGTTCCCTTTCCCTTTTGAGTGCCTCCTCTAACCGCCTTTCGTTTGCATGAAACGCCGTCAGCCGCGCCGTCCGCGTCGCGTGCACGGGCCTCGCTTTCGTCGCCTGCTGGGCGGCGGAGAAGCTGGCCGAGTGGCTGCTCGTGGAGGTCTGGAACTCGGAGTTCGTCCGCCAAAAGCGCCGAGAGCTGAAGGAGTTGTGGACGCACCTCAGCGAACACGTCAAGAACAAAGTCCGCAACTTCGGCGAGTTCTGCAGCCGCGTGGCCAGCCGCGGAGGCCGCTGGCTGAAGGACCTGATCGACAAGCTCTGCGGGCCCCGTTGAGACGACGGCCTGCAGTGCCGTGCGCCAATCCAATGGACGGGGTCAACAACACGTGTGTCTCCCGCTTTCCTCTCATCCCCCGCATTGTTTCTCCGTTTTCTCTCACTTTTCGATGGTCTCGACTGTTTCTCCCACTCGCCCTTGCATCTCTTAGCTTGTATGTCGTTATACGCGTAGTTGGACAATAAACGACTGGAACGCAGGCGGCGAGATCGGATCGATCGGGAGCGAACAAGTCTAGTCGTTGAGTTCCTTTTAACGCAAGAGCGGGGCTCGACGGCATTCCTTTGGGTGTTCGGGCATCAAGCAATGCGTGGGGTTCTTTTCCGTCCGCTGTCTCGATTGCAAGAGCAGAGGCGCTGTGTTTTCCGTCTGCCCGGTCCGTGCAAGCTGATCGTTTGGCCTTCCATCGCGGCGCCCACGCATCAAAACTGCGGGACTGTTTGAACAGCGGGCATCCTGGCTAGATGGAGAGTACCCGGAAGTGTTCGCTGGTCGGCTGCAAGAGAACAAAGGACGGCAGCCATCCGCCTGTTCCGAGCGGAAAGTCAAATGAACGACTTCCACGGCTTGCCGGCTGTCCAAACAGAGGAGGCGATCCACGAGCAGTCATCTTCGTGTATAAAAAGAAGGCCGTTCGTCCAAATCGACACACCAAGAAATGAAACCGTCCGTCCTCTTCGCCGTCTGCCTTCTCGTCCTCCTCGTTCTCGATGCGGAGGCCGCCCGCGGTCGTCGTGCCCAACAGAAGCCGAAGAGCCCGCCGAAAAAGCCCGTTCCGAATGGGGGAACCTAACGAGTGCCTTACGTGCGGCAAACCGAAGGTGAGTGACCGCAGCAAGCAAGGCGGAGAACTCCCGACATTCCAGGGAGCCTGCCGGTGGTCGAGGTGCTCATGGGGACGCCCCGTGAGTGTCCCGCTTTCGTTGCTTCATTCCTCTGCTCGATTGCAGCCCAGAAACTGAAACTCGCCCTCGTGTATGACGTTGACATCGTCCTGTCCCGACCGACGCCCATCCTCTTCGATCCGAACGTCACGGACAGCGACTGTCGGAATCGAGTCGTCCCGAAACGCACTTTCGACCCACGGTAATCCTCTCCGTCTTCCCCTTCATTGCCCGCCTGTTCAGGAAGTCGAAGTCGTTCGCAGAAGCGGATCCAAAGTACAGCGTGGAGTGGGGCAACTATCGCGATCAGTTCGCGGTAAGCTGTGCCTTTAATTCAAAGCATTCACGCGGAATTGCAGCTGGGAACGGATCCCACTCGCATGCTGCCGGTGAGCTTCCATTTCGGCGCGAACAGCGCCCGTCCGCTCCCCTGCACGGCCGACATCGCGGGCCTGCTGCCCGTGATCGCGTGGCAGCCGGGCGCCTTCTGGTCGCCGCTGCTAGCGAACTGGCCGGCGCCCATTGTCACGGTGATTGCGGACCCGTGAGTCTCTTCTTTTCCGGCCTGCTCTCACCCACTCGTTGAAGAAAACCGAAGATCAAAGGCGCCTTCCAGACGGGCGAGCTCGTGATCGGCGGCGTGGCCGAAGACAGGTGCGGGCGCGGTCAGCACTTCGTGGAGACCACGGACACCTCCATTTGGCTCTTCAAACCCTCGAAGTGAGTGGGTAGAAGCAGAGCGTATTCCTCTGCTTTCCGTTTAGCCGCACGCTCATCAACGGAGCTTCCCGCACGGCGATCAAGAAGACGGCGACCGGGCACACGGTCAACCTCTCCGTCGACCGAACGACCGCCTGGAAGGTGGAACTCGCGGCGATCCTGAAGGCCGGACGTCTCCGGAAAGACCCCAAAGACGGTCAGGTCTACGTGCCGTGCAACTCCAATTGGGCGGTGGAGATGGACGTGAAGGGCGGCAAGTTCGGGATCCCGCTGCCCGTCGACCAAGTGAGCACTCGCTCCTTCCTCTCGCTACTCCCCGTTTAGGCCCGTCGGAACAAGAGCGGGCAGTGCGCGTTACGAGTGGCCGAGAAGGGGAACCCGTACTGGACCGTCTCGATCGGCGCCGACATCCTCCGCTCCCACTGCGTCCACTTCAAATTCAACGAGAAGGGCGTCAACCTGAACGGGCCGCCGACCGGCCGGCAGGAAGTGTCCTTTTCGAAGCGCGTGTGAGCGGGATGGTGAACGGAAAGACGCGAATAAACTGGTGTTGCATCGATGGGAGCGCTGGCAATAAGGAATTCCTTTTCGTTTATGCTAGTCGTGTACGATCCGTGCTCTTTTGTCGTGTGGCTGAACGTGTGGTGCAGTTGGTGGTAGAAGGCCTGCAAATCGCTGGACAGGAGCGTCAGCCGTCTCGCTTTTCCGGCTGGCCGCCCGTTCGATCCTGTTGCTTGTTCGCTCGAACGATTTTTGTTTCTTGGGATGTTTTCCCCGACGAATCTCGCCGCTTTGACGTCAACGGCAGCATTTGGAGGTCCGGTTTCTGCATTGCTTCTCCGCTTCCGCTTGCTTTTTTGGACGCCCAAGAGGTCGCCTGTCCAGTCCATAGGGCAAACCGGAATGCACTCTTGCTCTCGCTACGCTCAGGAGAACACCCGACGAAACGAGAGCATCCGTTTGCTACTCACTCGTTCAAATGAGGACCACACCCCTCCTCCTCGCCTGCACACGCCCGCCTGATCGACGGCGTGTTTCCGACCTCCCAGTTCCGCTTCCGTTCCCGCATCCACCAATTGCTTCTGCTGATAAGAAGGAGGAGTGGTGATCAAGTGCGCCTTTTCCGCAGTACAAAAAGCGAAAACGACTGTACACTGCATTCACTTAACCGAAATGAAGCTCCTTATCCTTTTCACCGGCTTCGTCCTTCTTGTTCAACTCGATGCGAGAGAGCGGCTGCTCGTGCACTCGAAGCAGAGGCGGTGGCTGGCCGACGACCTCAAAGCGTTCCATCAGGAGATGGGGAGGACTCACCAGGTGGGCGAAAGCGAGGACAGAAAAGTCATCAATTCGGTGCAGGACTACGTGCCCGACTACCCCGACGCCCCGATTCTCACGGTGCTCACCGTTGGAACGCCCGGTTTGTTCTCCCCGCTCCTCTCATTCCTCCGCCTTCAGCCCGCTACTTCTTCGTGTCGATGGAGAGCGGTTCGGAAGCGCTCTTCTGGCTCGCCGAGGACTACCCCGGTCGGAACGTGAGCGGCAAGCAGCCCTTCTTCGACCCCACCCGCTCCTCCAGCGCTCGAGCGGCCGGCGACTTCCACGCGTTCAGCGGAGAGCTCGAGGTCTTCGGCTCGGCCTACGACGACGTCGTTGGGGTGAGCGGGCAGAACGGAGAACAATGCTTAGCGCTCGCCGCTTGCAGCTCTTCGGCTTCGGCGGCGGGATGAACGCGACCCAACGCTTCGGAGTGGTGAACGACGTCCTCGATCCCTGGTCGTTCTACGGCGTTGGTGAGCGGCGAGACGAGGCGGTGATCACTCATTTGTGTTCGTTAGGGACCCCGAGGACGCCGCAAGCCCCAACGAGAACTCGTCGGCGATCGTCAACCTGTTCGTGGAGTTCGGAGATCTCCCTAGTTTCTACTGCGACTGGACGGAGACGTTCACCGATCCCAGCAAGTAAATTTAGGTCCTTTCTTACTTTCGTTTGTTGTTTAGAGTACGGGCGAGATTACGATGCGCTCACCGAGTAGACGAGGGAATGAACACGAGTTTCATACCGCTTGTTGCAGATTCGGTGCCTGCTTGGAGGGCCTGTGCGAAGCGGCGACGCCCGAGAACACGTACCCGCTGTTCTGGTTGGAGGAGACGCGCGCCCTCGCCTTCCAAGTGGACTCCTTCGCGTACAACGGGCGGGAAGGTGGACACCGGAGTCCCGAACATCCTCGTGCCCTACGCCCCTGCTCGCCCTGATCGACGACGTCCAGCCGACCTACGATTGGGAGTACGGCGTGTACGTGGTCGACTGCTCGGTGGCCGGCAGTCTGCCCGACTGGACGTTCACGATCGGCGGCAACTCGTACGCGATCCCCTCCACCGCCTACGTGACCGACTTGCTGCTCCTCGACGGGCAGTGCGCCTTCAGCGTGCACAGTACGGACGACGAGACCACGGACTACGTCTTCGGCTACGTCTTCCACAATCTCTGGTGCATCAAGATGGACGTCGACCAGCAGACGATCAGCCTCATGCCCGCCCAGCCGGCGCCCACCCGCCCGCCCCACTGAAGAAAGTGGGGATAGTTGGAAGGGCATTGTACCGTCCTCGCTGCTAACGAATAAATGAAAGAGCTCTCTTCCTCCAACCACAGGGTTGTGGAGTTTGGAACCGATTTGCTAGTTCTTGAGCTGGACGCAAAAGGACAGCGTTGTTGGCAGGGGCGTGGTCGTCGAACAAGTAGAGTGATCGGAAAGCGGCCTTTGTCTCAGAGACCTTATTTGTCAACCAGTCCGAGTGGAAGCGGTACAATCTCGTTTATTCGTGTAAGTGAAAAAAAAGAATGGCTAAAGGGAAGGTATGAGGTTAGCGGTCAGTGGTGTTCGAACTGGGCGATCGCGAAGCTCTAATTCTGCTTCAGCACTTTGATCTCATCCTCTTGGACTTGATTGACTTCGATCCTGCACCTTCGTTCGCTGGCCAGCTCGAGGGCGATGGGCGGGTGCTGCACGGAGAAGTCGGGGAATTGGGGTGTCGCTCAGACCTTCCAGTCGTGTTCGAGAAAAGTCCAGCAGTTTATTTCCATGCCCGTCCTTCCAATTGCACAAGCGGACAGCGCGTCGACCAACGCTACTCGTAAACTAAAAATCAATAACCACGTTTATTCCCCCGGCTCCTCGACCGCCCGCTGCCGGCGGACGAGCATGCGCGTGCGGCGCGGGTTGACCACCTGCCGCCCGTTGAGCACGAAGAAGAGCCCGAAGCCGTCGGCCCAGCGGCGCGGCGTGTACTCGCCGTTCAGGGCGGCCATCCCGCAATTCCACGACCACCAGCCGCTGCAAGCGGGCGAGTGAGCGGGCGGAGCGGGCGGAGGGGCGCGCACCCGATGTGGAAGTCCCGCTGGCAGTTCGGGTCCGCGTCGTGCACGCGGTCGAGCGTCGAAAAGGGCCGCCCGTCGCTCGCCGTGATGTCGAACCCAAACGAACGAAAGGAGTGAGGAATTGACCACCAAATAATCAACGAACCAGCCCTTGGTCGCGTTCCCGCCGCCCGCCTTCCGCCCGGCGATGTGGAGCGTGAAGTTGGCGGCCTCGTCGTCCACCTGCAGCGAGCGGGAGTGAGTGGGCGGCGGGGAGGACGCACTCGGATCGTGTACTCGCCGAACCAAAAGCCGGTCGGGGCGGCGGCCTGCGGGTTGCGGTCGCCGTCGAGCTCCACGCGCAGCGTCCAGTTGGCCGTCGGGTCGGCCGTGAGGTCGTGCAGCAGCGCGTTCCCCGCCCAGAACGACGAGTTCTGCAGGAAGCGGGGAGCGGTAGCCGGTCGACTTTCGCGGATTCCCCGCGCTCACCTCGCCGACGCGGCCGAAGCCCGCCCGGTAGTCCGCCCACGTGCGGTCCCAAAAGGCCGTCCGCCCGTCCACGCGCCGCTGCACGAGCGTCCAGCCGCCGCCCGCCGTCTGCTGGTCGCACACCGCCGAGTGGACGCCGCTTGCCGTCCGCAGCCGAAAGACGCCCGAACTGCAAGCGGAGGGCGGGAGTGCGGGCGGCCGGCCCACTCACCGCCGCTCGCCCGCGTCCAGCAACTCGTCGCACGAGGCGGGCAGCGGAGAGGCGTCCTGCAGAGCGGAGTCACCGGGAGAACCGAAGAGAACTCACTTCTTTTCGCAGCCGGACGTCCACTTCGATCAGCAGTTCGCTCTCGACCTCCACCGAGACGTCCGCTCCAGCGACCGAGTGGAGGAGAAAGAGGAAGAACAGACGGCAGACGATTGTTCTCTTCATTCTTCCACACAAACAAACTGAAAGAATTCCTTCTTTTATCGCCGCCCGCGACTCCCAATCGTTCGGAATTCATGAGCAATAAAATGCGGCGAGATCAGCTCATAACTCCGCGAATTTCAACGAAGAACGGGGGCGAGAGACCACGGAGCGAGCTGAGCAACGAATCGCTCGTGCTGAGAGGTGTTTGAACAGGCGTCTCCCTACTCTTCAGCAAACACAGCTGTTCGCCTTCATGTTTGCTGTCTCGTTTGAACAACGCGTTTGTTTGACTGAACGCGGTCCCCGTCGACGACGAGAGCGTTGTTGCCCGCCGCCCCGCGCTCATTGATCTTTTTTCACGCGGATTCCAGTTCTGAACAACATGCGGCAGCTGCGGCCGCTTCATCCAGACGGTTGATCCGCTCTCCCGTCTTTTCGTTGAGGCGGGCAGAAGGCGCGCGTGTCCTTGGCGAGGGCCGTCTACTTCCAAGCCGACTTCTACGTGCTGGACGCTCCCTTCTCGGCCGTGGACGTGCACGTGGGCGAACACTTGTTCGAGCAGGTGGTCGGACCGAACGGAATGCTGAATGGAACGACACGAGTTGTGGCATTAAACTCGGCCACGCATCTCCCTCCACCTGTTCGAGGAGATCGTCTGTCTGACGGGTGAGCGAGTCGACGGCCTCCGTTCAATCCTGCTCGACTGGCTGGCTTCTGGACCGCCACCGGATTCCTCTCGTTGGGCCTGCTCGGCTTGATCGTCAACTCGTCCTTTTCAGTTGCTTCTCCTGTAGATGAGCCCCGACCCGGCCCAAGCGTTCAGTTCGGTCGAAACGGAGATCGTGAGCGTGGAGCGCCTGGAGGAGTTCATCAACATCGAGCGGGAGTCCATTTGGTCGAAGCCCAGCACAAAGAAGCCGCTGGAGACGATCCCGTGCTGAAAGGAGGCGGGTGAGCGCTTTTCTTATGATCATTTTCGCTTGTTTCCAGTCTCTTTTGTCGTGCAGCCGGGCGAGAAGATCGGGATCGTCGGCCGAACGGGAGCGGGCAAGTGGACACGCCGCTTGAAGTGAATCCTTTCGGTTGTTGCAGGAAAGACGTCGTTGACGAGCGTTCTCTTCCGTTTGGTCGAACCTTTCGACGGGACGATCCGCATCGCAAACGTGGACATTCGGGACTGCGGGACGAATTTGCGGCGACTGCTGACCGTCATCCCGCAAGTGAGGGCGAGCGAGAAGCGAGCAGTCGCCTTATTCTTTGCTCTTTGGGACCGCGTCTTGTTTTGCGGCTCGCTGCGTTCGAAGAGTTCGACGACCAGGAGCTGTGGGCGGCTCTGCGGAAGGCCCACCTGCACGACTACGTGGTCGGACTGAGCGGCCAGCTGGACTCGGAGATCACCGAAGGAGGCACCAATTTGAGGTGAGTCTTCTGAACGATGCCTGTTGATCGATGCGGGTGTTCAGCGTCGGGCAGCGACAACTCGTGTTTGGCGCGCGCCCTTTTGCGCACGACGGCGGTCCTCGTGCTCGACGAGGCGACGGCTGCCGTAAGCGAGTGAACGCGGGACTTCCACTCGTTCTGGTGGACGCCGAAACGGACCGCTTGATCCAAGAGACGATCCGAACGAGCTTCTCCTCCTGTACAATTTTGACGATCGCCCACCGCCTGCACACGATCATGGACTACGACAAGGTGCTCGTGATGGACGCCGGCCGGGTGCGCGAGTTCGACGCGATCGACCGGCTGCTCAACGAGTTCATTGAGTGCAATCGTTTTCTATTCGCATTACTGGGTTGACGGTTGTCCACTGCCCACTCGGACGAATCGAGCGGGACCTGTGGCACGGGATGAGAACGACTGTGTGTGTGGTTAGGAGAAGAATCAATGGGTCGACGTGTTCACGGATTTCGATTGGTTTCTTTGTGTGGTCTCCGGTTCATGTGTTTGGTCAGCGAAAAGCTGCGAATACTGCGTGCTCATCGAGGAGGAGAGTCGTTGAGTGGAATGAACGCTTTTCGGCGGCTCTTTGAGCGAGAAGGGCGGGCAGGCAGCGGAAGGCCAGGCAAGCGAGCGAGCGAGCACAAAAGAATGGAGTTTATTCTTGTTTCTGATAACCCTTTGCTGACTCGGTTTTGTTTCCAATTGCACGCCCGCTGGACGTCAGTTTCTGCCTTTGGACTCGGCAATCGCTTACCAGTCGCCTGCCTCTGTGCTCCGCATTTCTCGAGCGGTAATTGCTTCCGGAGCGGGCAAACAAGCTCCGGTTCGCCACTTTTGAGTGATAACTGGTAGCTGAGACGCCCGAATTTGGATTCGGTGACAGACGCCGCGCCTTTTCTGCTTCGATTCCTGAAACACCCTCTCTTTGACAACAATTATTGACTCATCACTCGCCTTCGCTATAAAAAGGCAGACAACGGCTAACTTTAAAGCAGACAGGAAGATGAAACTCCTCTTCGTGTGCCTCCTCTCACTCTTCTTCCTCTCTGTGATCGCCGCCGAAGGAGCGAAGCGGCGCACCGTCCACGCCAAACAACGACGATGGAGGGCGGACGCGCTGAAGGAACACCACCGTCTGATGCGCAAGACGCACAAGGTGGGAGACAAGGGTTGTGTTCTCGCATCCCCTCGTTCAGAACTACATCCCCTACTACCCGGACGCGCCGATCCTCACGACGATGACCGTCGGGATGCCCGGCAAGCTTCCCTCCACCCTTTCTTCCTCACTTCTTTTTCAGCCGTCGAGTACTCCGTGTCGATGGAGAGCGAATCCACCGCAATTTTCCTGCTTTCCTCGCGCTACCCCAGCCGCGGAGTCCAACAACCCTTCTACGACCACCTCGATTCCTCCACCTCAAGGGACAACGGCTACTATGAGGGCTTGAGTGGCAACTTCAAAGCTATTGGTGCGGCCTTCATTGATGTCGTTGGGGTGAGTAGAAGGCACGCACGTCGCTCATCCTCTTCGAGCTTTCAGCTCTTTGGATTCGAAACGAACACGACACAACGATTCGGTGAGTGGCCGACAGTTTCGGGAGGTCACTCGCTTTCAGGCGAGGTGGGCAACGTCCGCGGCGGTGGCGAGATCGACCCGCCGAAGCCCGACGGAGTGCTCGGGATGAGCTGGTGAGCAGAAGGGCGGTGGGTAATTGATTGACGGTCGCTAGGAACCCGAACGACGCGGCCAATCCCGACGAACACTCGGCGCCCATCCTGAATCTGTTCAGAGAGTGGCGAGAGACCAATCGGTACTACGTCCAATGGACGGCGGACATTTCGACTGCCGGTTCGTCTTCTTACTCGACCTTCACTTCTAGTTGATTGCAGAAAGTGGGCGCGAGCACGACGTGGTTCTCTCGTATGTTGCAGAAGACAGGAGTTCGAAGTGATCGTCTTGTGATTGCAGTTTCGGGTCCTTTCCGGACGACCTCTGCGAGCCGATGACCCCCCAACGACACGTTCCCGTTGGCTTGAGTCGGCTCCACTTCCTCGCTCAGGTCCCTCGCCTTTTCGATCGACTCCTTCGTGTACAAGGGCGAGAACTTCACGGGCGGGTACGCGAAGGTGGACAGCGGCGTGCCGCTCATTCTGATGCCCTACGACTCGCTCCTCGCCGTCGTGGACGACGTGCAGCCCACTTTCAACTGGGAGCACGGCTTCTACACGGTGGACTGCTCGAAAGCGGGCAGTCTGCCCGATTGGGTGTTCGTGGTGGGCGGCGAGCAGTTCGTGATCCCCTCCGCCGCCTACGTGGTCGACCTCTTCCTCCCGAACAACCAGTGCGTCTTGAGCGTCGAGATGCCCGATGAAGACACCACCAACTACGTGCTCGGCTACCCCTTCCACGACCTTTGGTGAGTTGCGGGCGGCAGCGATCAACCGCTTGCTTGCAGGTGCATCAAGATGGACATCGACAACCAATCCATCGGCATCTCCAGAGCTCTCCCGCGCCCAACCCAGTCGCCCGCTTTGAAGTAAACGCCTTGACCGGGTTTGGGCTGTGACTGTTGCCCATTTGTTTTCATAAATGACACAGCATCGGTAGGAAGAGAACTAGTACCAACAAATAAGGGAGAAACTAACCGCTACCAGCGGGCGGCGCCAAGAGCGGCGATTCACCTGCTTGGCGGCAAAACTCTTTCGTGTGACGCCATGCAAGGCGGAAGAAATGTGGGTTGTTTATTCCCTAAAAAACAAAGGAAAAAGGAGGAAAGTCATTGATTGACGGGTCACTTGGCGCGCAGCAGCTCCTCCACGATGTCCATGTGGGCGGCGAAGAACGGCTTCCACTGCTCGTTGCTCATGACCGCGTCGAGGTTGCGGAGAGCGTAGTCGACGGTCTGCTGCTTGAAAGCCGGAAGGTCGTCGTACTTGAAGGCGAGCTCCAGGTAGTCGAAGATCGTGTCCGGAGCGAAGTTCTCGCTCATGCTCGCGATGCACGCTTTCTGCAAACAGAGAGTGGGATCGCTGGGGGGCTGCCTTCCGCTCACCTGCAGTCCGACCAGGTGGTAGCGGTCGGCGACGACGTAGAGCGCGGAGTCCAACTCTTTCAGGTTCTCCACTCGGCCCGTGCAAATCCAACGAAGCATCGCTTCAACTACCGGCGGCTCCAAGTCGTCCATCTTGACCGTCTTCTCGACGCTCTCCTTTGTGTCTTCGCGCTCGAACATCTTCTCGAACACTTCCGATTGGGAGCAAAAGACGAGTTTGGAGACCTGAACGGCAAGGCTGAAAAGAGTAGCTGCTTCTTGAAGACGTACGTGGAAAACCGTGTCGCCTTTCGCGATCACTTGGAGGTCGCCGTACTTCGTTTCGTTGAAGTGAGCGGAGAGGAAGGCGCGGAGGCGATTCAGGGACTCCGAGTCCTCTTCGTTGTTCAGTCCGAGGACTCGCGGAGCTCGCAGCGGGCGGAGGTTCAAGCGCACGCGAGCGAACCCGTTTGTGAAGAACGCCGCTTTTTGCCGCGCTCCACAGCTGAACCACTCGCGCAAGTCTTCGTCGCCCTCAAGCAAAGCGGAGATTCCTTCTGGAAAGGAGGCGGATGACCGCAGAGCAACAAGGGAGTGAAGAAACCCACCAGCTTTGTACGTTCGTTGTTGCTTGTCGTTCTCCAGCCACAGTTCGTAGTGGAAGAGGTCCGAAGAGTCGGCGCCCGCGTTTTTGATCCACACGGACTTCAAGCCGGCCTCCACTTCGAAGCAGAACTTTTGCGCCGTCTTGTCGACGGCAATCGACACGCTCTTTCGATTCCCGCCCGCGGCTTCGAAGCCGCAGCTCCACTCGAACTCCCAAGGGGCGGCCGAGCGGTCGATCGAGTGGACCGCGCCGTTCTGCACGACTCGCGCGCGAGTGATCTGTCCGCAGGCGGGCTTTCGCACCTCGCAGCACAAGAACAACTCGGCGGCTTCCGACTGGGCGTCGATCGAGGACACGTCCAATCGAACGCGTTTGGTTCTTGAGTGCCCTGGAACCGGCAGACAATTGAATTCCACTGGACGGCGGCGGACCTTTGGGCACGACGACCTCTCCGTTCAGGTCTTCCATCCACATCGTTTGTTCCAAGAGGGACTTCTCGTCCAGAAAGTAGAGCGCGGCCTGGTGGGCGATCTCGCCCGAATACTCGAGCTGGCGGTCGTCCTCGGAGTAGGCGTATCGATGGGCGGGCGGGAAGAAAACGAGGAAACAGCGCGGATTTCCGTCGAGATTGGTCGTGAATAGATCGGAGCACCACTTGTCTCCGTAGACGGCCGTCTGCAACTTCTGGCCGAAACCGCTCATTTTCCACTTCATGAGCGTCGTTTGGTTCGCGAGGTGCTTGCAGACGGACATCGCGTCGTTTGGAGAAGTTTGACCTGAAAAAAATTCAGTGAGCGCTCGTCTGTCCCGCGACTCCCAAGCGAGGGCGGCAGATCGACTGACGAAAGCGGTCGAGCAGCACAACCTCCAACTCTTCCTCGCTTTCCTCGACCTACCCGCACAACCACCGCCTCCGCTTGAGCGTCAGACCGCGGGCGTTTCTCAGCGCGCGCAATCGACGCCGCGCACTTCGATCTTTCGGTTGCTCATTGCACTTTACTCAACTTTTTGGCTGCGACGGGCTGCTGAAGTGCACCTGTCAACAACTGTCGTTTGACTGCTTCATCCATTCCTTGCATGCAATGTTCTGGGCAACACCGGAACGAACGACACTTGTTTATTGCAGACCATCCGCGTTTCCATGCTCAGAAAAGAACGAGCATGGTTAGAAGACAGAAACAAACAACCAGAACCAAGCGCACGTCAATTTCTTCGCACGGTTTACCAATTGAACGCGGAGATTGAAAGCATCGCTTCTCCTGCCGGCGACCGGTTGCAAGCGAAAGAACGGAACGCGCGGCCGCCAGCAATCGAGCGGCTTTGCATCGATTGGCGCCGAAGCGGAGGCGGCGACCGGTTGCACTCCGCACTACCGCATAATCCCTCGGTTTCCTGCTTCGACTCTCGGGCGGTTGAATGCTCTTGGACTTTCGAACAGTTGGCCGTCGGGGGTGGGGCGGTCGCTCACTTGAAGGGCTCTTTTTTGTGTTCACAATCGGGGAGGAGTCTGCTATTGTTTCGTTCCTCTCTTTCGTTCAACAACTCCGTTTAGTGATGGTCGTCCACCTCCTCGCATCCCAGGCGCTGAAGAAGGCGATCGGCGGGATGAAGACGCCGCCTTCGTCTCAGAAACACGGTGAGCGCTCTTCCTCCACTCATTCGAGCGATCTTTCAGAGCAAATGCTGGAGATCCAAGGCCTGCGCGGCGTGGCGATCCTCTCCGTCCTGCTGTTCCACTTGTGGCCGCGCCGCTTCCCGCTGGGCTTTCTGGGCGTCGACGTGTGCGGGACCTCTCGCTTCCTCCACTCACCCGCCTGCTTGCAGCTTCTTCGTGATCTCCGGCTTTCTCATGTGTCTGCTGCTCGAGGCGCGCCGACCGCTCGGTGCGCCCGCCGTGCTCCAGTTCTTCTTCAGGCGGCTGCGGAGGATCGTGCCCACGTACCTGTTCGTCCTCCTGCTCTTCCTGCTGCTCTCCTTCCTCTTCGTCTCGCCCACGGACACGAGGGACCTTCGAGCGGAGCTGAACCGGCCGCTCCTCTTCGTCGCGAACCGCCCGACTGCCGCCCGTCAGGACTACTTTGCGGAGGCACGTGCCTCTTCTGCGGGCTTCTAATCGACTGTTCAGATGGACGCTGGCTACGCCTTTTTCGCGCACTTGTGGTCGCTGAGTGTGGAGCTGCAGTTCTACCTCGTGGTCCCGCTGCTCGTCTTCCTCCTGCACCGAGTGCCCGCCTGCGTCCAACTGCTTTCGATCGGACTCCTCGCCGCCGCCTCCTTCGTCTTCCAACTCCACGCGACCGGCGACGTCGAGCACATGAGCCTGGAGGGGCGCGTGTGGCAGTTCATGGCGGGATTTGCGGCCTTCCACCTCCGGCGGTTCCTTCGCGCCCCGGAAGCTGCGGGCTACGTGCCGCTGGCCGCCGAGGAGGAGGGCGAGCGAGCGGAGAAGAGGAGTGGGCAATCGACTGGAAGGAAGATCCTCGCATTCGCTCTTACCCTCGTCCTGTTGCTCTTGTTGCTCGCTCCCACTCACTCCCGACTCCTCGGCCGGCTGCTGGTGGTCGGCGTGGCGACGGCGATCATCGGGCTCTCCGACGCGCACTTCCTGCTCGCCTGCCGGCCTCTCGTCGCGTTGGGCGACGTCTCGTACGCGGTCTACCTCGTGCACTTCCCGCTCTTCAAGTGGCACGACTACCGCTTCGTGGCCACCGCCTACGACAAGCTGCACACTTCTGCTGCCGGTCTGTTTCTTGAATCACTTTCCGCTCACTCCTTCGTGGTTGCAGCGGGCGTTTGCTTGATGGCGACGGCGGTGGCGGCCGGCTGGGCGGTCGAGCGGCTGTTCGCGCGCCTCACGCCGCTCCTCCACCGGTGGGCCCACTTGCTGCTCGTGATTGCCGCCCTCTACGCGGCCATCGGGTGCTCGCTGGCGGCGATCGAGAGGCGCGAAGTCGACGGGCTGGACGTGAGCGGCGGGCATCGGGGAACGGTTGATTGCTCCCCGCTTCCCTGCAGATCACGATGGACTTTCCGCTCGCCCGCCCCGCCCACTTGTTGCGGAAGGCGGCCGAGTTCTACGAAATGTCCAGACGGAACACTCCGCTCTCGCTGAGCAAGCGGGAGCTGCTCGAATTCAACGCCCTCTTCTTCCCCGCCGCCCGCCAGCTGCAGTCGTTCTGCGGGGAGCGCGGCCGGCCGCCCACCTCCTTCGGCGGGCCCGCGGGAAAACTGCGCCAGAACGCGTGCACCGTGCGGCGCCCCAACGGCACGAAGAACATCGTGGTCGTCGGAAACTCGCACACGCCCACGCTGCTCGCGGGCCTCCGCCACCACTTCGGCGACCTCTACCGCTCGATCACGCCGCTCTTCCGCGACGGCTGTCAGTTCGTGGGCGCGACCGAGGAGAATGCAAGTGGGAACAAAAATGAACCCCTGCCTATCTTCTGTTCAGATCCAATACTCGCACTGCCGGACGGAGCGGAAGGCGCTGCTCCCGATGCTCCGCAAGTGGAGGTACCCGATCGACATCATCGTCGTCGGGATCGCGTACACGTCCCCCGACCCGCCAGTCGACGGCGAGAACCTCGAGAACGACCCCGTCTTCCGCGAAATGCAGGCCTTCTTCCGCGAGCTGGGCGGGATCGCGCGGGAGGTCGTCTTCTTCCCCCAAATGCACGTGATGTTCGGCGTGGAGCCCTACTGGAAGGTCCTCAGACGGCGGCTGATGCTCGGCGACTCGCTGGACGTCTTCCGCACGCCCTACGAGGTGAGTGGCCGCTCCGTCCGCCCACTTCCTCCTCGCAGTTCGTCGCCCGCTACAAGCGGCACAATCGGCGGCGACTGGCGGCCGTCGGGTGCGCGAAGTGCCGCCGCTGGGATCCGATGGACGTCTTCTGCGACCGGACGGCCGGCGAGTGCTCCTCCGTGGACCACGAGCAGCGCCTTTCGTTCACCTACGACTCGCATCACTACTCGCTGTACGGCAGCTTCTTTGTCGGCGAGCACTTGCGGCGGCTCTACGACCGCTGGATGGACGGCGAGCAGGCGGCAGAGAACCTTTCACTTGTTTGATGCGAGGAGTTGGAATCGAAATGAACACGCGTCTCCGGTCGGCAGCCACGCCTGCCGCCCGCCGAAAGGGCACAGGCGGTTCTCAAATCCTATACGGAAGTTCTTTCCACTTTCGTTATGCGGCCGTCTGAAACGAAGCAACGTGGGTACAAAAGCCAGGTCAGACAAATAAGCTTCGATCATCTCTCAATGCCCCTATTTCCGTACGGTTTATTGAACAAGAACATTGTATGACCGCGTGATCAGGGCCACGCGGGGACGTTGAGGCGGGCGGCGGCGCGGCGCTCCTCGTACTTTTGGAGCATCTCGCGGTAGGCGGCAAGCAGGTCGGACGGGATCTCCGTCCGCTCGCACGTCTGTTGGCGCAGATGGCGGCCGACATCGCGTTGCTCAAAGACGCCCGTCCGGACGGCCGTGTAGTCCGCAGCGATTCGGGCTGTCTGCAACGGAGCAATGAAAAGAAGACGGGCGAAGTGGACGAACACGGTGAGCAGACGGTGCAGCTGGACAGGCGTGCGGCGGAGGACGGCGGCCGCTCGAGCCACTCGAGCGGCCCGCCCACGTCCAGTCAAGAGGCGGTTCGCGCGCACTGGTCGTCAGGCAGAAGCATCGCGAGCCGCGCCACGCCGTCAACATGAACGCCACGGAAGGAGGGCGGAGAACTCGCTTTCATGGGCACTCCAGTTCGTCCACCCGCTGCTTCACGCGGATGCCGGGCGCTTTCGATCACTGCTGGAGCGGCCGCTTGCCTCCCCACGGACGTGAAGCCGACTCGCGTGGGCGACAGGCGACCCGCCTCGGAGTCCCGGTGGAGCGGCGCGTGCCGGCTCGTCCTAATCGTGCAGTCGGAAGAGGCTTCGGTCCTCGCCGGAAAGCAAACGGCGTCCACCAAGCGGAACGCGAGCTGCCCGCCACAAACGGCCGCCCTTCCAAGGGCTGCACAAGGCCGAGCGTCTCGTTCAGGTGCCCCTTCCGCATGACGCCGCCCTCCAGCTTCACAATCACCCGTTGCTCGTCCCGCGGCAGGAACTCGGCGGCGCGCTCGTCCGTGATCGTGAAGCGCGCCCTGCAAGAATGCTTGGAAGAAGGAAGGGGTGGACGACGAGCGCCCGCCGGTTGGGGAACAGCGCAAACCAGTGCCGCTCGTCGACCTCGACGCAGAGTTGTAGCGACGCGTTCACGATACTCGACTGTCCGAAGCGGAAATTCGTCATCACAACGAAGAAAAGGGTAAATGAGGTAGATGACACGAATGAAACGGGCGAAAGACGTCCCCCAACTTGCCGCAACGCCCCGAAGAAGCAAAACAACGCGGTCGACCTTTCGGTTCGGGAACGCGCCAACGAAGAACACAATCAAACAAAGCTGCAATCCACGTACTGCCCTTAGTGATCGTGAACTTGTTTCGACTTCGATTGCTCTCGACTTGTAGCCGCTTATCAAAAAGGTTGATGTCATGCGGCATTTGCAGCGTGCCCACTCGTGCTTATCGCTCGCCGGAATGGTCGGCAGTTCGTGCATGCAGGCGAGCGACCGACCAGTGCGGAGGTTCCTTTCAAGAACTCCGCTCGATGACCGCCGCTCGTGCGTCACACACACGATGCCGATCAAAATGAACAAGCGTTCGATCGCCACGGATTGCCCGTCCGCTTCTCAGAGGAATAAAAAACGAGCACCTTCCAGTCAGCCACGGAAGAAATGAAGCTCCTGCTCGCTCTCAACGTTCTCTTGTGCGTCTCGCTCGTGTCCTCCGCTCCCACCTGGAGGGGCAGGCAGCGCGTGTTGTTGGCCGACGACCTCACGGCGTACCACCAGGAGATGCGCAGGGTTCACCAAGTAGGTTGAAGACAGCCGCCTGCCATCAATGTCGTGCAGAACTACGTTCCCTCGTACCCCGACCTGCCGATCCTCACCGTGCTCATAGTCGGAACGCCCGGTTCGTCTTCCGTCCACTCACTCCCGCCCACTCTCTGCTTTCAGCCGTCGAGTTTTGGGTCTCGCTGGAGACCGGCTCCGAAGCGATCTTCCTGCTCGCCAAGGACTTTCCCGCCCGTCTTCCCAACCAGTCCTTCTACGACCCCGCCCAATCTTCGAGCTCGCAGTTCGTGGGCGACTTCCACGCCTTCAGCGGCGAGCTCGAAGTCTTCGGTGCGGCCTACGACGAGGTCGTTGACGTGAGTGCGGGGAACGGGCTGTTCAGAGTTTTTTGCAGCTGTTCGGCTGGGGCTCCGAGTACGACGTGAAGCAACGCTTCGGTGCGTGCCGTTCATCATTTGATTCAATAACCACCTTCTAAGGAGTCGTAAACGAGGTCTACGATCCTTTCGTTCTGAAGCCGCAGATGCCCGACGGAGTGATCGGGACGAGTTGGTGGGCGGGTGGAAGGCGAAGAGTTCACTTCTCGCCTGTTCAGGGACCCCGCAGACACGGCCGCTCCGAACGAGAACTCGTCCGCGATGATCAACTTTTTCGCAGCGATCGGCGGTCCGCGCTACTAGATCGAGTGGATGGAGACCGAGGACGTGGTCGAGCGGGACGGCCGGCGCGAGCGGGGCTACTTCGTTTGGAGAAGGTGGGACGAAAGGGGGAGGACGGATGCCTTGTTTCTCGTTCAGCTTCGGCTCTTCCAAAGACACGGGATGCGCGCCGATGACGCCCGAACACACGCTCCCGCTCGTCTGGTTCGAGGACACGCGCTCGCTGGCCTTCCGAGTGGACTCCCTCGCGTACAAGAGTGGGCAGTTCGGTGGGGGCTACGCGAAAGTGGACACCGGAGTGCCGAACATCCTCCTCCCGTACGACCTCTTTTTGGAGCTCTACAACGGCGTCCAACCGGCCTTTCTGTTCGACTACGGCGTGTACGTGGTGGACTGCTCGCTGGCCGGCAGTCTGCCCGACTGGACGTTCACGATCGGCGGCAACTCGTACGCGATCCCCTCCACCACCTACGTGGTCGACTTGTTCCTCCCCGACCGCCAGTGCGTGTGGAGCGCCTTTCAGTCGGACGCGCAGACCACCGACTTTGTGCTCGGCTACGTCTTCCACAACCTCTGGTGCATCAAGATGGACATCGACCACCAGACGATCCGCTTCTCGACGCCTCTCGCGCTAACCCCAGCGAACAAATGAACGATTGAAGCGGTGATTCATTTGAAGCAATAAACGCATGAGCCTGCAGCAGGAGATTCTCGCCTTCATACGACCCACCACTAATTTTGATGCTGAACACAAACCACTTCATCTCTCCGGCCGCCTGCCGTCCTGTTGCTCGTCGCAGCTCTGGCCGCCCTTCCTTTTGATGGGCGCGTGGAAAGTCTTTGCAAGAGTACAGTGGTGTACAAGACGGCTGTCAGCGGGGCAAACGACTGGAGGAGCCGGCGGCCGCCCGACCGGCGTGTTGAAATCGATGAGCGGCGGTGGGAAAGTGGCCGAATGGGCGCCGACTCGTGTGATCAAAATGCGTGTTTACTGACACAAACCATTGCTCCCCGATTCTTTCAAACACCCGAATGAACACAACGCCGAGGTTTATTGAGCCGTTCAGTCACTTGGAAACAAAAAGAAACGATGAGAAGGCGGTGAAGAAACAAAGACACTCAGATTCAGAAGGCCACTTGCTTCGGCTCGTGCTCGTCGAGCAGCTGGCGGCGCAGCTTCGTCGAGTGGTCGTAGAGAACGAAGCACGTGATGAAGTCGGCGAACGAACGGAAGAGAACGGCAGCCGCCGTCGCAACGGACATCTCGGCCGGCAGCGTCCAGACGCCCGTCCAGTCGAAGAGCAGAGCGACGGCGAAGTAGGCGCACACGCAGGCGGTCGCGTACGAGCCGAACTTCTGCACGCAATCGATCGATTAGAGGGGCGAGTGGAAGGCGGACGGCTCACGAAGAAGAACATGCCGGGCGTGAGGAGCGACGCGCGGCGCATGTACACGGCGACCAAATTGAGCACGCAGAACACGAACAGCAGCAAGTTGGCGGCGAGGCGCCACGTGCGGTAAACGCCCACGGCCTGACTGCACGCGTGCTGGACTCCCACGGAATAGCTGTTGGTCGTCACCTCGAAGACCGCGACGACCAAGTACGCCAACAACATGCCGAACACGAAGCCCTGAAAACGGAGGCATGAAGGGAGGAAAGAACAAAGAGAACAAACCTCGCTCACCACTTTCGAGCCGTCGGCCGGCGGCGCGATCACGTTCGGTCCGTCCGGGATCTTCTTCTCCATTTCGGCCGCGATCGATTGGGCGTGCGGCTGAAGCGAAAGGAGTTGAAAGCACGAACAGATTGATTGGGAGCGGCACACGAAATTCGCGAAAGAAACAAGCGGGAGACGAAATGCGGCGGCAACGCGCCCGGCAGACGAGCGGCAGACGGCCGACCGCCTCGTCTCGCTCGCCGACTGCGGGCAACGCCGCCCGGCCGGCCGGCAAGCGGCGAACGCGATCGGCGGCCGCTTCACCACGAGCGGAGCCGGCGAGCGAGACGCACACCTCCGCGCGGGTTGTGCGGTTCTTTCGACGGAGAGTCGGCCGGTCGATTGCGAAAACGGACGAGCAATCCGAATGCATCGAGCTTCTGCGACAAGCGAGTGGATAGTTTGTTCCGCAATGTCCGTCTTCAAACCCACTTATGGTCTGCTCACTTTGTGACGAAAGCCGCTTGATGGGGCACTTTGAGATCGCCGACCGCCCGAACTCCGAACAGAACGGCGACGTCCAAACGATCGACCGCTCGACGGCGAGTTCTCATTGAAATCTCCGCACTCTCTTCGGTCTTCGACTGCCGACTGGAGAGCGGCACGCGGAAGCTTTTCCCCGCTTGCCGCTTCACGAGAACTCTCTTGAAGACGGGGTTGCTCGATGAACAAAGGCGTCACACGGCCGACAACAGCGGCCGCAGGTTCTGCATTTATCAGTGCGCTCACCAAGTGCGTGCTCGACCCGCTTGCCACCGAAGACGATTCGCTCGTTTCAAGTGAAGAGCGTTCGCTCTTGCCGCAAAGCGATAAGAAGCGGGTCGTTCGGTCAGTTGAGAGCGGCAGTCGCTCGAAAGCGTTCAACTGGGTTCCCGCTTCCCGCTCTCAAACCCACAGATAAACGACGAATCGGAAACGATGACTGTTTGCAAAGCGCCTATAACTGAAGAGCCGTTCTACCCTTTCATCCTTACACAAGCGGGGATGAGGCGTCTTCTTGCCGTCTTTCTTCTCGACTTGTTCGTGGTCTTTGGGCATGCGGAAACAGGTCGTTTGATTGTGCACGGAAAGCAGCGGCGATGGCTGGCCGACGACCTCAAGGATCACCACCAAAAGACGCGCGCGGTTTGTTCGAGTAAGCGGGAATTGTGAAGAATTGCTTTGATCAGATCTTTGCGTCCACCCCGCCCCGCACTCCAGTGCTCGCGAACATCTCGATTGGGACGCCGCGTGAGTCTTTCCGTTCACCTTCCATCTCTTCTTTCTTTAGCCGTCCAGTTCACGATCCAGTTGGAGACGTTGACACCCGCTTTCTACGTCCTCGCAAAGGACTATCCCGCCCGCTCCGACTCGCAGCCCTTCTACGACCCCGCCCTGTCCTTTACCTCCCATTACACGGGGGATTACTTCGGCCTCGACGGACGCTATGAAGTGAAGGGCTCCGGCTACACGGACGTCGTTCGGGTGGGTGGATGATCCGTGGAGCAGTCTTGCTTTTCCACATTTGCGCGCATTCGTTTGAACCAACCGCTTTCAGCTCTTCGGCCTGGGCAGCGGCGAGAACACGACGCAGAAATTCGGTGAGTGAACGATTGCTCTTGCCGCCCACAACTCCTGCTCATTTGCGTTCAGGCGCCGCAAACGTGATCTTCGATGCGAACACCTTCCAACCGGCGATGCCCGACGGAATCTTCGGATTGAGTTGGTAGGCGGTAGAATGCAGACAACGGCTCAACCTAACCGCAGAGACCCGAACGAGGCGGCGAGCCCGAACGAGAACTCGTCGGCCGTCTTAAATTTGTTCCGAGAGATCGGCGGCCCGCGTTACTGGTGCCAATGGATGGAGGGCTTCACGGCTTCCAATTGGTTTCTTCCTCTGGTTTCTTTCCATCGATTTGTTTAGAGGAAAGCCGTGAGTGCTCTGCGCTCACCGAGTAGGAGAGTCTGTTGAAGGGTGGAATGAACCTTTCTCGTTTCAGATTCGGCGGGTGTTTGAGCGAAAAGTGCGGCCAGGCGACCGGCGGGAACACGCGCCGGTTGGTGTGGCAAGAGGACACTCGCTCCCCCTCCTTTCTGGTGGACTCCTTCACGTACAAGAGCGAACGACTGGGCGGCGGCTACGCGTCGATCAACTCGGAAGTGCTGCACGTTTTGGTGCCCTTCGACGCCTTCCTCGCCGCCTACAACGACGTGCAGCCGGAGTACCTGTTCGAGTACCGCCTGTTCGCCGTGGACTGCTCACTAGCCGGCAGTCTGCCCGACTGGACGTTCACCATCGGCAGCCGCACGTACACGATCCCCTCCACCGCCTACGTGGTCGACGTCCACTTCCACGACAACCTTTGTGCTTGGGGCCTCGACACGAGCGGCGAGACGACCACCGACTTCGTCTTCGGCCAGGTCTTCCACAACCTCTGGTGAGTTCGTCGTGAAGCAATCGGTCAATCGCTGGCTTGGAGGTGCATCAAGATGGACGTCGACAATCAGAAGATCAGCATTCTGGACGTGATCGCATGATCGGAACGGACTGGTTGATCGTTTCCGTTTGAAGCAGAATGAAGCGACATGACAAAGAGGGGGGCTAGTCGTTCATTAAACTGGAACAACGTAATGTAGGCAAAAAGTAGCGGAAGCCGCCTTCTCGTCCCCAACTGGCAGCGGTGGACGGCCGGTTTGCGGAGGAAGATGGCGGCCAGCAGGTCCCCGAAGTTGAGCGCCCTCCGCACGGGCGACGTCACGCGATCGCCCAGCAATCTGGAAGCGGGCGGTCGGCGGGAGTTCAGCGGTCTTTGCGGGCAGCGGCGAGCAGCAGGTTGAAGGTCAGCCACTCGGGCAGCAGTGGGCGGCCGAAGTGGCGGACGGCGAAGCGGACCACGAGAATCCGGTCAAGCAGCATCGAGAAGTCGACCATCAGGACGCCCGTCCAGAAGGTCGCCGCGGATTGAGGCCTGAACGACCGGCGGGTTGCCGCAGTCCACTGCTCACTCACTTCTTTAGACGTCGTGTAAAGCAGGCAAAAACACTGGATGGACACAAACACCCGGGAGTTCCGGCCGTTTCGACGCGCAGCGGAGGCGGCCGAAGAGAAGCAATTGAATGACGGCAGCAATGCCCCTTGCCACTGCGACGAACGTGTACTGCCACCACACGCGCGGCGCCCGGTACAAATCGAACAGTTTTCATCACGATTTCCGAAAGCATTTGTAGACTGCGGAGAGATCTTCACACTTGGGCGTTGAACTATCGATCGGTGGAGCCGCTTTTGCATTAGAAGAATAGAGGCTGGCGTTTGATCGACTTTTGACATCTTTGTTGTTCGTTGCCGTTCGTTGCCGTTCGTTCCTTGCCCTTACACATGCATCGCTCAGCTACACCAGTTGGAAACAGAGCCAGTTATCGCGAATGTCCGTGTAAAAAACGCTTCTGCGTCTTTGAGCGCTCCGTTATGCTGATCGGTTGGACAGGCCACAAGTTCTTACCGCCGTTGTTGTCGAAGTCGTCTGCGTGTTTGTGATCAACGCTCTCGACACGCGCCACGAGTAGAAAGTGTCAAGCGAAGAACTGTTCGCGGATCGGCGACCGAAAGGCCTGGAATCCAACGACAGCTGTACGTTGAGCAAATTAACGCGGCGAGATCATCACAAGATCGTCTGTACGTTGCTCGTTTGTCGCCGTTCAGCCTTCGCGTAGCCCTCGACTCGTTCGATTGACGTCAGGGACGGCCGTTCGGCTCCTCCGCCCGTCGCTCGGCCACTTTTCTTTGAAGGGAGCGTTGACGTGAACCTTTCGCGTAGCGCCCGCTGATAACAACCGACCCCACCCCCGGCCAACGGCCGCGTAGCCACCCTCGAGTTTCACCGCCTAGGAGTTGATCGGCAAAGAAATGGTAAACGAATAGCCCGCCTCGCTGCTCGAAATAAAAGCAGTGAGATCAGGGCTCGTCTTCACACTTTCCACACAGACACGCGGTATGAACCTGCTTGCGGTCTTTTT
The DNA here is from genome assembly GCA_024699865.1 of Aphelenchoides fujianensis. Classification (NCBI taxonomy): domain Eukaryota; kingdom Metazoa; phylum Nematoda; class Chromadorea; order Rhabditida; family Aphelenchoididae; genus Aphelenchoides; species Aphelenchoides fujianensis. The sequence goes on along the minus strand of JAMPIO010000050.1, from coordinate 477,075 downwards.
CATCGTTCTATTGGCCGTCGCGGCCGCTTCCACCGGCAAGGCGCGGTCGTTCGTGATGCGCGGAAAGCAGCGGCGGTGGGTGGCCGACGACCTCCGCGAGTACCACCGGCAAATGCGGAAAGGGCACGAAGTGAGCAGCAAGAAGAGCGTGCCGGCTATCAATCCCCCTGCAGGACTACGTGCCCGCCTATCCGGATGCCCCGATCCTTACAAACATTTCCATTGGGACGCCTCGTAAGACTCTTCTTTCGTCCATTTCTGTCCACTCCTCGCAGCCGTCAACTACCACGTCTCGCTGGAGACGGGGTCAACGGAGCTCTTCGTTCTCTCCAAGGACTACATCGGACGCGGCGCCAATCGGACGTTCTACGATCCATCGGCGTCGTCGACCTCGCAATACGCAGGCGACTTTTCCGCCATCAGCGGAGAGCTCGTTGTCCAGGGCGCGGCCTACATCGACGTCGTCGGAGTGAGTCCGGCAAAGTTTAAATCAAACGAGATCAGCGATGCTGGATAGCTCTGCTTCTAGTCAGTTATGCGTGTTCTTTTCAGGTGCACAACGACGGCAGTTTGGTGGAAACGACCACGCGATTCGGTGGGCGCAAGGAACGTTCTTGTTCCTTTTTTCATCTCGTTCGTTCCAGGCGCCGCGGACGACGCCTTTCCTTGGGCCTTTGACCTGGAACTGCCCGACGGCGTGCTGGGATTGAGCTGGTAAGTGCGGACGAAGAAGGTCAATGAGTAGGCGCCCGCCAGGGACCCGGCCGGCGCGGCGCACCCCAACGAGAACTCGTCGGCGATCGTCAACTTCTTCCGCCAGCTCGGCCCCGACGTAAAGCGCTACTGGTGCGCGCGGCTTGAAGTCGACTCTTGTCCTCGTTCGTCCGTTCCGATGATTTCCTTTCCATCCGTCTGTTCAGGGCACGGCCGCCAATACGACTTCAGCGTCGAGTGGGCGACACGCTCGCGAAAACGACGCTTTTTTCTTGCAGGTTTGGCGGCTGTTTGGAGAGTTTGTGCACAGCACCGACGCTGTACAACACGTACGTTCTGGTGTGGATTGACGAGATCGAATCCCTCGCGTTCCTCGTGAATTCCTTCACGTACAAGAGGCAGCAGTTCGGCGGGGGCTACGGGAAGGTGGACACCGGAGTGCCGCTCGTTCTGCTCCCCTTCGATCCGTTCTACGCCGTTTACGGCGATGTGCGCCCCGCCTACGACTTCCAGACGGGCGTGTACTCGGTGGACTGCAGCCAGGCCGGCCACCTGCCCGACTGGGTGTTCGTGGTGGGCGGCGAGCAGTTCGCGGTCCCCTCCTCCGCCTACGTGGTCGACTTGCTGCTCCCCGATGGGCAGTGCGCCTTGAGTGTGCACCTTTCCGATGACGACACCACGGACTACGTCTTTGGCTACGTCTTCCATCAGCTCTGGTGCATCAAGATGGACGTCGACCAGCAGACGATCAGCATCATGGACGTGGTCGCGTGATCGGAACGAGTCCATTGATTGTGTTTGTTCTCGGAATTTCTTTTCCAACAAAATAAAAGAACATAAAGAAGAGAGTAGACTTGCCGCTCGTTATCACACGACAAGCACAAGTAATTAGAGCGAAACTAATGCTCAAAGGAAAGAACTCACAGGCGAGTAGCGACTTAAAGGTGGTCACGAATCGGCGTTTCTTTCTGATTCTTGCCCAAACCACTCACTCTTTTCTTTACAAAGTGGTTTATTCAACAGCCTTCAGCAAACAAAAGTGATCTGCTCGCTGTCCGTCGGCTCGACCGCCGCTCGGTCGTCTGCCCGCCCGACGATCAGGACGGAAGAGTGAGCGTTCTCCACCATCCACTGAATCAATTGGGCGCACGAATGCTGCGGACCGATCGCCCGGACGAGTCGGCGGGCGAGGGGCGGCCGGGCGGCGCGGCGAACAGCCGGAAGTGATCGCCGCTCGAGGACTCCAGCGCGAAATACGTGCGGTTGTCCAGACTGCTCGCCGTCCACTCGGCAGTCGGAACCCGCAGCACCAACAACGTGGAGATCGCGGCGGCGTTCCAGAAGCGGATCGGCAGCATTCCGAATTGCCGTCCGAACTGCAGACGGAAGAACGAAAGGAATGAGTGGACGGGCGGACTCACGTGTTGCAGGTCGTAGAAGACGACCGCCGGCTTCTTTGCCAACGCTTCGACCAGACGGACCGCTCCTTGCTGCCGATTAGGGGCGGGTTGAACGGGAGCGAAAGGATAGGTGTGAGGATCGTCCGTCGTGTCCATCGGCTCGTCCTCTTCCGCTGGTGGGCGGCCACTCTCGTCGGGCAACTCTTGCGTGTCGTCGACCGCTTGGTTGACGGGTGGAGCGAGCGACGGGACGGCTGCACGTTGTATTTCTGCGATGTTCGAGCCGACGGATTTAAGAGTCTGAAGCTGAACCTAAAAAGGAGAGAAAGGAGTGCAACAAAACAGACACCACTCACAGCATCGATTCGAATCGCCTCTCGCAGCTGGTAGTCCGCTTTGTGCCGTTGAAAATGGTGGGCGACGCGTTCATGACGATTTCTCGACCAAGCAAGTTCAGTTTTGACGCCGCACAGCGAACACGTGAACCCCACCGCCAGCGCGTGGGCCTTTACGTGTGCTTGATGGTTGCTACCTGATACCCATATTCCACATTTGGCGCACACGTTCTAAATTGGCGGATACGATCAAGACGGTCTTTTCTCTTACTTTGTTCCTTGATGGCCGTTGCGGGCAGGTGTTCGCGTGTTCTTCGAGTTCTTCCGACGTCGCCGGCCTGTCGTTTGGATTGTTGCCGTTGAACAAAGACGGGTATGCACTGGATTGCACCTCCCTAAGTTTGTTGCCAACGTTAACGAGCCGAGTCAATTGGCCCTAAAACAACGATAGTGAGAACGGGGCTTTTGATTCATACCGTTGAGATTTTCACCGCCTCCTTCCGCCGGTCGTCTTCTTTGTGGCGTTCGAACTCGTGCATCAGACATTCATGTATGTTGCGGTTCTGCGCACGATACTTGTCGCAAACGCCGCAAACCGAGCACTTCCAGCCATTAGGGACTGAATGTGCAGCCACGTGTTCTCGAAGGCGGCGGGAGTCGCGGCATGTAATTCCGCAGTCTGGACAAGAGTACTGAAATAAGAAAGTATTGCAAACAAGAACGTAGCGAACGCACTTACACTCCAAACTTTATTGGTCCACGCATTCAAAGAAGAGACGGCGGTCGCGTCCATTTGGTCGTTCGTCTGCGAATAATCCGCCAAAGCAAGAAAGAAAGGCGAATTGATCACACACGACCAATGCGATAAACCGACGCTCACTCGTCGTTGAAGAATGACCACCCCAAAACGAGGGCGTTGCGCGCGATGCGAAAGTGCCCTGCTCCCAGCTCGCTGCAAAGGGTCGCACACCCCGCGGTCATCCTCCTGCGCCGCTTGCCGGCCGCGCGCACTCGACTGTTTTTTCGTTTGAGTGCGTTGTTCGCTTCGACGTCGCGCGTTCTTCGGACTCGTTTCTCAACTGCCAACTAAAAAAAGAACCTCTCTGCCCGCTGTCTCGCGCTGCACCCAAACACGAGGAAACGGCGGGGTAGACGAGTGTCCACTCGACAAATCGTTCCTGCAAGCTTCCAGCCCGAAAAGCAGTAAACTGAATGCATTGGCGAGCACTACCTGCCGTTGGCTGTCGTTGAGAAGCAGCAAGTGCGAGTGATTACCTCTATTTTCCACGGAGTTTTGGGTTCAACTGTCGATGGACAGCGCGTCGTGCTCGATGGTCGCCCGAACGAACTTCTTTGTCCGCATTGATTAAACGCACTTTCATTCGCGCGCCGCCGCTTATCTTGCCGACAAAAACGCTCCCTGTTGCCTCCGGAACACGTTCAGACAGTACGGACGGCCTTCGATCCACTCAATGCGATCAGCACGGCTCGAACGCGTCCAATTCACCAAGTTTCTGGTCGATTGATCGATTAAAGAAAAGGCAACCGATTGCTGCCGCTGTTCCTGGCAGCGCAACAGATGTCGTCAACAAGTGAACAACAGTCGCGAACGATCGGAATGGTCGGCTTTGTTGATAAGAAAAAAGAGCACAACGACAAACGTGAGGAGAAGACATTCACCCGTTTCTAAGTATAAAAGGGGCGACGAACACCTTCCTGTGGTCGACGGCCGAAATGAAGGTTCTGGTCTTTCTCTTCGCGCTTTTCTTCGGCTTGTACGCGGCCCCCATTGACGACAAACAGCCGCTGGTTCTGCACGGGAAGCAGCGACGGTGGCTGGCCGACGACCTCCGGGCCCACCACGAGCGAATGCGGCGGGCGCACAAGGTGGGCGGCAGATGGGTGTTGTTCCCGCATTTCACTCGTTGCAGGACTACGTGCCCGCCTACCCGGACAGCCCGCTTCTCGTGACGATCAGCATTGGAACGCCGCGTATGTCTCCTCCTCACACTCTTCATTCCGCTTGCAGCCGTCGAGTTCGAGGTCTCGCTGGAGAGCGGCTCGAATGCGACGTTCGTGCTCTCCGATTTGTATCCCGGCTGGCGGCTCGGGCAGCCCTTCTACGGTCCGTTCTTCTCGTCCACCTCCAAGTACGCCGGCAAGTTCACGGGCTTCAGCGGGGAGCTGACGGCCTCCGGCTCGGCCTATTGGGACGTCGTCGAGGTGAGCGACCGCTTGGATGAGTTCTTTTCACTCCTTTTCGTCCGCTTGCAGCTTTTCGGCGTGCGGATGACCCAACGCTTCGGTGAGCGCGATTCGCCAGTTTTCGATCCAAATTTGTTGCAGGAGTCGCGAAGGACGTCGAGGATCCCCACTGGTCCTACCCGAAGATGCCCGACGGTCTGCTCGGGTTGAGTTGGTGAGCGGCGAAAAGCCATCCGAACGCCTCCTTCGGTTTTTCCCAGGGATCCCGCCGATGCGGCCGCCCCGAACGAGAACTCGTCGGCGATCGTCAACTTCTTCGAGCAGCGGCCGGAGCTCGAGCGCTACTGGTGTCTGTGGCTGGAGTCTTACCGAAATCGCAATCCATCCTCCACTCAACCCAATCATTCCTTCGACCTCCTTTCAGTGCAAGGCCGCCACTACGAGGTCCACACATCGTTAGCTGAAGGGAAGAAAGAAGATGAGTGACGCCGCTCGTTGCAGCTTCGGCAGCTGTCTGCCCGCTTGGTGTGCAGCGGCGACTGCGGAGAACACGGTCCCTTTGGAGTGGCTGCCCGAGATCGGCGGCCTCGTCTTCGAGCTCTCCTTCTCGTACAAAGGCGAGCAGCAGCAGGGGCGGTACGGCAAGCTGGACACCGGGACGCCGAACGTCGTGATGCCGCCCGACGCGATGGCCGCCGTTTACGCGGACGCGCAGCCCGACTTCGACTTCCAGACGGGCATCAACACGGTGGACTGCACTCGAGCGGGCGCTCTTCCCGACTGGAAGTTCACGATCGGCGGGAAGAACTACGCGATCCCTTCCACCGCCTACGTGGTCGACCTCCAGTTGTCGGACGGCCAGTGCGCCTTGAGTGCGTCCACCACAGAGGTGCCCACTGCCGACTACGTCTTGGGCTACGTCTTCCACGACCTCTGGTGAGTTCGAGCGATTGGGAAGAGAAATGAGCGGTTGGCTGCAGGTGCATCAAAATGGACGTCGATCACCAGACGGTGAGCATTCTGAACGTCCTCTCGCAGTCCATCGATCAGCCCGCTTTCGAGAAGTGAACGCGACAGACGACCTTCTGCTTGCAATAAATGAACAGAGCGTGAACGAAAGGAGTCGTACTGCAAGCACATGGAATCGAATTTCGAGTGTTGGGAGGTGGAAGTGGCAGATTGCCCAAAAAATTTCCCCTCCTACCGCAAGGGCCAACGTGAAAAGGAGGCCTCGACTTAGCGCAACGAACGGAACAATCCGCTGAATCGCCAGGTGGCGGACGGGGGCGCTCCAGCTGCTCGATCGCGCGGTTCGCCGCTCGGCAGACGGTCGGGCGATCGGAAACTGTGAGCAACCCACAAACAAGCTTCAAACGATCGACCGATTGTGTTTTCTCTCTTGATTCCTGAACTTACCGCTTCCCAGCATTTAGTTTTCTTCCATCACGAAGTGTAAAGCTTCTTAATAAGAATTCTAGGGAGAAAGCACGAGCTTTTTCCGGACGTCGGAAGAAAAAGAGGAACGAAGAACACTTACTGTAAAGCGGGTGAAAGAAAGGGATTGGATGGTGTGCGAGCCGTCTTTCTGTTTCGTCGTTCGTGTTTAGTCGATGAAAAGGTCTTGTGTTTAGCCACCGTCCAACAGCAACCAATTCGAAGATCGCGGACACAACCGACTTTTGCCCACGGCCGGCAGTTGAGCAAATGAACGGGAGAATTGCAACGGATGACATCACCGTGCAACGAAACGAACATCAAGTACAACTTGTACACTCGATACAGCTGCTGGGTGGCGGGGAGTGCACGAAATTCGTGCCTCCGAACTCCGTTTGTGGTCGAAAGGTCGACCGTCACTTCCGTTCGTTCGTGCCCCGCAAACAAACCGATGCTCGGTGGTTTGCAGCCAAAAGGCGGAGTGATGCGGCTACTTGTGAGTCGCTCGCTACTTCGACCCCGCTTCGTTTGCACAGCCGGTCGGTCGATTGGATTCCGCGGCCTTCCGACTGGCCGCCCGATCACGCTCCAAGTCGGGCGTTCGTGTTTATGGCCCGCGCGGACGTCATCCGGCCTCGGGTTCACGAATCGGAGCAAAAAGTAGAAGCAAACGGCTATAAAACGGCTGGAGTTTGTGGCCTCTCCCTTCACTTCGGCTGACGGCTTGCGGGATGCTCGGCGTCGACTGCCGCCTGTTGGCGGTCGGGATCGTGGGCGTCGCCCTCGCCCATTTTTTTCCGTCGGCAGAAGCCGCGTGTTACGATCGGATCACCGACTGTGCTCGAGCGACCCACCTCTGCCAAGATGCACGCCATGGACCGACGATTCGCGGGAATTGTGAGTTCTGTGCAAGACGCTTAACAATCACCGGTTGCAGGCAATCTCTCGTGCGGAGTGTGTAAGCCGGCACGAAGGCAAGCTTGCACGGACAATCCACGGTACTGTCTTCAATTGAACGGATATCTCAAACAGGGATTTCATTGCAGGTGCCGTACGTGGACACGGAACGGCTACTGCAACTCCTCCGCGTTTACCCGTTGGCACAAGCAGAACAATTGCCCAAGGGCGTGCGGTTTGTGTTCGAAGCGATCGCCTCGCAAAAAGAAGGGTCACAAGCCAAAGCGAAAGCCGCACAAGAAACCGCACAAGAAGAGCCCGCCGAAGAAACGCGAAACGCCGTACGCACCCTTCAAGGAGGCGATGGACGAGCGGTACGATCCTTGCAACGACTTCTACCACTTTGCATGCGGCACGTACATCGCTCGACACCCGCCTCTACCGGACGTCAATTTCGACACTTTAGCCGACCTCCAGACAAAAGTGGACGATCAAATCATGGGTAGGCGGGGAAGAGCTAAAAAGAACGCTTGTCATCTTCAGCCCTGGTGATGGACCGAACGCCCGGCAAGCTGAACGCGGTGAAGAAAATGCAAGCCTTCCGAGACGCGTGCCTGGACCACCAGAAGGTGGACGCCGCTCGCACGAGTTCCTTGTGGAACACGATGAAGGCGAGTAGACGCTGCTGAACAACTGATCCTTCTGTTCAGTCGATTGGAGGCGGCTTCCCGATGCTCACAGACGGGTGGGCGCCGGCCGGCTTCAAGCTGCAGGAGGCGGTGCTCAAACTGACCGCCAACTCGGGCACCTCCTTTCTCTACGCCTTCTCCGCTCAGAAGCAGTCCGACGGAAAGACGTGGCTGATCGTCCAGCCGGCGGACACGATCCTCGTCGACCCAACGATGTACTCCGATCCGAAAGCAGCTTCGATCGTGTGTGCCGCCCAGGATTTCGTCGCCCAACTCGTGGGATTCGTCGCCTCGGACCAGCGCTCAACGAAGACCTTCCGGGACATCGAGGCGGCGGTCAAGGACACCTTCGACTTCGAGAAGGAACTCGTCCAAGTGCTCACCAGGGCGGGCATCGGACAGCCCGCAGCCCCCGGAGCGGATCCGATGAGCGTCTTCGACAAGACGAAGTTCAACGACCTCAAGACGGTGGTCACTCAGGTGAGCGCTGGAATGGGGTTTGAGAGGGAGATTCGAGCAAGATCACCTTTTACTCCTAACTTCTCGCTCACGCGCCCACACGTTTGTAGTTGAATTGGGACGAGTTCGTTCGGGACAACCCGCAGTGGGACGCCGAACTGCGGTCGTACTTTGGGAAGAACCCCGACCTGCTGATGTACAACAAGAAGATCCTGCAAGCAGCAGACGCCTTCTACAAGGTTCGTCTCTTCCATCTACTTTCACTCATCCGTTTTGTCTGAAGGCCGCCAACCCGCAACGACTGGCCAACTACCTCTTCGTGCAGTTCCTCATCAAGAAGGCGCCTTACCTCGACTCCCGCTTCGAAGCAACGAGCAATCGTTTCGTTCAACTGGTGGACCCCAACGCCCGACAATCGACTCGTCCGCAGAACTGCTTCGGGCTGACCGTCCGGAGCTTCCCGCTCGTCCGCGATCACTTGTTCGTGCAGAAACACCTGTCTTTGAGCACTGTGCGCGTGATGGAGCGGATGATCGAAGACCTTCGAGCGGGCTTGGCCCAGACAATTCGAGGGCAGAAGTGGATGGACGGCCGGACGAAAGCGAACGCCCTCAAGAAGCTGCAGAAGACGAAGCGGTACATCGGCGCGATGGAAGAGGCGAAGGACGCGAACAAGCTGGAGAAGCTTTACGGAGACCTCCAGTTCAACCCTTTGACCGACCCACTCGATCAAATCGCCGCCCGAATTTCATTCCACGACACCCGCCTCGGCCTGAAAGAAGTCTTCTCTTCCGACTACGCGCTGCTCACGATGGACGACACGAACGCCGCGAACGTCACCGCGTTCTACACGCGCATGTTCAACTGGATCTGTGCGCAGTCGCAACGAGCAGTCACTTACCGTTGGCTTCTTTCAGACATGAACGCCGCCATCCTCCAGTCGCCGTTCGTCGACCCAAAGCAACCGGCGGCCGTCAACTACGGCTCGATTGGTGTGGTGATTGGGCACGAGTTCACGTACGCTCTCGTTCTCTTTCGAGCACTCACCGGTGGATTGAAGGCACGGCTTCGACACACAGGGGGCGAATTTTGACCAGAACGGGGACTACAAGAACTGGTGGGAGCCGGCGACCCGCAAGAAGTTCGACGAGCGGGCCAAGTGTTTCATCGACTTCTACTCGAAGCAGTGGGAGCCGACCGCCCGCAAACACGTGAACGGCACACTCACGATTGGCGAGAACGTTGCCGACAGTCCGCACTCCCTCTTCTTCTCTTCTGATCGTTTCTCTTGTTGCAGACGGCGGAATCCGAGCGGCCTTCATCGCCTACAAACGCCACTTGAAGGGGAAGAAGGAGCGGCATGTGCCCGGCTACTCGAAGTACACCAACGAACAGGCGAGTTCTCCAGCTTCTCCTCTTCATTCCCGTTCTTTAGACGTTCTTCATCTCGTACGGCCGCACTTCCTGCACGTCTCACTCGAAGCCATACGCCGAGTACCTCCTGGAGACGGACAACCACTCGCCGGGCAAAGATCGCGTCAATGTGGTGGGTGAAGGGAAGAAGAGATCCACTCATTCCCTTGCTCCAGGTCCTCTCCAACTGCCCCGAATTCGCCAAGGCATTCAGGTGCAAGAGAGGATCGAATATGAACCCGAGAAAGCAGTGCGCCGTGTGGTGAACGGGTGTTCGTGGAATAAAGTGGATAAATTAGATTAGCTAAAGGCAATTTGCACATGTAAACTTCACCCGAGAACTCACGAGTCCATTGAAATGCGAAACACATCTTGCGGAACGGATCGTTCCTTGACCCACGAGTTCTCGAATTTGTGTTAAAGGAAAGCTTGACGATCGCCGGTCTTGTTCCACTCGTTCGTCACTCAACCGAACTCATTCTTCTCCCGCAACTTTCGTTCAGCCGCTCCTTCCTCGGAGTCGTCTGATCTCGTCCGCTTTCCATTGTCCCCGTTTGAAGACCCGTCCAACCATTGGACCGTTGTTCGTGCCCACGAAAATGAAAAGAAGAACACTGTTTGCTCTGGTTGACGACTGGCCAACTAGAACGAACTGACTGAATGCAAATTTCGCCCCAAACGGACGGGCACTAAGGAAAGTGAAGCAGCGCTCAATACCGCGCGTATTGACGTGTCTGCAGACGGCAAGTGCTGCAGTAGAAGCTGTAGACCGACGAAAATGAATAAGGTTTTTACCCCTCTACCGGTTTCCGCCCGTTTGTTCGGCGCTACCCGCTCGGCACTCCTTTTGTCTGTCGGGTCTTGAAGAAGCAGGAACGCGTAAAGTGTATGCTAAGAGTGTCTTTCCGGCCAACAACTGCTCGCTCAGGGCGTGGCGCAATCAAAAGAGCCCGCAGTCACGCCAACGCGCGAGCGAAGACGCCGAGCAACCCGTTCAGTTGGGGGTTTGCAGTGGACGAGCGCCTCGTTTTTTATTTTCGGTTGATTTCAGGCGGGCATGTCGAGGGCCGGTGAGCGGAAGGACGGCGCCAGTTTGGTTGACAGAACGCTGCTCTCGAGAAGCGAAATGTTCCGCCCGGCTTTCTGCCCGCTTCTGCTCGCCTCGGCTTCAAACGCGCGAATCCGGACCTCCTTGCCGTCAACTACCGACTGCAGGAAATTCGGTTCGTCCGTCCTCCCGCCTCCATCGACACTCCTTGCAGAACACTCACCCCGCTGCGATCTTTGCAGCAAGTGGCCGAGCAGTTGGACGTCGAAGCGGCGCCCAACCGCACGGATTTCCTGCCGCTGACCGAAACGATCGCGATGTTCGTGGTCGCCGTTAAGCGCGACCACAAGAAACGCCTCTTCATTGCGGATCTGGACTAAGAGAAGGCCGTCTACTCCGTGCGGATGCCAAAGAACGGAGTGATGCGAGTGGACGGCTTCTGCCCGCAACGAGTGACCGCCGACAGCCGACTGGTGACGTTCGCCGACACGCGGGTCGACCGCAGCGTCCACCACTTCTACGAGTTCGACGAGCAGTTCGCTTCGATCCGCCCGGCGAGCACCCTGCCTTGGAGTCACTACTGGCGGGTTCACCTCCTCCCCTTGCACTTCTTTGAAGGGCACGTGTTCTGCTTCTCGTACACTGGAGATTTCGAGCAAACACGCGAGTTGTGCGCAGCGATGTCTTCCCTGCACTCCTTCGCGCTGCAGGGCGGCGAGCACACCGTGCAGAAGGTGAGCGAACCTCCGGCGACTCTCGTCGAAGCAGCTAACGGGAACGAGGAGCAGAAGAAATTCGACGGCTGCTGGCTGGGGCGCCACTTCTACGCAGCGGTCGATCTCGGCGACGACGACGGCCAGTGGAGGAGTGAGTCGAATGGAGGGGACACGACCGCAAGTTGCTTGCAGGGTCCTGGACGTCGCCCCCGACGTTCCACCGTTTCGTCTGCCGCTTCGACCTCGCCGCCCGCTCGTGGTCCGAGGTCGTGGTGCGCGTGCAGCTCGCTCGGCAGCTGCAGTTGCAGTGCACGAACATGACCACTCGCGGAAACGGCCGCCTGCTCTTCCGACTGAGACGGAGAGAAGGACAGTCCACCGTGGAGTGGGGCAGTGCTTCGCTCGTCGTGTTCGTTTCTCTCCTCGGGTGGTTTTCAATCAATTCTCTCTGTTGCAGGAAACCTCTCCGCTTGCAACAACTGGCCGTCGAGTCGGTCGCCGCGGATGTTCATTCGAAAAAGAAGGACCGCTCTCGACTGGCGCCTCCCGTTCGCTCACTTCTGCTCTGCTGATCTCCGGGCTATCGATCGTTTGTTGTTGGAAGACTGGTCAGTGTCTTGAATAAACACTCAAATACAATCACGCCTGAAAGAATCACCGAGCAGCGAGCGATTCAGCTGCCGATTTCCACGACACAGCGGTTGGCAAGTGATGGACTTCGGGAGGAGAGGAAAGAGAAGAAAATCGCGTCTCCATCGTCCACGCAAACCGCTTTTCCGTGTGCAATCAGATGTTGCGGCTCGTGAAGCTCAAAAAGCGTGTCACTGCGTTTGCCGCAACGCGCACATCGCAACGAAAACGAGAAGACGTCCTTCTTCATGCAACAGGCGTGTTCTTCGTCTTCACCTCGTCCGCCCACCGCTTGTTTGCCCGCGCCTAACGAGTGAGGGGGCAGTCGCACCGCTAGAGCGAGCCGATAAGCGAGCGCGGAAAGGGGCGACAAATCGGAGCCGAAAAACCGCACTTTGCCATAGCCTAGTCTTCGACGTCTACGCTCATTTCTTTAATTCTACGCGCGACTCACTCTAATCTAACGAAGCCAAATGCAGAGTCACCCCACGCAATCAGCCGCCTACACGACGTCCAATTTGTCGTACCGCCTGCTAGGTCCAATGAACTTCTTATCGCCGCCGCTAGCGTTCCCCACTCGGCCGTCAGCATTTGAACCGAGAGCGAAGGCCGCTGCGGCTTATCGCCTCTCTTTTTGTCGCGTAAACAGCGCGTGGGAGCATCTGATTGACTGCTTCGTTGAACTTGCAATCAAACGCTCACCTCTCGATTAAAGAAGATGGTTGCCGACGGACGTGGGCGTCGACATTTCTCGTAGTTCGCTCCTGACCGGTCGGCCGTTCGATGATCACGGCCTCATAGCCCACCGTCAGCCGACTCGCCCGCCTTCCACAGATAAGCCGGCACTCAACCGCCTAGGTTCTCAGTTATAAGCCGACCACTTCTGCTCTCCATCGCATCTTTCCGACTGCAATGAAGGTTCTTGTCGGTCTCCTTCTCGCCTTCTCTGTTGCGTGTGTTGCCGCCGAATCGACGGATGAAAGAAAGCCGCTCGTCGTGCACGGTAAGCAGCGACGCTGGACGGCGGACGACCTGTGGGAGTTCCACGAGCGAAAGCGGAGAACGCACAAGGTGGGCGACATGTGAGAGGATTGTTCTCGCATCCCTTCGTTCAGAACTACGTGCCTGACTACCCGGACGCCCTCATCCTCACGCCGCTGTCGATCGGAACGCCTGGTTTGTCCCCTTCTTTGCGCCCACTCACCCCTTTTAGGTGTTGAGTTCTGGGCGTCGCTGGAGAGCGGCTCGGAGGCGACGTTCGTGCTCGCCCAGGACTTTCCCGATCGTCTGCCCAACCAAACGTTCTTCGACCCCGCCGCCTCCTCCAGCGCCGTCCGTGCGGGCGCCTACCACGCGTTCAGCGGCGAGCTCGAGGCGTTCGGCTCGGCCTTCGATGACTACGTGCGGGTGGGCCGAATGTTCGTGCAGGATGCCCACGATCCTCTCTTTTGCTTGCAGCTGCCCGGTTTGGACGAAGAGTTAAACGTGACACAACGCTTCGGGGTCGTGAGTGTCGTCCGCGATCCCTACTTCATCGACCCGCAGATGCCCGACGGGGTGCTCGGCTTGAGTTGGTGGGTTGGACGGAGAAGAGGGCGTTGATCGAACGAACGGCAGGGATCCCGAGGAGGCGGCCGCGCCGGACGCGAACTCGTCGCTCGTCCTCCAGTTGTTCGGCGCGATCGGCGGCCCTCGTTTCTGGTGCCAATGGCTGGAGGGGAGCAGCGACCCGCGTAGGTTCCCTCCACTCGTCGCCCATCACTCCGCTCGGCTTCAGAGAGCGGCCGCCACTACGCCACGGCTACAGAGCGAGTTCCTGGGCGAAGAGCAGCGCGACGACCTCTCGTTGCAGATTCGGCGGCTGTCTGCCCGACTTGTGCGGGCCGGCGAGCGCGGAGAACACCGTCCCGTTGGAGTGGCTGCCGGAGAGCCGCTCGCTCGCCCTTCCGCTTTCCACTACCGGCGGGAGCGCTACGACGGGGGCTTCGGGAAGGTGGACAGCGGAGTGCCGACCGTCCTGCTCCCGCACGAGGCGATGAGCGCCGTCTTCGAGGACGTGCAGCCCACGTGGGACTTCGACTACGGCCTTTACACGGTCGACTGCTCGAAAGCCGGCAGTCTGCCCGATTGGATCTTCTCGGTGGGCGGCCGCGACTACGCGATCCCCTCCACCGCCTACGTGGTCGACCTCCAGCTGCCGGACGGCCAGTGCGCCTTCAGCGCTGACGGCTCCGACGACGACACGACCGACTTTGTCTTCGGCTACGTCTTCTATCAACTCTGGTGAGTTCGTCGTGAAGCAAGCGTTTGATCGCGCGGTTTGCAGGTGCATCAAAATGGACATCGACAATCAGGCCATCAGCATCCTGGACGTCCTTCCGCAGGAGAAGTGAGAGGTGGTCGATTCATTGACGTGTTCATTCTGCTGCAATTAAGCGAATAATAGCAATTCTCAGTTGAGGAAGCAGTCACTCTTGAATGGCGGAAAAAATTCCCGTCCGTCGCCCACCTTATTCCGTTGACTGATCAAACGAAACCCGCGAGCGCCGTTTATTGTTTCAGCAGAATTGTTTTGGGCGGGGAGAACGCCGCCGCTCTCCTCATTCGATTCTCGTTTGTTCGCCTGAATGGCACGGCACTCCCTTTCGGTTTGTGGGCAAACGTATGCTCGCTTGCAACAGAAAGAACAAGAGAGTGGAGTGGGCTGGTTGAGCGGCGAAGTGGACCGAGGAATCGCCGGCAGCGTGAGGTCTTTTCTGCCGAAACGCCCAACCGCTGGTCGCTGGACGCAAGCAAAAGCACTCGCGGTCACCCCAACGCCGCAGGTGGGGAGGTCGACCGCGGCCACCACTCGCCCGTCCGTTCAGTTGCAGGCTTTCTGCTCGGCGAACACGTGCGTTTTTGGCTGCGATATTCACTTTGGCTGATTTTAGGCAAAAATGTCGACAGGAGATCGGGGAGAGGCGGGTGGGATTGTGGAAAGACGCCTTACTGTCGAAGAAACGAGCATCCCTAACAGATTTTTCTCGGTTTCTCATCGCCTCGGTTTCGCCCGAACGTACGTGCCCTCAAAAGGCTGCGGACCCGAACTGACCGCCGTCAACTACCTGCTGCAGGAAACACGGTTTGTAACAATTCTTTGAATCCACTCTCTGTTTTTCTAGAGCGCCAAAGCCGAAGGAACCGCTTTTACAAGTGCTAAAGAAAACGGACCCTCGAGCCATTTTTTCTGAGGCCGATTTCCTGCCGTTGACCGAAACGATCGGCGCGTTCGCGGTCGACGCCTACAAGACGCCTTTTACTTCTACAAGCTTCAGGCAAATACTGATTGCGGAGATGGACTACGAGAAAGCGTTTTACTCTCTTCGTCTAACCAAAACGAAAGACGCAATGCTGGTGAACGGGGCGTTCGTGTGCCGAGTGACTACCTCGAGACCTTCGGAATCGCTTCCTTACATCTCGGTTGACGAAAACATGCATCACATCTACGAATTCGACGAGCATTTCGCTTCGATCCGGCTAGTGACTTCTTTGCTGCGCCTATGGAACGTCCGATTTCTCCCCTTCCATCTATTCGAGCGGCATCTCTATTTCTTTTCTTGCACGGGCGTACTCAAAGCCGCTAAGGATTTGTACGAAGCGATGACTTTCGTGCACTCAGTGGAAGTGCAAACCGGGAAGCACGAATTGCAGAGACTGGGAGAACCCCCCACAGCTTTCGTTGAAATAGCGAAGGAGATCGGTGGGGGCATGCGTTTCGACGGCTGCTGGTTGGACCAACATTTCTACGCGAGTATCCACTCATCTGACTGCTGCCGAGGTCAGTAGATAGATGTTGCGGGCGGTTCACGCCCCGCAACCGACGACCATTCATCCCTTGTGTTCATCCCTCTGTAGTTTGTATTGTGGAGCGTCGGCGGAGTAATGCGGCGATCGGAGGGAAGACCCGCCCCCTCGCTTCGTCGCACCGCCGATCGCCCCGACGGGGAGTCGACCGCATGCGCAGCATGCGGGCCCGACCTCCGGGTTCCCCTCTCCTTGATTACGGTAATAAAGCTCTCACCTACTCATCGTGTGCTCTAACGAACTGACTCACTCATCATGGCGACACCCCCGTTGCATCTCCCAAGCTCCCAATCTTTCTCTTGCAACATAGAAGGTCTTCGAAAAGTAGTCCAATACTGTTTATTTCAGATGATTGGTCGTGCCCGCAAACGTACAAACGTTTCATTGGTCGTTTCGATCTTGCCTCCCGCTCGTGGTCCGAAGTTGTGGTGCGGCTTCGCTTCCCGTTTCAGTTGCTTCTCGAGAGCGGTGGCACACTCGCTCTCGATGATGGGCGCTTGTTTTTCCTCATGAGACGCGAAAAAACGGGTGGGAGATGGGGTGAACGCGAGTGGTGCAGCTTTTTGATAATTCTGTACGTATCGTGGAGCCGCGATTTTCGCATCAGGGCTTGTTTCAGAAAACCTCTCAGTCTGCACCAGTTAGCTCTGGAGTCGCTCGCCGCGGACGTCCGCTCGGCGAGCCAAAAACAGCGCCACCGACTGCCGCTTTTCGTCCGCCGTCTTCTCTTGTGTTGACCGACGGGCACTCGTTCGGATGGCCGGTTTGGAAGCGACGGACGATCGCAAGAAAAGCAGCAGCTAGTAAGGCGCCGTAGTCTTATTGTCCGTCTCTAGTCTTTGACCCACTGAATCGTTGTTTTCCGGCAGTTAATGGCTTGTTTGTTTAGTCGTTCGAAGACAGAAAAAGAGCCGTGAACAAGTAAATTCGTCTGGTCGCTGTTTTCATTAAACGAGAGAGCATGTTTTTGACCGCCGCTTTTCAATCCACCGAACAAACCTGGGATTCGAATGCCAATCAGCCGACCAATGGGGGAACACGCCGCCGAACGGAGAGACCGGCACGTATTAAAGCGGGCGGTCGAGAGGCAATTGACATCCTCCGCTCACTCCTCTCTTCTCTCCACTTGAAACATGACCCGCTCCTCCACGGCCGTCTTCGTCCTGCTGGTCGCCTTGACGGCCGCCCAGACCCTGACGAAGGACCTCCTCTCGGGGCTGCTTGGGACGGTGAACGGCGCGGCCGGGAACGCGCAGCCGGTGGTCGGCGAGGTCACCGGCCTGCTGGGCGGCTGCCGCCAGCCGGGCGCCCTCACGAAGATCGTTCGCTCCTACGAGTGAGCGTCCTCCACTACCTCGGCTCTCGATCCTCACGCAACTTCCGCCCTTCAACCCCTGAAATGAGTGGGCGGCCTGCTGGACGAGCTGCGCACTCTTTTGAACGTGCCGGCCGGCGTCGACCTCGGCGGCTTCCTGCAGCGCCTCCTGAAGGCCGTCGAGCAGCTCCTGAACGACCTGCTCGGCAACCTGAACGGCCTCCTGCGCACGCTCATGGGCGACGTCACGCAGCTCACCGGCGGCGTGCTTGACATCCTGAACGGCGTCCTCGACCAGCTGACCGGCCTGCTCGGCATCCCCGCGGGCGTTCTCCCGCTCGACTTCGTCCAGCAACTCCTGCCCCAGCTCGAGAAGGTCCTCGACTCGCTGCTCTCCGCTCTCGGCGGCTCCTTGGACTCCCTTCCGCTCTAAGCTGTGTGTTGCGCATTGAAATTGGTAGGAATAAATAAACAGGCCTCAACCGAGCAGACTTGTCCAAGGTCGGCGCACTAAGAACTCCCACACAACGTGCGGAAGGTCGAAGAAAGCAAATTTAGAGCAAATTTAGTCCACACTCAGCGGGTTTCCGCGGTGGAGCAACGAAGAAAGCAACTGCTTGCATTTGATGTCCGCTGCATTTCCCGTCGTACCCGCTGTGCCGAATACGGACGACGAGGATTTGTGGTTTGCGGATTGTATAGCGGATAGTCGACTCGTCGAATATCGTTGATCATTCGGCCAAGAGCACGAGCAAGTGGAACTGGAAATCACCACACAAAAGACGACCAAAAAGCAGGAACTAGTGACGCCAAAATGGAGTGGGAATGTCCTTCCCGCCTTTAATTTGTGGCCGTCGTGATCCTCCGACTACAAACCGCTGGCCCGAGTGGTGGGGTGGCAACTGCGGGCATTCGAACGAGGAGTTCACTCTACCGACCTTCTCTCCAGAATGATCTTCTCTTTGATTTGCTTGCAATACGCGACGATTGCGGCGGCGATGGGCGTTGCTGCCGTCCTCCAGCTGTTCCTCTTCTGCCGCCTTCGCAGTTCGGCGACCAAACCGGAGCTCTCGCCGCATTTGGAGGTGAACATCGTGTGCTGGATCTTCACCGATGTTTGCGGCTTCGTGAACGTCTTCCATTTGCTGCGCGTCAGCCAGAAGGAAGGTGAGAGAACGAGAGAAATCCTCCAGCAGTCGAATTGAAGGTCCGCATTCCACGGGGCCCATCTTCTGGACGGGCGCCTTCCTGATGGACTCGTTCGTGATGCTGGCCGTCTCGCTCGCCTTCTTGCTGCTCGACCGGATCCTCGTGATCCA
The DNA here is from genome assembly GCA_024699865.1 of Aphelenchoides fujianensis. Lineage (NCBI taxonomy): Eukaryota > Metazoa > Nematoda > Chromadorea > Rhabditida > Aphelenchoididae > Aphelenchoides > Aphelenchoides fujianensis. Next base: position 458,655 of record JAMPIO010000050.1, on the reverse strand, counting down.
CTTCGCCGTTCACTCGTTCCGCCGTCGCCCGCTGCCCGTTTGGTTGACCGTTGGGTTGATCGTCGTGTGTGGCGTCGCTCATTTCTCGGTCTACCCGCTGAACGCCTTGCCACTACCCGAAACGACGGGCGAGTTCTCCCTTCCTCTCGTTTATTTCTTTGTGCAGGGTGCGCCTCGATCTCCGGTTTTGTGCCGCTCGCCACGCGCTTCACAACGCGCGTGAGGGTCGAGATGGGCCCGCTCAAGCTGGGCTTGTCGATCAACTTCGTCTGGAAGTTCGCCGGCGGGAACGAGGCGAATCAACGCCGAAATCACCTGATCGCCTGCCTCGCGGTGGCCACCGAGCTGCTCTTCGACCTCCTGCCCACCGCCACGTACTCCGCGTTGAATGCGGCGGGCGTCGACCAGCAACCCTTCGGGCCCTACGTGGTGGTGAGTGGAGAGAACTCGCGTCCACACCCTTCTTTTGCAGCTGATGTACTCGTTTGACGCACTGGCGACAGCCGTCCTCTACAACGTCGTCATCCTCCGACGGCCCTCCCTCGTCTCCAATGCGAGCTGTTCGGTCGGCAATGCGGGCACAAACGCGGCGAACAACCGGACGGCATGAACGAGGGCATAAAGTTGTTAATTGCACGTAATAAACGAACAAAACACAAGATTGCAAGAGCTTTGTCGGTAATAAGCAAAAAAAGCTTCGGCAAGGCGACCAACCACTCGCTTTCGGCGCCGTGCACGTTGGCTTTCGCTTCGAGGCCGTGAGTCACGCAAGGGGCCGACGGGAACACGCGACACTCCGCCGTCCGGGTCGCGTCTGCCGCTCGCCCGATCGATCGGCGTTGCTTCTCGCGCGCATTTCGGCGGCTCTCCGCCGCTTTTTTCGCGTTTCTTTATCGTTTTGCTCGACGAATTCGTTGATTTCGGTTCGTTCCAGCGCCCTCCAGCAACCTCGGGCAAAATGGACGTGCTGCAACGCGGATTGGGAGAGGCCTTCAACGACGGGATTCACTGGTGTACGGGTTGTGTGGACGGCTCGTCGTGGATGGTAGTGAGTTTATTGGGGGCCGTCCACACGGGTACGTAGAAGGGAGGAATCGACGTGAAGAGAGCGGACCGGCCGGCAGGCCGGGGAGTAGGGAAAGCCGACTGACTGGCGGCGGGGCGGCAGACAGCGGGCAAGAGGGTGGCGGAATGCCAGAGTCGTGGCGGGTTACAAGCGAAGGCGAGAGAGTGTGGAAGTCGGGGAGACGGGGGCGAAGGACTAGACACAGGGACCGTACAACTGGGACTTTGTGGTGCAAGTGCGGGACGTCGAATACAAGGTACTCTTTTTATTTCTGTTTTATTGCGCATTCTCTTCGTTCAGGTCCTGAAGCTGATCGTCGGCATTCACTCGGAGGTGTTCCAGCGGATGTTCGCCGCGAACATGCGCGAGGCGGAAGAGGGCCGCGTGAAGATCACCGGCTACAAGCCGAAGGCGGTCGGCCACGCCCTCCGCTTCTGCTACACAGGCGAACTGAAGGCGATGAAGATGTCGAGACTCCTGGAGGTCTACCGGGCCGCCCACTACTTCCGAGTGCTCAGTTTGATTGTGAGTTGCGTGTGAGTAGTTCTGTTCTCACTCTGATTCTTCCAGGACGTGTGCAGAAAGCGTGCTGTCAACGAAATGGACACTCCGAACGTGCTGAAGTGGCTGGAGATCGTCTTCAAATACGACGACGAATGCCTGCAGGGCAGCCTTCTTTACTACGTCGTCGAAAAGAACGAGGAGATCCAAGCGTTGCCCGAACTGCCCGCCTTCTTCGAGCAGCACCCGCCGATCGCTCTGGCGATGTTCAGCCAGCTGGCTGACGACCGGAACATGGAGGTGGAGTCTCGTCGTCAACGGGAACAGCAAGCCGCAGAACAGAGAGCGGCCTGGTGGTCAGACGACGATTTTCCGTGATGGAACCGCAGACTATTCAACTGTTGCTTTTTTGTTGTTGATTTTTCGTTAATGTGCTCAAATAAACGAGATTCTGTTGTTTCCGTTGGGCGGATTGCAAGCGATTTCTTTGGAGAGTTGCCGCGTGTTGAAATTTATGATCGATTTCGATGTTTCCGTCTTGTTTATGCATCGCTTTGTTCCCGCAAACAATGGAACGATGGGTGTACCAGCCGGTTGAGCATTCGGTTCGATTACTCCTTCGGGGCCTACGGAACGACGTCCATGATGCTGATCGCCTGATTGTCCACGTCCATCTTGATGCACCTGCAAGCCGGCAGTTCAGTCCAATCAATCAATCGAACTCACCAGAGCTTGGCGAAGACGTTGCCCAACACAAAATCGGTGGTCTGGACATCGTCGGACATCGCGATGCTCAACGCGCACTGCCCACCGGGGAGCAGCAGGTCGACCACGTAGGCGGAGGAAGGGACCGCAAATTGCTTCCCGCCGATCGTGAACACCCAGTCGGGCAGACTGCCGGCTTTCGAGCAGTCCACCGTGTAGACGCCGTGCTGCCAGTCGTAGGTGGGGTTGGCGTCAGAGTGGACGGCGAGGTAGCCGTCCCAGGGCACGAAAATGAGCGGAACTCCAGTGTCCACCTTTCCGCTCCCCCCGGAGAACTGTTGGCCTTTGTACGTGAAGTGGTCGACGTGGAAGGCGAGCGAGCGAGTCTCGTCCTGCCACTCCAGCGGGAACGTGTTCTCGAGCGTCGCTCCTTGGCAATAAGCGGGCAGGCAGCCGCCGAATCTGAAGCGAACGATGATTACTGATTGCTGCGTTCTTCTTCTGTTCGCCTCACTCGGTGATCGCGGTATACGCCCGGCCGTGCTCTAAACGAGCACTGGAATAAAGGAGCCGTTAAGGCGAGAAAAAACCATCGCTGACGTCTTCCAGCCGCTGGCACCAGTACCGCTCGCGATTGGGGAACTCGCGGAAGAGGTTGAGGATGGCCGACGAGTTCTCGTTCGGATTGGCCGCATCCGCGGGGTTCCTAAGGGATAATTTGGTCGGTCTTTTCTTCTCCTCTCTCCTCACCAACTCAAGCCGAGAACGCCGTCGGGCATGGTCGGCGAAAGCGAGGCGGGATCGTAGACGCCGTTCACGACGCCTGCAATCGCATGGAACGAGCGATGGAATAGAGGAAACGAGAGTTGCACTTACCGAATCGCTGCGTAGTGTTGAACTCGGTGCCGAAATCGAAGAGCTGAAACGAACGTTGAGAAGGGAGCGATGAGAAGTGTGGAGTGGTTCGTTCTTGTTTGTCCGCATCCCCACCATTTACCCTTTTGCTCACCCCGACCACACCGTCGTACGCCGATCCAAACACCTCAAGGTCGCCGCTGAACGCGTGGTAGTCGCCGACTAGCTGCGCGGTGGAGGACTGGGCGGGGTCGAAGAACGTTTGATTGGCGAGACGGCCGGGGTAGTCTTTGGCGAGAACGAACAGGGCTTCCGACCCGCTCTCCAGCGAGACCGTGTAGTCGACGGCTGAAAGCAGGGAGTCGGCGAAAGAAGAAAAGAAGACGAACCGGGAGTCCCAACGGAGAGAACGGTGAGGACGGGAGCGTCCGGGTAGTTCGGGAAGTAGTCCTAAACAGGCATTGCATTGGTGCTCTGATTTCTTCTCCTCACCTTGTGCGTTTTCCGCATCTGCCGGTGGTGTTCTTTGAGCTCGACCGCCGTCCATTGGCGCTGCTTCCCATGCAGAACCAACGGTTTCTTGTCGACGGTGGACGCTGCGGAGATGACGGAGAGGACAAAGAAAACGAAGAGAAAATTCATTTCGTTCGTAGAACAGGGACGGATGTTGAAAGTTCGCTGGAAGCGCTTATAGCGGGCAAAAAAGAATGGCAAAAGTGAGGGCGAATGGCCGTCGATCACTGGTCTCAATGGTTGGTCGGGTCAACGTAGCCGCAGAAGGTCGGGCAAAAGGAAAGTGACACACTTTGACCCGTTAAGGAGCGTCTGCTTAGTGTTGAAGACGGCGGCCACTCCGATTCTCGAAGCCCCGACCGCTGCTTATCACTTCGCTTTGTCTGGCGCTTCTTTGTGGAAAGTTCCGTTCGATTGCTGTCTTCCATGAACAGACGGTTGCAACCAGGAAAAGTAACGAGTAAAGCGGAAATCAAGATGGCAGACAATGCGGCTCTGCGGCGGGAAAGTTTGTAAAAAGTCCTTGATTTCGGTCATTCGATCAATGTGCAGAGAACTCAAAAAAGGGAAGCGGAGAGAAGGCTTCTGATAAGCGACAGACGGTCCGCTGACGTCAATCGTGCGTTCGAAAAGCGATTGGGTCCGGAACAAGCTCGCGATCGCTCGCCGAACGAATGATGTCAGCATTCCATTCACCTGATTTCCATCCTATTTTGTTCGTTTTCGTATTCTGTTTGTGATTAAGCGCGCGCGGGATCGCAGTCGTTTGAAGAACAGGTGTTTATTTTCGAGCAAACGAAAGCGGGGGCTGCCTACCAAGCGATCAAAGAGCAGCCCCACCCTCACCGATCACAAGCGGCGTCGGTTTTGCGCAACGGCGTCACTCGGCGCGGGCAGGCGACCCGGTGGTTCCCGCTCGCATTTGCGTTCAGTTGAGGGCTGGCGGACTGCCGCGCGTTCTGCCCGCTGTCTTTCTCCCGCTCTAACGCTTGAAATGGGCGCCACCGCTGCTTCTGCCTTCCTCCTCGAATCGCTCGCCTCCACGTTCAACGACGGCGAGAACGGGGACGTCGTGGTCAAGTGCGGCGAGGTCGAGTTCAAGGCACGTCCTCTTTTTTTCGCTATCCACTCATTTCTTCCGTTAAGGTCTTCAAGTTCGTGCTGGCCGCCCACTCGCCCGTCTTTCGGCGGATGTTCGGCGGCGACATGCGCGAGGCGGCCGAAAAGAAGCACGAGAGGACCGCCTACTCTGCCGCCTGTATGGAGGCCGTCCTCCGCTTCTGCTACACGTGCAAACTGGACGAGTTGGAGGAAGAGGGTCTACTCGACGTGTACAAGGCCGCCCACTTCTACCAGATGGAGCGACTGCTCGTGAGTTCTGTCCATTGATCTCATTCATTTGCTTGTCGCTTAGGACGCGGTGCGAGAGAAGCTGCCGCTTTCTGCTGCGAACTTTTGCAGTCGCTTCGAGTTCGCCGTCGCGTTCGAAGACGCCAAACTCAAAGCGAAACTGCTCGACTTTTTTGACGAGCACCGCACGAGTGTGATCAACAGCCACGGCTTCCTGCAGTTGGTCCACGAACCGCCGGACGTCAACGCGGCGTTGTGGGAGCGGGTGGGCGCTTCCGATGACCAGCAACAGCTCCTTGCGAGCGATCTAAAGCGGAAGTTTGAAAGTTCTGATGACTCGGATGACTCGGACGACTCCAACGACGGTTCAAACGTGTCCGTTAGACAACAGCGACCTCGCTCCGTTGACTTCGCGTTGTACAATTTTCTCCGCGATTAAGATAGGACTGAATTAAGACGTTCGTTGAAATTGTCGCTTGTTGTTGAATCAAATAAATGGACATAAAGGGTGTTGAGAACGTTTGTGAAACAGGAAAAGAAATTTCAACAGAGAGCGGCCCGATTTGTTCCTAGCTAATGAGCGAAAGAACGTTCCTTCGAATCTTGAATGCCCCAACGCTCGCCCGTGTGACGTCAGCGTTCGACCTTTCGGAAATCCCAGCCCGAGAAGTCGGCTTTGTCGAATTCGCTGAGTTTCGCGTGGAACTTTCCGTGCGCGAGTGAGTAACTGAACAAACGATGAAAATGAGAAGCTCGGAGCACTCACTTCGAAGTGCGGAACGATCAGCAGGCGAGCGAAAACTCGTGGAACTCCTGCTGCAAGCCGCACTTATCCTCGGCCGCCCTGCAGATCACGAGTTCGCCCGTTTTAAAGGCGTCCGTCTTGGTCAACGGAAAGCGAACGGCGACGTCCACTGAATTCCAGGTTCAAGTTGGAGATCGCTTGTTCCCCGTCGTCTGCCGGCTGTTCGCAAAGGCCTGCAGGTCTCCGAACTTGGGAACGAGCCGTCATGCTAGTTTCTTTTATTCTCGCTAGGCGGCCCGAGTTCATTCAATCGGGATCAATGCTCCGGTTTTTCCTCGAAGCGGGCTCTAGCGGCCGGCGAGCGATTGGGAGGCGGGATGACTTTGGAGATGCCGATCGCCTGGTTGTCGATGTCCATCTTGATGCACCAGAGCTTGTGGAAGACGTAGCCGAACACGAAGGGCGTGTCCTCGAAATCCGTGCTCTTGGCGCTCCACGCGCACTGGCCGTCGGGGAGGAACAAGTCGACCACGTACGCGGTGGAGGGGACCGCGTACTCGTTGCCGCCCACCACAAACACCCAGTCGGGCAGACTGCGGGCCAGCGAGCAGTCGACCGTGTAGAGCCCGTAGTTCCAATCGAAGGTCGGCTGCACGTCGTTGTAGACGGCGAGAAACGAATCGTCGGGCAGCGCGATTTGCGGCTCTCCGGTGTCCACCTTCGCGTAGCCTCCGCCGAATTGCTGCCCCTTGTACGTGAACGAGTCGATCGCAAAAGCGAGGGCGTTGAGGCCCATGCTGCCGGCCCAAATCAGCGGGAAGGTGTCAGCGGCGGTCATCGGTTCGCAGTAGTCGTCCAGGAAGTAGCCGAAACTGCAAGCAAAAACGACGATCGATTCATCCGCTTGCTCTCAACCACTCACGCAACTTCCAGGTCGTAATCCCGTCCGTCTTCTAAAAGGGGAGACGAATGAATAAAAAGCGATGGAAGAGAACGAATCGGGCGTCGAGTCGTCCGCAATCCACTCGACCCAATAGCGGTTGGGCTCCTGCCACTCCTTGAAGAGGTTGATGATCGCCGACGAGTTCTCGTTCGGATTGGCCGCATCGGCCGGGTTCCTGCAGGGTGCAGCGGGTGGGTAGAGGATTTAATTCAGCTGCTCTGCACTTACCAGCTCATTCCGATGACTCCGTCGGGCATTTTCGGATGCGCGTAAAAAGGACTGTAGACGTCTGTTGCCGCACCTTAAAGCAAGAGTTTCGTCAACTACTGTCAAGTCACTCACCGAATCGTTGCGTGGTGTTCTCTTCAAAGAGGAAGAGCTGAAGCGAGCATGTGGTCTAATGCGAATAACGCTGCTTACTCCGACGACATCGAGGTAAGTCGTGCCACTCGCTGCAATGTCCCCGCTTGCGCCGTAGTACGTTTCGCCCGTGTTGACCGAAGTGGAGGAGAGCTGGGGATCGTAAAAGGACTGATTGGCGGCACGGCCGGGGTAGTTCTTGGCGAGCAGGAAGAGGGCACCCGTACCATTCTCCGTTGCGACGATGTACTCGACGGGAAGAAGGAGCTGGAATGAAGCCTACCCGACGTTCCGACGGTCATGTACGTGGGGATCGGCGCGTCCGGGTAGAAGGGGACGTAGTTCTGAACAAGGAAATGCGAGAACACAACGCATGCCGCCCCCCTTGTGTATCTTGCGCATCAGCCGGTGGTGCTTCTTCAACTCTTCCGCCCTCCATCGTCGTTGTTTGGCGTGCAAAGTGCGGCGCTTAGCGTCTTTGCCGGCAGGGGCAGCAAACACAAAAAGGAAAAGGACGAAGAAGAAAAGAGCGAAGAGTAATTTCATTTCGGATGACCGCAAATTAGGAATGCACAGTTTTGCCAGCCATTTTATGTCTGGGCAAGAGCTAGACGAGTGCTCGCTTGTTGTCGGCTGCTTGCTTCTGTTCGCTGAGCAGGACGAGAGGCGTTTTTCTTGCATTGAAAGCGGTGAGTTGCGCTCTTATCAATTCACGGACGTCTGCCGATTGCTCCCGCATTGACGGTTTTCAATTTAGCGGACAAAAGACGAGTCGTTGTGAGTTTTTGGGTGGGCTTTCTGCCTGCTCTCCGTCTCGACTCCTCGACCAAAGTTGTGACTGACGTCAGCGCGTGAGCTTTGTGAACACGTTGGGACGACAAGCGATGTGGTGCGATGTACGAAGAGCCGAGTGAAAGGCAGATTCGTTTGGGTCTGTGCGCCCAAGCATTGTACGACCTTCCACTTGCTTTTCGTTAGTGGGGAAGTCGCCTTGCGATTCCTTCTTCGAGTCACCTGCAAAAGGGGACGGACAACATGATTGCCGAGGCGGAGGAGCGGGCGAAACGGCAATTGCGGGAACGATCGGAGAAGCCGCCGGTAATGATTTTGGATTGCATAAGGCCCGCTCGTTTGCAGCCAAGTGGACCGAAATTCAAAGCTTTCCGCTCGTGCGCGGAGCAGTTCGAAAAGCCGGCGGAGCAGCAGGCGGCCGATTGGCGGCGAGTGGTGGGGGAGCCTTTTCGCAATGGTCGGCGCCCTGCAGAACTTTCCCGCCTTCCGCGCCGCCTTCAACTGCCTTCTCGGTTCGGAGTACGCGCTCGCCGTCTCCTGCCACGCGTGGGCCACCGAGCCTAAGGCGGTCAGCCCGTGAGGGATGGTGCATGGCTTGCTTGATGCATCGTTTTAAATAAAAGCGGCTCCGCTTCTTCAACGCTTTGAAGACTCTGACCAGGTAAGAAAAACTACGTTTCCAATGGAGGCACGGAGTCATTCGCAAGACGTTGAATGCAAGACAATAGATTTAATTCAAACAGCCGTCATCGGGCATAGCAACAAGGTGTGGCACTGGTGTTTGGGGTCGATTTTGTTCCCGTCCTTCACGTACTGCTCGTGAATGGTGGCCTCGCGCTTGTCCGTAAGCATTTGCGTGACCTCTTCTTTGCAAGCGGTCTCGCTATGATGAAGCCACACTTTCAAGCACACTTTCTGCAAAGAAGCCACTGGTGTCCCTTAAATCCTTCTCAAACTCACGATTCCCGCTTCGATCAACGTCTCTCGGGTGAGCGGCTTGCTTTCGAGGGACCTTTTTACGATCTCGAAATACTCTGCGCAATGGTCGCACAGGGCCCCTCTCCCATCGGCTGCAGGTCCAAACGGCAGGTTGGCGGTCAGAACTGCCGAGTGGCGGCCCAAGAAGCGAAGGGCGGCTGCCGTGGAAAAGAAGACAGAAACGAGGAGGAGAGCGAAGGGAAGCCGCATTGGATCGAATGCTGAACGGAAGAATGACGAGGAACGAAGAGGCGTTTCCTGCCCGCACCTTCCTTTGATGGTCATTCGTTTGAGCCGTCTGAAAGGCATCCATAATCATGAGGTGCGTTGATTTACGACCGGTTTCATGAGGTGGAATGGAAATATGAACTCGCCCGCCTGCAAGTCCCACCAGCGGCCGTCACCGACCTCCGACAGGAAGCGTTCTGCTTGATCAAAGCATTGGCGAAGAAGCCATCGGTTTGAAACAACGTGAGTCCGTCCTGTTCACTCACTCTCTTCATCATTCTTACTGCAGTTCGAACGGCAATTCGAAACGCCGCCGCAACCTCCGCTTTTTTGGCGCTGCGCGTTCCGCGCGCCGAGTGGACAGCGAGCAGTCTGGACGACTGGACGTCTTTCGCGCTGGAGTCCTCGAGCGGCGATCACTTCCGGCTGTTCGCCAAGCCGCCCGGCCGCCCACTCGCCCGCCGACTCGTCCGGGCGATCGGCCCGCAGCATTCGTGCGCCCAATTGATCCAATGGGTGGTCGAGAACGCCGAATCTTCTGTTCTAATCGTCGGGCGGGCGGTCGAAGCGACAGACGGCGACCGAATCACCATTTTTGCTGAATATACCACTCGTGTAGAGCGAAGTGTGGGCAGAATCCGGCCGGAGAAACGGCAATCGGCGTCGTCTTTCTCGGTTGCGTCTTTCGCTATTTTCGCTGCTGACCGTGCGCCAAAAGCGTTGCATTAGAACACCTGTTTATTCACTCAAAACGGAAGAAATGGAATGCAATTCAAGGGATCAAAAGAGAAAGAGCGATCGAATGACCGCCGGAAGTTGGCGCCGTTCGCATTCGCTCTTCTCGCGCACCTTTGCGGCGATCGACACCAACGCCAGATTTCGCAGTCGAGCCGGCTTTCTGCAAGACGCCCACGAGTTTGGTGTGCGGACGAAAGAACTCACAGCGCGATCGAAGTAGTGGAGCAGCCGGACGGCCACGAACTTTCTTCGCTGAGCTGCGCAAGAAAAGTTAGCCGATTTCTGCCTTGCGGGGACGTTAACGAGCAGTTCAGGCGTTGTTGCTGGTGGAGCGGCGGATGGACGCGCATCACCACTTCGGACCACGTGCGCGAAGCCAGAGCGAAGCGGCAAACGAATTGGTCCATCGGGCCGTAGCTGTCTGAAAGCAAACGCCGTGTGTTGTCTTGCTTCCAACCACTCACCGTTCCACAAACCATTGCCGTCGTGGAAGCCGACGCACGCGAAGAAGTGTTGCTCCACCCAATAGCCGTGAGAACGGAATCTCTCGATTTGTCCCCAGTCTTGCACGGTCTTTAGGAGCGGATGACTGCCCACTTTCTTCACACGCAGCTCGCCACTTTCCAGGTCGAGTGTGTGCAGAGAAAACAGCCCATCGACGAAACTTCCAGCGTCTTGCGAAGAGAAGACCTCGTTAAAGGCGTGCAGTTGGCCGGCAGAAAAGAAAAAATCGGAGTCCACGAACACCGAACGGTAGGGCAGCGTTTTGATCAGAGAGATCGAAGCGAATTGCTCGTCGAATGCGTAGAGAGGAGCCACCTGCCCGCGGCGGAATTCGGGGGCGAAGAGCACGTAGCGCCCGTCCGCCATCACTCGTCGCGGCCATCGGACGTGCTCGATTTGCATCACGTCTTGCGCTCTCGGCAGGCGGACGTTGTACGAACAGTTCGCGTAGTCCACGTCCGCAATGAACACCGCTCGGCGCGGTCTGTCCCCAACTTGCCGCGGTTCGCGCGTCACGTAGAGCACGAGCATCGCGAGCGTTTCGGTCAACGGCAGGAAGGCGGGACGGCGAAAGTGACGAGCTCGAAGATCCAACTGCTGGATCACAGTCGGCAGAGAACGCTCCGGTTTCAAGGCCCTAAAAAAGTGGAAGTCTGAACGCTGCACGAAAGAAGCCCTTACGGACTTCCTGGAGCACATAGTTCAACGCAACCATGTCGCTTTCAAACGAACCATCTGCGAAATTCGGAAACCCGATTCCCAGGCGATCGGAAACAGGCCTGACGGGAGCGTACACTGTCGCGTTGTCGACATCAAGGCATCGATCCACAATCCTTCCGTTCCCCGTTTGATTAATGTGAGCGAACATCTCGGTATGCCTGTAATCAAGCAAATAAAAAGAGCGAATGGAACCTCGGCGGCCGCTCGTCGCGCACCCACTCGATCGAGTGAACGCCGCCCGCACTGCGCGGTTGGAAGGAGTGACCACAAGTGAACTCGGTCGCGTTGTGCGGATCGTGTGTTCGCAAGTGATCACTCGCCGCTCACTCTGCCCTGTGCTTTCCGGACGCAAGCTCGAGCGATCAAGAGTGGAGGGCGAGCGGAGACACACGAGCGACGAGAGCGAGTGGCTCAAAACGCGGTCTTCTCGTCGACCGCTCGCCTGCCCGCCCGCATAACAACCCGCCGCTCGTTAACTTCTCCGGTTTATTGGCCCAAATTTGAGGTTCGCACGAGCTTCCCGCCCTCCGCGGAAGGAATTTGAGGACATCCGACCTTCGCGGTTGGACACACCAAAAGAAAACGGGTTTTGATCCGTTTATTCACTTACGCAATGAATCAGCAAATTCTATTCACTGTACGCGATCACCACTCGTTCAGCAGCCACTCATGCGCGAACTCCCGCATGAGGACGGCTGCTCGTCGGCGGCCGGTCGCTTTGGAAGCGGAAGGCGACGCGGAAGGCGCCCATCAGCGTGTTCAGGAGGAGAGCGGCCGGGAGGCGCCACAGCCGCTCGAAGTCGAAGGGCACGTCTGCCGGCCGCAGCGCTTCGCGGAGCGCCCCGAAGTACTCGCGCCGCAGCGTCGCGTCTGTGTTCAGCACCGGCAGGCGCACAAGATCGAAGGCAGGCGGTTCACGGCAAGATCAACAACTAAAAAATTTTGGACACCAACAGCCAGTCGATGATCGTGCGGAGCTTCCCCTCGACCGTCCGCCCCACCACGTTGCTGTCCCCACAGGTCGCCGCAGACGAGCACGGGACACACGCCTGCAAGCAATGAGGAGCGAGGAGGACGGGCAGGACTCCCGGTTTGCACGCGAGTTGAGGGGGCGGCCACGAAGTCCGGCCGGGCGATCGCTTTGGCCAGCTTCTCTGCAAACGACGAGAAAGCGAGTGAAAGAGCGGGAAGAACGAACTGCCGTCTTATTGTTCCAGCTTGGCGTTGATCTGTCGTTGCATGTTGCCGAACGGGTCCTTCTCCGCCTCTTCCTTTTCACCCTTGTCCTTCTTGTAGCGGGAAGGCGTGCAATCGGACCATCGGTCGCGCGCACTCCCGCAGCAGGGCGGGCGTGAACGAGCGGTCGAGCGGCAGGTTGGCGGCGCCGTCCGCAAATTCCACGAGCACAAAGAGGCGAAGTCACGATGGTCGCCGAGCGGCTGCAGCAAGAAGCGGCGGCATTCATTGCAATCGCAAAAAGAAAAGGACTGATTGTGAGTGCCCGCGGAATGCAATGCGCCTGTTTATTCACGTCTTGTTTTCAAACAAGCGGCGATCACAGCAGAGGAACGGGCCAGTCACTGCAGGGAGACGGAACGAGGAGCGACTCTTGGTGGGCGTCGAAGTCCGCCGTGAAGGCGTGCGGGTTGATCTTCTGGACGAACGGGATCGCAGCGGTGGGGCAGCTGGAAGAAGCGATCGGGTGAATAGGCCGACAGCGCTTTCAACTCACTCTTCGTCGGTCTTCGTGCCGTTTGTGGCGACGACGTGCAGAGCGCCGTAGAGTTGCACGAAGTCGTGGGTTACCTGCTCAGGGCTATTTGCACACGCTTTTTGGATGCGGCAAAACTGGTCGTTGAAGTCGCCAAGGAACCTAGCAACAAAAATTGCATGCACTCCCTGTTCAGCACTCACGTGCAAACATTCTTCCGATTCTCCTTGCTGAGCGGAATAGAAGCGTTCAGGCGAGGATCCTTCTTCCACTTCAAGCCAGTAAGCGCCTTCAGGCACTCGTCGTCGTACTCCTTCTTGCCGTGCACCGCTTCGAACACCGCGGTGTTGGCGAGCAGAACGAAGTCCCCGTAGCCCGCTTTTGCAGAGCAGATAGCTTCGATTTGAGGACTAAGCAAAAAGCGTTTAAAAAAGGAAAGGATACAAAAGTACTTCGTTTCAGCCGTGATGTTCACGTGATGCGCGGTCTCGTTTGCGATGCAGGGCTGAATCTCGCGGTAACTGCAAAAAACCGCTATGTTCGTATTAAGCGTTAACTAACTGTTTCGAAATGAGCTGGAAAAGGTCGATCACAATCGATTGCGGAACGAGGTCGAGGTCCTGGTTGGGAAGAGCGTTTGAGCCAAGCAATCGACCGCTTCAAGAAATTACGAGACTGACTGGAACTCTCTTCCCCACTCACCTCCATTCGTTCGCATCCAGCGGAACTGCGGCGATCGTCGGGATCAACAGCACGAGCAGGAAGGCGTACATTTCTCGTCGAATTAGAGGAAGAAGAGTGAAGCAACCGCCCGAATCAGCCCGTTTTATCCGCTTTTTTTTCGCGGTTGCTGAATGGCGGCACTCCCGTGAATCAGCGCTCTTTTGTCTTCAATACGCGACAACAAACGGTGAATGCGGAGGCAATTCAAAGCGAAGAACACGGTTAAAGGAAACCGTAAAAACAATGAAAGACATTCGAGGCACTCGTGGTATTCGCTTCCGCTCGTCAATCACCAAGCCAAAGAAGAACAATCTACCGATGACTAACAAAAGGAACTGGGCTTTGAGATGCGGGTTGCTCGTTTCACTGGCGCCAAAACACTGGCAATTTCTAACGTCAAGCGAGGTTGTTTGATTCAAATGTTCCACTCCCGTCCACGACAAAGCGCGCGTTTTATCTTTCAAACGGAAAGCGACCGATTGGGCGTCAAACCGCTGATCAGGCGTTCCTTTGTTGCTGACGCGCCCAAAAACAACATGATTTTTTGTCTTCCTTCCTCTTCGATCCATCCAAACAACCGAGTGGGCGACAGTCAAGTGTTTATTGAACCACCAAATCACTTCGAATCAATGGGAAAATGAGAGCAACAAAACGGAGAACTCAGACGTAGGAGAAGGCTTGTTTCTTCTCCTTTTGCTCGTCCCACAACGCGTCGCTCAGCTTCGCCAAGCACTCGCTGATGCCGTCAGACACGCAGTAGGTGACGAAATTGACGAGCAGACGGCCCGTCGCGTCCGAGGCCGCTTTTCCGGCCGGCAGTCCCCACTCGCCCGTCCAGTTGAAGTAGAGCACGAGCACGTAGAAGAAGGCCGTCCACTTGGCCACCCACACGGAGATGCTCTAAAAAGCGCTCGGCTATTGAGACGAACAAGTCGAAAGGAGAACTCACGTAGAAACAGGTGGCCGGCAGCAGGAACACGAAGCAGCGTTTGTGCACGGCGATCACGTTGAGGAGGTGGATCACGAGCAGCACGAAGTACGAAGCGGGGACGAGCGTCTCCAAAACGCCCGCCTTCCACGAAGCCGCGTACGCGTTCAGGACACGCGGGACGCTCTCGTAGATCCCGAGGCTCGTCATGATCACGCAGAGCAACGACCAGCCGAGCACGCCGTACTGAAACCCGCTGATGAGGGAGGAAGAAATGAAGAGAACCCACTTCCAAGCGCGTCTTCGTCGTGGCGCTGATCGGCGGCTTCGAGTCGGCGGCCAGCGGCGCGATCACCTTCGGTTCGTTCGGGGTCTTTTGCTCCATTTCGGCGGTGATCGATGAGGTTGGGGGAAACGAAAAAAACTGAAAGGACGAGCCGATCAATTGCGAACGCCAAACGAAATTCGCGAAAAGAAGCGGAGGGGGAAGACGGAATGCGGCAGACAACCGGCCGGCCGCTTTGCCTCGCTCGTCCACTGCGGGGAACGCCGACCGGCCGACCGGCAAGCGGTGATCGGCGGCCCCTCTCCGCCAAACGGGCGGGAAAGAACAGACAGCGTGCAGGACGCACACCTCCGCGCGTCGGGCGGTGCGGGGGTTTCAGCGGGCATCCTCGTGCCCCGGTCGATTTCGAAAGCAAACAGGCAACCGCTTTCGTTCAACGCCTTCAACGGACCAATACGGCGTGTACGTTGCCTCGGCATTCTGTGCCGTCAAAACTCGTAAACAACACGGCGGCCAGGCGTGTTTACCGCCCATCTTTCCGACAAAATTCGAATTGCGGCGGGCGGCGAGGGCGTCTGCCCGATGACTCACCTCTCGCCGCCTGCCGACCGGCCGCCCGGCATCCGCTTTCCCACCGCTCCGCCGTTTTCCATTCGTTGCTTGCCGCCTATTTGACGCGCACGTGTTCGACGGGAAGAAGACGGCCGTCTGCCTCCCGTTTTTTGCTCATTTACTGCCGCGGAGTCGGCGCGTTCGTTTCCCTTGTGGTCGCGCGTCCTTCTCCTCTCCGCTTTCCTCATCCGTTCGTTCTTGCAGGCGTCCTTCGCCTACCGAAGCGATGTCCGTCTGCAAACACCTGCCGCACGGGACGACACTCATCAAGTGGCGCGTGGACGATTTCGACGAGAAGTGGAGCGGGTCCATCCGCGGCAACGAGTGGTGCTCCGACCTCTTCACGACCAACCTCAAAGACAACCCGCAGTGCTGCCTCTTGTTCCGTCCGCCCGTCAAGCACGTCGCCTACTCCGCCGAGTACCCGCGACTGGCGGCCTCTGACGACGACTTCTACTACGGCCGTGTGATCGCGCTGTGCTTGGACGCCGCCCCAACCATCAAGATGACCGCCTGGATGGAGACCGCAAACGGCGAGGTTGTCGGGCAGGAAGGTCGGTTATTCCTTGCCCACTCCGCTTTCTACTGTACTACGAATGCTTTCAGAAAGCGACGAATCGAATGAGATCCAGCTGCAAGTGGACGCGATCAAGCAGCACTCCACGGCCAACGTGATGTTCATTTGCTGCGAGATGCGGACGGACACGTGGGCCCACGTGGACCGCTCGAACCCCGAACGGAACGGCGACATCCAAACGATCGATCGCTCTACGGCGCCGTTGGAGTTCGAATGGCAGACGACCTACCCGTTCACTCGTGAAGAAAGCCCTGTGTTTTCGATGTACAGAACGAAGCAGAAGTTCACGTTGAGCTTCTCCTCCAACACGTCGCGCTTGAAGCTGAACAACGGCGATGTCCAATCTGCCGTTCCGTTCCACTTCGAATGGTGGATCGAGAACACCAAGGGAGAACGCACGTACAAGCGGGGTATGTTCTTTCATTCTCCTTCTCTTGATCGTTTCAGCTTGCAGCGGGCACCTTGCGCTTGTTCGCGGGCGGCGTGTGCTACTTGGACGCTGTTGAGGACGACGGAATGGTCTCGTTCTTCGCGGATGGCTCCGCTCTCGTCCGCTTGAACCTCCGCCCGCTCCGTGCTCCTTGCGCCTGTGCGATCCAAGTCGGAAGTGGACTCGCGAATCCCATGGACCGTGCGGCCAAATTCCTCGCAGCTCACTTCAACGACGAGACGTACACCGGAGGCGTTCAAGTGATCGCAAAAGGCGGCATCGTCTTCCACGTGAGTCCCTTTCTTTCACTTACCATTTCAACCCCGTCGTTTGCAGGTGATCAAGGCCCACTTGTGCGCGCAGTCGGAGGTCTTCCAGCGGATGTTCGGGCACAAGGAGTCCAAAGAGAGCAGCGAGGGGAAGATCGTGATGGACGACCTGGAGCCGGCGGTCGTCGAGGCGATGCTCCGTTGGATGTACACGGGCAAGGTGGACGGGCTGAAGGATCTCGACGCTGCTCTCTACGTGGCTGCTCATCGCTACCAGCTGGTCGGACTCCAGGTGAGCGGAAATGAAACATTACTCCTCTCATCCTTCCATTTGATTGCAGGAGCTGTGCGTCGAGAGCATGGCGACGAACTTCTCTGCGGACACGATCTTCGACTACCTCCAGCTCGCCTTCACCTACGACAATCTGCCGACTTTCAAGCAGGAGACCGTCGACTACGCGCTCCGCAACATCGAGAAGATCATCAAGGAGGAGCGCTGGAATCAATTCGCTGTTGCTCACATGGACATCGTGAACGAGCTGCTCCTCGCCGCCAAGCGCTGAGCGCCATTCTTCGTTCTTTTTTCTCAGTTGTTGTCCGTCCTGTTGTTCTTGAAAGACGATAAAAATGTGAACGTTCTCTTGTTCGTTGGGAGAAAAGCGGGAGTTCGTCTTATGTGCGTTCGTCAGGAAGTCTAAAGTATTGGGGCTGGTCGGCGAATAGATGCATCGACTCGCGGCTCCATTGTGCGCGCTGCCCGGTTAATGAATTCTTTGACAGTAAGAGACTTTTCATTTGCACAAGAATGCTCGATGACTGGAGGATTTCCATCAGAACGCATTTCAACAGCTTCACAAAGCTCATTTAATCAAGAGGTCGCAGTCGAAAAGGCATCAGAAAAATGGACGTTTCGTGGACGATCCTCTTGTGTCTTTTGCTCGTGATCGGCGGAGAGGCCGACCCATCGCCCTGTTTCTCTGAGCAAAGCGCAAAAGTGTTCGTTAAACTTCTCCACTCTCCAGCTTCTTCTCTCGTTTAGTCAAGTGAACACGAACACGGAGGCGTGTGCGCAGGGCTGGGGTCAAGCCCACCTCCAAATGGCGAACGTGAGCATGAGCCGGCGGTATATGACGAATCCGCTGATCACGCTGGAAGTGCACGCGAAGAAGGTCGATCCCGTCTACTTTTTTGTGGGTTTCCGCCCCTGCCTGCTGGCCTTTGGGATGAATTCACCGGACGAGGTCTTTCTGTGGGGAATATGTAAGGATAATTCCGTCCACTCCGTTTATTTCGTATTGCAGACAGAATGGGGACAGGACTGGAGCCCGGGTTCGAAATGCAGAAGTTCTTTAACCAAGCACCAACCATTCAAAAGTTCTCGTTTAGAGTACATCTTCCGGTGACCGTTTACGGCGGCCCAGGGGAGAACATCACCGTGGAAGGCTGGTGCTACCGTCCGATTCCTCTGAACTGCGCAATCGATCTGCAGCGCAAAGGCGACTCGTGGTTGGCCGAGCTGGAGTACGCGGCGAACCAAACGCTTCCTTTCTTGTCCGTTTCATTAGTGAGTTCAAAAAAGAGCGGAAAAGAGGAATTGTTCGAATGTTTAGCCGGACACATCCATCGTTCATTGATCGCAACGGAAGAATGCTCGCGTTCTCTTCCTTCGTTACTTATTACTGATAAATCTGGCATCAAGCACTTCCTTTTCATCTGTATTTCAATAACAACAAGCACTCGTTCGGCCGGGTCGTTCGATAAGTAACGGGAACACGGAAGACGTTGACCTCTTTAGAAGCGATTGTGGACCCAGCCAAGCGATTGACGAGCAGTGGGCGAGATTGTTCTTTGCCCTCGTTTGATCTCGCCGTTTTGCGGTCACTCCGCCCAGTGGTCTAATTATGCTGCGCGTTGGATGGTGTGCCCGCGCGACTTTTTTTGAGGTTTGTGGACAACGAACTAAATATCCGAATTCGACGGCATGCGAGGACTGCTCACTTGCAACCTGCTTCGCTTGCCGCATGGCACGACCGAAAACACCCGCGGTCATTCCAGCCCAACGGTCGATTTGGTCCACCACGCAGTCCACGGTCCCGTTCGTTTGCGGCGGATCAACGCGTTCGTGTTGCTTTGCAGACTTACGTAATTTCTGACAGGATGTCGGTGGTCGATGAAAAGGGAGGATTGTGGACAGACGCATCGAATGCAACGATGCGCCCTTTTGCCTGGAATTCGCGCCCTTTTCCGATCGCCTGGGATACGAGTGCCACGATGAGAGGAACTCCCCGCTCGAATCGTTGCCCTCAACTACTTGCCTTGCAAAACACGGTTTGTTCCTTTGTGTTTACCGCGTTTGATGCGGTTGCTCCCGACTGCAACTACGTGCTCGCTGGAGAGGACAGCCACCTTCTTTTTCTTATGAAACGGAGTCGTGAACGCGGCTTCGAATGATGCAGTGCTGCAACAATCGTGTACGTTGCTTTCCGCCAACTTCTTTACGTTCGGCTTCCAGAAAGCCTGTCCGCCCGCACCGTTTGGCCCTTTTAGTCGCTTGCCGCCGCCGTTCGTTCGGTGAGCGACAAGGAGCGCGGTCGACTGCCGCCTTTAGTCCGCACGTTCTTGCTCTGCTGATCCCCATGCTTACTCTTCTGGGAATAAACTGTTGTCGATAAAATCGCCAGCAACAGCGACGAAAACTGGAAGCTCTAGTTTCTCGTTCGCTTCAGAATTGTGGGCAAGAATTAATAACCTGCGGAAAAAGCAGAGTTGATGCTGGGAGGCCCATAAACGATAGCGGGCGTCAATGCCCCAATCGGACGGAAGAGCGCCATGCCTGCGGATTTCCGTTCCGTTCCTCTTTCGTCCGCATTTGCACAGCCGCCAGCCCCCACCGAACCGTCGACCGCTCGCCCCCGACTCCGCAGCACAAGGCGCAATGCAGCTGTGTAAACGCTGTGCTTCAACAAAATCAAGGATGACAAATCGGGATCAAACCGCAGTCGGCCGGAACAAACAGACGGCGATCCCATCGGAGCAGAAGAAAAGCCTTGTGCCCAACATAAAAAGCGGCGGTTGTTTGCTCAACGACGTCATTCGTGTCGGCCGTCGAAAATGAACGGAGTTCAAGCAGCCGGAAATAAAAGCGGGCAATCGGTTCGTTTGCTGCTCGTTTCTGTCCGCTTGGAACCGAACGGAATGTGCGAAGTTTGCGGACGACTGCTGACTGTTGGAGTCGTCCTCATCGCGCTCCTTTATTTCGTTCCGTCGGCGGAAGCCGCGTGTTACGATCGGATCACCGATTGCGCGCGGGTGACTCACCTCTGCCAAGATGCCCGCCATGGGCCGACGATTCGGGGGAACTGTGAGTTCTGTGCGAGACGAGACGCACGATCATCACTGATTGCAGGCAACCTGTCGTGTGGAGTGTGTCGGCCGAACAGACGGCAAGCTTGCACGGACAACCCACGGTACAGTTCAATTGGACGAACAACTAGACCGTTGAATTCTTTGCAGATGTCGCGTATGGGCGCGGAACGGCTACTGCAACTCCTCCGCGTTCACCCGCTGGCACAAGCAGCAGAACTGCCCGAAGGCGTGTGGATTGTGCTCAAAGCGGTCGCCTCGCAAGAAGAAGGGCCACAAACCAAAACGGAAGCCCAGGCACAAGCCAAAGCAAGGGCAGAAACAAAAGAAGCCCCGCGGGAAGCCGCACAAGAAAACGCCGCCCAAAAGGAAGGAGACGCCTTACCCGCCCTTCAGGGAAGCGATGAACGAACGCTACAATTCGTGTGACGATTTCTACAACTTTGCCTGCGGCACGTACATCGCCCGGCATCCGCCCACTCGACCGGGCGTTGACTTCACCGCTTTTCTCGACGTTCAGGCGAGAGTGGACGAGCAAGTCAACGGCAAGCGAGGAAAGAGATGAGCGAACTGACGCTCGTTTTAGCGCTGGTTATGGACAAGACGCCCGGCCGATTGGGGGCCGTAAGAAAGATGCAGACCTTCCGGGACGCGTGCCTGAACAACCAGAAGATCGACGCCGCCCGCCCAACCGCCTTGTGGAACACGATGAAGGCGAGTGAACATTGTAGAACATCTGACTCGTGCGTTCAGTCGATTGGCGGCGGCTTTCCGATGCTGACGGACGGGTGGACGGCGGCCGGCTTCAAGCTGCAGGACGCGGTGATCAAACTGGTCGGCCATTCGGGCACCTCCTTCCTGTTCGCCTTCTCCGTGCAGAAGATGCCCGACGAACGGGCGTGGCTGGTCGTCCAGCCGGCCGACGGGATGTTCGTTAATCCCACAGTGTACTCCGATCCGAAAGCAGCTTCGATCGTGCAGGCGATGCGGGACTTCGTCTCGCAACTCGTCGGATTCGTCGCCGCCGATCAACGCTCCACGAAGACCTTCCGGGAGATTGAGGCGGCCGTCCGCGACGTCTTCGAATTCGAGAAGGAGCTGTTCCAAGTGATTATGCAGGCGGGCGTGGGACAGCCGGCCTCTCCTCAGGCGGTCTACATGAGTCTTTTTGACAAAGCGAAGTTCGACGACCTAAAGACGCTCATCCCACTCGTGAGCTCTCATTCCGTTGATGCTTGTCATCGCTTGCTTGCAGTTCGACTGGGACGACTACGTACGGGACAATCCGCAGTGGGACGACGAGTTGAGGGCGCACTTCCGAACGAATCCCGACATTCTCGTCTACACGAAGAAACTTCTGCTGGCAGCCGACGCCTTCTACAAGGTTTTCCTCCATCCTCGTCTACTCATCTCCGTTGATTGAAGGCCGCCGACCCGGAACGACTGGCCAACTACCTCTTTGTGCAGTTCCTGATCAAGAAGGCGCCGTATTTGGACTCTCGCTTCGAGGCGGCGAGCAATCGATTCGCTCCGCAGTTGGACGGGAACGCGCAACAATCGACTCGTCCGCAGAACTGCTTCGGGCTGACCGTTCGGAGCTTCCCGCTCGTTCGCGATCACCTGTACGTGCAGAAACATTTGGACGCGCGGACTGTGCGAATTACGGAGCGGATGATCGAGGACTTGCGGGCGGGCTTGGCCCAAACAATCCGTAGCGAGCGGTGGATGGACAGCCGGACGAAAGCGAACGCTCTGCGGAAGCTGCAGAAGACGCGGCGGTACATCGGGTCCGTGGAGGAGGCGAAAGCCGCGCGCAAAGTGGAGAAGTTCTTCGCTGACCTCCAATTCGACCCCGCCGACCCGCTCGACCGAATGGCCGCCCGCATTTCGTTCCACGACACCCGCATCGAGCTGAAGCGACTGTTGGACGCGTCCTACGAGTTGCTGACGGCGCCCTACCCGAATGCCGCTCAAGCGAACGCCTTCTACATGGCCGACCGGAACGCGATCTGTGAGTTCATCGGCGGTCATTCAATCAACGATTCTCTGCGTTCAGTCATCGCCGCCGGCGTCCTCCAACCGCCGCTTTTCGACGCGCGCCAGCCGGCCGCTGTGAATTTCGGCTCCACGGGCTTCACGATCGGGCACGAGCTCACGTACGTCCTTTTGTTCTTTCGAGCACTCATGTGTGGATTGAAGGCACGGCTTCGACCCGTCGGGCGCTGGCTTCGACGAGAACGGCCACCAAAAGAACTGGTGGGAGCCGGCGACTCGAAAGAAGTTCGACGAGCGGGCCAAGTGTTTCGTCGACCTCTACTCGAAGGAGGGGGAGCCGACCGCCCGCAAACACGTGAACGGCACACTCACCGCCGGTGAGAACATTGCCGACAGTCCGCACTCCCTCTTCTTCTCTTCTGACCGCTTCTTTTGTTCTAAACGGGGGCGTTCGAGCGGCCTTCATCGCCTACAAAAGGCATTTGAACGGAAGGAAGGAGCAGCACGTGTCCGGTTACTCGAAGTACACGAACGAACAGGCAAGTTCTCCTATTTCTCCTCTTTATTCCCGTTCTTTAGACGTTCTTCATCTCGTACGCTCGCAGCTTCTGCAACGCCAACTCCAAAGAAACAATCCAGCGGTGGTGGGGCAGGGACACGCACGCGCCGGACAGAGACCGCGTGAATGTGGTGAGTGGCTGGAGGACTGCTCTTTTGCAATGGTCTTCTTGCAGGTCCTCTCCAACTATCCCGAATTCGCCAAGGCATTCAAGTGCCGTCGAGGAACCAAAATGAATCCACGGAAGCAGTGCGCCGTTTGGTGATTGAGCGGCGGGATGAATGGGGTTTGTGGAATAAAGTTGCGGCAAGGAACTGTCGGAAAACGAATGGAAGAGTGAACGATGGTTAGTGCGCCGTTCACTGAGCCGCATCCAGACAGCTTCCGCGACTTTCGACACTCCGTTGCTGAATTGTCCGTTCAGGCAGCGCTTGTAGTAACAGACGTCCGAACTGCTCACCTTCTCTTTCACTTGCGACCCGCCGAGCAGGAGAAGGCGGCAAGCGGGCGACGTAGCGACCGCCGCGCCCATCGGTCTTTGCGCTGGACAAGGAGGTGGGCAGGCGGACGGCGAGAACGAGCGGTTCGACGGTCGGCCTTTTCCGCCGACCCCTCAGCTCACTACTTGGGCGATTCTCCCCCAAAGTGGCTGGAATCACTAGAACGATCACGAGAGAGTGGGGCAGCGGCGGGCGAGGGCGCACTCTTCTGCTTTCTGCCGCCTTTTCGCTCCGATTCGTCCGCCCGACGGACCGAACGACGGAGATGAGCGACCATTTGCCGCCTTCCAACTCGAAGCCCACCGATCGACCGCCCGCACGACTGCTGAGGATCTCATGGACGAAGAGGATCGCCCTTGTTTTGTCCACTGCTCGACGGAAGGCGGCCTCTCGTCGTCTTGTGGTTGTGGACCGCTCATTGCCGCGTGCTCGTGAAAGCGGCCGTTGGAGACGAGTCGAAAAAACTCCCCCTTGGTGATTGCCACGAGTCCCCGGGCGACTGCCGAGTTCTCCTCCACCGGAGAGCAACGCGGCCGTCGGCAAGCTCGAGTCCCTCGTTCTGCGCTCGTCCGATCCCCGGCTCGCTCGGATTTGTCGACTGCTTTGAACTCTTCGGTCGTCTTCAAATTGTGGTCGAAAGTGAAAAAGCTGCACGAATGGGCACGGTTAATGGGCGGTTCCGCGAGCAGCGACGTTTGTCGACGTACGATCGACAGAAAGCTCGACGTTCGTTTCGCAGTCGGCATTCCACGGAGGTCCCACAAAACCATGAAGAAGAAAAAACGGCGGCGAATTGCGTTGTCTGGTTTTTTGCGACCCCGTGGTCTTGCCTCTCTCGTTTTGTCTCACAGTCTAGACTCCAGCTCGTCTAGACTCCAGCTCGTCTAGACTCCAGCTCGTCTAGACTCCAGCTCGTCTAGACACCAGCTCGTCTAGACACCAGCTCGTCTAGACACCAGCTCGTCTAGACACCAGCTCGTCTAGACACCAGCTCGTCTAGACACCAGCTCGTCTAGACACCAGCTCGTCTAGACTTTCACGTTCAGCCGTCTAGACTTTCACGTTTTGTCGCTCGAAAAGTGGTGGCAGACAGCCAACCGATTTCGCTTTTTGCCTGCCGGCGGACTACTGAGCACACAAAAACGGCAAGCAAACAACGGAGGCTCGTTTAGCACGCACGATACTCATGTTCTTTTTGTTGTTTGTCGGAAAACTCCCTTAGCGTTCACCGGTTCTTTTCTCCGACTTCCGCGCATTCGCGCCAGTCGCTTTCGTTTGCCCTTGTGATTTGCGGATGCAAAGGCAATCTGGATTCACGACGGCCGCCCACGAGCCCGTTCGTCGCCGGCCGCCTTGCTCGTTGGTTTTCGTAATAAACACAGTGGGCAACTCGACGCTCGCCATGAGTCGCTTTCTTGCCACTTCTGCTCTCCTCCTTCTTCTGTTCGAGTTGCCCGTGGAGCGGCGAGTGAAGGCCTGATCAGAAGTTGGCAGAAGACCCGCCGCTTCCGAGTGAACGTCCCGTTCGCTCCCTTCAGCGGAGACCAGCCCGTCCGCCGGCGGGCGAGACGGCCGGCCGACGAAACTCGTCCCCCACTTACTCAAAGGAGAGCGGAAAGAAGTGGCCGCTGGATTGCTGCTGAATGGTCGACGTCCTACTTGCAGCCGCCCTCCACCCACTCGTCCACTCGTCGATCGGATTCAATCGAATCGAACAAGCGGCTGCAAATTCCACGGTTTTCTGGTGCACGAATTTCGGGACCTCACGCATCGTTTAGGCAAAAAACGAAATTGGCGTGTATTGATTTCTGGCCGTGCTTCCGAGTGCCGACTGCTCTTCGGGAACACGCCGCAGACCGCCGCCTCCTTCATTCCTGGAATCTCGGGGCTTTTCGAGCACTTCCGCTGCACCCCGTTGTCGTCCCGCGCTCTTGACAGTGCGGTCTTGCTGCTCGCCGTCGACCAAATCAACCCTTGTTTGTTGCCTTGCTTTTGAAGTGATCATTACTGCAGCATTCACTTGCTCTGCTTCTCGCCCACCTGGAGCCATCGATTGGAAAGAAGCAGTCGTGTGTCCCACGGAGGGGTCGGACGTCCTGAACTACTCGAGGGTGCACTCGCTGACCTCAAATTGGGGTCGATCAACCGAAGGAGTGGGCAAGCGGCGCGAGGTCTGGGAAGAGACCGCCCGCTGACCCGCTCGTTCTCCTTGTTGGGCGGTCTTCTGCGGCTCGAAAGGCCTTTACGAGCACCGCGGTTGCTCGTTTGTGCGCGACATGATGCGGGGTTTGTGGATCGCAAAGCGGACAACCGAACTCCTCGGCATGCGAGCACAACCCACTTGCGAGCTGCCTTGCTCGCCGCATGGCGCGGTCGAAAACGCCCGCGGTCATCCAAGGCGACGTCGGAGTGGTCGATCAAACTGCCCTCACTCGTGCAGTTTGCGGCGGTCGAGCGGGTTTGCCTGGCATTGCTCACTTTCCGTGATTTCAAGCGCGATGTCGGCGCTGGCTTGGAGAGATGGCGGCGGAATCGTCAACACACGTCTCACATTTGACAAGTGGAATGTCCCCTTCGGTGTCGACTTTGTTTCGGAAAATCTTGGCTTCAAATGCGATCTGCCGAACAAACTCCTGTCGCCGGACGCAAAGCTGACCGTCTTCAACTGTTGGCTGCACGAAACACGGTTTGCAGTCATTTCTGCGGTCAATATTCGCGGATTTCAGCACGCTCAAACCGGAGAAGGCGTTGACGGCCGCTCTGAAGGAGCTGGAAGCTCAAAACGACCGCTGCCGCATGGATTTCCTGCCGCTGACCGAAACGGTGCGTTTGTTCGCGGTCACGCCGAGCGACGCTTCCTGCGAGGGCCCGCCGAGCACACGAGTCTTCGTGCTGGATTTCGACCACAAAAACGAGTCCTACTCGCTGCGCCCGCCGACGCACGAAGCGAGGCTGGAGGTTCACGGCGTCGAACCGCGCAAAGTGACCTCCGACGGCCGTTTGCTGGCGTTTTGGAGCTACAGCGGGGCTTCTCACCGTCAACGCGTTCATTTCTACCAGCTGGGCGGCGAGTACGAGTCGATTTGGCGCGTGGCCACTCTGCCGGCCTTGTGCACCGTTGACTTGCGCTCGTTTCACTTCCGCAACCCCAAATTGCACTTTTTCGCTTGTCGCGGCTATTGGATCAGCTTGAGGGCGCTGCTCAACTCGATGTCTTCTCTGCATTCGTTCGACCTAGAAAGCGGCAAGTACGAAGTGCGGAACGTGGACCGGGCGCCGCGAGCTCTTCAAGCGGCGACCAAACACAAGAAATGCCGAGTGAATCTGCACGGCCATTGGTGCGAACGGTATTTCTACGCGTGCATCGACGTTGTGAGCGACAGCGGAGAGTGGAAAGGTGGGCTGTAGGGACAGAAAAGAACACAACTGCTTTCAAGATGCGCTGGGCTACATGGACCGCTTTGTCTGTCGTTTCAATTTAGTCACGAAATCGTGGTTCACTGTCGTGATGCGCTTGCAAGCTTCAGTGGAGCACTCGCAGCTGTTCTTTTCGCCCAACGGAAACGAGAATTGGATCACGTCTCACATTACGGATGAGAACGCAAAGACTTTTGACAACTATTGGCGAAGTTCTTCCATTTTTGTGTGAGTTTACAGAACATCCGCATTCAATCGTTCTTGCAGGAAACCTCATCGATTGTGCTACCTGGCCATGGAGTTGATCGCCGCGGAGGCCCGTTTGGCGACCGACGAGGAGCGCCGCCGACTGCCGCCGTTCGTCCGCCGCCTTCTTTTGTGCTGACTACCGGGCCTTCCTTTTAATTTTGAATTGGCGTATAAATCGTTTCTTGCAACTCACGCGAATAAACCGCTCCTCCTTGCCGCCCACTGGGGACGGGCGGCCGTGACGAGAGCGGCAGTCCGAACAACCGTCTTTCTTTGGGGCAGCCGGACGAATCGAGTGGTTGGTTGCAGTAGGCACTGTGTAGTGAAAAACGAGAGGAGACGCCCCTCTGCCGCCCGTTCGCTCAACCGCCCGCCCCACGACCACGAGTACTCGTCCTCTTTCCTTCACGCGGTAGTCGGGAGCCGACGTCCGCGAGTGGCCGTCCGGTTGCTCTCCGGCTGTCAACGAGCGGTGGACGGCGGCGATCCTCCTCGCCCTCCCAACCGCCCCGCTCCGAACAGGGGCTCTCCGCCGCTTCTTCCAGCCGGCGAGGCGGCCGAGCGGTCGGGAGTGTGCCGCTCGTGGTCGCCGGCGAAGTTCTCGCCCTCCTCCACTGCGCCTTGAGGACCGCGAGGGAGTGCGCGGGCGGGCGGCAGATTGGGAGAACAATCCCACCCACTTCTCGTTCTGCGGCCACTCGTTGGTTTGTGCGCCGAAATCAGACTTCTTGACAGTTTTCTTTGTATGTGGACAAAGCAGACTCTTTTTTCGGACCATCTTCCCGCCCATCCTCCGCTTGTCGGGATCTCCGTTGTACGATCCGAGCTGCGGAGGCGAACTTTTCTTTTCGCTGATCCGCCCGCTCGCCGCCTACTTTACAACAAGAACCGTCGAGCGGCCGGGCGGGCGGGAAAAGGCGGCAGAAGAGAGCGGCGGTGTCGAGTCGAGAGTTCCGCCGTCCGCTCGCCCTCGTTCCGGGCGGCCGCCATTTGTTCGCCTTCCGCCGGGTTGGGATCGTCTCCAAGCCGGCTGTTTGTCTCCTTCCGTTGCGCGTTTTCCGCTGCTCGTTGCTTCGTCCAGGCGGCGCCCTCCCCACCGGCCGCGGCCGAGGCCGTTTGCTTCGGGTGCGCAACCCGAAAAACAGTTGGCCGTTCGACTCGTCCACTCGGGGATTGGGCGACGTGTTCGTTTCGTGGTTCTTTTGAGTGCGTGGATAATCTGTTTTTCTACTCACTGCTTTTCTTCCCGGCTGAGTGGAGCGGTGGGTCGAGGAAGACAAGCTCGTTCACGAGCGGAATATAATGCAGTGAAGCAAGCACGGAGTGATCCACCTATATGTAAGCGGGGCACTGACGGGGAAAGCGGCAACGCCGAGATCTCGGGAACGGGTGGACGGATTGAGATGGGGTTTTTTGTAATCGATAGAGGAGGTCGTGGAGGGGGGACAAAACGAAAAAACCGACATACGATTTTTGATTTAAGGTTTTTATTGAAGTTTGAAATTTGAACGGCCACCGAGCAGTGGGCGGGAGGCGTGGCGCAGTGGGTTGCGCGTGGGGTTGGGAGGCGGGGAGGTCGATGGTTCGATCCCGGGTACCGGCGTTTTTGAAATCGATACCGGAGAGGAGTAAATAGCTGGAAATGGTCAAAAATGAATGGATTGGACGATTGGCCAAGAAATGGGCCATAAAAACGGAAATGAAGGTTGGAACGAAAATGATGAAATTCCGATTTGAGGGAGCGGGTAATGGAAAAGATGGATGGATTAGAAGCTGATCGTTTTCTTGGAAATGATCGGCGAGTGCACGATACGAAAACGATTGTGGGTTGGCCGTCGTCAGTTTGCGGTATCTCGGATGTTTGACATAATTGGGTGGGCGGGCTGGGCCAATGGACATTCGAAGAGCCGAATAGTTGCAGTGAGTTGGGGTATGTGGTGGGCTGAACAGTGTATAATGATGTCTGTGAGTTGGGGATTTGGTCGCGTTTGAGTACGCGAGTTGATTTTGCGCGCAATGGAATGTGCGAGCATGATGTACGGCATGGTTGAAGGTTTAAAGAAACGAGCAGATGACTGAAATGTCGACTCGATGTGGCGTAAGCCGAATTGGGCAGTGACAGCGGAGTCATTTATTTTGAGACTTGATATTTGTTTCACGAATTGAACAATGGTTAAACAGGCTTAAAGCCGCCGCAGGCGGCTTTTAATCCTCTGTCATCATTAGCCGAGAGGGCCGAAGGCCCGTTTCGGCTAGTCACTGGAAACTCGAAGAGAAGACCGTAGGCGAAGACGGAATAATCGTGAAACATTGCCAGAAACGGAAAGAAGTGAGCAGTGAACAAATCTCCAAACTTACAACGGAAGGCAGCGTCTTGAAGCGATCGGTTCAAATAGAACTTCCTCCTTTCGGCCGCAAAGAAACGATGAATCGGAACTCGAACGCAACTCATGAACGGAATCAATAGATGAGAGTAAGACACGCCGCAATTACATAGCAACAACCGGCGGAATGCAGTGCAGCATTCGTCGTTCACTCGTTCAACCTAAGACCTGAGGGCCAACTTCACGCGGAATATCGATCTAGGCGTTTACGAACAGACGAAAGTATCTCGCATGAGCTACTCCGCTAGTGCCGCCTCCTCAAACACCACCGTTTCCTCGTCCATTCGAAGCAGAGAACAAAACCGACAAGTGCTTTTGAAGCATCGCGGACGTCGTCTCGCAAGTCATCACGGAATTCTACTCGAGCAGATCCACAAACCGTCCAGCAAACAATGCGACTGCGACGTCTCGAAACCGGACAAGGTCGGAATTAGCCTGCATGCACACTACCGTCCCGACGCGGAATTAAAAACGTTCGCACCTGAACAAGCGTTCGAGTAGAGGGCTTCTCGTCTCTACTGCTGTTCAGGGCCAGCTGAGATCGAAAACCGTCCGAGTGATCGAAAGCTCGGCAGATCGGTCGCTTCAACGCTCAACAATAAAATGGGTTGTGTGAAAAACGGAATAAAGCTTCACCAAGAGCAGCAATCGAACGAATGCGAGCCGGCAACTCGACGGCGCTTTTCGCAACACCTTTGTCCGCACGGCTTCTTTCTTCGTCCGATGGTGCCCGGCTCGTCTTCGATTCGAGGTCGAAGGTGACCAAAACAGCAAAGAGCGGAAGACGGGAGGCTTCTTGCTGGTCACACCGAAAGAATGTTCGGATATTTTGTCTGCCTTTCTCTTCTTCGAGCAGTTCGAGAGAGCGCTGGACTAATGCCGAAATTTAAACCCAAACATTCATAAGCGCACGATCGTCGGAATTAAATTGTCTCATTACTAGGACGAGTCGTTGCCTTGAGCACAAACAAGATGTATGCACGAAGATGCGGTTGAAGAACCGCTACTTGACTGTCCTCGTCTTGAGGGCCTGCATTCAGTTCCTTCGCCAGGCGGAATTAAAGTCAAGTGACGAGCAAGTCATCACAAAAGAGACGAAGCGTGCAGCAAGAAAAAATGGAGCTTTAAAATGAATCGCCGACTTTCGCTTGCCTGACTCGACGATTAGAAGTCACACAGAAACTGGTGCTTTCTCAGTAGTCGGGAAGGACGAGTGAACTTTATGCCGAGTGTAATCGAGTTCGAGTAGTCGTTGAGATGAACCAAACGAGTAGTAGCGAGTAACAACGAGCAAAAGGCGCAGCTCTCCATCAAATCGGTGACGGCACGGGTGCTGCCATGCGACGGAATCAAAGCTTCGTTTGCAGTAGCAAAATCCGGCTGATTCGCCCACTCGCTGCGAGCAACCTCTTATTCACCACCGACTCGCCTCTACCACCCGAACGGAATAAACGAAGCCGTGCCTTCACCTGAGCCAAACGCCCGTCAACCACCACACGTGGAGCCACGAAATAAAAACCCGCAATGCAATCTGCTTTACTCAAAAAGACACAGCCGCAAATGTTTGCTGCTTCCCTTCGAGCTAAGCGCTTGGTTGAAAACGAAGCGTGAATGCTTCAAGGCAAAGCTCAACTTGCGCGGAATAATTGACGAAAGGAAAGACGAACATGTTCGTGAGATTCAATCTACAATTCCACCCCGAAATCAGCGCAACCCGTTTGCGAACAGCCGCCCGTCATTTGACACAGCCGGAGGCGCGCATCACGGAATATACAAGTGTCTGCAAAGAGCATGTGGTCGATGACGCAAACACACGTGCACAAAGCGTGCAGCAGAGCTCAACCGAAGGGCTTCTCTGTCGTTAGATCGCAATCTACGACATCAAAGACCGGGTTGTTTCAAGCCACGACAAAAACATTTCGTTGAACGGAATTAGAGCGAGCGAATGGATTGGAACTGGCTACGCGGTCCACAAGCAGCCATCCGCCGACTTGCGAAGGGAACTTGAGAATCCGGGCGTCGTCGACCTCAACGTCTCTGTTGAACGATCGGTGGAACCGCTCGAACGTTTTGACGTCGTCCACAACTTGTAAAGCTGACGGCTAATCGAGGCCCGCTCGCGGAATAATCGAGTGTTGACTGCAGCCACTTCTCGTTCGTTCCGTTCAGCTGGCCGCCGATCAACCGCAAGAAAGACCCCAGTCATCACTGCGTGTCGAAACCCACGTAAATCGAAACGGCTCCCACATCCCGGAATTCAAGCTCCGTTTTGTGGAAACTTTGAGGATAAAGACGGCTGGATTGTCGCTTCCACCGAGTTCAAGCGGTGTTTCTTGCTTCTCACAACCCAGCTCCTTTTCTGCACTGAGCTCTAAACGAAGACATTGGTGAAGGCAAACGGGGCAACTGAACGAACCAGAAGTCGCGGAATAATCGAGCAACCAGTCACCCCACCAGTCTGCTTATTTTACATGCCCTAACGGGTCTTGATAGAAAGAGCGGCTCCAAAACTCGTCGCGATTTCAGCAACTCGAGCAACCCAACGGAATTTTGAGCAAAACATGTCGGAAACGATCCGTTTTTGCTCAACAACTACACAATGAACATCGACGGAATTTGGAGCATCGAGCTGCAAACACGTTAGCGTTTAGAAAAAGTTCCGAGAGAGCCAACAACTTTTTTGATTCGAACAATCCGTCCAGTGCAGTGCTGGAAATCAACAAGCGAACACAAACGTTTGCACCCATTTCGAGTAACAAACAGCCGGACACTTCCAGTCACTCACAACAAGACAATAGACAACGTGTGCCGGAATAAACCGCACGTGCATCTCGGTTTGCAAACAAATGGTGTCTATCTGCTCGCACTTACGCGACGTCCTGCCTTTCGGCCACAAACTCGGCATGATTGCCGGCCCCACTTCGAAGCCGCGAATGGAGAGTGGAAGGACGCCCGATTTCTGCCTCCTAAAAGCTCAATTGCGCAGCGATTGGCCGTCTTGAGCGAAACCCTTACTTCACGCCCGTTGTTGCGGGAAGAGCGGCTGCTCGATGAACGGCTTCGAACTGCTCTCTCATTCGAACCGAAAAAGAGGTGGGGGAGTTACAGGTAGCTGCGGCCACGGCTCGCGTGTCGTTCTCTGCATAGTCAAGAGGTGGCTAGACGCGCGTTCGATCGAAACTCGCCGGTCGTCAATGCACCTCTGCCGTCCATAAAAAGACAGCCTCCACGGAATGGAACCAAAAGGTAAAATACAGGCTAAACATTGAACCACTACCCGAAGTTCAAGAAACGGAATAAAACCAGTCGACTAAACAGGCATTCAAAGACGAACAGAGAAAGAAGCCATTCACTCCTCCAAACGGGCGATCGCTCCTCGTGCAGAACTCGCAATCTTGAACGAGCGATCGATAGACGAGACGAGTGGGAGTACCTGAATGCCCGACTAGAAACCGCCCAACTTCTTCCTTGCGTTGTCGCGTGCTGGATCGACGCCCATAGTTTGCGGCGATTCGAATGCCCCAACGAACGGGCTGTTCACCACTCGCTTCCGTTGAGAAGATAATTAACAGCAGTTTGCGGACAGGGGCGAGTGAAAGAACCGAATGAACGATCGGGAATTGCCCTTCACTTCGATCTCCACTCCAGTACGTGCACTGTGAGTGGAAGCCAGGATTCAATGGAATCCCCTCGTAAGGCGGGACCCTGTGTGCGTCTGTCTGTCCCACTTGCCCCCTCAACTTTTTAGTCGTTGCTCCGATCGAGCTGCAATTTTTTCTGGCTAGAGGAAGTCGCATGCGCAAAATCCGAACATGTGCATTTCGACCGGCGGCGGGCACGTTCAACGTTCCGTGCCAACGTTCCGCGCCGTACCGTTTTTCGGGCACGGCCAAATTCACTCGCTCAGTGGGCAAAAAGATGCGCCTTGGAACGAGGAACATTTTATCAGTTGATGCCATTATCAGGAAACATTGTTGAAAAAAGTTGTGGTCGACCGAAGTCGAAAGGTCGAGACGGAAAATCGAAGAGGTCCACACTCGGACGCGCCGTTCTCGCCTTTCTGAATTATTTCCGACAAACAAAAAAAACGTAGCTAGAAAAAGGTCTGGCGCATCTATTAAAATTAAATTTGAGTTGGGAGAAGTTGCCGGAACCTCAGGCTCATGGACCGAAAATTTTGTGTCGATTCGAAAACTTCGGCGGATTTCGATCCCGCCGTTCTCATCGCACTTTAGACGTCATGACATGTATGTAGGCTCGTTCGAAAGCTTAAAATCCGGGATTTCCAGCGAACAGTATTTCGTTGTTGTTTTTGGCCCACCTGGCCACTGCGACGCCCGCTAACCAGACGCCTAAAAACGCGCTAACACCGGGCGGGATTAGGCACGAGTGGACGGTTTCTTCTGAAACTTGGCAGAAATATCAACCAAATAGTTGTCCACCTCACTACCATTTCAGATTTTTCAAACAATTGGTTGCCGAGGAGTAATGAATCCTTAAATAGTGGGGGCCTGCACACCAGCTTTGCCGTCGGCTTCTTTGGGCGCCGCAACCAGCACTCACTTTTTCCGCTTGCTGGCATCAAAACAGACTGTTCGGCACCGTTCGCAAATGTTTGACAACGTTCTGCGCACAGTCGTGCCCAAAGCCCGCGTTTGCAAAGCGACTTCAACTGTTCGCCTTCGTTCTTCTTGCGCCCCTATGAGCACAATGGAGGAAGTAGGCAGTCTTTGTCCAGAAACTGCCAATTCGCCGAGTTTCAATTGAATTCAAACGTTAGTGAAGCGTGACTAAGCGTTCTACCGTTCCAGTGAGCACTCGGGGGTATCAAACAAAGTCGACAAAAACACGCGATACCCACCAGTCTAAGAACACTCCCAGCTGGGGACGGCGCGAAGCGCCGCCACTTGCTGGTGTGAATAGTATGCCCCCCGCTTGTATTACAGCAACGGAATGACCAAAGGAAAGCAGGAAGCGATCCGCATCTCAAGAGAAGAAAGAGGCACGTTGCTCATCGTGCGCTTCCTACTCGCCTTTTTCAATCGACGAGCGGCCATGCAGTGATCTCGAATCTTTTGCCATCTCTCCGCCGTTTTCTCGCACTCGTCGCCTTTTCGCCGACCACCGCACAATGAGGACGTGCGGAATAAGGCACAGCGAGACCTGAAACAGGCGACGGTGTTGCTCGAAACAACGCAATCGGATTCGATTGCTTGCTCTCCAAACGACTGGACTCCATTCTCAGCAACTCTTCCGCTCATCACAAGAACACTGAAAGAAACAGCCATGCAAGTTCTTCTCCATTGATCGTTTGCAAAAGACGGAGATTACAGTCTTCAAGTCGTCTGCGAGATCCTTGATTCTTATCGACCGTTCAGCAAGCGACAACACTTCGATTCGTTGGCGCCGAATGAATGTCTGAAGCAAACGGCAGAGGGCAACGGAATTCCGAAACGTCGACCTCAACGAGCTGTACGGTAATTGGAGCATGGCCGGTGGAAAGGACGGACACGTCGGAATATTGATTCGTTGCTAGTTCCTGTCAGACAAAGACCGACGGCGGCAAGCGCAAGCGGTGAAACAAGGAAGAAACCCGAAAGTAAAGATCGCTTCCCGCGGAATAATCCACTTGCCCGCTCAGCGCACCGAACAAGATGAGGCTCGTACGCACTTCGACGATCGCGGAAAACACAGCCGTCCGAGCGAAAGACCGTTTTTCACAGCTAGTTCACCTGCGGAATCCGCCATTCAACGCTCAACCTTTGAGCACACTTGACTCGGCGGCAATAAACCAGTCGTGTGGTAGTTTACAGAAAACGGATTGAACGGGCAATAGGCGACCGCTTCT
The DNA here is from genome assembly GCA_024699865.1 of Aphelenchoides fujianensis. NCBI lineage: Eukaryota > Metazoa > Nematoda > Chromadorea > Rhabditida > Aphelenchoididae > Aphelenchoides > Aphelenchoides fujianensis. The sequence goes on along the minus strand of JAMPIO010000050.1, from coordinate 423,806 downwards.
TCAAGATCCTCGTCGCACTCTCTCTCTTAGTCCACGCACAGGAGAAGATGTGATCATCGAGCAGTTCGTGCGCAAGAATGCGGGCAACGTCAAACAATGGGCGTTAAGAACTGCGGTTCGATGTCGGCCTTTTTTGCGGAATCGATGGGCACACACCAGAACGCTTCGTATTACTCCCGTGGGTTTCCTGTCGGTAACCAACTTTTGCGAACAAAAACGGCTGGTGGTCAAGAATTCGAATTCTTACAAGCGTTCGACGACAGATGCAAGAGTTCGAGTGAACACGGAATGGTCGCTTGTGAGGAAAAGCAGAGCTCAAAGCACATAGTCAGCACCTCCAAAATAAAGCAGAAAACACACGCCCGTTATCGTTCTTGATCCGCTCATCCGTTAGACGTTCGTCAAGCGCAACGGCGTGACTTTGAATCTTTCGCCACAAGGGTCTCTACTTGCTGCAGCCTTTTCATTGATGTAGCAAAGAAGCAGGAACCACATGGCGACACAAGAGACGGAATTCACCTGTGCTTTCTCCCCGCATCCTTTTGAACGACAGAGCGACCAAAAACGATCTCGTGTTTACCCGCAAAAAGGTTGCTACTCGCGGTCATAGCGGCGAATTTCTTTGACAAAATGACCAAGCCGCATGGTTGCTGTTCGGAATAATAAACCGTTTTTGAATTGCAGTTTGCCCGCTTCTCATCCAACGCGACGAGAACGTTGCGTAGTCGAAAGTAATCGGCATTGACGAGCGACGATCAGGCAGCTTTGTTTTTGAATTGCTGCAAGAAGGTGGATAAATCAGGAGCAAAGATACAAGGAAGCGTCGACGATTTGGCGCGCAGATGCGGAAATGCAGTTCGAGAGCTTCGTGTTTTCTGCAATTTCTTCGGCTAACGCACGTTCTCGACCGGAATTACGAAAACCGATAGCAGAAGCCCAACACGAAAATAAAGACGAGTGGAGCACGACAAGCAGCAAGAAAAGCGACCGTACCTCTAATCAGGGATCACGCGCGGAGAAGGGAATTTCAACGCACTGCTCTGACGACTCTGACATGTCGTCCATAGAGCAAAACGGAATATTCTCTCGTTCTAATCGGGCAAGCAACGTCGAGAAGTCCTCGTGCAACGACTACTACCGGAATAACCACTCGTGTCCGACCGTTCGACCTTCGTTTCGCTCGAATGACTTCGAACTCGTGAACGGAATAAATCGTGCAGTTAGACCTTAAGCGGTCATCGTTCAAACGAAAAGCGCGACGCAAAGCGCGATTGAAAGACCCTTCTTTAAGCACGGAATTCCGGTTCTCCACTTGCTCCATTCGACGCGGCACTGAACGAAGGGGTTATTTCACATTGGATCACAGTCAAGAGGCGAAACAGACGCTGATGACAACACGAACTCGGACGCTTTGTACCCCCGCCTTGACAAACTAGATAGACCGACGCGCAAGCGTCACGTGACGGACGCGGAATAAGCGCAAGGAATCAGCGTTCTGTTCGCACGAAACGCCCACTTTCAACCCGAACGTCATGGCAAATAAAAAAGACCGCAACAAAGCAGTTCGTTCGTCTCTTCCCCACCGTCCAAGCTGATTCGGAATTGAAGTCAGCAGTTCCAAGCGCCTCTGATTACAAGTGCGATCGTCTACTGCACCCACAAGGACAAAGAACTGGGCGGCCGACGGTGTCTTCCAACCCACACGATTTCGTCGAGACCCCCGAAGAAGACGCCTGCGGATTTGACGAAGCAGAATGTTCCGTTCTTCGCTTCATTGTCACAACACAGAAAACAAGAATCATGTTATGTGTTGAACGAGAAGCCCAAAAGGTTTCATAGACCTTCCACCGATCAAAACAGTTTGTCTCGGAATTCTGCGCTCTTCAACGCTCAATTCGACGAGGCGAGCAGCAGGACGGAATACACAAGTCAAGTGAAGACTAAGGAATCGAATGCGGAAAGCAGCAGCTTCTTTCTTGCATTCTCGATCACAATCGAACGAAACAGCTTCAAATCGAATTCTCCGCACCACAGCCATCGACACGCGCAAAAATCGAGTCGTTCGGACCAACAACATTGAATTCAAATCGAAACACACGCTTAACACAACTCTTCGCTCGTCCCAGAGCTTTGTGCAACGCTTTAGCGGTCGGTTCTCCTCCACACATTCGTTCGGATCGTCAACGTTTGCAACAAGTGAAACGGAATATTCTACTCGAATGATCTGTATCGGTTCGTGCGTAATAAGGAGAAACGTTTGCCGCCGATAATGGCAAGCCCAGGAAGACGCATGGATCAAGCTGAACGGAATAAAACAACGCCCACCCCTTTAAGCATTCTCTTTTCCGAGCAGGAACTACTGCAACAAGACTCGAGGTTGCTGCAGCGTCAACTTACGGCTTGTTTGGAGCAACAACACCGTTAAACGTTGGAAGAGCTTCTTGTGGTCTAACGAACGCCGAGTTGCGGCCACTTCATGGACGCTGATTTCAACGGCCGACTGGGCCGCAAACAATCTCGCCGTATTCTTTGGTCTGCTCAAATCATGGAGCTAGTCAAGCGGAATAACCAGTCGGTTACAGTCGTTGAGCACAAGCCCGATGAAGACGCCAAACAAAAAGCGAATTAATTACGTGCTCCCACTAGACTGTTGCAACGGAAGCCATCAATCAAACAAGGAGAGAAGACTGCCGATCGGAAGTTTGTTCATTCGTGAGCGGCAGTTAAAAGCACTTTTCACACACACTCGTTTCGTGCGGGCGGACGAGCGAGTGGAGAAGCCGCCTCCCGTTCGACGGCCAATGGCGAGTTTGGAGAACGAGTGCGCGCTCGAACCTCCGGCAGTCAGTTCGCTTTCACTGAACTCCTCTTCTCGACTGCAACAAACGAAGAAAAAACAAATGATTGGAGAAATTCGTCGTCTTGCGATCTCCACGAAAGTTCATTCACTCGAGAACATTCGCCGATCAACCGGCAGCACTGCTCACAACAACGATCAAGTGGAGTGCGCGCATTTGCAAAAGGCATGTCAAAAAGCGTCGTAGGCATTTGTTCATTCGCCACGTGAATGCTCAAGGCCTTTCGCGCTTGACTGTTCTGCGGAATCTTTTTGGCGCAGGTAGGATCGCCGCACATCGGAATCAACGCAAGTCGGCGGTCCGACAACTCGTCCTAAGACCTGTCCAATCTGAACAACAAACCAGCGTTAGTTTGCACTTCTTTCTTGTCAATGTGTTGGGGCTTCAAGGAGACGAAAAGGAGCGGTGAACGGAATTGAGCTGTAATGACTTTCACTTCAGTCCGATGGCTTACAAGACTTGAGATCATTTGAAAAATTCTTTTCCAGGTTTCTTTCGACTATAAACTGTAATTAAAAAAAAACGAAATAAACTCCACACAAAGTAGGTCGAAACGGAATTAGGATTCCCGTTCCATTAGCTCTTCGTCGGAATACCCTCGAACTCATCGAGCCGAGGATCACGGAATAATCAAGCGCGACACAACTGGATCAAACGGAATTGCTTTCGACTTCAGAGGATCCCGAACGGACCGAAAGAAGCTCGGAATCATCCCCAATCGTGAGCACTCTGCGTTCCGTCAAGCGCCCGGAGACGGGCGAAGAGCTGGCGACCCTCAAGAGCCTGCCAGAAATCACGGAGGCCACTTGCAAGACGTCAGAGAACAAACAGAAGACCAGCGTGGAGCCGCAATAGTTCACGGAGATGCCGCATAAGGATTCCGCGCCGTTTGAGCTGCCGCGCGAGTCGACCGCTCATTCCGGAGGTCGTCGCCGGGTACACCGCGCGAGCTCCGCTCTACGTTCTGCCCCCTGGAGTCCGGCCGAACCAACCCGCCGTCCACCCGCCCGCGCGCCGGCCGTAACACAGTTCAATTCCTGCCACCGGCGGCTCTTTTTTTGCACGTTTTGTTGCAAACGGGGGCGATTGCCACGTGGGAGTTTCAACAAACCTCCTGATAGCAAACACAAAGGACAACGGAATGAATGTGCCATGTGAAGTGTGTTTGACTCTTTCCGTTTCTTTCACTCCACTGCAAGCAGTGCCGTCAAGACAACTCCGGCAGCGATACTCTGCTCGACAAAACAGTTGCGCGGGATCGCCTAATGGACAGAAGTCAAACTCACCAATGGACGCGAACAAGCGGCTTCTTTCAGCTCAAACCACCAGTGCGTGAAACGACTGTCGTTCTTGTGTCCAAAGCTGCAACTGGCTGGTCGGAAGAAACGAGTGGCGAGTGCGGGTTCAACCGTTCGCGGAGAACAGGCGAAAGAGCAAAGCAGCCGTCACTTCGAACCCACTATGCGACAACTGGTACGGAATCGAAGCAACCGTCCTCTCAAACGACTACAAAGAGAACACGGAGTGAGCAGTAGGTGAACAGTAAGTATCGACAAGCGGTACAATGGCAAAAATCGGAATAATCGATCACCTTCTTGTTCAAACAGTCGATCAATGCGTGAGCGAACAAAACCCCAGAAGACAAACGCTTGAAAAACACGTCGAATTCACTCGTCTTGCCCCAAAACACCAAGTCGCAAGCAAGCAGGAGAATCCTCGCGCCCCCCTTGTGTTCAGCCACGCATGAAGCCGAAGCTCGAAGATTCGCATCAACAAGAGTGCGTTCCAGCCGCTCAAGAAGTCGGCCGAGCGAAATTTATTGATCGGAAATGGGAAGATGACGTCGATTAGTCGCTTGTTGGCCAAAGCATCAAACTCATTGCGTTCACAAAAACCACGGAATGGAACGTCAGTTTCGTCGTCTTCGCTACGTGAAAGCTAAAGCAACAGATTCGTGCGGAATGAGCGTTTGCCGCAGAGCGGACACAAAACAAAACCGGTAGAAAAGAGAAACCACTCGTGGATCGGGGTGCACACGGAATAAGCCGAGCACTGAGCCAAGGAATGCCCACATTTGAAAGAAAACGTTCGTTGTTGAACGCTCTTGTTGGATTCTCTTCGAGTCGTCAAAGATGTCGCTGCCAAGTGAACAATGGGCATGGAATTGAACGTGCAGCTGCAACCCCGCCACGCGACCTTTTGCCCGATCGCGATCGCCCCGTTGGACGGTGGGCGAATCGGGAGTTCGGCTCGTGTCAACGAGCACTCCACGAATGAATGCTAAAAGACCTTTGGACGGAAGCCTCTTTTGTGTGTTTGATTCAACGGCAACGGAAACAAAGGGCTCTCGCTGGTCGCTGAATGAATCACCGCTGCTTCTGTTCGTCGTGCGGAATGAAATCGCATAATCCCAGGCTTGTGTGACCGTTGATTGGTGCGAAGAACGACGTAATCGATTGAATTTCTCCCGCATTTCCGACGTCGAATTCGCGAAAGCGAGCGGTTCTTTGTTGCCTTTGTTCTGCTATTCGCTCTGTCCAAACGACCAAAAAGAAGAACCTACCGTCGATCAGCTGCTCTTCTTCAACGATCGGCAGTAAGGAGAAATAAATACGCGTTAGAGTCCGCGCTCCATTCCTACAAAACGCTACGGAATAAACCTTCCAAACAACGCCCAACAGCAGCAATTGAATAAGAGAATGCTCGTCTAACCGGCGGTTCAAATAAGCACGATGCTTGTTTCGGAACGGACGTCACACGGCATTCGTGAGCAAACAGTCGAGACCGAAAGCAAACCGTACGCCCATATCGTTGAAGTCAAACGGAAAAGGGTAGAAATACGCGAGTAACAGCAGGAGCGTTTCGCGGAATTCTCGGTTTTCTTCTGTCGATCCCTTCGCTCACAGATCCAATCGATGGTAGGTGCCCACAGGCCAACGGAATAATTGCTCCGGTTGCACAATGTCACCTTCGGAATAACACAAGAGCTGCCCACTCTTCCAAGCCCCGTTTGCCAGCCGGCAATCTTGTAAGTCGTCGACTTCAGGCAGCACTCGCGCGGAATAAAGTACGCTGTGTTCTCCCAACAAGATCGAGCACAAAGACTTGTGGCGGTCAAATTCGAGCAACGTGGAATCCGTCGTACTGAAGTTCGGAATCGGCGGGCTGCTCGTTGTATGTCGGAATATTCGTTCCTTTCTCAACCAGAACACAACCACAACGACGATTCGAGTGCTTCCTCGGAATAACCCCAAAAAAAGAACGGTTTAACGTGCACGAGAAAGACGAGCAAGAAACATTCACTCGGAGTGTTTAGAACGTGCACTACCGACATGAACAACGAGCAATTCATCCGATCGTTCCATGATGGGCAGCCAAAAGAAGACCTCCGGCTACCCGAATTCTCGACTGTCCACAATTCTCTTTGCTGTTTCATCAACCAAGAACTTGATGATCCTGAAAGCTTCTCACTTCCGTTTCCAACAGCCGGATCGCCTGCTAATGACATGGCATGAAAAGACAAGAATGTGATTGACTTGAACATAAGCAGACAGCTGCCGATCGGGAGCTGAGTTTCCCCCGGTACTTTCGACTTTCGACCTTCAATTGGACCTCCTACAGAAAAAGATCACTCCTTTCTTCTTTGCGGATGATAAGAAGCGGATCGATGGAAGCGACCTCGTCGTTGAAATGCGGAGACGCCCTCCTCAGACGCCCACTCGGATCCTCCGATTTGTGTTGCCGCCGTTTTGTCATCAAAGAGGCCGCTGATCAACGGTAACGCACAATTTCTTTGGTATAAAACGGCGGACAAGCATGCCCGTTCTCATGGCTCACTTGTGATCAGAAGAGTCAAAATGAAGCTTCTTTTTGTCTTTCTTCTCCATTTGTTTGTCTTTGTGTCGACCGCCGCAGTCGTCGGTAAGAAACCAATGATTTTGCGACGAAGCAGCGCCGCTGGTTGGGCGACGACCTCAAGGAGTACCACGCGCGAATGCGGAAGCTCCACAATGTGAGCAGCGTGTGGGCGTGGTGGGGATCCCTTATCTATTCTTTTAAGATTACGTCCCTGTTAGGTTCCGAGCTCGGTATTTATTGGGACGGAATAAATAGGGAGAGGAACCTGACGGGTGGAGATCGGTGGAGGTGAAGGACTCCCCGGAGACTCGGGGGAGAGGCGTAGGGAAGGCCGCAGCAGGCGGAAAGGTGGAACGCTACGCCAAGGATCAGGCAGAGATCGGAGTGGGAGGAAGAGGACGGGAGAAGAGAGATTCTCGGACCGGACAGTCCCTAACCACCCGGACGCGGACATCCTCACGGCCATTCGGATCGGCACTCCCGGTAAACCACTCTTTCTTCCATTGCATTCACTGGCACCAACGGTTGGCTCTTTACTCTCGAGAGAGCGGATCGAATGCAACGTTCGTGCTCGCTAAAAACCGCGCCAGCCGCGTGCATTTCTTCGTGGTTGAAGCTTGGCGTCGCTCCCCTGACGGTGACAATTCGCAAGTGATTTTAACCTCCGCGGACGATTAGCAGCAGCCGAATGCAAAGCCGGCTTACGGGGGCGAGTACTCTTGCTCGATATGCATCAACAAGTCGCCGCCAGTGATGATTTTACACGCGTTTGTAGAGAATAATCGGCCGTTCACCCGCTCGCCTGTACAAGAGAGCAAGCGTTGTTGTTTGCTTATTTATTCAAAACAAGTTGCCGCGGTCTCTCCGCTGTTTTGTACTGATCTCTCCGCCAAAACGAAACCGTTCATTCCGATTGATCGAGCGGAATGAAGACGGACTGGAGGGCGGGCCTGCTGACGGGCGTCTTGGGCACGTGCGCCGTCTTCTTCGTCGTCGATTTGGTGGCCGTCCGGTCGCTGATTGCGGGCTGGGATCCGGCCGCCTACTCCCGCATCTTCGCTTTGAGTCGGTCCAACCGCTTACTGCGGACACTCCCATCTTTCAGGTCAAAACGGGCAGCTCGTGGCGAAGGGCGAGTTCGAGTCGAAGTGCGTTGTGGCGCCTTTTAGAGACGAGGCCGTGCGGGCGATGAACGCAGACGTGAGTGCGCAAAACAGGCCGTCCGTTCACTCACTTGCAGCCGCTGCCCCGAGTGGAGTTCGCGTACAAAGACGGCCGAGATTTCTGCGACCGCGAGGAGTGCGTGCCGCCGATGGTCACGATATACGACCGCGTGGTGCCGATGATTCGCGCCGCTCCAGCGATCAAGACGGCTTTTTGTCTGGTGCGGAAGAACGCGAGCCGAATAGCCGCGCTGCTGCTCTGCCTGCTCGAAGATCCCGAGCGCTTCTTCGCCAACGGCAACGACCTCATCGGCAGTGCCTTCAACAAGTGAACAGGGCGGAAAGGTCCTTTTTAATCCTTCTGCTTGCAGCACGTGCACAAGCACGCCGCAGAACACATTCGGAACGGTCGACGAGCTCCCGCAAGCGGCGGATTGGCGCGTCGCAATGATCGTGCGCGAGCCGCTCGACCGGCTGCTGTCCGCCTTCCTCTTCCACTGCGTGCAGGGCTACGCGGTGCCGCGCTCGTGCGGCCACTTCTGCGCCGGCTGCGGGCCGAACATCACGTGTTTCCTCGAAGAGCAAGCGGCCCGACTGCTGAAAATCTCGCGCTTCCCTGCCCTGACAGCCGACACAAGGCGGGAGTTGTACTGGGACGTGGAGAGCGTGCACACCTACCCGCAGTCTTGGTACTGCGATCAGCGACACACGGCCAACGCCACCGCCTTCCTCCGCTACTCCTCCGACTCGGTCCGCTTCTTCGACGAGCAGCTGGAGCCCTTCCTGCGCGAGCGGAACGTTCCCGACCGCCTTCTCGCGTACGTGCGCGGCCGACTGGCGGCCGAGCGGACGGCCCACTCGACGGCCGGCTCCGGCCACAAGCAGTTCTTGCGGGAGCGCGTGCTCTCCTCTTCGTACTTGATGCGTTTGTTCATGCGCATTTATTACCACGACTACGTCCAGTTCGGCTTCCCTCTGCCGCCCATCCCGCACGAATAAAGAACTGGAAGACTTTGGTTGTGTTCTGCGCACTTTAGCACGAGCATTTCGCCGCGTATTGGTCACTCGCCACAAATGAACGCTCCTCTTCATTCTTGACAATGATGGCGTTTAGCGTCCTCGTTGCACAATCACGCATGAATAGACGTCTTGAGTTGTTACTTTTCGATAACTTCCAAGTACCGGCATTAGTTTTTTTTTCGTTGCCGCGCAGCGTCACCGCAAAGGCACTAGCGCTAAAGTTTGCGGGCAATTCGCGGCGGTGGCAGATCACTTTCTATTCGAGTGGATCTTAAGTCGATTTGAATCTCCGCCACAATTCCACTCGCCGCCGAACGGCGACAATTCGCGTGTGATTTCCACTCCCGTTTTACCCACGCATGCAGATGGGCGGGCGATTAGCGTCGAGTACTCGATTCGCTGAATGTGAAGCCTGCTTAATGGAAGCGAATATTCCTGCCCGATTTGCATCTGCGGAAGGGCATTCGATGGCGGCGATTAACTTAAACGTCACAAAGCGAACAAAGTAGTCAGTCTGACCCACGAATGAACGGCGTGATGCGAAACTTCCGGCCGTTCGTCCCGCTGCTCGTCGCCGGCCTGCTGCTCGCCATCGTCTTCCTGTACGCCTTCTTCCAGCGCCGCGCCTTCCTGTGCGTCGAGCCGGCGATCGACGACTGGGAGCGGGGATACCGAGCGGGGGGCGGCGGGCTCCAACGGAAGGACTACCTGGGCAACGGATCGTTTGTTCGTCTACCCTTTTAAACCTTTCCTTTGAGTGCTCGCTTGCAGGTGTTGAATCCGGTGGAGAGTGTGGCGGACGCGCCCTGCCGTCGGAACCCGGCCGCGCTGATCCAGCGGATGCGCGCCACGCAACGCGAAATCAACCGCGCGTTCCAGAAGACCGTGACGACGGGCAGGTCTCGCTACGAAATGCTTCCAAACTTTTTCGCGGTTTGTTGGCTTTTGATCGCTCTTTCATCACTTTATTTTTCATGCAGCCCGCGATGGACGGCTTCCGCTACGTGCTCCGACCGTTTAAGTACTGGTCGCAGGTACGCAGCATGAAGTTGAATTGTCTACTCACTCACTCCTTCTTGCTGCAGGACGAGTACAAGCACTTCCTGGAGTTCAGCGATCCGAATGCTCCCTGCAATCACATTACGTTCGGCGTGGGCGGCTCGTGGGACGGCGAGAAGGCGCTCCGGCGGAAGTACCCGCAGGTTCGATGAAGGGCTTCCATTCTCTAACTGTTTGCAGTGTAAAATGACGGGCGTTGACCCGACCGAAGCGCTGAGCCGGGCGGTGGTTGAGAGCGACTCGAACAGCCGCTTCATCCACGCCGCCGTCAGCGACACGGGCGGCGAGCAGAAGGCGCTGATCAAGAGCGTAAAGACGTCCGGCGCGGGCACCTTCATGAACCGCAGAACCTTCCCGCACAGGGCATTCGCGGAGCTGCTGATGAACGAGAACGAGGGCCGCACGGTGGACTTCATGACCGTGAGCGCTTTCTTGCTCTTCTTTCACTCTTCGCTTGCAGATCGACATCGAGGGCGCGGAGTTCACACTCTTGCGTGTGCTGCACGGTGAGTGCTCTGCTGCGTTGCTTTAAACCAATCGTTTGCAGAGAAGCGGGCCGAGCTGCCGGTCATCTGCCAATGGAACGTCGAGATCCACTACGCGGAGGAGCGCTACGGCGTCACTTGGACGGTTCGTCCACTCGCTCTCGTCTCCAATCCGCTGGCTTCTTACAGGAGTTCGACCGAACGCTCAATCAAATTCTTGACGAGGCCTATTGGGTGATGCTGAACGTGGACGAGCGGACGTGGAAGTACCGCCGGCTGTTCTTGTGCGTTGCGTTCCGCTTCCAAATGGGTTAATTCAACTTTATTTAGCTTCAACGTCGGCGCGGAGGAGTGTGTGACCAAGTTCTTGTGTTAAGACGAATAAATTTAAACTTCAACGTTCGTGCAATTTTTTACGAACGGAAGGAGAATCAGGTATCGTGCGCTTGTGGCACTTGCGGTCAGTCAAAAAGCGGGTTTCGCGTGATACACCACTCGAATTTATTTCATTGTTCACAAGCCGTAATTACGCGCCACGAACTCGAGCAATCGCTGGGCCGCCTGCTCGAATTCGGTTGGATTCGCAGCGAAATGCGAGGGCGCCACGCGGGCGAGCCGGAGCGCAAGCTGCCGGCACACAGCGCACTCGACGATCGACGCACTGGCCGGCTGCTGTGCGGAACAAACGGAGAAGAACGGAACGATCGGCTTTTGCACAGGCGACTGAGCGGCCTGCCCGGCATCCTTTAACGGAACGAAAGCGGCGGACGCTTCGTTATCTGCCAATAGCAGGATTGCGGATTGAGGCAGTCCTTCCCACCATTTCAGTAGTTCTTTGTAAGAAGGTGAGCTAAACGAAAGGAAAATTGAAGCCGACACCAAGCGGACACTCACTCTGAATCAACCGCTCTCACCGAATTGCCGACAGAAGAAGAGATGCCGAAGAAGCCGCCCAAATGCGACGCTTTTGTCGTCGAGCGCACGTCTCTGGAGCAGCAGAAGCGGTTAGCCGTGCGGCGCTCGATCGCCCGCCGCATTCGAATCTTCCCGCCCATGATCTTCCACTGCTTTTAGACGATTGTGCGCTCCTTCCGCAGGTAGTGGGGAAAGGAACGACCAACGCGCCAATCACAGGAGCTGATGTGTTCTTGAAAAAAACGTGAGAAACTCTAGAAAACCAAAACGAAGCAATACACGAAATAGCTCGCAAAAGACGCGTTGCGGCGGCAATTCTGATGCAGTGGCAGGAGGAATTTTCGCCCACACTGAGAAACTCTGACAGCGCCCGCCGCGCTCATCAACCAGCCGGATCTCTACAAAGCAGCAGCAGTCCCTCGCTCCCCACTGGAGCCGCTAGTAACCGAGGCGGAGTTCTTATCGTCCCGCCGACCTCATTCTCGCCGAGAGCTAGGAGAACGTTGCCAGCAGGACGACATGCGTTCCGCATTTCTCATCGACCCGACAAGAAATATCTGCGAACTTGTGGACGATCGCGACGTGTCGCTTGTCTCGAACAGTCGCTGCGTTCAATTGAAAAAAACAGAAAGGCTGGCTTGAGCAGCCCGGCGTTTCGCACCTTACTTGCGATTTCTTTCCAGTTCAAATGTTTGCGTTCAGTTTGCTCAGCCAGTGGAAGCCACAAACAGGAAGCCGAATCCTACGCGCTCGCCGACTAGTCATAGCTTTCGAAGTCGAAACGGCGATCGGTCAGAGATTTAGTCGCATTAAAGCAGAGCGTTGAATTCAAATGTCCAGTGCGGAACACCTGAATGAAGGCGAGCAGATGTTAATCGCTTGCCCACGTAAACGGTGTAAAGCGGCTTTGCGTGGCCTTTCGATTAACAATGAACTCGATTCCACGCGGCGGACGCCGTTGTCATCCAAAAAAGACGCTCAAAGGATCACCCCCATGTTGTTGCCTCGCCGATCGTCGGCTTCAAAGCACTGCTTCGATTAACGTTTGAAATGAACGCTGCTGCGGGCCTCCATATTGGTGATTGAAGAGTTCGTTGGAGAAAACTTCATTGCACAACAATTCGGATGGGAGCTCAAAAAAGGCCAGACACTCGGTCTTCCGCATTGCGCTTGGAATGCTGCTACCGCACGTCCCATCACTTTTGATCTGCCCTCGTGGGTGGATCAACGGAGCCGAGGAGGAGGACGAAAGGACGATTGAGTTTATTGGCCGAATACACGATCAACAGCAGTTGGATCGGCGGGAGGGAGGAACGATGCCTAAACGCCGGCGGAGAACCGCGGGGCAGAGAGCGGGGCGTAACGCCAGAGACAGACGGGCGGAAGGGGACAATCCACTCGGGAGATGACGGGCGGGCTCACAGCGAGGTCGGAACAACTTTAATGCTAATACAGTCGATAAGCGGTACGGACGGCTGCCATTCGCCCCCCTTCACAAGCACTTTTTTTTGGCACTAGCGGGAGCAATGGCCGAATCGCTCAGGCTACGCTAACATGGCAAACAAAAAATTTACTTATTAAACGAGTTTATGACGGAACTATTTGCCGTCTGGTTGCTTTTCAACAGCCAGTGCGTCAATCGACCGTTATACAAACGAGAAGACCCTAGTGCTATGATTTGCGCGTAAAACGCGGACTGTACAAACGACCGGGCCATACTGCAGAAGAAACGTGTTTTTGCTCTGATCTTTTTCGAGTATGTTGTGGGTTTAGCCGTTCGGCTGCTGACTTCCTCAACTGCCGGGCGACAGGATTAAAATAATTTCCATCTGCCGTCATGTTGGACGACGCGGGCGGTGCTAAGTTTCCATCGGATTATGAGTGGAATCTCAGCCATTCAGATGCAAAGCCATAAAGTCAGCGCAATAGAATCGATTTTATTCCGAACGTGGGGTTTCACCATACCTGCAGCTGGCGCGGCGGCATTGCACATAACAAGAGAAACTGATGACAAAGGCCTGCAAGCTTAAAGATTTCTTCCCCGTGCGGAAGATGCCGTTGGACCCAAGTGACGCCCGCGGCCAAACGACCACCAGTGAGTTCTGTTCGTCTTTTGTTAATCGTCAGTTTAGCGCCGCAAGTGCTGGAGATCCAGGGACTGCGCGGAGTGGCAATCGGGGCGGTGCTGCTGTTCCACTTGTGGCCGCGGAGCTTCCCGCTCGGCTACTTGGGCGTGGACATGTGCGAGAGTTTCCGTCTTCTTCCCTCATTCGCCTGCTTGCAGCTTCTTCGTGATTTCCGGCTACCTCATGTGTCTGCTGCTGGACGCAAAGAAGCCGCTCGGACTGCCCGCCACTCTGCAATTTTATTTTCGACGAGTGAAGAGGATCGTGAGTCTTTTTGCTGCTCTGATCATTCGACTTTCCGTTAGATCCCGACCTACCTGTTCGTCATTCTGCTCTTCTTGCTGCTCGCCCTTTTCTTTATTTCGCCCACCGACTACCGCGACCTGCGAGCGGAGTTGAAGAGGCCGTTGCTGTACGTCGCGAATCGCCCCAGAGCCGCGAGGAGTGACTACTTTGCGGACGTGCGTTCTGTTCTCTTGTTCGCACCTCCTGCTTGCGTTCAGATGGACGCGGGCTTCGCCTTCTTCACACATTTGTGGTCGCTGAGTGTGGAGCTGCAGTTCTACCTTTTTGTTCCTTTCTTGGTCTCCGTTCTCCACCGCATTCCGGCCCGTTTTCAAGGGATGCTCGTTGGACTCATTGCGGCCTTATCCTTCTCCTTCCAACTGCACTCGCGGCTAAACTTGGAACACATGGCGCTGGAAAGGCGTGTGTGGCAGTTCATGGCTGGATTCGCGGCCTTCTTTTTGCAACAAACTCTCGATCAAGCGCCGCCCGCTGACTACCGTCCGCTCGCCGACAACGATGAGGAGAGCGGAGGGAAGGAGGCCAGAACGAGTGAGTTCTCCGCCCTTAACCACAGCCACTGGGGGGTTTCAGCTCTCCGATGGCGTTTGACTGCACGAAAAGCGACCGCCTTCGTTTTGCAGTTCGTCCTCCTGATCCTTCTGCTCGGCTCGCTCGTACGGAAGAAAGTGGCCGCTCGGCTGTTGGTGATCGGAGCGACGACGGCGATCATCGGGCTCTCCGACGCGCACTTTCTGCTCGCCTGCCGGCCGCTCGTGTTCCTGGGTGACGTCTCCTACTCGGTCTACCTCGTGCACTTCCCGCTCTTCAAGTGGCACGACTACCGCTTCGTAACCACCATGTTCGACCCGCTGCACACCTCGATCGCCGGTTCGTTACTTGTATGCTCCACCACTTATCCCCCTTGTTGCAGCGGGCGTTTGCTTGGTGGCGGCGGCGATTGTGGCCGGCTGGGCAGTGGAACTTTTCTTCAAGCGAATCAACTCGCTGCTCACTAATTGGTTCCGTCTGCTGCTGATAATTGCCGTTTTGTATGCGTTCGTCGGATTGTCGCTTGTGGCTCTCGAGAAGCGGGAAGACGACAAACCGGACGTGGGTGAATGCAATGAGTAATTACTTATTTGTCTTTCTGCAGGTCGAATGGGATGAACCGTTAAAGCAGCCACAACGTTTAATGCGCGACACGATCATGTTCTATAACCATTGCAACACCACACCCGTTCAGCTGAATCGCAAACAACTGGTCGAGTACAACAAGCTCTACTTCCCTGCAGCTCAATATCTGTGGTACTGCAAAGGGCGGGGAAACCCGCCCACCAACTACCGCGGCAAGACGAACCAATTGATCGAGAATGGGTGCGCGATAAGTCAGCCGAACGGGACGAAGAACATCGTCGTCCTTGGCAACTCGCTCACTCCAACACTGCTCGCCGGCATCATTCACCACTTTCGGGACGTCTACCGCACGATCGTCCCCCTCTACCGATTTGCGTGCCAGTTCGTCGGAGCGAAGAAAGAAAATGTGAGCGATCGAACGTTTATACGACAACTTTACCACAATTCAGCCCCAATACGCGGGTTGTCCAAGAGAACGAGCAGCGTTGATCCCGATGCTCAAGGCGTGGAAGTTTCCGATTGACATCATCGTTGTTGGGATCGGCTTTACTTCCCTCGATCATCCTCTTCGATCGGCCAACCTGTCGGCGGATCCCATTTTCGTCGAAATGCAGACCTTCTTCTCCGAGCTGAGCAAGATCGCGCGCGAAGTGGTGCTCTTTCCCCAAATTCACTACCACAACGGAGTGATGCCCTACAGGAAGATTTTAATGCGGAAGTTGTTGCTGGGCGAGCCGTTGGGGCTTTTCCGCACTCCCTACAAGGTGAGTTCTCTTTTCCAACTTTATTCACTTTTTCTTGCAGTTCGTGATTGGCTGGAAGCGGAACAACCGGCGGCGATTGGCGGCCGTCAGCTGCCCCAAGTGTGTCCGCTGGGATCCGATGGACGTTTTTTGCAATAAAACGGAGGGATTCTGCGATGCAGTCGATCAGAAACAACGGCTTTCTTTCTTCTACGACCACCGACATCCTTCGTTCTACGGCAGCTTCTTTATCGGGCGTCATTTGCGTGAACTATACGAACGCCAGATGTCCGAAATTGATCATTCTCCCGCGTCCAACAGCTCTTACGATTCTCTTTGAAAAATTATGTTTGTTAAGGGTGCAACAATGTTTATTCGTGACGTCTTTTCGATAAATATGGCAACTAAACACTAAGAAAAGAATTAAACTGAAAAAAGAAACTTTCTCTCAATTGAGACGCTCAGAAAATGTCTTTTCTTTATTAAAATGAGTTGTCTCTGCTGCAAAAGTTCGTCCAGTAGAGACGCGTGGTCCAGTGGCGAATGCCGACGACGCCGTGCAATTCCTTTTGCGTCTCCATTCGACGATCGGTGCGGCAACAGGGAGCCGGTTTGCAACAACAGCCGTTGTGGAAGAAACGTTCTGAACACAATACTGTTTTTTTCTTTCTGGCTGCCGCCTCAGATTAGAACAATCACCCGATTTATGCTTTTGTGTAATTGGAGTACAAGCGAAGCATCAACTGAGCGTTGCGAAACGCGCTGAGAACGGTCGGGTGTTGCGTGTCGACGAAGTGGATGAGGCCGGCGGGCGAAGCGGACGGGCAGAAGGCGTTCGCCTTTCGCGCCCCGCACCACTCGGCGAGGAAGTCGACTTTCACGCAGCGGCCGCAGTCCAGTAGCTCCATCCGCCGCCTAGCCGAACTTAAGTATGAGTAGGCGAACTGAAAGCAGCAAGGAAGAAATTGAGTGAGTGGGTGGATTGCTCACTTCTACACGGTCACCGACTCCGTCCAACGGCCGCCCGTTGGCCAGACGCGCGTCGACCTCGGAAAGCGGGGGCTGCGAGAAAATAGGGAACGACTCCTGCACAATGAGCACTTCGCGCGGCACTCGGGCCAGGCGGCCGAAGTAGGCGGAGAGCGAGCGGAAGAACTCGTCGGCCTCGAGCTTTCCCTCGTCTAGCGGGAAGTCCTCGATCTCTACTAGGGCAAAGAGGGCGATCACCACGTCCACGGGCTCGTTCCACTGCTCGAGGGCGCGCGTAGACTCCTCCAGAAAGCGCACACATTCGTCCTTGATCTCCGCCTCTCGCGCGGGCTGTTGGAAGCGGCGGCCGGCCGGCATGCACGAGTTGCGCATGAGGAGCGTCAACCGGCGGTACGTGCCGCGCCACACGTGTTGGATGCCCGGGAAGTTGTGCAGACTGCAAGCGGGGATTAGAAGGAAGAAATAGGACATGCCTGTGGCTGTTGCCGATCACGACGACGTTCTTCGTGCCCGTGCCCTCCGCATGGCAAGTGTATACGCTGTGGAAGGTGCGCAGGTCGAGCGGGTAGCGCGTGGGCATCGCGCGGCTTTGATTTTTGCAAAAAGGGAAGCCCTTGTAGCCGCTGCGCAGATTCCTGTTCAGGCGGCGCAATTCGCTCGAGTTTGTTGTGGGCGGCAGTCCACCTGCGGCCCACAAACGAGGGGCATCGTCGCAAATTTCCTTCGAGCATGCCCGCCACCCGCTATCAACCGGGGCTTCGCTCTTTGTTTTCGAATGGATGGACGACCGCGGCAGTTCGCCAAGGAGGACGCCGTTGAGCAAAAGACCGACCGCCAGCACGGTCGCCAGTCGCGGCCACGAGTCGACCCAACGGAGCAGGCGGAGAACGAACTGATCCAACAGGAAGCCGCCGGCAATCGACGCGGCGATCAACATGATTCCCGCTGCAATGGCCAACTGAACGAAAGGAAAGATCGGGCACTCACTTGTTAGGTCCGCCTTGCTGCTCGTTGCTTTGAGCAGCAAGACGAGCGGGCAGTGGATCAAGTAGGTCGAATAGGAGACGTCGCCAAGCACTCCCATCGGCCGGCAGCCGAACGCGTTCGCCCCGTTGTGCCGTCCGATCAGCAGTGCGGTGAGAGCGACGACCATTAGGCGAGCGTACTGGGCGGAGGCTGACGGGATCCCGAAGACAAACAGGCAGCACAAAAGAAGGACGATCGACATTTCGAGCGCATGGTCGACTGTCGACCCTCAAGAAGAAAGTAGTCGACCTCTGATCACGCTCCACTCACCTCTCCCTCTTTCTTCATGCGGGTCGGAGTCCAGTAGTCGACGCTCGCGGGCGAAGTGGGCGGCGATCCCCGCAAAGAACTCCCAAAGACGGGGGGCGAGCAGAAAAAGAGGCCGATCGCTATTGGCAGTCCACTCAAAGAGCAGCGAAGCGGCCGGCAGAAAGAGGACGAGCGGCAAGCGAACGGCCTGTTGGAAGGCGGCCACTCGTTCGACGCAGAAGAACAAGGCGGGCACGAGCAAATAGAACTGCGCCAAAACACTCAACGAGCGCAAGTCTGTCATAAACGCTGCAGTTGAGGCCTGAACGAGAGTACGAGGTCGAGAAAACGAGCGACTGAACGTACTCCGCTAACCTCAGAAATGTTTGAAGATTCGCCAAACATCCATCTTATGCCGACAATCAGCCGCGAAAAGCCTGCTGGCAGCACGAGCAGGCGAGCGAGCAAAAGGACAAGGAACACGACGAGCAGAAGCGGCGTGACGACTCGTTTCAGCCGCCGGAAGAAGAACTCGAGGACGGCGAGGCGGGAGAGCGGCCGCTCGCTCATGCTCGCTGTCATCAGGTAGCCGGAGATCACGAAGAACCTGCAAGAAGGAGTGCGGGAGGGGAGGATGTCCGCTCACAAGTCGACGCCCAAGTAGCCGAAGGGGATCCATTGCGGCCACAAGTGAAAGAGAAGCACCGACAGGATGGCGAGACCACGCAGGAACCGGACGTCCGACCGGATACCTGCCCGAGCGGCTTGTGGAACGCCCTTTTCGTTTGGCTCAGCGGGCAGAAGCGGCGTCTTCATGACTATGTCTTGTGGAAAGGGAACGCGAGTCAACCCCGAAACGTCGCTGCCGCCTGACGAAGCGGAGAGGGAGCGTAAAGATCCGAATCGCAGATTCCACTTTAAGCACCACCGGCTCTTGCTTCCACTCGAGTTAAAAGAGTGGAGTGTATATCGACGGAGTGCGTGGACCCGCCCGCTAAGCGGATCGGCTTGCAAATCCACAGCGCGTGTTTGCATTCGCTCAATTCGGGCGGTTGAATTCAAATCCACTCAATCGACTGGGCGCGGGACGTGCGAGCAGCCGCCTTCATTCCCACATGTTTCCAGATGCACTCGCAAGTGAACCCGCCGCCCACGAAGTCGACGGCGCCCACCGCATTCACCGTTGGACTGGCCGCCGCCGTCCTGCTCCTTTGTGTCATCTTCCTCCACCTTGAAGGACCGAAAAGCGCTGAGCCGGCCGCCGCCTCCTCACCATTCACTCCTGCGGACACTCCCACAACCCTCGAGAGTTCAACGCCCGAACCGGCAGAATTCACAAACAACCATGCAGATGTCGTGCTGGACCGATCGTCTCCGTGAACGCGGACGTGCGGTAGTTGCCCCGTTTCCTTTCGTTTAGACTGCTCAAATTTGTGGCTATTCATTCGATTCGTCTTCAGTAAACAAGCGCTTCCGTCTGAACTTGGCGAACATTCCGTGCCTTCACCATAGTGAGTGGAAGTGTGTTGCGTTTGCAGCCGCCCACTCTGCGGACAATTCGCGACACGATGCGCCGCGAATTTCGCTCGACCTTTGCGTTGATGCAATCGGCTTGCAAGCGGCACCGCCGCGCGCATTTCGCGGCAAGGGCGCTCTATCGCGTAAATTGATCAGTTATTCGCCGTTTCTGGGGCGGCTGCACAAATCGAAGATGCGTGCGACTTTTTTCCACATTATAAGTGACTTTTTTTCGCATTATAAAAAAGTCCATTAAAAAGGACTTTTTTGCACATAAAAAAAAGTTTATTAAAAATGACTTTTTTACACATTAAAATCCGGAAGTCAATTCATCATTTTTCGACTGTAACTAACTAATTACTTCGACTTACTGCATGAGAGTGGTCCCAAACGATAGCTAAGATCATCAGCTACCCGTAGGAAAAGAGAAAATCCCCCGTGTGTGTGTTATTTCATCATTTTAGTGTGTTTTTCCAAATTTCGACTTTTTTTATAATGTGAAAAGAAGTCATTTTTAATGAAATTTTTTCAGACCTGCCAAATGAGACCGCGGATCAAACCGCACCGCCGACCGACCGCGACCGCAGACCGCGCGGTCTGGAAACCGCGAGACCGCTGACCGCCGCGGTTTGCGGTCTCCGAACCGCCGACCGCCAAAGGCATGCGGTGCGGTCTGGACCGCAGACCGCCACAAACCGCCAACCAAATCTTGCCTTTTCGAGCGGTAATATAGTTTAATGAGCTTCTCCTTGATCTCCTTTGATGTGATGTGCAAAAATATTAGCTTTAAACTCATTAACAAACAAAATCGAAAATTTTTTACTGCAAGCACGTTTTTTTAAAGGCATTTGTATACGTCAAACATCTTGTTTAGGTTCAGAAAACCTATCAAAAACAAAATCAGACAAACCAACAGCCTATTCTTTTCGCGGTCTGTGGCGGTTTGCGGTCCAGACCGCACCGCATGCCTTTGGCGGTCGGCGGTTTGAGGACCGCAGACCGCGGCGGTTGGCGGTCTCGCGGTTTCCAGACCGCGCGGTCTGCGGTTCGCGGTCTGGTACTGGCGGTCGGCGGTCTGCGGTTAACCGCGGCAGGTCTACTTTTTTTTATAATGTCAAAAAAAGTCACTTATAATGTGGAAAAAAGTTTTTGCGATCGAAGATCACCTGGCGGAAGAGTTCATGAGGCATCTATTGGTTTGTTCCAAAAGTTTTGTCCGCCGGAGATCGACCGAGTCGGAATGAGCGCATAAGTTCTCGGCCGCGGGGACGGAATGCCAACGGCTGATTTCCGCGGTCGACATCACGTTTCTTGCAGTTTCTTCAACACTCATCACGTTAAACTCGGTGTTTGTGCTTGAAGATGATTGCCAGACACGATGAGGAGGTTTTCGACCCAAAGGTTCCTCGGAAAAGTCGTCAAATTGACGAGAACTCCGACCATTTCTGCTCGGACAGCAAGCCGGGAACTTCGTCCACGCAGCCGCCAGCCGGCCTAGTACTTTTGCGCCGGGCTCGGCACCGCCCATCTCCGGCGGACAAAACTTCTGGAACAAACCAATAACGGCTTTGAGCTTGCGAGCGATAGCAGTTGTTCGTGCTACTGGGATCGTTCTGTTCAGGAATTTGCGTACTCGGGCGTGAAGAGGTCGAAACTCAAACGCGATTCAATTAATCCTCCGCCGATGACCTCGCGGCGGAAACAAGCGCCTTAGAAAAGAGGGCCTTGCCCGTTCTATCAAAGTCACACGAAAGTTCAAGTGCAGAATGATGCGCATGAACAACCAAGCCCGATAGGAAGTCCATCTCGGCATACAAAAAGAATTCGAACGATTGGTCACCGTTCTAACCATCGAGGACGTCTATTCGATCAAGACATTATCTAAAGAGTACCCCAGCTTCAAAAATACCGGCGGAAACCACCGTATTTATTGCTAGTTCGACGCGTAAATGCCTGCAATCACCCAGTCAAGCCGGCTTGTTTGCAAAACACCAGCGAAGAACAGGAGGGTGACGACGTGAAACAGTGCCGTGCCAGCCACGCGAATTGTTCGCCGAGCGGCGCGGAGATCGAGCCGACTGATGGCGCGGATCGCAGCGCTAAAGGTCGCGTGGAGGTACTCCTTTTATGTTGCACTTAAACAGTCGACTTTGCGCACAGAAAAGTCATTCCTCTTGTACAACCATGAATAACGGCCACGCCTTGTCGAGTAGCGGTTGGTTTTTTCCTTTTTTTTCCGTCCAACACGTTCGTTCAGCCCGCAACAATCGCTGCCGCCTCTGCGCACAGCATGGCGTGGAAGTCTGCCGGTCGTTCCACAACTGCCCGCGGAAAGATTGCCAATGCGAGAAGGTGGGTGAACGCGCAACGAGTGGAGACTTCCGTTGCAGTGCGCCTTGATCCACGCGCAGCGGGCGGTCATGAGCAAGCAGATCCGACTGCGGCGGGCGCTCAACCGGCAGGCGGGCGGTGCGAGGAGCACGGCCAGCCGCTACTCGTGTCAACGCTGTGGTGTCCACGGAAAGGTCGTTCCTAAAGCCGTGCGCTCTTCTTCTCGTTCCTTTCGCTCTATCGGCAGTTGCAGGCACATCGTTTCTTCTGTCCGCTTGCCTCCTGCACGTGTCCGTCCTGCTCGCTGATCGACGAGCGCTCCAGAATTGACCGCGAGGTGAAGCGGCGCTGCGTGAAGACGGCGATGAAGGCGGCCACTTTGACCGTCGCTCCTGCTTCTTCTGTGAAGAGCGATTCAAAGGGAGCACCGGCCGCCGAGCCCCCTAACCACCTCGTCTTCCAGTTCGCCCACGTACGAGCAGTTCGTGGAGTGGTGGGGCGTTTCAAGTCCGTCCGCGTCCCTCTCGTTGCCCACGCCAAGCGAATCTCCCGTTTTGATGATAAAAAAGACAGCGGACGCCCAAGGACGTGCGTGGAACGCACAGACCGCCCAGTCGCCACTCCGACCGCCCGTCCGGCCGCTGCCCTCCATCTCGCCGATTCCTCCGCCGGTCACCTTTCGACTGGTCAGCAATCCCGAACGGCCCGCTCCTCCCGTCCAACAGTCGGTAGGCCGGTCGATCCTCGATTGCGCCACGTGTCGGCAGCTCGCCCTCCAGTTGGTGCACTCGACGGTCCCGCCGGTCGTTACCGCCGACCCCGAGGAGTTGGCCCGGCGGCTGCTCGTGTTTCTCGCCCACAAGTACGGAATGTGAAGAAAAATAAACCGGATCGTGGTTCCCGCGTTTCGAAGATCAACGCGAGCGGCTGTTTGTCCGCATAAGAGCTCTTGCCGCGAAAATTTCTGAACCATCCAGTCCCATAAATAGCGAAGAGTTCGCTGAAAGGAACGCTGTAGTTAGCGGGTTCTTATTAGTCGATTAGCAACTCTATTTAGTTGCAAACCGAAAGGAAAGTGAAAAAACGTTCCGTGATCTTAGCGCGCTGTGGCTGCCGCCAAAGATCGCATGTATGAATCCACTTGAAAAGGAATTCCCGGCGTGGTTTCAGAATTTTACGCGTTTGTTCCGCGCTCGCAACATATTAGAAAAACGTGCGGTACACTCGTAGTCGCCTTTGTTCGCGTTAACTTTAACGTCATCATGCTCGCTTCTCCCGTCGACAAAAACGGCGTCGCCGACGGTTGAACGAATGAACGGCCGATTAAGCGGCAATCAGGGTTTGAAATCCGACTGCTGCCTGCTGCAACCAAGTGACTGCAGTTGCAGTCAATGCTTGGTCTTCGACTGCAGTCGCAGTCGGATTTTCAGAAATTTCGAACCCGGGCGGCGATATCCACGAACGAATGTGAAACCAGTCGCCGCGTCGAAACACTTTCCTAGTGGATTTTGAGCTGATTGTGATCTCCGCTGCTGTTCCACCGCCAGCTAGACATTGACAAGTTGCAAGTGATTTCCACTCGGGCGGGCGATTAGCGTCGTCAACTCGACGAATGCGAAGCTAGCGGTCGGAAGCGAAGATTCCTGCCCGATTTGCATCTGCTAGAAGATAGATTTATTTGCGGGCTTGACCTCAACGCCACACGGCAATAATTTCCACTCACAAGTGAAAAAAGGAGAAATGCGGAACTTTCGACCGGGCGTCGTCGCGCTCGCCGTTGGTTTGCTGGTCGCCTTTGTTTGTTTGTACTTTCTTTCGAACCGACGATCCGCTGCGTTCGTTGACGACCCGTCTCTCCGTTGGGAGCAAAAACTCCTGCCAAAAGTCGGCGACGTCGACCGGAAGGACTACCTGGGCAATAAAACCTTCGTTTGTTTTTTCTCGCTTCCTGCTCTTTTGGTGAGTACTCGATTGCAGGTCTTAAATCCGGTGGAGAGCATCCTGGACGCGCCCTGTCGCCGCAACACCGGCCCGTTGGTACAGCGGATGCGCGAAACGCAGCGAGAAATCAATCGCATGTTCCAACGGACGGTCGAGAACGCGACCGCTCGCTACGAGCTGCTGCCGGGCTTCTTTCGAGTTTGTTTGCATTTAGTCGTTAACTCACTTCCTTGCTGCAGTCCGCAATGGACGGCTTCCGTTACGCGCTCCGTCCGTTCAAATACTGGTCGCAGGTGAACACATACGTCAAGTGATGTCCACTCATGCCCGCTGCAGGATGAGTACAAGCACTTTTTGGAGTTCAGCGATCCGAACGCTCCTTGCAATCACATTACTTTCGGCGTGGGCGGTTCGTGGGACGGCGAAAAGGCGCTCCGGCGGAAGTACCCGCAGGTGCGTTCATCCAGCAAGTTTCTGCTAACCTCTTTGCAGTGCAAAATGACAGGAGTCGACCCGACGGAAGCGCTGAGTCGTGCAGTCGTGGAGAGCGACCCGAACAGCCGCTTCGTGCACGCGGCCATCAGCGACGTGCCCGGTTCGAAAACGACGTTGATCAAAAGCCTTAAAAAGGCTGGCAGCGGCACGTTCATGAACCGCACAACCTTCCCGCACAGGGCATTTGCGGAGCTCTTGATGAACGAGAACGAAGGCCGTACAGTGGATTTCATGACCGTTCGTTTGAATTGCAATTCTCTAATCATTGATTGTCAGATGGATGTCGAGGGCGCGGAGTTCACTCTCTTGCGTGTGCTCCACGGCAAGCGTTCTTCTTTCTTTTTTTTATAACCGCTTGCTTCAGAAAAGCGGGCAGAGCTGCCGGTCATCTGCCAATGGAACGTCGAGATCCACTACGCAGAGGAGCGCTACGGAGTCACGTGGACGGTCCGTTCACTCCTTTGTGACTTCAATCCGTCGGTTGCTTGCAGGAGTTTGACCGGACGCTAAACCAGATGCTCGACGAGGCCTACTGGGTGCTGCTGAACGTCGACCAACGCCTACGGGTATATCGTCGCCTTTTCTTGTGAGTCCGTCTGTTTGCAGCAATTACCGCCCGCTTGTTTCAGTTTCAACGTAGGGGCCGAAGAGTGTATCAGCAAATTCTTGTGCTAACGCGAATAAATTCGTTTAAACTTTGCTCTTTCATGCTCAATCACCCTTATAAATGAGGACGGCGCGGAACTTCGTCAACTACTGGTTCATTTTAGTCGGAGACCGAACAACTCACCAAATTGCAAAAGTTACCAGTAGGCACATGGCATGAGAAACGTAACAAGCATTTATTGTGAAATCCGTTAAGCTATCGTTAACTTAAAGCGTCTAACATCGACTGCTGCTGTTTTGGTACGCTTTGAGAAGGTAGTCGCCCACAAAGAAGCTGCCGTACACAGAGACGTGATGATCATCTAAAAAACGCGCCACGTCCCGCTCCGGGTCGATCGCCCAGCACGCGGAATGGGCGTCCAGACCACACCACAAATCAATCCAATTCACGTGCACACAGCACGCACAACTGATCGCTTCCAAGCGTTGGCGCAACTCCGGCAAGTATGCTTCTTGAGTCTGAAAAACAGAGTGAGGGTGAAAGAGACATTACATAGCAGCGCTTGCCTCTCGGTCGGAGCGAAGCGCCGGCACCGGTTGGTTAGAAGCCAACGCTTCGAGCACTTTGTGCGTCGGATTGAACGGGAACAAAAGATTCGTGGACGTGACGAACAACACTTCGCGGGGGATTTTGCTCAAACGAGAGTAGAAAGAACGCAGCGAGCGAGAAATCGGATCTTGTGGAGTGATGGGCGGTGTGGGCGGCATGTCGATGTAACTGCAATTAAAACCCATTAAAAAGTATAGTTGAAAGAACAAGTATACAAACCCGAATAGAGGGATCAAAATGTCCACTTGTTCAGTCCACGACTCCAGTAGCTGGACGGCCGTTTCCATAAACTCCACACATCCTCTTCTCATGAACTTGAATGCACAAATTGAGCTATACTACGCTAAAAGTAAACCAACCCACGGAAAATATCCCGTTTGGTGCCTGTACGGTAACGGTACGCAACCGATGCGCGCAATCAGGGTGATCGAGCGGCTGATCGGACGAAAGTGCTCGACAATCCCAATAAAGCTCATAAACGCGTGACTAAAGCAACGCATTCAGTCACTCGACTCTTCTCGACGATCACCTGTTGCCCAACACAACGACGTTCTTCTGCCCCGTTCCATTGAACAGAAAGCAGACGATTATTCCCTTCTTTCAATCACCCGCTTACTTCTTCTCTGCAGATCATCCGTATGGCGCTGAGATTGGTCAGCGGTGAAGGCAGCACACGGTTGGTGTTGGAACAGGTCGCATTGCGGTGTTCATTCGTTGGTTCAGCTCGATGGTCCGACGGATGCTGAAGTTCGTGGGTTGCAGCCGCGTTTCCCACAACATTCGGGCGTCTTCTATTCGCTTTTGGCGGCCTTCGGGAAGTTCCGCATCGACCTCAACGGATATTAAAATAAAGATAAAAGCAAAGCAACGAACGTCGTAGTACTCCATTTTCTTCGTATACAAAAAGAAGCAGAGAGCAAGGGCGATCGCGTACAAGCATGCGAGAAGACGAAACAAGCGACTCCAACTCTTGATCACTCGCAAGCCCCGCCTAACGCCATCTTCAAGCCAACTGCCGAGCAGTACCGACGCGCACATCAAGTAAACGCCCACTGCAATTATAGGGCAGACTATGGGATGCAAGAAACAAAAGGGTACCTTCGTGCCCGGGTTCCTCATCGGTGTGCTCCGAATTGAATAAGCGGCGATGGAAGATGAAGATCGGCCAGTGGATCAAGTAAATCGAGTAGGAGACGTCGCCCAGCCGAACGGCCCACGAAAAGTGCAAAAAACTTGACGGCGAGTGGCGGAGAGCGACGATTGCGGTGCTCAAAAGGATCACAACAAGGCGTTGCACTTGATGGTAGACGGGCAGTCGGAAGAAGAGAGCGAAGACCAGCAGAACTGCCGTAACGTCCGCCAGCCGCCGTCCTTTCGTCCACTCGGAGAACGGCGACTCGTAGACGAAATGGGCGAAGAAGCCGGCCACGAACTGCCACACGCGCCCCTCCAGTCGCGAGTGGGCAGTTTTTTGCGGAGTTATCCATTGTAACCAAAAAGAAGCGGCCGCAAGAAGGCCAAGGAAGAGGAGGTGGCCGCGCGGGCAGCGCGATTGCAGCCCACCGACGACCGAAGCCAGCAGCGGGACCAGCGCGTAGAATTGCATCTCCGCGCACAACGACCACGCGTGCGTGAAAAACTCTAATTGCAAAAGCTGAACAAATCATACGATTAAATGAAAAAAGGCGCAATACTCACAGTGTCGAAGTAAGTAGATCGCTGCACAACGGGAGTGTTTGCGTAGAAGAATAAAGCGGGGAGCGCATCCCGCACGACCATCTCAAACTCCAACGAAAGCAGCAACTTCGAGCAGCCGAACAGGACGGCCGCGATAACGAACACGTAGAGCGGGACCTAAACGGGAACGTCCAACGCGAAGCAAGGCATCGCTCACAATGCGTCTGATCCGACGGAAGTAGAAATCTCCCACGTGCGCGAAAGTCAACCGTTCGTGCTTTAGGAGCAGCATGCACATCAAGTAGCCGGAGATTACAAAGAAGCCTGCAAGCGGAGGGTAAACGAAAACAACTTTTTACTGACAGTCCACTCCCAAGTAGGCGACCGGGAACTTAGAGGGCCACAAGTGGAAGAGCAGGACGGTCGCAATGGCCACCGCTCGCAACCCTTGCAGCTCTTGCCGGACGCCATCTGACGTAAAAAAAAGCATTCAAAGATGAAGGAAAAGTCAACGAACCGGAAGGCGTCGAAACGCGAGCATTTGCCCCTTCCTTCAACAACGCTTCAACATCATGGGACGAATAAAAAGGTGCTGACATCTTGCGGATAAGCACGAAATGGGAGGACTTCTACAGAGTAAAAGAAATTTTAACAACCCTAACCTAATGCTGCTTACTTGGCGGTTATTCACTTTATTGCCGTTTGTTTTTTCCGTTGCAACTCGATGTCATTGCGGGCGCCTAAGAGAGGAAATTTGGGGCGACGGCGGCGAATCTTTCCGAGTGGATTTTATGCCGATTGGGATCTCCGCCGCGATGCGCCCTGCCGCCGCCGGACGCGACAATTCGCGAGTGATTTCCACTCGGGCGGGCTATTATCGGCCGCCACGCGGCGAATGCGAAGCCGGCAACCTGCGGCAGCAAATCTTTGCACAATTTGCATTTACAACGTTGGTTACACTTTAAAGCATAGTTTGCGTTTTTTTAAATAAATGCCCTTTGCAGGTGCCGCTAAAATAAAAGAAGAAACAGGAGGTGTTTGTTTTGCGGCCGCTCCACCGGGCGCTAACCATTTTAAAACAAAACAACCGCATGCGTGCAAGTATCCGGCAAGTTACGGAAAGCTTTTGTTCTACTCCATTTATTCCACACGCAAAATCAACAAATTATTTCCGATCACAACGCGCGACGTCGACTCGTCCGCTCGACCAATTCGCGCATGCGCGCCTCGTCGTTCTCGAATTCGACAGTCCGGTTGATGAGCTTCTGCCCGTAGTCGGCGATGCACTCCGTTCGATTCCAGTGCGCGTTCACGTTCGGAAGTCGAAGCGTCGTCGGCTTTTTGATCGCCAGTTCGCACAGGCGGCACGCGGCGGACTCCTCGCGGCTCTTTCGGTAGTGTTTGGTCCACTCAAAGAACCTGGAAAACGGAGAGTGAAGAATTAACTCTCGTTTTTTTCGCTCACTTCTCGTACTCGTGCTTGTTCTCGACCAGAAAGTCTAAGTATTCGGCCAACTTCTGCGGCGATTCGAAGTCCGAGGCGGCGATGAACGTTCCGTTCGGCACATGGTGCGGATTGAGGACGCCTCGACTCAACACCACCGGCACGATGAGATCCTTCAGTCGCCAGAACTTCTCGGTCGTGTACCTAAAATAAAAGTGCTAAAAGAGCGGCAACTGTGTGCACTCACTCGGGACACACGGAGTTCTCGAACGCCAGAAAAAAGTGGTGTTCGGCTGAAAGCGCCCTCTGATCAAAGCAAATGAATAGCAGACAAACCGATGAGCGACCGCAAGAACGCTTTGCTGATTCGGTTCTTGAAACACGCACCCGTCTGCGTGATGTTGATGTGTTGTTCGAGTTCACGCACGTATTCCATGCGGCCAGAAGGCGCGTACTGCTCTCGACAGTTGGAAATCGAGAGCAAAACCTTCGATTTCTTCCGCATGATAGCTTTTTTCACCTGCAATCACCGGCGAATTCTAGCGTGTCTGTTATGTTCGGACCACACTTCTTTTTCGCTCCACACATCCGAGGCCTTCTCTGTGCCGTCTCGTAGAACCAATCGGCCGTACGGATTGTAGACAGTCGCTGTGGAGCGATAAGAGACGCTCAGATCGAAAAAACTGCGATTTTTTTTCCAATCTGCAATAAAAGTTTAGCAGAACATCGTAATAAAAGAAGCCCACCGGCCGAGTTGTGCGGTGACTCCAAGCCCCAGTAAGCACGAAGGGCATGGGCGGGCAGCGCGGGCGGGTTCTCCGCAAAACACGCGTGGAACACGTGAAGATCGGCCAGTTTCGAACAGCTCGAATCCAACGTCCACGCGCACTCGTACGGACAGTCGAAGTTTTGAGTAAATTCGCGAAGAAAAATTTGATGAAACCAGATCTTCCACAGCAAGATCACCGGCTTTCCGCTCTGTTCCGCAGCTATTGGACACTCGTCAACAAGCGACGACTCGTTGGATTCGATGTTGCTTGGCAGAAGTGTGCTGGTGGCAGGAGCGGCCGTCGACGAAAAGCTCACAACGGTCGAGGAAGCGGCAACCAAAGAAGCGGGTGTCGAAATTGACTGAAATTAGAGCCAACAAACGAGCAAGAACATAATCTCTTACAGCGTTCCAAACGTTTTCCACAAAAAGAAGTAAGACAGTGCCAGCTGTCAAGAGGACAAAAACTCCCGCTTTGGACGCCCACGCATCGTAGCACGCGGAACGAAACATGTAGATAAAATCGTTCTTGTCGCTCGATTTGAGCACGAAATAAAGAGCATACGTGGCGGTAAAAAGCAATTAATACGGCCGTTCCGTCGATAAATTTGTTAAATGAACTGCCGACACTATTTGATATGTTAAGCAAACTACATGTCGTGTTGCGTTTAAGTCAATCTTTTAATTATTCGCAGATGCAAATCGGTCGGAAATACTCGCCTCCGTGAGCCGGATTTGCATTCGACGAGTTTTCGTTGTATTGCCGGCCGGAGTGGAAATCACGCTCGAAATGTTGCGCCCGACGGCAGAGCGAATTGCGGCGGAGATCTCAATCGGCATAAAATCCACTTGGAAAGTGATTCCCGGTTGCCTCCACAAAACCGGACGCAATTTAATCTTCGCGGCGTTTTCTATTACCATCGAAAACACCAACTGAAGCGATCACTCGACAAGCGGCTTGCTTGTGCATCGTCCTGGCGGTCAACAAGCGAGCAAGCGGCTGGCGCCGACGCCGGGGTACAACGTGTTTCAGAAAACGTCGACGAGATTTTTTGTGCGCCTGGATAACCGAGACGCTTCGCCGCTTGTCACCGCCCGCACGGCTCGAACACGCCACACGTGACCTTCAACGTTTATTCGAGTGGAACGGAAGGCAGTTCGTAACCAAAAGTGCGGAAGTCGTGATAGAAAGAACGAACAACGAGGTCCATCAGGTACGAAGAGGAACGAAGGCGTTGTTCGAAAAAACCCTTAATGTGTGAAAAGGGAGTCGCGTGAACATTCGCGTCGTCACTGATCTCTTCTCGAATGAAATCCATTGCCCGCTCGCTGACGCCTCGCGCGGTAAGCAGCGGACGCATTTGCGATTCAAAAAAAGCGGTAGAATCTGATGCGTAGCGCAGCAATGTGTAGTTTTGCAGATGAGTGTCGAAGTTGCAGCGCCACGTCTGCGGGTAGGAGTGCTCTACGTTCTGGCCGCTGTATCCGCGCGGATAAGCGGCGAGTTGCCCGAACTTTTCGAACTGCCGCTCCAGGTAACACGTGAGGTTGTAGTCGCTGTAAAGATCGACTGCTTGTCTGGCTCGCTTTCACACCTTACCAGCCATGGCAGTCTTGCTCGGTACTTCCGTCCTTGTTCGGAAACCCGACCACGCACAAGTCAACGAAGGTGGAGAGGAAGCGGTCCACCGGCTCGCGCACAACCGCCAGCATTTTCCAGCTGGCCGTCGTGTTCACGTAGTGCTGCGCGACGGTGTCCGACAAGCGGTGGTAGAGATCATACTCGCAAGACCTTAAAGACGGTAAATATAAGAGCGATTGATGGCGCCCTCACCGACCGAAGCCATCCATTACGAGACTCCTGCGCCCGTAGAAAAAATTCAATTCATCCTTGAGAAAGCAGAGGATGGAGCGCATCAAACGACTCATTTCATTTCTCATGGGGCAATCGAGCACTCTCAGAGGGCGTGTAACCTGCAACAAAATGATCGATCGATTTCTTGTTTATCGCCTTACCCAATACTGCTGACGGCTGGCGATCGAACGGAAGCCGGGCAGACACTCGCCCGCCCGCTCGCCCACGCAGACGTCCGCCGTCCACGTCTTCTTGGGCAGTGGCTAAAGAAAGACAGGTGGAAGAAAGGAAGAGGAAGGCGTACGTGATCGTTAGCCGCGTAGATCTCCGCCAACTTCTGCGGGCTGATCTCGTGGCATGTGCTCTTGCACGCCTTCTGGCCGCCGCGAGTTCGGTTATTGCATAACGCCAACTCGCTTTCCGGCAGCGCAGCCGTCCAATAGCAAAAAAGAGCTGCCAGCAGGCCGATGACGATCACGGCCAGCAACAGCGGGCGCATTCGAAGCGATCGGAGGCCGGAAAATACGACGACAGATGACCGACCCAGTGGAACAAACTCGGCGTCTTTCATGCCGCCTGTCAGTGGCAATTGTTTGCATTACCGCATTTTAACTCGTTTCTTCTTTACCACTCGCTTGCCGACTGCCGGCGGGAAACGAACTCGGAGACTCTCGCTTATTCCGCGAACAGAAAAGTAGTCGTTTTAGCGCCAAGCGAGATGGCAGCCGCGATAGGCGGCGATGGATTCTGACCGCATGAAACTCGCATTCCACAAGTTGCGGCTGGCAAGAGCGGTTCAAAAACTCGTTCGATGGATTAGTTGCAGAGTAGCCGTTCGCTTTTTGCTGACAAACAAAGTCAACGTTTCACTTTTCTAACTGACGGTTACTCGTTTGCAAGAAGCACAACGAAACAAATTCGTAAACGCGTTGTTTTGACGTATTATTCTTTTCTCTGCACTCGCCGCAAGAGATTGTCGTTCCAGCGGTTGTTTTTCGTTTTAGTAACTTGACTTCAAAAAGCAAATATTAAAGCTTTTCAAACGTTGACTTGAGCGCGTGCCCTGCTGCCATTTTTTGTTTGGGCAGGCGGCCTGTGCGGCCTTCGTTTGCACTTCGCTGCAATTCGATCTTTATTAATGTTGTTAACTACAAGTACGTAATAAGCGCTATTAAAACGAGGTAAATGACGCGTTAAATGCGACGGAAAAACTGGTTTGGTTCATTTGTCGTTGGTACAGTTCTCGCAAATGACGCCCAATGAAGAAGCTGCCGTAGAAGGAAGGATGTCGGTGGTCGTAGAGAAAGGAAAGCCGTTGTTTTTGGTCGACCGCATCGCAGAAGCCCTCCGTTTTGTTGCAGAAGACGTCCAAATAATCCCAGCGAACGCACTTCGCGCACTCGACGGCCGCCAGTCGCCGTCGGTTGTGCGCCTTCCACCGAGCCACGAACTGCAGGAAAGGTGAAGGAAAGATAAAGAAAACACACCCTGTAAGGAGTGCGGAAGACGTCCAGCGATTCGCCCAACATGAGCTTCCGCCGCAGAATCTTCCAGTAAGGAACGACCCCGCTGTGGTAGTGCATTTGAGGGAAGAGAACCACTTCTCTCGCGATCTCGCTCAACTCGGCAAAGAAAGCTTGCATTTGGAGGAAGATTGGATCATCGCAAAGGTCGGCCGTCTCTACCGGGTGATCGGGGGAAATGTAACCGGTCCCAACGACGATGATGTCGATCGGAAATTTCCACGCCCTCAGCATCGGAATCAAGGCCACCCTTTCTTTCCGGCAGGCGGCGAATTCGTGCTGAACAGGAGATAAGAGCACGAAGATCCCGCACGCCGCTCACGTCTTCTTCCTTTGCTCCTACGAATTGGCAGGCCCAACGGTACATGGGAACAATGGTGCGATAGACGTCCCGGAAGTGGTGCATGATCCCAGCGAGCAGTGGGGGCGTGTGCGAATTGCCGATGACCACGATGTTCTTCGTCCCGCTCGCCTGCCGGATCGTGCACGCGCTCGCCATGAACGCGTTCATTTCACCCTTGTAGTCGGTCGGCGGATGTCCCCGTCCTTTGCAGAGCCAAGGCTGGAGGGCGGCAGGAAAGAAGAGTTTGTTGTACTCCACCTGCTGCATGCGGCTCAACCGGACGGGAGTTGCATTCAAACGATTGTTGTTGTAGAAATTAATGGTATCTTGCATTAAACGATCGCGATCAGTGATCTTATAATAGGGCGACACCTGCGAACGGAACAATTTGTCGATTCGATTTGAAAGCATTTGGCTCACGTCTAGTCCGTCGATCTCTCGCTGTTCGATGAACATTAGAGAAGCGCCGATGGCCACATAAAAAGCGGCAATCACCAGCAACAACCGGGTCCACTTGGTGAGCAGCGAGGTGATTCGTTTGAAGAGGAGCTCAACCGCCCAGCCGGCCGCGATGGCCGCCGCCATCAAGCAGACGCCCGCTGCAATCAAATCGGTATGGGAAAGAAGAACGTCAACAAACCGGTGACCGAAGTGTGCACTAAATCATACCTGGTGCTTACGAAGCGATAGTCATGCCACTTGAATAGGGGGAAGTGCACGAGGTAAACCGAGTAGGAGACGTCGCCCAGGAACACGAGCGGCCGGCAGGAGAGCAGGAAGTGCGCGTCGGAAAGCCCGATGATTGCCGTCGTCACTCCGATGATCAACAGCCGAGCGACCACCTTCTTCAGAGCGAGCGGGCCGAACAGAAGGAGCACAAGGACAAGCGGCAGAGCAAAGGCGGTCGTCTTTCGTGCAGTCGAGAGCCAGCGGTCCGCTGAAGCACGAGTGACTGTCCTGAAGGCACAGGACTCACTCGTTATGAGCTCCTTCCCGCCGCTCTCCTCATCGTCGTCGGCCAGCGGGACGTAGTTGGCCGGCGGTGCTTGAGCGAGAGCCCGTTGCAGGAAGAAGGCCGCGAATCCAGCCATGAACTGCCACACGCGCCCCTCCAAAGCCATGTGCTCCGAGTTGCCTGTCGATTGGAGTTGGAAGAAGAAGGAAGCGGCAGCAACGACCGCAATCATCAGCAGTTGGGCGAAAGTCCGCAGTCGGTGCAGGAGCCACACGAAGAGCGGCACCACGAGGTAGAACTGCAGCTCCACACTCAGCGACCAGAGATGCGTAAACAAGGCGACACCTTCTTCCATCTAAACATGAAAAAGTGCAGAAAATAAGAAATCCTACCTCAGCAAAGTAGCCCTGACTGTCGGCGGGCGGCCAGTTGGCAACAAACAAAAGCGGGCGTTCCATTTCTTGCCGCAGATCCCGGTAGTCGGTGGGCGAGACGACAAAGAAGGCGAGCAGCAGGAAGACGAGGATCACACACAAGTAGGTGGGCACGATTCTCCTGACGCGTCGAAAATAAAACTGTAAAGTGGCGGGCAGACCGCGCGGATTTTTTGCGTCCAACAGCAGGCACATAAGGTAGCCGGAGATCACGAAGAAGCTGCAAGTAGAGAAGCGGCTAAAATGTCTGCATTCTTGCAAGTCAGCACTCACACATCTACGCCCAAATACCCGAGCGGGAAGCGCCGCGGCCACAAGTGGAACAGCAGCACCGCCCCGATGGCCACTCCGCGCAATCCTTGGATCTCCAGCAGCATTGTTTCTAAACAAAGAGTCGAGCAAAAACCGAACGAGCGCGTACTGGCGGTCGTTTGTGGGCGGCCATTACTCGCGGCCGCCGTGGTCTTCGGCCGTTCCAAAAGGGGCACCGCCAACAAATTTCTGCCCATCACCTTTCTGTCCTTCGCGTTATTTTGAGTGTCGAATTCGCTACTTGCGCCGCAACGGAACAGGAAGAAAGCTTAAACACTCGCTAAAAAGTTCCGCACAAAGATAAGCAGTGCATGGTGGGCGCGCCCCTAAAAAGGAGTTTTCGAAAGCGTGACACACACGCGATAATCCACTCGTCTAGTTAAGCGGGGATTTTCATATTTTGTTTCCAGCGAATTTCTATGATCGATTTTCCGTCTTTTTCTAACCTTTTCCGTGTCGGGCGTTTGTTTGGATCGTGCAATGTGATGGATGAAGACGACTGTCAAGTTCGCGGAAGCCGCCGCAAGAGCCAATCTTGAAATAATATTTCGAGATCAAGCAATCGATCTGCGATCAAACCGACGAGTCGGTCGGCCGATTGCAATCTAAAACCGCGTCCCCACGAGTTATGCGGGCGGTAATCATTCAAAACAAATAGACCTGCGCGTGTTTTGCACTTTGTTCTTTGGGAATCGACTCCACATAAATTTGTAACAGTACTCTGTCATCTGAAACAACTTCAGATTAACCCGCCAGCGACCACTGCGTGAGAGACATCAGAGGGATTGTTGACGACGGGATGAGCAGTGCCCGGCAGCCGCTCATGGCCCAAGAGTTGACTCGAATTTCCGCCGGCCGAGTATCCAGTTTTAGTGAGTTCGCCTCAAAAGTTGATCGCTAAGTAGCTTACAGAAAGCGCGGTTTCTCGCTTTATTTGCTCGTTTCCTGGCCGTGTGCTCCTCGCATTCGCTGTTCTACTGTTTCTATTGTACTCGACGCTCGATTTAAATTGGGCATCTTGGTGGCGACAAAAAGTAGTCAGTAGCACGCAGGCTACACCACCGATTGTCGGCGGCCGCTTGCTGACTATTAGAACGTTTGTCAACGGTAGTTCGCCTATCCCGCAGCTGCTTTTCAACGACACTACGCCCGCTTCTCGGCCGCTTGCAAACGAGCGAACGCTCCCACCGTCCGAGTGTTTGTGTGAAGGCGAGAACGTGAGTACAATATAAGAGTAACAATAATTGACCGCTTGTTTCTTGTAGTTCTGCTTCAAGGGCCTGGACGAGCGCGGTGGCGTCAAATGGGGTCGCCGTTTCGACTGCCGCCTTCTCGACGCGCTGCGAGAGGCCCACCTCACCGACGTGGAGGCCGCCAGCACGCCGTTGGACGCCGCTCGCTTCAACACCACCGAAGAGTGGGCGCCGGTGTTTGCGACGGCGCTCTCCGCAAATCACTTTGCAGAAGCACGTCTTTTGTTCAGTTCCATTCACACGTACTACCCGCAGTCCCGCGTTCTGATTTTTGACATTGGACTGACGTCTAATCAGGTTCGATTTTTCTGATCTCCTTTCATGCTTTCTGCAGACGAAAGAAGCAGCGTCGTGGTGCAACGTGGAAGTGCGGCCGTTCAACTTCAGCCGCTACCCCGAACACGCCCGCGATTACAACACCTACGCTTTCAAGCTGGCTTTTATCGTGAGTAAAGAAAAGAATCGGTGGACTCAAGGTCGCCCTTTATTTCAGGAAGTTTTTCGAAAACACAAAACATTCTTTTTTTTGGACGCCTCCGCTCGTCTGACCGGCCGCAATCTACTGGTCTTTCTGCAAGACGTTCAGTCAGGCAAACTGCCTTCCTTCAGCACGCACATGACGACCCAACATTCCGTGTCTGCGACCGCTCATCCATCGATGCTGCGCTTCCTTCCGCTGCCGCCGATCATCGGACAGATGAGGGAATTCATGTCTCAAGCTTTTGTTTCGGACGCGCCCTACACCCGCTACGTGCTCAAGTGGTTGCTGCTATGCGCGAGGACTCGCGAGTGCATTGCGCCACCAGGTGCTTCAAAACGCTGTGCCCATTGGGACTACATGGACCCTTTCCGCACGTACATCCACTGCCATCGCTTTGATATGGTGAGTGGGCGGGCAACACTTTCTCTTCACTTCGGTTCTTGTTCAGGCTATCTATAACATCGCGACCCTTACTCATCTATTCGGAGAGGAGCGCGGCGCCGTCCAGTTCGGCTACGCCCCCAACTGGACCAAAGTGAGCGAAGATCTCGTGGCCCGAGTGGAGCGAAAGCGCATGGATGTGTTCCAAAAGTACTTCAACTACATTTCGCTTGCACGCAAAGATTTCTTAAAGGAGGTACTTCAAATGAAATGCTTATAGTTTTCCATGGCGCCTGACAGACACGCATTCATGTCAAACAAATAAAGTAACTGAGAGAGGATTTCAACAAACGAATAGTTCAGCTAAGGATTCAAACCAAGTTAACATCAGGAAAATCGAGTTGGAAGTCGTGGACAGGGAAAAAACGTAAGCAGGAAAGAGAACATCTATTTTTTCTGCCAAGCGCGCGGCATCTCTTTGGTAATTTTTTTATTCACTCAGATGGGATAGGCGGCAGCTGGAAGCCGAATTGGACATAATCGTGATAGTAAATTCGCATGAACAAACGCATCAAGTACGAAGAGGAGAGCACGCGCTCCCGCAAGAACTGCTTGTGGCCGGAGCCGGCCGTCGAGTGGGCCGTCCGCTCGGCCGCCAGTCGGCCGCGCACGTACGCGAGGAGGCGGTCGGGGACGTTCCGTTCGCGCAAGAACGGCTCCAGCTGCTCGTCGAAGAAGCGGACCGAGTCGGAGGAGTAGCGGAGGAATGTGGTTGTGTTGGCCGTCTGTCGCTGGTCGCAGTACCAAGTCTGCGGGTAGGTGTGCACGCTCTCCACGTCCCAGTACAACTCCCGCCTTGTGTCGGCTGTCAGGGCAGGGAAGCGCGAGATTTTCAGCAGTCGGGCCGCTTGCTCTTCGAGGAAACACGTGATGTTCGGCCCGCAGCCGGCGCAGAAGTGGCCGCACGAGCGCGGCACCGCGTAGCCCTGCACGCAGTGGAAGAGGAAGGCGGACAGCAGCCGGTCGAGCGGCTCGCGCACGATCATTGCGACGCGCCACTCCGCCGCTTTCGGGAGCTCGTCGACCGTTCCGAATGTGTTCTGCGGCGTGCTTTTGCACGTGCTGCAGGGACAAATTAGAGGTAGACTTCCTGTACATCTCACTTGTTGAAGGCGCTTCCGATGAGGTCATTGCCGTCGGCAAAAAAGCGTTCGGGATCTTCGAACAGGCACATCAACAAAGCGGCTATTCGACTCGCGTTCTTCCGCACCAAACAAACGGCCGTCTTGATCGCTGGGGCGGCCTGCCAAGAGAAAAGACAATCAATGGATGGAAAGCCAGACAACAAACTCGGATCATCGGCACCACGCGGTCGTAGATCGTGACCATCGGCGGCACGCACTCCTCGCGGTCGCAGAAATCCCGGCCGTCTTTGTACGCGAACTCCACGCGGGGCAGCGGCTGCAAATGGACAAAAGAAAAGACGAGCCGTTTCACGCGCGTACCTCTGCGTTCATCGCCCGCACCGCTCCGTCGCCGAATGGCGCCACCACGCACTTCGACTCGAACTCGCCTTTTGCCACGAGCTGCCCGTTTTGGTCTAAAAGACAGAGTGGACGAAGTAAGCAATTGCACCAACTCAAAGCAAAGATGCTGGAATAGGTGGTCGGGTCCCAGCGCAACATCAACGTCCGGACGGCCACAAAATCGACGAGCAAGAAGGCGCCTAGCGTCCCCACAACTCCCGCTAGCAATCCCGCCCTCCAGCCCGCCTTCATCCCGTTTGATCGATTGAAACGGATAGTCCCGTCCTGCCGGAGAGCTCAGCTTCGAAACGACAGCAGAAGTGCAAGCACTAATTCGATTGAGAAAGCAAGCAAACGCGCTCACTTTTCATACAAGCGGTAGAACGGACGTTATTCACTGCAGACACGTGCGTAAACACATCGCACGCGGCGCCTTGTGATGCAAATCCGGCGGAAATACTCGCCTCCGTAAGGCGGCTTGTGTTCGTCGAGTTGCCGGCGCTAATCGCCCCCGCGGTGGAAATCACTCGCAAATTGTCGCCGTCCAGCATCGGCGAGTGGAATTGTGACGGAGACCCTAATCGGCGAAAATCCACCTAGGAAGTGATTCGCCTCGCCGACTTCCACCCGAATTTCAGCTCAGCAGCGTCCGTAATGACGTCGAGTTTCATGTAAAAAGGAATATGGTTTTGGTGGGTTCATCCGACGGGTTTTCGCATCAATGACTTGAATTCATCTTCCTGTTTGCGCGTTGTTTTGAAGAGGCGAACTCAAATGAAAAGCATCCCCTCGTCCACTCAGATTGTACCCGCGATGAGGCCCAACTGCACACCTGTCAACTTGTTCTTCCTTTACGCTCGTCGTGGCAACGCCATGAAAGTCAACTAGCTGCGGTGGCTTTCTGCTGTTTGCCGTGATGTACGGCAATTGGCTTTGTGGTATTGGACCTTCTTCAACCTTACAATAATGTTATCGACTAGTATTGTACAAGCAAAAGGAACAGACAACAAGAAACAAATGACGTTCGCTCAACCCTGTAAACTCGTTTTTCCCGCAATTTTTAGTTTTTTTCTTAAGCGCAACTCGCCGTCATCGCAAGGGCGACGCTAAAATTTGCGTGGAATTTGGAACAGACGGCGGCAAATCCTATTTCGAGTGGATTGTGCGTTGATAAGAATCTCCGCGCATACTCATTGCAATGATTGAAAAATGTCGTTCTTGATTTCGTAGATGTTATTTACCAAAAACGCCGATTGACGACGGAAACCCGCGCATCAGCATTGTGCATCTTATTGAGGTAGAACGAAAATTTCTGAAAGGCCGCCTGTCTGATGCAAATTGCCGGCTGTGGAAATCCGCGTGGACAAGCGGCATTACCGAAAATTGGCGACCATTTCCGTCCATTCTGGCGCTTGTCCGTTCGATCTTCCACGGTTGAATTTGCATAAGAAGTATGCTTTTCAGAAAATTTCTCTTTCGATCAATAGCACACACTCTAATAAGTTATGTGCGAAAAGCTACGGACTTAAAAACACGCCACTTCTACCTTTGAAATCTATGCTAATGAACATCAAAACAGCGCTTTATTCTTCGTTCACATGCCGTACCTTTGCGCGACAAACACGAGCACCCTCCGGGCTAACTCGTCGGCCACGTTAGAGCCTAGAGCGGGCGACGTGGCAGTCGAGTGCACCAACTGGAGGGCGAGCTTTCCTCACACTCGAAAATTGACCCGGCGGCCGGCTGTGGGGCGAGAAGTGTTTGCGGGTGGGTGGAAGACAAAAGAGCTGGCGGCTGAGTCCTCGGAGGGAGGCGTTCGGGATTACGGACCAGACGGAAGGTGACAAATTGAGCGGGCGTCTGGGCGCACAGATCCTGCGACGAAGTGGAAGCCACGGTCGACCGCCTGATAAGGTCCGACAAGTAGAACGAAGACGGCGGCTGGGCGGAAGCAACCGACGGCCCGGGATTGCCGACTAGTCGAAAGGTGGGCAAACAAGCGGTTGATGGTTGGAATATCGGCGGGATGCCGACAGAGAAAGAAACGGGCGTGCAGTTTGAGGCCCCCACAAGGCTGCCTTTACATCTACCGTCCTCTGTGGTGTCTCACTCGTCTTCGACAATGTAGAGGCGATAGGCTGGTTCAAACCGCTCCACCATTTCGAAGGTTGTTCGTAGGTGGGCTGTGGGACGAGAAGGCTGTAAAAAACAGTCAATAAAGCTTTTTGGCTACCCTTGCCTTGAATCCTTTTTCTCCCTTGAACTGCTGGCCGAGGAGGGAGCGCAAGAGGATGGGTCTACGCTGGTCTTCCTATTGGTCGAACGCACACAGTGCTGCTTCACCTGCCGCTCAACGGTGCGGCGCGCGTCAATCAGTAAGCAAGCAGAACACTGGCAGGACTGATAAGGGCACGAGTGGCGGTGTTTCTGCAACAAAAGAGTGAGCGGAAGGCAAACGTGTTAACTCACAGACTTAGGGACGAAGTGGAAATGTACGGAACACTTCTAGCAACAGTAGCGAATTTCGAGTTTCGGTCTGTCGCTCGCTTTCCGCTCGGCAGCACGTCGCATTCGAATCTGGGTGCTCATGACCGCTCGTTGAATGTTTATGACGGTGCACTGCATACGAAACAGTTACACTCAACGCTGTTTTCCCTACTTTTTCGCATTGACAGTCTTTCCACGGACACTTGTGGA
The DNA here is from genome assembly GCA_024699865.1 of Aphelenchoides fujianensis. NCBI lineage: Eukaryota > Metazoa > Nematoda > Chromadorea > Rhabditida > Aphelenchoididae > Aphelenchoides > Aphelenchoides fujianensis. The sequence continues at coordinate 382,741 of JAMPIO010000050.1, read as the reverse complement.
AGTACCTGTTAACCGACTTTCCATGTTGGAGGCACTGTCTGCAGCGATTAGTGCGATCTGAATTGCAGGCACGATCAGAGAGAAACTGTGTGAACAAACCGGCAGTCTTCGGCGGTTCGTAACTCATGAATGCAACAGAAGAGGAAGGCAATTCAAATTGAGTGGAGGCGGGTTTTAAGAGAGGAGAAACAGCCGAATACCGCCCGATGCTCGTTACCCCCGGCGCTCATCACCCGGGCGATCCCTGAGTGGCGTCGCAAGGAAATTCGCGCGGCGCGTGACCCGCATCCCGTCAGCACTGGGCAGTTCTTCGTTGTGACCCACTTTATAATTGCGAAATTAATAAAACAACGTCTTAAGTCGGGCGGCCATGCCGCCGCACATCCCCGCCGACACGTTCATCGCGGCCTCCGACTTCCCGACGCCCGCCGCGCTCGCCGCCCACCTCCGCTGGCTGATCGCCCACCCGGCCGAGTACCGGAAGTAGGGGATTTGTGGAAACCTGATCCCGCCCACTCGCTTGTAGGTACTTTGACTGGACCAAACGCTACCGCCGCTCGTCGCTCTCGGAGGCCGAGCTGAACGTCTCCTGTCAGCTCTGCAAACTCGCCCACCGGCAGCTCGAACGGCGCATCCCCGACTACACGCGAGAGTGGGGCGCGCGGGAGTGCGTGCGGGACTACGCGCTCGACCTTGTCGAGGATCCCGCCGCCGCCCGTTGGCGAGTCCAGAGCAACGAGCGGTGGATGCGCGCCATCATGGCCCACACGTACCGGTCGCGCGCCCTCGGCCGCATCGTCTGAATAAACTTTGAAGAAACGCCCGAGTTTTTTGAACGAGACAGCAGTAAACGCAAAGCGCCACGACGCCATCTTGCTCGCTGATCGACTACTCGTTTCGTTCTCTGCGGAGCCCTGTGGGGAAACGATGGTTGGGTGAAATATGGGACGAAGAAGCCAAAGAAAGTAATCTTTTGTGTAGTGCCTGATGGCGACTGCCAAGAAGGTTCTGATCGAGACATTTGTTTGCGAGGACGAATGATGCTACTGCAAGGCACTAATGGCATTGATGGGCGAAGCTTGCCGTCGCTCACGAGTTCGAACAGGACGAGCGACAAGCAACGAGGCGAGCGACCGGGAGTTCTCGTGTAGCGTTCGAGTTACTCCCCATGCCCGTTTCGCAGATGCAAATCGCGCGGGAATGCGCGCGACCGCCGGCTTTGCATTCGGGCGTGTTCCGGGCGTCTAAGAGCCCCTGCGGCGGGCGGAGATTCCATCGCCGAGCTACTCGAAAATCCATCCGCCGCTACTTTGCTGCGAAATTCCACGCGAGTTTCAACCGCCTTCAACAACCTCGAATTCAACGAAAAAACAAAAAGAAAGCGGAAATAAGCGGAAAGTGAAAGAACTTTTGGTTTGCGCTCGTTATGCGAGCTGGTGTTCGAATCGCCGTTACGCGGCGGGTGTTTGCATGTGATTTGTGTCTAGAAACGAAAAAACGTGTTGTATTCTTATTCTACTTTCACTTGTATTTCGTTTTGCCTTTGCGATCGTTATGAACGTTGTTGCAGGATGTCAAGCACGCGGCCGTCTTCCGGATGGCAACAAAACGTCCAGGGATTGCGCGGTCTTGCGATCACTGCCGTCATTTTCTTCCACATTTGGCCCTCTACTTTCTCGGCTGGTTACTTGGGCGTGGACATGTAAGTGGGCTCTGATCAGGAGAAACTTTCTGCTCATTCTTGCAGCTTCTTCGTGATCTCCGGCTTCCTGATGGCCTTGTTGCTGGGCGCAAAGAAGCCGCTCGGCCTGCCCGCCACTCTGCAGTTTTACTTTCGGCGCATCAAGCGGATCGTCCCCACGTACTTGTTCGTGATCCTCGTCTTCTTTCTACTCGCCTTTTTCTTCGTGTCGCCCACCGACTACCGGGACTTGCGAGCAGACAGTCGGAAGCCGCTGCTCTTCGTGGCCAACGTGCCCGATGCTGCCGCCGACTACTTCACGAAGGTGAGTAAATACAAGAGTAATTGCTACAAACACTCCCTTCAGGCACAAGGCGGCTACTCGTTCTTCGTCCATTTGTGGTCGCTCTCGACTGAGTTGCAGTTCTACGCGCTTGTGCCGTTGCTGGTCTACGCCCTGCATCGACTCTCCACTCGCTTCCAGCTGCTTACAATCAGTGGGTTCTCGGCCGCTTCGTTCTACGTCCAGTTCGCTTCGGAAGGCGACTACGCGCACGAAGCGCTCGCTGCTCGCGTGTGGCAGTTTATGGCCGGCTTCCTCGCGTTCCACCTGCAACAACACCTGAACGGAAAGATGGCGGAGATTCCGTACGAAATCCTTTCTTCCCCGTTTCCCGCTATGAACGGAAAGGACACGAGCTGCAAGGAGCAGCAGGAAGATGACGGAGGCGAGTTCTGTCTTTCGGCGAACACAATCAATCAATCCGCAATTTAGCCGCCGCTCACCTTCGACTTTCTTCTTTTGTGCACGTCCCCCTGTCCGCGGTTCTCGTCCTGCTGCTAGCCGTCCCGCTCACGTCCTTTCCGCAGTTGGATCGCCTGCTGGTCACTGGGATCACCGCGCTAACGATCGGATTCTCCGCACAGTCCTTCCTGTTGACCAATGGCTTCTTTGTGGCCATTGGAGACATCTCCTACTCGGTCTACTTGATCCATTGGCCGCTGATCGTGTACCACCGGTACGCCTTCCTTGAGGCCGACTTCCACGGCCGTCACGCGTCCATTTGGGGTGAGTTTGCAGCAAAACGAGTTGATTCTAAGTGCTCAGGTGGCCTGGCGTTAATCGTCCTGTCGGTCGTCTCGGGCCAGCTGGTGGAGGACGCGTTCAAACGAGTGGGGCGCCATTTGAACTCGTGGGTCTCGCTGTCGTTCGCCCTCGTTGTGTTCTACGCCGCCATCTCCGGAGCGCTGAGTGGATTGAAGGCACGGCAAGTCGACTACACCGTCAGTTTTTTGCTCGGACTAGCCGCAATGCCGCCCGTCGTTGCAGCACGGCCTTAAGACTTTCCCGACAAACTACAAGCAGATTGCGGCGGACGCCCTCCGTTTCCAGCGCACCTTCCGCGACAACCCGCAGCCGTTGAATCGAAGCGTCTCGTTGACGTACGCTCGTGATTTCGCCCGCCTCGGCACTCAGGCGTGGTTCTGCGACAAGAACGTGAAGCGGCCGCCCACGAACTACGCGGACGACCAGAGGATGGGCCGCTTGCTGCACCTGCACTGCACGAACACCGAAGGCCGGGGCGACAAGACGGTCGTCGTGTTTGGCAACAGTTTTGCCCGTGCGTACATGGACGGGTGAGCGAGAAGGTCGCTTGGTTGAGTAGTGAGTATTCAGTGTTATCGAGTACTTCAAAGACGTCGCTTCAAACGTCACGCTGATATTCAAGAACAGTTAGTAGGAGACTTCAAGGTGTGATTTGTTTAATTGATTGCAGGCTGCATGTTCGTGGGCAGTCGAGCGGATCAAGTGAGCGACACACAAGCCTGGCAACCTTCCTTGCTTCCAGCCTGCGTGCGGGAACGAGCGGGAAGCGTTGTTGCCGATGCTGCGCGAGTGGAAGTACCCGATCGATGTGCTCGTCTTCGCTCAAGCGTTCGTCAACGAAGACGTCCCGTTGGAGACGGCGGACGTCCGGGAAGACGCCGTCTTCCGCGAAATGCAGCAATTCTTCGAGCACCTGAGCGAAATCGCCCGAGAGGTCGTCCTCATTCCGCAGTTTCAATACGAGCCGGGCCTTTCGAAATACCTGAAAGTGTTCATCCGAAGAGTCTCTCGGGGCGCCGACTTGACGCCCTTCCGGACGCCGCTCGAAGTGAGTCACTCTCAGTAACAATCCAGTCTTTTCTGTAGTACGTGCACAACTTCCACACGCACACGCAACGACGGATGGCGGCTGTGGAGTGCGGGAAGTGCCTGAAGGTCAACTGGGAGGATTTGTGGTGCGATCGGGAGGCGGGCGTCTGCAACGCGGCCGACCACGTGCGGCAGCTCCCGTTCTTCCTCGACCACCACCACTTGAACGTGTACGGCTCCTACTTTGCGGGCGAATTCCTCCGCTCTCGCTACGACCAGTGGATGGCCGAGCACGCGCCGGCAAGGCGGAATCAAACAAACTAGCAGACCGTCAGACGTTGAACGATTGTTGAATCGAAACGAGAGGAATAAACCAACCAAATGATCACTGGTGGTCAATCAGGAGTATAGCAATCAAGAAGCGGAAACAAAAGCAGTCAGTTTCGCACAGACTGGAGTCGTTCCGCGATGTCTTGCTCCCAACTCTACACCATAAGAGCTATCAGAAACCATGTTGTTCTTCAAACGGCTGTCAATCAAACAACGTCCGAGCACTCTGACTGTGTTGAGCTCTAATCGACACATTCGCAGCGGTGTATCCTGTGATTTTTAACCCAAAAAGCGTGTGCGTGGCGTCGGCAAGGAAGCGATGGATGACTTCCGACAAAAAACCGCCAAGCTTCCCCTCGACGCCCGCTAACAGCCCCGTCTTCTAGTGCGCCTTCGTACCTTCTGATTTACAAAGACGAACGGTCGCGTCTCGCTGAAGAGCTCGGCCCCTAAACCACTGCGAGTGCCTGTTTCGTTTGAGTCTGCAGACAACAGCATTCACTCCCTTGGGCAGCCGAACGGACGAATGATCGGTTATTCAATGCAGCCACGTGTGTAAGCCTTGCAGTTAGTTGTTAATTCTTAGCCGGAATACTCGCCTCCGTAAGCCGGCTTTGCATTCGGCGAGTTGTCGCCGCTAATCGCCCGTCCGAGTGGAAATCACTCGCGAATTGTCGCATTCGACGGCAGCAGATCAAATTGCGGCGGAGATGCCAATCAGCATAAAATCCACTCGGAAAGTGATTCGCCGCCGCCGCCCCAAATTTCACCTACTTTCGGCCCCGTGGCGGTCGCGGTGACGGCAAATTTAGCGGCGCGTAGGTGAACTCCCGCTTTTTGGGCGTCGAGTAAACTAGCGAGCGAGTCGTCTCTACTCGAAAATGTTGAGCTTCAACAACAGTCTTCAAGAGGACACGGTCAACAAATGTCATGCACGTGCGGACATGCAAGAACAGCCAATTCACGGAGTTCACTGCTGACCAAGGATTAGAACAAAAAGAATACAAAGTGCAGAGAAGAATGTTTCCTTATCGTGCAACGGAGGCTTTTGGCCAGAATACTCGAGGTTTCGCCGCTTGTCACCACCCGCACGGCTCGAACACGCCACACGCAGACTTCAACGTTTATTCGAGTGGAACGGAAGGCAGCTCGTAGCCGAAGGTGCGGAAGTCGTGGTAAAAGGAACGCACTATGAGGTCCATCAGGTAAGAGGAGGAGCGGAGGCGCTGCTCGAAGAAGCCGCGGATGTCCAGCGAGGAGGTCGAGTGGGCAGTGCGCTCGCCGGTGATCTCGGCGCGGATGAAGTCAAGTGCGGCCTTGCTCGTTCCTCGTTCCGCAAGGAAAGGCCGCAGCTGCGAATCGAAGAAGGCGGCCGAGTCGGACGAGTAGCGCAGCAACGTGTAGTTCTGCAGGTGGGAAGCGAAGTTGCAGCGCCACGTTTGCGGGTACGAGTGATCGATATTAAGATCGCTGTATTCCAGCGGACGGGCGGCGAGTTGCCCGAACTTCTCGAATTGCCGCTCCAGGTAGCACGTAAGGTTGTAGCCGCTAGAAGGATGGGATGTTTAAAGGCTGCATTTAGCAACCACTCACCAGCCATGGCAGTCCTGCGCACAGTTCCCCTTTGACCCCGGTTTCGAGTGGGCCCCCACAACGCACAAATAGAGAAAAGAAGAGAGAAAACGGTCAACGGGCTCCCGGATGGTCGCTAGCAGCTTCCAGTCGGCGCTTGCGTCCACTTTGGACTCCTTGATGGCCGTTGAGAAGTTGCGATAGAGGTCGTCCATGCACGCCCCAAAGAAGAGTTGTGCGTGTGAACCGCAACAAGCGGACTCACCGATTGAAGGCGTCTTTCACGAGACTCCTGCGCGAGTAGAAGAAGCCCAGCTGATCCTTCAGAAAGCAGAGGATGGCGCGCTGCAGCGTGCCCATATTCTTTGCAATCGAACACTCGAGGATCTTCAGTGGGCGGGTGATCTGCAAGACAGAAGCGGTTACTCGCTTTCTGGACGGCCCACCCAATAGTGCTGATGGTTGGCGACCGAGCGGAAGCCGGGCAGACACTCCGCCGCCCGCTCGCCCTCGCACACGTCCGCCGTCCACGTCTTCTTGGGCAGCGGCTGAAAGAAGGCAGGTGAAACAAGGAATGCTGAAATAGAGGACGTACGTGGTCGTTGGCCGCGTAGATCTCCGCCAACTTCTGCGGGCTGAAGTCGTGGCATGAGCTTTCGGCCACCTTTTGGTCGCTCGTCTTTGCAGACGCGCTTTCGGCTCGATTATTGCTGGCCGCACCGTTGTCCTCGAACGGAGCCGCTGTCCAGTACAAGAAAATAAACAGCAGGCCAACAAGGACAACGGACAGCAGCAAACGAGGCCGCAACAGGCGAAGTTCGAAAAGCGTGCCTGTTTGAGGCCGCCCCAGGGGGACATAATCGATCTCCTTCATCGTTTTTAACGTAGTGGAACTTGCGTTCTTACGACAGCTTTTATTCCACTCGTCCGTAGTTTAACAGCGATCTGTCGGAGATCTAATCGGATTAAAGGCGAGTGTTGAACCGGAGCTCAATGACAAACGCATGAATTTGTGGGGATGTTAATCGCCTGCCTCCGCAAATGCTCAAAGCGGTTTGCATTGCTTTCGCATAGCGCGAATCGGCGACGGGGGCGAGTTTCCACCCTGCAGATGGCTATCGAACGCATGGCGCACGCGTGCACATCTCGCGCCCTCATTGCTTTGCGTGAATTGGAGTAATTAGCTAAATGTTCCGTTTTTTATTCAATCTTTTTATACAAAGAGGAAAACCTTACAAAAACTGTCTTAATGTGTGCATTAAAACGCAAAAACACATAAGAAAACGTCACATGTAGTTAAAAACAGAAAAATACAACGTGGACCACTCACACCAGCCTGTTTTCGTAATCGACGAGGGCGTGTACGCAGAAGCATTGCCCGCCATTCTGCGCTGATCGACGACTGTAAACCGAGAGGAACGGAAAGCAAAATTCGGTCGGAAGACTTTTTGCGCAACACCCACTTCCGTTCGGCTCTGTGCTATGCGCCCACTTTTTCCAGTTCGCTCGGACACGACAACAAGATTGGCTTGGTGTCACGGTTATTCTTTATGGTTTCTTGTGTAACACTTAAACTTCGGAAATTCTTTTTTGGCGTGCTCGAAACTCAAAGACATTACTTCAGCTCGCACTTAGTTCGTTTAGAAGATCGCGGTTAATGTTGTCGAAGATGTACGAGGATGTGAGGGTTGAACCAATTATGGGAGCGACCTCTTATTGTGCCCGCCGCCTTATTGTCAGCAGCCTGCAATTGGTTTCATTTTTAGTGCTTGCTTGGCCATCAAGAACAGAGGCTTCTTGCATTAGAACACAAAAGAGTTGCAGAATGTCCGCCTGAAATTCAAAATCAGACGTCAAGAGACGCATCTCTAACACTAAGATAAAACTACGACTTTTTGGAACGCTTGCGGGGGTACTTTATGTAGATGCAGTTTATTTCAAAGTTTATTCAAGTTCACAACAAGCGGTTTATCAGGCAATAGATAAACAGAAGCTTCTTTATGAAAATTAACACAGGAATTTGGTCACACACTCTTCGGCGCCCACGTTAAAGCTGAAACCAAAAGGAGATGATTGCACGACGACGAGCAAACGCACAAGAACAACCGGCGGTACTTGCGCGTGCGCTCGTCGACGTTCAGAAGCACCCAATAGGCTTCGTCGAGCATTTGGTTGAGGTTTTGGTCGAACTCCTAAAAGAAGCCGGTGGCTTGAAGACACAAAAGAGTTCACAAACCGCCCACGTGACTCCGTAATTTTGTTCTTTGTAGTGAACTTCGACGTTCCACTGGCAAATGACCGGCAGCTCTGCCCGCTTCTCTAAAAAAATCTCTCTAAAAGAAAGTAAAGAGGAGAGAGTGTTTGCCGTGAAGCATTCGCATTATTGGGAACTCCGCGCCCTCAACGTCGATCTGCAAGTAACACGTGACAAGACGAAGAAGAATAACGCGCGCACGGTCATGAAGTCGACTGTTCGACCCTCGTTCTCGTTCATCAACAACTCCGCAAAGTTCCGGACTTTGAACTCCGTTTTGCCAATGATCGTCCCGCTCTTGTCTCTGACCAGCGCCGTCTTCGAACTGGGCACGTCGCTGATGGCCGCGTGCACAAAACGGCTGTTGGGGTCGCTCTCGACCACCGAACGGCTAAGCGGCTCTATCGGTTCGACGCCCATCATTTTGCACTGCAAAGAGGTAAGGAGTTGCTTGCCTGAAAGAACGCACCTGCGGGTACTTGCGTCTGAGCGACTTTTCGCCATCCCACGAACCGCCCACGCCGAACGTAATGTGGTTGCAGGGAGCGTTCGGGTCGCTGAACTCCAGGAAGTGCTTGTACTCGTCCTGCAGCGAGCGTGAGAGGAAACAAGACCAGGGGACCTACTCGTGCCCAATACTTAAAAGGACGAAGTACGTAGCGGAAGCCGTCCATTGCGGGCTGCAGAAGGGGAGTGAGTAAACGACTGATTGCAAACAAACCCGAAAGAAGCCCGGCAGCAGCTCGTAGCGAGCGGTCGCGTTCTCGACCGTCCGTTGGAACATGCGATTGATTTCTCGCTGCGTTTCGCGCATCCGCTGTACCAACGGGCCCGTGTTGCGGCGGCAGGGCGCGTCCAAGATGCTCTCCACCGGGTTCAACACCTGCAATCCAGTACTCACCAAAAGAGCAGGAAGCGAGAAAAAACAAACGAAGGTTCCATTGCCCAGGTAATCCTTCCGGTCGATGCCGCCGACTCCCGGCCGAAGTCCTCGCTCCCAGTCGGCAAACGGCTCGTCAACGGAAGCATAGGATCGGCGTTTGGCAAGGAGGTACACAAAAACAGAAGCGACCAGCAGGCCGGCGACGAGCGCGATGACAGCCGGTCGTAAGTTCCGCATTGCGCCGTTCATCCGTGATGTGAAATGACTGTTTGGATTCGCTGGTGGCGTTTAAATTAATCCGCCTAGTAAAGGGCGGGCAGTTGATGCAAATCAAGCAGGAATATTCGCCTCAATTTTTCGGCTTTACATTCGTTGTTTCGGGTAGTCGGCGCTAATCGCCCGCCCATCTGCGGGTGTGGGCAGGACGGAAGTGGAAATCACGCGCGAATCGCCGCCGTTCGGCGGTTGGTGGAATTGTGGCGAAGATTCAAATCGGCTTAAAAATCCACTCGGAAAGTGGTTTGCCGACACGCTACGAATTCCACGCAATTTCTTTTTAGCGACATTAAACGGTGACAAAAGGAACAAGTTGGGAGAAAGCGGGGAACGAGTGGAACCGCCGCTTTTAATTACTCACGGGATTGTAGTGCAAATTGAGCCGAACAGCGCGTGTTTCCATTTCGATCGGAACAAATGGTTTCATGATTACATCGATTACTTTTAACGCGCGTTGTTTGAACTTATATAAATTACAACAAATGACATTGCGATTTTTTCAGCATGTACCTGCGACTGAGGCCGCTGGCCGCCAAATGGACGTCATCCTCGGCCTTTGCGCTCGCTGTGGCCGCTGCCGTATTTATTTTCTGCACCGCTTTCTTCCACTTGCAAAACACGAGGATGGGCGGGTTTTTGAAGGCGGCCAACACTCCTCTGATGGCTTCGTCCGCTTCTTCGGCCAGAGAACTCACTGCGTTCACCGTTTTTTCAACCATCAAAACGACCACCCTTGCTGATCGGTTGACGCCCGAAGAGGAGCCCGTGCAGCCGTTGGGGCGACGGCCACTCATCGTTCTCTGGGACCCGTATTTGACGGTTTATTTCGATCGATTCGCCTCAGACAACACTTCCGTTGTACTGCCCTGCCCCTACGAGTGCGAATATTCGCTGGACCGTAAACGAGGCGAAGAAGCAGACATCCGTTTGTTCCACCAGCGCATTCTGGACCCCGATCACTTGCCGCCGCCGCGAGCCGACGGCCGCTTTTTGAACGTGGCCATGAACCCCGAACGTGAGTGCCGTTTTTTTTCTCTGCTCTTCTATTGTGTTTTAGCGCCATACATGAAGCATCCGCACGTGATGCGGGTCCACAAACTCGGAGTGCCGTTAAATTTCTTTAACGCGACGGCTACCTACCGCTCGACTTCAGAGGTCTACTACCCGTACAACCTGTTCGTTCCGCGAGATGGCAGCGAGAGTGAGAAGGAGGTTTGGACCGAAGAACAAGTGAGCTTTTCGCCCATTCTGTCTTCACCCTTTTTTGCAGATTGAAGAGAAGCTGGGGGCCAAACGGAAAGTCTCGTTGATCGCCATGTCCAACTGCGACGCGCAATCCAAGCGGCACGAATACGTGAGCGCGCTGGCCGCTCACATCGAGGTGACGCGCGTCGGCCGTTGCAACGGCACCTTTGAGTGCCCGAAGAACCGCGACCTCAAGGGACGTCTAAAAAAAACGAACTGCATGAAAGAGTTAATCGGTGAGTGCGTTTGATTGGAAGCGGTGGCGGTCGAACGCCCGTGTTACTCACCTCTTTTCGACTCACACTCCCGTTGCAGACAGTCACTTTTTCTACCTGGCGTTCGAGAACTCGGTCTGTCCAGAGTACGTGACCGAGAAGTTCTGGCGCGTGAAGGAGCTCATCGTGCCGGTGGTGTTGAGTCGGGCGGTCATGCCGCCGCACATCCCCGCCGACACGTTCATCGCGGCCTCTGACTTCGCGACGCCCGCCGCTCTCGCCGCCCACCTCCGCTGGCTGATCGCCCACCCGCAGGAGTACCGGAAGTGGGCGTCCTTGTCTCTTGCCTTCACACTCCACTCGTTGCTTGCAGGTACTTTAATTGGACCAAGCGCTACCGCCGCTCGTCGCTGTCCAGAGCCGAAGTCAACGGTTCGTGTCAGCTGTGCAAACTCGCCCATCGCCAAATCGAGCACCTCGTCCCCGAGTACGAGGGTTTGCGGGAGTGCATCCGCGACTACGCCCTCAACCTCCTCACCAACACTCCCGACGAAATCAACAACGTGCACGACCACGAGAAGCGGATGGGCGAGCTCATGGCGCGCACGTACCGGCCGAGATCTCTCGGCCGCATTCTTTGAGCTAACCGCCTGGAGCCGTATCAGACTTCCAATAATAAACACACTGCTGATCATCGCCTTTTCGTTTAGTTATGCTGTAAAAATCAGCAGAAAATGCTGACGGGTGTGATCGATTGGAATTCAGCCGAAAGACTCGTTCACGCGTGTTAAAATGCGTCAAATCTGCGTTCTTAACAATACAGGTCGTTGGATCAATGCATCTACGGGCAGTCGTGGCCGCTGCATTCTCCTTCCAACCGTTGTGAGCAAACAACACCACGTCCCTCGCGCTGTTTGTCTCAGCCAAAGTTAAACAGCAGAAAAAGTGTGCACACAGCGTCTTGCACGTTGTCCAAAAACATCCGCAACATTTGCTTACGTGCTGTTGAAGAGAACGCAACCGATGGCGTTCAATAAAGAACAAGCGCCAGTTGTCCTCCCGCTGGCCGCCAGAGATCCTATTCTTCAGACCGCTTGCTTCCTGTTCAATCGATCAGAATGGACAATCTCGCTTTGCCGGAGCTCACCGCTGAAAGAACAGCGAGAATGCGAGCACCTGACTTAATTGAGTTTGCAGACAACAGCGCTCGTTCGTCAAACCGGCCGAACGGATGAACGGCCCATTATTCGCGGCAAGCACGTGTAAGAACCACCACTCGCGACTAGTTTTCGATGCAAATCGGGCGGGAATACTCGCCTCCGGAAGTCGGTTTTGCATTCCGCGATTCTCGACGCTACCAAGGAGCGTTCGCGGCAGTGGAAATCACTCGCGAATTGTTGCGTCCGGCAGCGACTGGGCGAATTGCGGCGGAGATTCCAATCGGCTTAAAATACACTCGGAAAGCGATTCGCCGCCGCCGCCCCAAATTTCACCGAATTTCACTTCCCGAGGCGTTTTCGGTGACGCTAACTTGCAACGAAAAAATGAGAGCCTGCGCTAAGCTTTATTTCAGCGGCTATTATTTAGCGCAATTCAGAAGCCAGACAAGTCGGAAACCAAATCGCATCAGTAGCGCGTGCGGAGGCGGATGTTGCATTGAGTTTTGAAACGTGAAACGCTGGCATGCGAGTGGATTAGTATCACTCGCAACGTCAATGAAAAGTAAAGCTAATTTCGTTTCCGCTCCGTTAGACTCGACAAAACGCAGCGCTCCGCTTCACATGGCGATCGCTATCGAGCGGACGGACGAACGAGTGGAAGTTTTCCCCGCCGTTATCTTTCAAAGATTAACGAGCTGAACTCCTGATTGTTTGCCTTTCCGTAAGGCTAGTCGTCTCTGAAAATCGTGCGATCATTTATTACACGCTTGTTCGACAAACAACAAAAACATCGTAACTGTCCTATAGAACGACCGCCGTTTTGTTGCCGCTCGCTCTTTCCTTGCCGATCGCATTTGCCGAATTGGCGGATGTTGGAGATCTTGAGGGAAAAACGGCCGTTTGATTCGAGTCCTGGGGCCGCTGCTCGGTGATCGTTGACCGGCTTATGGACGGAAGAGTGACGTTCAAAGCAACAGGCCGATTGTCACCCGCTTGCTTTCGCGCCCACTCGTCGTACAGCTGACGGACGAAACGTCCGACCTCCAAACTCCCGTACGCATTGTGGTGATTCGAGTCGAAGAAGTAGGAAAGACGGCGCGCTTGATCGATCGTGTCGCAGCGGCCGTCGCCTTTCGCGCACCACAACTCTTCCCAGTTCATGAGAACGCACTTCGAGCAGTTCAGCCGGTCAATCCGCTCCTTCAGAAGCGGCAAGACGTCCCTATGATTGAACTAAACGAGCAGTACTGAACGAGATGCTTTAGACACTCGCAACCAACCCAAAGAGGCGTGCGGAAGATCGTGAGGTCCTGGTCGTAAAGCACGCGTTTCTGCAGCGTCTCCAAATGTGTCGTGATTCCCGTGTCGAAGTGGCCGCGTGGCACGAACACGACCTCTCGAGCGATCTTTGCGAGCGACCCGAAACGCTCTTGGATTTCGAGCATCAGCGGGTCCGTCGCCCAATCGGCGACCGGCGTGACGTACGGCAGCAAGTAGGCGTTTCCAACGATGATGATGTCGATGGTATGGGTGAACGCTCGCAGCATCTTGACCATGTCCTTCACAAACAGCGAGCATGTTCGGTACTTTCCTGCAAGCAGCATTCACAGGCATGGCGGCTGACAACAAGCTCACGGGAGTCATTATCCTTCGCTTCTGTCGTTGCCCAACGAGCATGCACTGATGCGCGCCGAAGAGCGTAAAGTTGGCATACAGATCGCGAAAGGCATGTTCCACTCCATAATAGGCGGCTTTCGCGTGCGAGTTGCCTGCAAAACGAAAGGCGAGGAGTGTTGCACGGTAGGGATAGACTACTTGCCGATGAGAACGATGTTCTTGGTGCCGCGTCCCTTCAGTCAAACAAACATAAGTACAAAGTAGAAAGAAGACTTGCTGTTTGATGGCAAATGCCCGTGATATCCATCGGATAAATGTTGTAGGTGGTGGGCATTGCTCCCCTCCTTCGTTCGGGGCATGTGCGGAGATTCCAGTTGAGTTCTTTGAATTGCGAGTTGTAGGCCATTGCAATGGAAGCGTTCAGCGGTTGCGGCTCGTCGCGATGTGCCCAAATGTCCATGAGATCGCGGTGGATTTGGTCGATGCTGCGCAGTGCGGGCGGCACACGAGCGAGAAGCTCCTAGAGGAAAACGTCAATAAAAGCGAGAAAACGTGCGCACTTCTTCGTTCACCGCTTCCATTCGCAAGTAAACCATTGAAGCGAACAAAGAAGCGTACAGGACAGCTGCGACCATCAACAACGTCCTCCAGTCGCGGATGTAGACGCTCACTCGAGCATACGCTTTCTCCACAAAATAGCCAAGCACAATAGACGTGAAGATCAAACAGAAGGCCGCTGCAAGCAACGACGTGAGATGGTAGAACAATCGAAACCCACGTGTGAATGAAATCTGTCGGCGATACAAGTAGGCGCTGATGTCCACATACTTGTGCACTTCGTAGAGCGGCCAATGGATCATGTAAACCGAGTAAGAGACGTCGCCGACGAGCACGAGCAGCGGGTTGCTCAGCAGAAAGCTCTCGCCCGACCGGCCGATGATCACGACCGCCAGGAAGAGAAGTGCGAGTCGAGTGTGGGGTTTCGTGTTAAAGACGGAGACGCTCAGCATTGCGATCAGTCCGCAAGTGATCAGAAAGACGAGTACTTGGTCGATGATGTACGCGGCGCGGCGGTGAACGGCTAAACGAATTGGGAGGTCGATTAGCGAATTTGTTTGCACTCACAGTGTTTGCCCGAATCTGCCGCCCACAACTCCCAGTCCAGCACTCTGCTCTGTCCAATGTAGAACGCAATGAATCCACACATGAATTGCCACACGCGACTGCTCAACGCCATCTAAACGCTCGATAAACTGGCCATTATTTCACGCACTCACGTGCTCCTCGTCGTGCACCGAATTCACTTGATGCCAGAAGGAAACAGCGCCGATGCAGAAGACAAGGACTGAGCGGACGTGCAAATGAACGAAATTTAGCAAGAAGACCAGCAGTGGACACCACAAGTAGAATTGAACCTCGACCGCCAGCGACCACAAGTGCAGAAAATAGCGGCGGATTTCTGCGCTCTTCAATGCGTTCGGTTATAACAGAAGTCAAGAACCACCACTCACTTGTCGAAAGTAGTTCTTCTCCTCGTCGGCCGACGGGATGTTGGCGGCGAAGACCAGCGGCTTCAGCGTTTCTTCGAACAACGTCTCGTAGTCCATAGGGACCATAAAGACGAGGATGGCGGCCGATAAGACGCCGAGGATCACGAACAGGTAGACGGGAACGATGCGCTTCAATCGACGAAAATAGAAGTCAGAGATCTTCAACCCGTCCAGTTGTGGATGGCGGGAGAGCAGCATGCACATCAGGTAACCGGAGATCACAAAGAAGCTGCAAGCAGAAGATGAAAGAAGCAGGCGGAGATCCCCGCACACGTCCACTCCCAAGTAGCCGGTGGGGAACTTGTCGCCGCGAATGTGGAAGAGCAGGACGCCGAGGATGGCCATACCGCGGAGTCCCTGAATGTCCGTGATCTTTCGATCTAAACGCACAATTAAAAATCAGTGAGATGCGGGCCTTACGCGATTTGCCATTCGATTCGGCTGTCAATTCAATAGCTTCTTTGCTTTTTGGCAAGAGAGAAGCCGTGTCTTTGGCTAACACGTAAAGACTCATTTGGGCGTCGCTCTCCGACTGGCTTTCTTCGTCGTTCGCTTGTCGATCGGAGAAGACGGACTCGCAAGGAGTGAGCAAATCGTGCATAATTCCACTCTCCGTTTCGATGGTGTTGATCTGAAACGCCTCGGGCGTCAACGAATGCAAATCGGTGGAACATCGCTCGTATCGGTGGATTGTTCGCAAAAAGAAGCGAAAAAACTCAAAACAATTGCATCACGGCAGGCGTACAGCTAACTGTCCGCATCTGTTTTCGCGGAAAAAATCACACTATTAAAGATCTTTTACACGATTATTGCAAAAGTTAGAAAGATAATGAAGTCTTAACTGCATTACGCGCGTCAATGTCGCTTGTTTCGTGTTTTTCAACGTATCTGATTGCTTTCCGGGTGGAAATTTCGTTGGCGGTTATGCGACGCCGCTCGTCGAGACATGACGCTCGTGAAAAGACATGAAATATGCTACACAGAAGCGTTCATGCACACAATAAGGTAGAAAATGACGAGTCATAGAGAAAATGAGAATGGATAATGCAGGTAAAACCGATAATAATCGCGTGTATTTCAAACGAACGGATCCGGGTCGGAACATCGATGTCATTGCGGACTGATTAAAATCTCCGTTCGCCATTCAACGTCGATTCGCTGGCATTTCAGCGTGGGGTGTTCCGTTGCTCAAAAAGATGTTTTTGATTAATTTTTCACGACAGCGTGCAGTTTATTAACCGCCGTTTTTTTGGTTCTTAGCTCTGCTTTACAATTTGCACTTTATGGCGATTGAAGTTGGCTTGCAAGTCCTTCTTTACTTTTTGGCGATGTTGTGATTCTGTTTTTGTGCCCGATTAACTTTTTGTACAATATTAAAAAATCCATAGCTAGAACGTCTAAGGCCATACATAATTCCAGGCCGTGTTCGATCAACCGAGGTTTTGTAGAAAGCGCTGCTTAATGATTCGTTGGTCGTGCATGTGGACAGCGAATCGTCCGAGCTATCGCCAGCGTTTTGTGCTCGTGCTGCTCTTACTCGTCGGCCCGTACGCAGTGATCCGTTTGATAGTAAAAGATGAAGAAAGCGGTCACACTAACAATAAGCGGACAAGCCCAGCGCCAGTAAAGTGTTTGAAACCGAAAGCGGTTGTGCGCAACGAATTTGGCCGCTGGTCCGTTATGCCCGTGAGTTATTCTAAAAATCGAAAATGTCGTTGAGATTGCAGGCGGTTTGTCCGAGCGACCGCAATCAACCACTGCGGCACACCAAGCAATGCATTCCGGACTTTCGCGAGATGATCGACAAAATGCAGCGCATGCAACGCAGCCGTCTGTATCGATGGCGTCGCTTGAACGTTCAGCCGGCGTTGAAATGGGGCGCGCTAATAGGAGTGAGCACTCTTCCTCGTTCTTTTAACGCACTTGTTTTGCAGACTTACCACGCTTCGTACGTGAACTTCCGTTGGCTGTCCACGTTCGTGTCGGACGGGGAGCGCAAGTACTTCTTGGACTTCGTGGACCGCGATGCGTCCTGCCGCATCTTCACGCTGGGCGTGGGAGCGGACTTTTCGGGCGAGACGGGCCTCTTCAATCGCTACCCCCAGTGCGAGTTCGTGGCCGTGGATCCGGACGCGGCGACCAACCGGCCGCTCGTCGAGCGCCTCCCCACCGGCCGCTTCGTTCAAGCGGTGGTCGGTGCGGAGGAGGGCAACTACACGGCCAGCATCCGCGGAGGTGGGCGGGAGTGATCGTTCACTCAATCTGTTCTTTTAGCGAACGGGCGGTACGGAAAGCAGACGGTCGCCCACCAGGACATCGCCGCCTTTTTGGATGAGCAGAACGGGGGAGAGCGGCTGATCGACCTGCTGCTCGTGGACGTAGAGGGCGCCGAGTTTCAGCTGTTGCCCAAACTGATCGGTTCGTTCTATCCTTATCGTCCCTTACTCCCGTTGCAGAGGCCAAAGACCGCCTGCCCACCATCTGCCAAATCAATACGGAAGTGCACTACCCGCCCGAGTCATTCGGCTACTCCACTGCCGCCGCTATGAGTGCCATTCATCGGTTCCTTGCCGACGGCACATACACAATTTTCAACATCGATTCTCAGAAACAGCTATTGCGAATCTTTGTAATCAATACAAAAGATGAGCGGTGTGTGCATAAGTTTTTCTGTTGAGTCTTATTTTGTTATGAATAAAGTTCTTCTACTTATTTGCTTATTGCGAGCTAGAGTGCTGCCTTTGAGTGATGAAACACGCCAACAGAATTTGAAAGATGATTATTGATACGCTAGGATAGAAAAGCATCCCACCGAGTGCGCGCGGAGCCGAACGGCGAGCGAAAGCGTTGCACAAGAAGTCATGCTTGAATAGTGCCTTCGCTCCCCTTGGTCCAAAACCGCCCCGTGTATGCTAAAACGGCGATAGTGCCTTGTAAACGCCCCCGTCGATAAAGAAGACAAAGTTATGTGAGCGGTTCCCAGCTTATTTTTCGTTTCTGACTGCATCAGCCTTTCTTAGTTATGTAGGTAGTTTTTTACGACTCATTAACTACGTAAGAATTGATTTCATTTTGCATGCGCTCCCATGCCTTTTTTGGCTCACTTTTGCTTTTTGCGTGTAAGATATAGACTGTAATTGCGAGATTACGGGCCAGCAATAATAAAGTAATAGGTGGAACATGCAGCGGATAACTGCGACATCTCCGCAGAGCGACGGCGGCGCGAAACGTGCGCGCGAACGCCGTGATGTGGTCGATAGCCATCTGCCGGGTGGAAACGACCCCCCAGCTGCCGTTCTGCGCTACACGAAAGCAATGCAAAGCCGCTTTGCACCATTTACGGGGGCAGGCAATTGATATCCGTTCGCATTCATGAGTTTCGCACTGGACCTTGAATTCAACGCTCTGCTTTGATGCGATTAGATCGCCGACTGGTCGCCGTTCGACTTTAAAGATGCAGAATAAAAGCGGTCGAACGCATGTTCCACTACGCTAAAATCGGGCGCGATGAAGTACGTCGTCGAGTACGTTGCGCTTGCGCGGCCGCAAACATCGCCGTTTATTGGTTACCGCCCGTTGCGATCGAGTTTGCAGTTGCCTGCCGTCCTCACTTACTTCATGCTGGTGTCGTTGTTCTCCTGGACGGTGGCCCCAACCGATGGCAATGCGGCGTCCGTTAAGTTTAACGAACACCCTGCCTGTGCGCTGCGGGCCTGCAAGGACGTTTGCCGACTGTGGCTTGAAGGAGAGCAGTCGGTGGTCGCGAACATGAGCGAAATCCGCCGCCTGAACGTGAACTTGCGGCGTAGCCACAAGGGTTTCCCGTTTTGCGCCAATAAGAGCCGCCAGATGCCAACGCGCTACCCGCTGGACCTGCGCACCTTCCAGAACGTCAGCACCTGCCATGCAAAGGGCGTGGGGACGAAGAACGTAGTGATCATCGGGAACAGCCGCGGGCAAGAGAGACCTCTCTTTTATGCCCGACCGTTATTCTCATTGCAGTCTGCACAACTTTCCGGGCATCCAGCACGTGTGGAGGTCGACCTACCGCAACCTGACGCTGCTCCAGCGCAACTCGTGCATGCCGGCCGCCCGCCGCTTCCAGCCGCCTGCGCTGACATCGACTGTCAATGACGAGTGTGTGCGCTTTCTTGAGGAGTCCACACGAGCGTTGGAGCACTGGAACGAGCCCGTAGACGTGATCATCGCCCTGTTTGCTTTGGTGGCAATCGAGGACATCGCGCTCGACGAGGCGAACCTCAACTCCGACGAGTTCTTCCGCTCGCTCTCCGCCTACTTTGGCCGGCTATCGCGGATGGCACGCGAGGTGCTCATCGTGCAGCAATCCTCTCCGATCTTTTTGCATTCGCCGTTGCGCGAAGTGGAGGCCCGCTTGGCGGATGGGCGCCCGCTGGACCAAGTGGGCGAACCTGCGGAAGTAAGCAGCTGTCCACCCACCTTCTTCCTTGCTGCTTTCAGTTTACCTACGCCCACCTTCAGTCCTCACGACGGCGCATGGAGCTGCTGGACTGCGGCCGCTGCTTGAAAGCCGACTTCCTCGCGGAGTGGTGCCCCGAGTCAAGTGACTTCTGCCGCTCCGCCTCCCCCGCCGGCATCATCCGCTTCATCGACAAAAACCACCCGACGGCCCTCACCGGCTTCCGGAGCGCCGCGCTGATGCTTCGCATGCACTCCAATTACACGAAGAGTGAAGGATCGAATATTCCGGTTCCACTCACTCTGAAGCAACCTGTGGCAAGGTTGGACTATTTCTGTTACACACAGATGTTATAAAGTACCTACGTGCAGTAGACAGAAAATCGTGTAAGAACGGTCTGTAATAAATGAGCTCATGTTTCGCGGCTTAATCGCCGAGGCAAGTGGAAAAGGAAGTAGGGACTGCAAATGACGCTTTGCGACGAACATGTTTTTCCGGTCGGCCGATCCCGGGGGCTTCCGGCCGCTTGTTTTTGCCGAGTGTTCCAGCCGGCCCGCCCGCCTTTGCCGCGTTCCGGGCGATCCGCTCGTTTTAAGTGCGTTTCGTACGCCCGCGAGTGGCAAGAAATCAAACGTTTCCGGCTTGACCACTAGAAGCATGAAAGAGCACACACAGCGAAGCAAATGAGTATTTATCTTTACCAACGGTCCCGACTTTACTGGTCTTAAGCGATCTATTTCGGATAAACTTTAGTGAATGGTCAAAACAGAATGAAGTTTCTATTCCTGTAATGAAAACCGTTTACTTTCATGTTAGTCAGCGTTTCTTCTCTAGCAAGTACTTTTTTATTGCAAGCGCGTTTGAACGTTTTACTCAATTAGCAAACACAAATTTTCAAACATTAGAGAACGAAATATTCAACGCATTCGAGTGCTCGAGCAGATTCATCTGTTGGTCGTAAAGTTCACGCAATCGACGTCCAATGAAAAGGCTGCCGTAAAGCGAAGGATGATGCTCGTTGTAGAAGAAGGCGAGCCGTTGCTTCTGGTCGACCGCGTCGCAAAAGCCCTCTGTTTTGTTGCAGAACACGTCCGCGTAGCTGTAAGGAACGCATTTGGGGCAACGAACGGCCGCTAGTCGTCGCCGATTGTTCGGTTTGTAGGCGGCGACAGCCTGAAAGAAGGACTGATCAAAGGAATCAAAAGTAGACCCACGTCGTAGGGAGTGCGGAAGACGCCTAGCGACTCCCCCAGCATCAGCTTGCGCAATAAAATCTTCCGATAGGGCGTCACACCGTTGTCGTAATGCATTTGAGGAACGAGCACCACTTCGCGCGCTATCTTGCTCAGCTCGGAGAAGAAGGCCTGCATTTCGACGAAAATGGGGTCACCCGACACGTTGGCCGACAGCAGAGGATGGTCAAGGGAAGTGAAGCCGATCCCGGCGACGATGATGTCGATCGGAAACTTCCACGCCTTGAGCACTGGAATCAACGCTGCCCGTTCTCCTGGGCATCCCGCGTATTGAGGCTGAAAAAAACCAATATATGCCTTATGGACGACCGACAGCTCACGTTTTCCTTCTTTGCTCCGACGAACTGACACGCGAATCGGTAGAGAGGGACGATCGTGCGATAAACGTCGCGGAAGTGGTGAATGATGCCGGCGAGCAGCGTCGGGGTGTGCGAGTTGCCGAAGACGACGATGTTCTTCGTCCCGTTCGGCTGACTGATCGTGCACCCATTTTCGATCAACTGGTTCGGTTTGCCGCGGTAGTTGGTGGGCGGATGGCCGCGTCCTTCGCAGTACCACGGATAGAGAGCAGCCGGGTAGTAGAGCTTGTTGTACTCCACCAGCTGCTTGCGGTTCAGCTGAACGGGCGTGATGTTGAAGTGATTGTAGAACTCGACCGTGTCCCGCATCAAACGATGAGGCTGCTTTAACTCATCGTGCCACTTGGCCTGCAAATGGGCATGTAATTAAAGACCTCATTGCATTCGCCCACGTCCGGTTCGTCGTCCTGCCACTTCTCCAGCCCCACGAGCGTCAATCCGACAAGAGCATAGAAGAAGGCGATCAGCGACAACAAGCGGGCCCAGTTGTTGAGCAGCGGGGTGATTCGTTTGAATAGGAGCTCAACCGCCCAGCCGGCCGCCACCGCCGCCGCCATCAAGCAGACGCCCGCTGCAATCACGAAGGAGTGAGTGGAAGACGATTCAAGAGACAGACCAGCAGCAGAAGTGTGCAGCTTGTCGTAGGCGGTGGCCACGAAGCGGTAGTCGTGCCATTTGAAGAGCGGGAAGTGCACGAGGTAGACCGCGTACGAGACGTCGCCCAGGAACACGAGCGGCCGGCAGGAGAGCAGGAAGTGCGAGTCGGAGAGCCCGATGATCGCCGTCGTCACTGCGATCACCAGCAACCGCGCGGCCACCTTCTTCCGTACGAGCGAGCCGAGCAGAAGGATCAGGAGGACGAACGGCAAAACGAAGGCGGTCGCTTTTCGTGCAGTCAAACGCCATCGGAGAGCTGAAACCCCCCAGTGGCTGTGGTTAAGGGCGGAGAACTCACTCGTTCTGGCCTCCTTCCCTCCGCTCTCCTCATCGTTGTCGGCGAGCGGCCGGTAGTCGGCGGGCGGCGTTTGATCGAGAGTTTGTTGCAAAAAGAAGGCCGCGAATCCAGCCATGAACTGCCACACGCGCCCCTCCAAAGCCATGTGCTCCTTGTTTCCGCGCGCGTGCAGTTGAAAGAAGAAGGAAGCGGCGGCGAGGAGTCCGACGAACATCCCTTGGAATCTAGCCGGAAGGCGGTGCAGAAAGAAGACAAAGACGGGCACCACGAGGTAGAACTGCAGCTCCACGCTCAGCGACCACAGGTGCGTAAAGAAGTCGAAGCCCGCGTCCATCTGAACACAAGCAGTGGATGCGAACACGATAAATGGACGTACTTCCGCGAAATAGTCTCGTTTTGCGGCTTTCGGGTGATTCGCGACGTACAGCAGCGCTTTCTTCAGCTCCGCTCGCAGGTCGCGGTAGTCGGTGGGCGAAATAAAGAAAAGGGCGAGCAGCAAGAAGAGCAGAATGACGAACAGGTAGGTCGGGATCTAACGGAAAGTCGAATGATCAGAGCAGCAAAAAGACTCACGATCCTCTTCACTCGTCGAAAATAAAATTGCAGAGTGGCGGGCATTCCGAGCGGCTTCTTCGCATCGAGCAGCAGACACATGAGATAACCGGAGATCACGAAGAAGCTGCAAGAAGGTGAGTGAACAGAGGAAACGAAAAGTCGCGCACATGTCCACGCCCAAGTAGCCGAGCGGAAAGCTCCGCGGCCACAAGTGGAACAGCAGCACCGCCCCGATTGCCACTCCGCGCAGTCCTTGGATTTCCAGCACTTGCGGCGCTAAACTGACGATTAACAAAAGACGAACAGAACTCACTGGTGGTCGTTTGGCCGCGGGCGTCACTTGGGTCCAACGGCATCTTCCGCACGGGGAAGAAATCTTTCAGCTTGCAGGCCTTTGTCATCAGTTTCTCTTGTTATGTGCAATGCCGCCGCGCCAGCTGCAGGAATGGTGAAACGCTACGTTCGGAGATTAAATCGATGGTTTTGCGCCCGCCGAAAAGCTGTCTATATTCTCTTCCAGTCCCGCGTCGAACGCTCGCTTTATCGCTTTGCATCTGAATGACGGGGTTTCCACTTATAATTCGGTGGAAACCGCGCGCCATCCGCGTCGTGCAATTACGCGTCAGTAGGAAATTACTTCCATCGTGCATTTCTTTGTTAAAACAATCAGTAATAGAAAAACAAAGTACTCGAAAATGGTAAGAACAAAGACACTTTAATTCTGCAATATCGCCTACTTGCCTGTCCGTCTATACAGCCATCTTTTATTACGCAAATCGTAACAGCGCACTCGTTCATGTGACAGCCCATTTAGAGTGGCTATAGAAAAGAAGTCAGGCCGCAACAAAAGCGTTGTAAATTGTTAAAGAAACACTTTTTGTGCGTTTCTGCACACAGCATAAGAAATTTGTGCATTAGATCTTGTCTGTTTCAAAGGTGCTTGTGAACGAGCGCGAGCGGTGATCGTTCGGACAGCTGCCCGCCGTTGTTGGCAGTTAGAAAAGCTGTTGCCGAACTGCGGCTTCACATAAGCAATGCGAATGTCGCGTGTCTGTTTTTGAGCCGTGATGTAAGCCTGTAGTATGCAAATATGTTTCTACGATGCTCTTTGCTCAAATGGGCCGGGTATGGCTTGCACGACCTTTTTTTAAAGATCAGGCGCAGTTATTTTTAAGCCGACGATGGGCGTGATGGCAACGTGCAGATGAGCCTTTCGGCGTCTTGAGGAACAATGGCCCTTGCCGCGTGAAATTGTGTTGTCGTAATCCAAAGGCCACGCTGAGCCGTTTTGCACAAATAATAAATGCAGGTAATTACCATCCGCCGTCATTCATGAGTTCCGCACTGGACTTTGAATTCAACGCTCTGCTTTAATGCGATTAGATCGCCGACTGGTCGCCGGTCGACTTCGAGGGGTGGAATAAAAGTGGTTGCGGAACGTATGTTCCACCACGCTAAGAGCTAGCGCAATGAAGGAAGTTGAGTACTTTCCACTGGGGCGACCGCAAACATCCTCGCTTTCTGGTTGCCGCTCGTTGCGGCCGCGTCTGTTGCTGGCCGTCCTTATTTGCATTTTGCTAGCGTCTTTCTTCTACTGGATGGCATTTCCATTCGAGAGCAATGTAGTGGTTAACAAAATCTGGACCTTGGGTGCGTCCTCAAAAACGAGCGGGCAGAAAGTGGCCAAGAGAACATGCCACGACTTCAGCCCGCAGAAGTTGGCGGAGATTTACGCGGCCAACGACCACGTACGTCCTCTATTTCAGCATTCCTTGTTTCACCTGCCTTCTTTCAGCCGCTGCCCAAGAAGACGTGGACGGCGGACGTGTGCGAGGGCGAGCGGGCGGCGGAGTGTCTGCCCGGCTTCCGCTCGGTCGCCAACCATCAGCACTATTGGGTGGGCCGTCCAGAAAGCGAGTAACCGCTTCTGTCTTGCAGATCACCCGCCCACTGAAGATCCTCGAGTGTTCGATTGCAAAGAATATGGGCACGCTGCAGCGCGCCATCCTCTGCTTTCTGAAGGATCAGCTGGGCTTCTTCTACTCGCGCAGGAGTCTCGTGAAAGACGCCTTCAATCGGTGAGTCCGCTTGTTGCGGTTCACACGCACAACTCTTCTTTGGGGCGTGCATGGACGACCTCTATCGCAACTTCTCAACGGCCATCAAGGAGTCCAAAGTGGACGCAAGCGCCGACTGGAAGCTGCTAGCGACCATCCGGGAGCCCGTTGACCGTTTTCTCTCTTCTTTTCTCTATTTGTGCGTTGTGGGGGCCCACTCGAAACCGGGGTCAAAGGGGAACTGTGCGCAGGACTGCCATGGCTGGTGAGTGGTTGCTAAATGCAGCCTTTAAACATCCCATCCTTCTAGCGGCTACAACCTTACGTGCTACCTGGAGCGGCAATTCGAGAAGTTCGGGCAACTCGCCGCCCGTCCGCTGGAATACAGCGATCTTAATATCGATCACTCGTACCCGCAAACGTGGCGCTGCAACTTCGCTTCCCACCTGCAGAACTACACGTTGCTGCGCTACTCGTCCGACTCGGCCGCCTTCTTCGATTCGCAGCTGCGGCCTTTCCTTGCGGAACGAGGAACGAGCAAGGCCGCACTTGACTTCATCCGCGCCGAGATCACCGGCGAGCGCACTGCCCACTCGACCTCCTCGCTGGACATCCGCGGCTTCTTCGAGCAGCGCCTCCGCTCCTCCTCTTACCTGATGGACCTCATAGTGCGTTCCTTTTACCACGACTTCCGCACCTTCGGCTACGAGCTGCCTTCCGTTCCACTCGAATAAACGTTGAAGTCTGCGTGTGGCGTGTTCGAGCCGTGCGGGTGGTGACAAGCGGCGAAACCTCGAGTATTCTGGCCAAAAGCCTCCGTTGCACGATAAGGAAACATTCTTCTCTGCACTTTGTATTCTTTTTGTTCTAATCCTTGGTCAGCAGTGAACTCCGTGAATTGGCTGTTCTTGCATGTCCGCACGTGCATGACATTTGTTGACCGTGTCCTCTTGAAGACTGTTGTTGAAGCTCAACATTTTCGAGTAGAGACGACTCGCTCGCTAGTTTACTCGACGCCCAAAAAGCGGGAGTTCACCTACGCGCCGCTAAATTTGCCGTCACCGCGACCGCCACGGGGCCGAAAGTAGGTGAAATTTGGGGCGGCGGCGGCGAATCACTTTCCGAGTGGATTTTATGCTGATTGGCATCTCCGCCGCAATTTGATCTGCTGCCGTCGAATGCGACAATTCGCGAGTGATTTCCACTCGGACGGGCGATTAGCGGCGACAACTCGCCGAATGCAAAGCCGGCTTACGGAGGCGAGTATTCCGGCTAAGAATTAACAACTAACTGCAAGGCTTACACACGTGGCTGCATTGAATAACCGATCATTCGTCCGTTCGGCTGCCCAAGGGAGTGAATGCTGTTGTCTGCAGACTCAAACGAAACAGGCACTCGCAGTGGTTTAGGGGCCGAGCTCTTCAGCGAGACGCGACCGTTCGTCTTTGTAAATCAGAAGGTACGAAGGCGCACTAGAAGACGGGGCTGTTAGCGGGCGTCGAGGGGAAGCTTGGCGGTTTTTTGTCGGAAGTCATCCATCGCTTCCTTGCCGACGCCACGCACACGCTTTTTGGGTTAAAAATCACAGGATACACCGCTGCGAATGTGTCGATTAGAGCTCAACACAGTCAGAGTGCTCGGACGTTGTTTGATTGACAGCCGTTTGAAGAACAACATGGTTTCTGATAGCTCTTATGGTGTAGAGTTGGGAGCAAGACATCGCGGAACGACTCCAGTCTGTGCGAAACTGACTGCTTTTGTTTCCGCTTCTTGATTGCTATACTCCTGATTGACCACCAGTGATCATTTGGTTGGTTTATTCCTCTCGTTTCGATTCAACAATCGTTCAACGTCTGACGGTCTGCTAGTTTGTTTGATTCCGCCTTGCCGGCGCGTGCTCGGCCATCCACTGGTCGTAGCGAGAGCGGAGGAATTCGCCCGCAAAGTAGGAGCCGTACACGTTCAAGTGGTGGTGGTCGAGGAAGAACGGGAGCTGCCGCACGTGGTCGGCCGCGTTGCAGACGCCCGCCTCCCGATCGCACCACAAATCCTCCCAGTTGACCTTCAGGCACTTCCCGCACTCCACAGCCGCCATCCGTCGTTGCGTGTGCGTGTGGAAGTTGTGCACGTACTACAGAAAAGACTGGATTGTTACTGAGAGTGACTCACTTCGAGCGGCGTCCGGAAGGGCGTCAAGTCGGCGCCCCGAGAGACTCTTCGGATGAACACTTTCAGGTATTTCGAAAGGCCCGGCTCGTATTGAAACTGCGGAATGAGGACGACCTCTCGGGCGATTTCGCTCAGGTGCTCGAAGAATTGCTGCATTTCGCGGAAGACGGCGTCTTCCCGGACGTCCGCCGTCTCCAACGGGACGTCTTCGTTGACGAACGCTTGAGCGAAGACGAGCACATCGATCGGGTACTTCCACTCGCGCAGCATCGGCAACAACGCTTCCCGCTCGTTCCCGCACGCAGGCTGGAAGCAAGGAAGGTTGCCAGGCTTGTGTGTCGCTCACTTGATCCGCTCGACTGCCCACGAACATGCAGCCTGCAATCAATTAAACAAATCACACCTTGAAGTCTCCTACTAACTGTTCTTGAATATCAGCGTGACGTTTGAAGCGACGTCTTTGAAGTACTCGATAACACTGAATACTCACTACTCAACCAAGCGACCTTCTCGCTCACCCGTCCATGTACGCACGGGCAAAACTGTTGCCAAACACGACGACCGTCTTGTCGCCCCGGCCTTCGGTGTTCGTGCAGTGCAGGTGCAGCAAGCGGCCCATCCTCTGGTCGTCCGCGTAGTTCGTGGGCGGCCGCTTCACGTTCTTGTCGCAGAACCACGCCTGAGTGCCGAGGCGGGCGAAATCACGAGCGTACGTCAACGAGACGCTTCGATTCAACGGCTGCGGGTTGTCGCGGAAGGTGCGCTGGAAACGGAGGGCGTCCGCCGCAATCTGCTTGTAGTTTGTCGGGAAAGTCTTAAGGCCGTGCTGCAACGACGGGCGGCATTGCGGCTAGTCCGAGCAAAAAACTGACGGTGTAGTCGACTTGCCGTGCCTTCAATCCACTCAGCGCTCCGGAGATGGCGGCGTAGAACACAACGAGGGCGAACGACAGCGAGACCCACGAGTTCAAATGGCGCCCCACTCGTTTGAACGCGTCCTCCACCAGCTGGCCCGAGACGACCGACAGGACGATTAACGCCAGGCCACCTGAGCACTTAGAATCAACTCGTTTTGCTGCAAACTCACCCCAAATGGACGCGTGACGGCCGTGGAAGTCGGCCTCAAGGAAGGCGTACCGGTGGTACACGATCAGCGGCCAATGGATCAAGTAGACCGAGTAGGAGATGTCTCCAATGGCCACAAAGAAGCCATTGGTCAACAGGAAGGACTGTGCGGAGAATCCGATCGTTAGCGCGGTGATCCCAGTGACCAGCAGGCGATCCAACTGCGGAAAGGACGTGAGCGGGACGGCTAGCAGCAGGACGAGAACCGCGGACAGGGGGACGTGCACAAAAGAAGAAAGTCGAAGGTGAGCGGCGGCTAAATTGCGGATTGATTGATTGTGTTCGCCGAAAGACAGAACTCGCCTCCGTCATCTTCCTGCTGCTCCTTGCAGCTCGTGTCCTTTCCGTTCATAGCGGGAAACGGGGAAGAAAGGATTTCGTACGGAATCTCCGCCATCTTTCCGTTCAGGTGTTGTTGCAGGTGGAACGCGAGGAAGCCGGCCATAAACTGCCACACGCGAGCAGCGAGCGCTTCGTGCGCGTAGTCGCCTTCCGAAGCGAACTGGACGTAGAACGAAGCGGCCGAGAACCCACTGATTGTAAGCAGCTGGAAGCGAGTGGAGAGTCGATGCAGGGCGTAGACCAGCAACGGCACAAGCGCGTAGAACTGCAACTCAGTCGAGAGCGACCACAAATGGACGAAGAACGAGTAGCCGCCTTGTGCCTGAAGGGAGTGTTTGTAGCAATTACTCTTGTATTTACTCACCTTCGTGAAGTAGTCGGCGGCAGCATCGGGCACGTTGGCCACGAAGAGCAGCGGCTTCCGACTGTCTGCTCGCAAGTCCCGGTAGTCGGTGGGCGACACGAAGAAAAAGGCGAGTAGAAAGAAGACGAGGATCACGAACAAGTACGTGGGGACGATCCGCTTGATGCGCCGAAAGTAAAACTGCAGAGTGGCGGGCAGGCCGAGCGGCTTCTTTGCGCCCAGCAACAAGGCCATCAGGAAGCCGGAGATCACGAAGAAGCTGCAAGAATGAGCAGAAAGTTTCTCCTGATCAGAGCCCACTTACATGTCCACGCCCAAGTAACCAGCCGAGAAAGTAGAGGGCCAAATGTGGAAGAAAATGACGGCAGTGATCGCAAGACCGCGCAATCCCTGGACGTTTTGTTGCCATCCGGAAGACGGCCGCGTGCTTGACATCCTGCAACAACGTTCATAACGATCGCAAAGGCAAAACGAAATACAAGTGAAAGTAGAATAAGAATACAACACGTTTTTTCGTTTCTAGACACAAATCACATGCAAACACCCGCCGCGTAACGGCGATTCGAACACCAGCTCGCATAACGAGCGCAAACCAAAAGTTCTTTCACTTTCCGCTTATTTCCGCTTTCTTTTTGTTTTTTCGTTGAATTCGAGGTTGTTGAAGGCGGTTGAAACTCGCGTGGAATTTCGCAGCAAAGTAGCGGCGGATGGATTTTCGAGTAGCTCGGCGATGGAATCTCCGCCCGCCGCAGGGGCTCTTAGACGCCCGGAACACGCCCGAATGCAAAGCCGGCGGTCGCGCGCATTCCCGCGCGATTTGCATCTGCGAAACGGGCATGGGGAGTAACTCGAACGCTACACGAGAACTCCCGGTCGCTCGCCTCGTTGCTTGTCGCTCGTCCTGTTCGAACTCGTGAGCGACGGCAAGCTTCGCCCATCAATGCCATTAGTGCCTTGCAGTAGCATCATTCGTCCTCGCAAACAAATGTCTCGATCAGAACCTTCTTGGCAGTCGCCATCAGGCACTACACAAAAGATTACTTTCTTTGGCTTCTTCGTCCCATATTTCACCCAACCATCGTTTCCCCACAGGGCTCCGCAGAGAACGAAACGAGTAGTCGATCAGCGAGCAAGATGGCGTCGTGGCGCTTTGCGTTTACTGCTGTCTCGTTCAAAAAACTCGGGCGTTTCTTCAAAGTTTATTCAGACGATGCGGCCGAGGGCGCGCGACCGGTACGTGTGGGCCATGATGGCGCGCATCCACCGCTCGTTGCTCTGGACTCGCCAACGGGCGGCGGCGGGATCCTCGACAAGGTCGAGCGCGTAGTCCCGCACGCACTCCCGCGCGCCCCACTCTCGCGTGTAGTCGGGGATGCGCCGTTCGAGCTGCCGGTGGGCGAGTTTGCAGAGCTGACAGGAGACGTTCAGCTCGGCCTCCGAGAGCGACGAGCGGCGGTAGCGTTTGGTCCAGTCAAAGTACCTACAAGCGAGTGGGCGGGATCAGGTTTCCACAAATCCCCTACTTCCGGTACTCGGCCGGGTGGGCGATCAGCCAGCGGAGGTGGGCGGCGAGCGCGGCGGGCGTCGGGAAGTCGGAGGCCGCGATGAACGTGTCAGCGGGGATGTGCGGAGGCATGGCCGCCCGACTCAACACCACCGGCACGATGAGCTCCTTCACGCGCCAGAACTTCTCGGTCACGTACTCCGGACAGACCGAGTTCTCAAAGGCCAGATAGAAGTAGTGGCCGTCTGAAATAAGAGGCCAGTGAGGAAAACGATCCAATAGACGGCCGATGCCATTTTGTAACGTGTTTTTTGCCCACACTGTTCCGGACTGCGGTTGACGGACGATTGCCCGTCAACCACATGTGTACGTTCTGAGTTGTTGTAAGCAAACTAGAATGAGAAGCACAAGAAACGTGCTCCAACGATCGACGACTATCCCTTCAAAGACAACCGCTTACCGATCAACTCCTTCATGCAGGCGAGGTCTACGCGGTGCACCTTTCCGAACGAATCCTTGCTGCACTGGATTGTCCCGTTGCAGCGGCCAACGCGCGTCACCTCGATGTTGGCGGCGAGCGCGTCCACGTACACGTGCCGTTTGGATTCCGACTTGCAGTTGGACATGGCGATCAGCGAGACGTTCCGCTTGCCTTTCAGCTTCTCCTCGATCTGCAAGGAGAGTGAGGATGGAGGTAGCGGTGAACTCGCCTGTTCTTCTGTCCAGATGTCTTCCGCTCGCTCGCTGCCGTCACGTGGAACGAACAGGTCGTACGGGTAGAAGACCTCCGAGGACGAGCGGTAGGTGGCCGTCGCGTTGAAGAAATCGAGCGGCATTGGGCGTTTGGCGAGAGGAATTGCGTGAGAGAAGGACAAGTACGGAGCTGAACAAAAAGACACTGGAAAAAATTTAAGACTCGCACTGACGTTCCAGGTTGAAGTAGACATTCACAAAGCGTCCGTCTGCTTGAGGAGGTGGCAGGCGGTCGGGGTCGAGGCCCCGTTGGTGAAAGACGCGAACGTCCGCTTCTTTGCCTCTGTTTCGATCAAGCGAAAAGTCGCACTCGTACGGACAGGCGGGTGCAACGGAGGAGTTGTCGGGGGCGAACAGGGCGTACCGATTGCGGAAGTAGCGATCCCAGAAGACGATCAGCGGCCGCCGCTCCAACCGTTGCACGGGCTCCTCCTCGGGCGTCGAAGGCGAGTCGTCAAACGCCACCGGCCGACCAAGCGAG
Source organism: Aphelenchoides fujianensis (assembly GCA_024699865.1). Taxonomy (NCBI): domain Eukaryota; kingdom Metazoa; phylum Nematoda; class Chromadorea; order Rhabditida; family Aphelenchoididae; genus Aphelenchoides; species Aphelenchoides fujianensis. Next base: position 351,466 of record JAMPIO010000050.1, on the reverse strand, counting down.
AGTTCCGTCTGCAGGCGGAAGAAAGCGAAATAGAAGAAAAGGGTGGTCGTCGCCACAATCAGCGCAACGGCCGTGCGGGCTGACAAGCGTGCGCGTGGGCCCAATCGCGGGTACATTTCGAAGACGAGGAAAGGAGAGGCTCTTTAATTGGTTTCTTCTCTTCGGACGGCAGCACAATCCGAAAAACGAATTCAAGTCAATGGCGGGCAAAAACTCTCCCGATGCAATCTATTCGCCGCTTATTCCTTCCTTGTGTGTATCTCGACGTCATTGCGGCGCCACGGGGCTGAAATACGCGTGGAATTTGTGGCGGAGGCGGCGAATCATTTTTCGAGTGGATTTTCGCCGATTGGGATCTCCGCCACAATTCGCTCCAATTCGTCTAAGAAGTCCACGTTGACACGTTCTTGAAATGCCCCTGCCGTTTGTTGGACCAGAAGCAAAATACGAACACACGTTAGAGTGACCGTTTACTCTCCTGCTCGCGTGGCGTAATTGTGAGCGACAAACACGAGCAGCCGCTGGGCCAACTCCTCGTGGTCGACGGTGGCGGCAGGCGCGGCCATCGAGTGGACCAGCCGGAGAGCGAGCTGCCGACACTTCGCGCACTCGAGGATCGAGCCGCCGATCGGCTGTTGGACAAAGGAGTCGGTGGGAAGCGGATGGGCCGCTTGTTGCCGGTAAGTGGAAGATGAAGTGGCGGCGGAGCAAACCGAGGACGCCCGTTCGGGATTGCTGACCAGGCGGACGGCGACTGGGGCAAAAAGAGGCGGCCGAAGTGGCGGCTGGGATGTCTGCGCGCCCCACAAACGCGCCCACTCATCCGCCGACTCTCCCATTGACGGGGGACCTAGAGTAAACGAAGGAATGAATGCGGATGGTCGATCTCCGCCGACCTCGACTCAATCCTCTCGGGCGTGCTGTTGGCCGACAAAGAAGCAGGTGATGAGGGGCGGAGATCCCCTTACACTTGAAGCTTCACTCTTTCCGCTAGTTGATTAGCGGGCTAAAAGGGTGTGGAACGAGTGATGAGGACGGGAGCCGCGAGATCTTGCAACGAGCAGTAAGTGGAAAAAGTACCGCACGTGGTCACGGAAACGAACCCCTCGCGCGCGCGGTGGCGGCGAGAAACCGAAACGTACTCGCTCGTCATTTGTTTCAATAGCCGCCGTATTCGAACGAGTGAGCGTCGCTAGTTGGTTGTACTCCGCCCCGTCAGCAAGTAGTCGAGGCCTACAAAAGCAGAAACAAAAGGCCCAAGCAGGCAACTCATGACCGGAAAAGGAGGAGAAATGACCGGCCGGCCCTTGGACGCGAATGACGCGGGAGTTCTTCCACGCCCATCGACACGCCCACGGATCTCCGTGCCACCCATGAATCCGGCGGCACGTCGTCCGTTCACTTTTTTCTGCTTTCCGATTCGTCACTCGTTGCAAATCTCCGCGCAACAACCGCTCGATCACCGATCTTTTCGACTCAATTCGCTGCTCCGTGGAAGAAGCACGCAGTCGCGTTCGATTCGTCTGCCCCCGAACGGGACAGCGGAGGAAGGCGCGGAATTGCCAACAGCCGCTCGGACCCCGTTAAAACATATCAGACTAATGAACAGAGTGTCAGCAGGGGCCGCTTATTACTCGGGCAAGGAGAAACCCTTTAACTCTTTCCGTTCGTTCAACTGAGCGTGCCCCAACGAGTTCTCCGGGCAGGAAGCACTCGTTTGCCTCATAATAGCGACTCCGAGTTCTCTCGTCTCGTTTATTCACCTGAAGAAGTTGAATTTCCATTGGGTGAGCGGCGGGAGGATCTCGGTGCCGACGATCGTCGGATTCTTCGGGTACTTCCGCCGCTCTCGTTCCTCCTCGGCCCTTCTTCGCTTGGCGGTGCCCTCGGGGTCCACTTGGTAGTGCCAGCGGAACTCCTCCACCACCGACCGGTTGGCGGCGAGCCGCAGGCGGTGCCACTGGGGCGGGAAGGCGTCGAAGTCGTAGATGTCGCGGCCGAAGGTGAGCTGCTTGGAGGCCTGGAAGTTGTAGAACACGCGGCCCTGCAGCTCCTCGGGCAGCAGGTAGCCCATCAGCCAGCCGAACGTGCTGCCCGACGCCGTCAGCAGGAGCGTGTCGCAGTGGGCGGCCCCGAAGTGGACGTCCTCCGCCCGGTTGAGCCCAGCGACGATCAGCTTCGATTTGAACAGCTGCAAGCGGAGCGCATTGAAAGAAGACAGTCTAAGGAACTCACCGGTCGGGGCACGTGCACGTCCAGCAGGAAGCGCTCGTCGGCGCCCAGCAGCACTACCGAAATGGAGACGTTGCCGAGTTCTCGCTGCAAACTCGTGAACTACTTTCTTGTTTCTCCCAGCCACTCACTTTGATGCGCTCGCCGACGAAGCGGACGGCGGGGTTCGTGAAGTCAAGGCGGGACTCCAGCAAGAAGTGGTCCTTAAAGTCGCCCAGCCGCGTGTGCACGCACAGCTTGTGGGTCGGCCCGTCTGCCCTACAACCGGGAGAAGTGAGAAGACGAGAGACAAGGCAGACCGGTAGAGGGCATCCGCGTACTTCTGCACGTACGCCTGCAGCGGGTCGGAGAAGCGGAGGAGGGCGCGGATCTCCGGCTTGTACTCGTGGAAGTACTTGAACGACTGCATGATGTTTCCGCGCAGCAACAGGAAGGCGGCCGTCGAGTGCTCTCGGTTTAAACTGAAAGAGAAGGAGTGGAGGCAGAAAACACAAGTAAGCGGACATGGAAACGTCGTCGTAGCGGCAGCAGTTCATCCCGAACGAGACCTCTTCTGTATCGTTTGCTCCTGGTTGCTGCAAGCAGGCGTAGCAATCGATTACGGCAGGCACTTGCCTGGAATATAATCGAATCGTGGAGGGCAGGCAAAGCGGCGGCGAACTCGGGCATCGTCCGCTTCCAGCAGCCGCGCGCGTGCTCGATGAACGGCAGCCGGCCGGTCTGCCGCCCCACGCCGTAGATGGCGGCAAAACGGAGCAGCTGCAACAAGTGCAAAGAGTATTGATAACTCAAGAGAATGTCCAATGTACATCCCCAGGGACCGTCAGAATAACCCATGCAGTCAACTTCGCACTTCTTGCCGCAGTTCTCGCTATTCCCCGAAGGATCTCCCGACACCCACCATGTTCGCAAAGCCGCCGCAACCGCGGAACTTGAGCGAAACAAAGCGTTTGGTCGGGCGGCGCAGAAAACGGCGCGTCCGCTCGGTCGCCTCGCGCAGGTCGGCCAGCCGGCGAGTGGCCTTCGCGGGCCGCGGAAACGACGACGCCGGGCGCTCGGAAGCAAGTTCCACTCGAGCTAAACGAACCGTACAACCAGGGATTATTCGACCACTCACGACAAAAAAGGAAAATTAGGAAGCCGGTGAGGAAAAAGGTCGCCGTCCAGAGCAGAAACCGCTGTCTAAAAAAGCGATCACGGCCATTCGTTGTCCTTCATACAACCCACCTGTTCGCCCGCAAGCTGCGCATTTCCACGCGAATTTTACGCACTCGGTCGACTGCCGGTTGCCACCAACGAGAAATCGCTCCGGCTTTCACTTCTCCGGATGAAAATCGGGCGTCGTTGACCCGCCAGCAGGAGATTGCGGCCGCCGATAGCCGGCGGGTTCTCTCCCGCATTTAACTCGACTTCTACGAAGTGACGGCGGGCGGATTGGTTCATCACTTTTGTCTTCAATTTCGATTCTTAGCATGTCCTTGAATCCGTTATAAAGTCGTCATTGTGCACGTTTGTCTAGCGGCAAAGAAAAAGAAAAACGGAAAGTGTTAATCGTTATATTTTGTTTGGTTGCTTGGCTTTGCTACGTAACACCAAACGGCGAAGTGTTTGGAAAACAACTGAATAACAAGCAACATTCGCTGTCAACAAGGTTTATTTGTGTGTTCACCTCACGTATTTGTGGGCGAGAAACACGAGCAGCCGCCGGGCCAACTCCTCGGGGTCGGCGGTAACGACCGGCGGGACCGTCGAGTGCACCAACTGAAGAGCGAGCTGTCGGCATGTGGCGCATTCGAGGATCGACCGGCCTACCGGTCGTTGGGCGGGAGGAGCGGGGCGTTCGGGATTGCAGACCAGTCGGAAGGTGACCGGCGGAGGGATGGGCGAAATGGAGGGAAGCGGCTGGACAGGCGGCAGAGCGGCCTGCGCCTTCCACTCAAGCCCTTGCCCGTCCACTGTCTTCCTCCCCATCAAAACGGGAGATTCTGTTGGCGTCGGCAACGAAAGGGGCGCGGACGGACTCGACGCGCCCCACCACTCCACGAACTGCTCGTAAGTGGGCGGACTGGACGGCAGGGGATTAGCGAGGTAGGACGGCGGCTACTCACCTCAAACCGCTCTCCTTTGCCGAATGGTTAGGAGAAAAGGAAGCGGTCGAACTCGCCGTCTTCACGCAGCGCCGCTTCACCTCGCGGTCAATTCTGGAGCGCTCGTCGATCAGCGAGCAGGACGGACACGTGCAGGAGGCAAGCGGACAGAAGAAACGATGTGCCTGCAACTGCCGATAGAGCGAAAGGAACGAGAAGAAGAGCGCACGGCTTTAGGAACGACCTTTCCGTGGACACCACAGCGTTGACACGAGTAGCGGCTGGCCGTGCTCCTCGCACCGCCCGCCTGCCGGTTGAGCGCCCGCCGCAGTCGGATCTGCTTGCTCATGACCGCCCGCTGCGCGTGGATCAAGGCGCACTGCAACGGAAGTCTCCACTCGTTGCGCGTTCACCCACCTTCTCGCATTGGCAATCTTTCCGCGGGCAGTTGTGGAACGACCGGCAGACTTCCACGCCATGCTGTGCGCAGAGGCGGCAGCGATTGTTGCGGGCTGAACGAACGTGTTGGACGGAAAAAAAGGAAAAAACCAACCGCTACTCGACAAGGCGTGGCCGTTATTCATGGTTGTACAAGAGGAATGACTTTTCTGTGCGCAAAGTCGACTGTTTAAGTGCAACATAAAAGGAGTACCTCCACGCGACCTTTAGCGCTGCGATCCGCGCCATCAGTCGGCTCGATCTCCGCGCCGCTCGGCGAACAATTCGCGTGGCTGGCACGGCACTGTTTCACGTCGTCACCCTCCTGTTCTTCGCTGGTGTTTTGCAAACAAGCCGGCTTGACTGGGTGATTACAGGTGTTCATAAACCGATGGGAGCAATTGGCCTTGAAGCGAGAAAACAAGTGTGTTTCTGTCAATACTCGTTCTGTTAGGAAATCTTTAGATGAATGTCTTGGTCGAATATAAGTGCTTGATCAAAGGAAGAGTGGAAAATCATTCGAATCGACTTTGTATGTCGATATGAACTTTCTAGCAGTTTTGGTTGTTCATGCGTTACATTCTGCATCTGAACTTTTGTTTGACCTTCATGGAGCAAGTGAGTGCGTCTTTCAGTTGGCGCCTTTGTTTCCGCTCGCAAGGTCGTCGGCAGACAGATGAAGCGAATCTCGTTTGATTACGGACCTCTTCAGACCCGAGTACGCAAATTTAAAAAGAACTGGCCTTTAGGGGCATGATCGCATCCGCACGAACAGCTCCAATGGGTCGCGAACTCGACTCTATCAAATGGCCCATGAACTCTTTTGCCGTGTGATCTCCGATTTGTTGCAGACGGCTCAAAACGGCGAATTATCGATCAACTTACGCGATAAAGTGCCCTTGCCGCCAATTGCGCGTGGCGGTGCCGCTCGCGAGCAGATCGCATCAACGGGAGGCCGGAATGAAATTCGCGGCGCATCCTTTCGCGAATTTTTCGTTAAGTGAGCGCCTGCTATGCGCCGCCTATAAAACACGCGCAAGCGCTACACTTCCACTCTTATTCGTGAGTACGCTGATTGTTCAATAAATTCCAGATGCGAATGACGGCGAACGCCGCTTTGTTCTAAATGCAAGCTAGAAGAATGAATTTAGCTTTGTCTTACCAACGGAATGATCGGCATTATGTACGCATGAGAGCAATCACTCAGTGTTGAGGTCTTTTTCTAACCTTCCGGTCGCTAATCACGATGCGTGCGTCACACACACAACGACAATCAAAATGATGACACGTTTAATCGCGAAACCCACACGCCTGTTCAACTGACACTTTCTTTTGCTTGTCACTCTGTGAGGGCAGTTGGGCCGCTTTCTTGGCGGCGTAAACCCACAACAGATGCGGTGATTTCCCGTTATTTATTGTTTAAAACGCGGGCTTTGTTTGCAAGCACGAACGTGCACTGTATGTCGTTACGTTTGAGGTCCGACATCGGCGAAGATGTGAACGTTAAATGTAAAAACAAAACTCTTTTAATCCGCAATATTCTTTTGATCAAAGTGCAACATAACAATGACCAGCCCACACATTCAAGCCTCTTTTCTGTTAGGACTTTTCAGTTGCGGCAGATCCAAGCCGAAAGTGGAGTAGTCGGCGTAGAACAAACGAACGAGGCGGTCCAACAAGTAGGATGACGAGAGGAGGCGTTCTTTGAGGAACGAACGGAGTTTGAAACTCTTGGTTGCGTGCGGTGTCGTCCCTGCAATCATCCGCCGCTGCACGTACTCCCGAAGGTCGTCAGAAACGCCCTGTTCGCGAAGTAGCGGGTCGAGTTCGCGGCGGAAAAAACGACCCGAGTCCTCGTCGTAATGCAAGAAGGTGTAGTTCTTTTCGTACGTGTGCAGTTGACAGAACCTAAAAATAGTGCACTAGGGCAAGCGAAAAACGTACCAGTTCTGCGGCATCATGTGTTTGGCCACGCCGCTCACGTAGCCGCCCGTCGCCGCCATTTCGTCCAGCTGCTTGCGCGTTCGCTCCAGGAAACACGTCATGTTCGGGCCGCAGCCGAAGCAGTTGTGCTCGCAATGACCCACCGCCCCGCTAAGCAGTCGGTGGATGGAAAAGAAGAAGAAAAGATACTCACACCACGCACATGTGCAGCCAACCGCTGAGGAAGCGGTCGACGGGGTCGCGCACCACCATCACGTACTGCCAGCCGTTGGCAGCGGTCCAGCCGTTCTGCTCGCATTTGGTCATGTTGGAGATTTCCCTCTCCGCCTTGCATCCCCTACAAACTGGTGTTCGAACAAGCGAAAGGGCGCGCACTCACTCCGAAGAGGCGTCTGTGATCAGGTCGCGTCCGGAGAGCAGAAAGCCGAGCGGGTCATTCAGCAAACACGTCAGCGACTTCATCACCCGCGACATCGACTTGCGCACCGAGCACACACCGATCTTCGCTTTGGTTGTGTACTGAACGAAGTGAAGAGAAGATGCGAGAGGAGACTCACGTAAATGCGCGTCATCTCTCGGAGCTTTGCGAACTTCGGCAGGCAGTTAGGGGCGTCCTCTCCTTCGCAAATGCCGCCTTTCGAGCCCTCCAACCACTCGCTTTTTGGTAGTTCCTAAAAGAGCGAACATTAGGGAAAGAACAAACCAACTCACGTCGTTGTTCGCCGCGATGATCGCCCGTTCAGTGAAGTCGCGCGATTGCTTGCACTCTTTGCGGACTTGAACAAAAAATAAGTGGTATAATTATTTAATTATCCACCGATGAACGACGAGCTGGCCGACGTGTTCGCTTGTTGTTCGCCTTCTTTGTTGCAGGCATGCCGGCGCCCGCTTTCTTCCGCTGGCTCGCCGTACAAAGCGGAAAGATGGAGGCCGAAGAGAAGGCCGATTAGGAGCACCAACAAAATAAAACACAATGAGCGGAAAGACGGACAACCACTTCTCAACGCTAAGATGAAAAGAATGTGTTGTTCGACCTCCAACCGTTCCGCTCACCGCGACAGCTGCCGAGTAGCCGGTAGTCGAGCATTCTTTTCGTCGAAAAACTGAAAGCATTAATTAGAGCCCGAACTCTGAGGACCTTTGCTAGTCGCAGTAATTTTACGATAAGGCAAAGCGAAAAAGGACGAGTAGGATTGCGACCGCACTCGAAACATTCAACGGCTAGAGACAAAAGTACTCGGCAACACGTTCCGATTTGCTCAGCGGATCGTTTTTATTGCTTGCCGGCGCCCGCGTTGGTCACAACAAATATTGAAGGTTTTCGTTCGCTGTGTGGCGTTCAAGTTCCACTGCGGACGATTTGTACATGCAAATCGGGCGAATATTCCTTTCTCGATTGTTGGGTTCATGTTTGTCGAATTGTCGCTCATAATCCCCCGTTCATCCGCTTCGGCTTTGGCTGACGGGGGCGTTGTTTTTGTCGACGTGAAAGTGGGAACCGAGGCCCAAAAGCCTAAGCGAGTGGCGTGGAAACCTCAATCGCCGGAAGCACACGCAAGGTTTTCACCGGCACTTTTTCCCGATTCCACTCGACTTTTGCCAGGCGGCGTTCGCAATAAACGCGGTTTACAACGTAAACATAGCAAGGGGAAGTCAGGACGCTCAGAAGACACTCGTTCCATGTTCAGAACGGCTCGAGGGCGAACAATTGTTGAGCAGCAGAGGTTTGTGTTGAAATCAAAACTTCGTTTTGTTCGCAAACCAAAGGAAGTCGTGTACTCTTTACAAATGCCCATTAGGTCCGTTTTACTGCTCCTTGATACCAGACTACAAGTCATTCTGCGTTGTAATTATCAAAAGATGCGGCCGAGATTGCGCTGCCGGTAGAGGCGCGCCATGAACTCGCTCAGTCGCCGCTCGTGGTCGCGTACGTTGTTGAGGTCGTCGAGAGAATTCGTGATGAGATCGAGAGCGTAGTCGCGCACGCATTGGCGAATGTCCGTGTAGTTGGGGATGCGCTTCTCGAGCTGTCGGTGAGCGAGTTTGCACAGCTGACACTGGCCGTTGATTTCGGCTCTGGACAGCGGCGAGCGGCGGTAGCGCTTGGTCCAATTAAAGTACCTGCAAGCAACGAGTGGAGTGTGAAGGCAAGAGACAAGGACGCCCACTTCCGGTACTCCTGCGGGTGGGCGATCAGCCAGCGGAGGTGGGCGGCGAGAGCGGCGGGCGTCGCGAAGTCAGAGGCCGCGATGAACGTGTCGGCGGGGATGTGCGGCGGCATGGCCGCCCGACTCAACACCACCGGCACGATGAGCTCCTTCACGCGCCAGAACTTCTCGGTCACGTACTCCGGGCAGACCGAGTTCTCGAACGCCAGGTAGAAGTAGTGGCTGTCTGGGGGAGGAGAAGGATTACCCACCAGTCTTTCGACCACTCACCGATCAACTCCTTCATGCAGTTCGTCTTTTCCAAAAAGCCTTTCAGGTCGCGCCGTTTCGGGCAATCGAAATTGCCTTTGCAACGACCGACCCGCGTCACTTCGATGTGAGCGACGAGTTCGGTCACGTACTCGTGCCGCTTGGACTGCGCCCCGCAGTTGGACATGGCGATCAGAGAGGCGTTTCGTTTGCCCCGCAGCTTCTCCTCGACCTGCAGAAGACAAGTGGAAAGAGGAGGAAAGAGGACTCACCTGCTGCTCGCTCCAAACTTCATCCTCCCGCTCGCTGCCGTCTCGTGGAACAAACAGGTCGTAGGGGACGAAGATCTCGGAGGTCGAGCGGTAGGTGGCCGTCACGTTAAAGAAGTCCAGCGGCATCGGCAGCCGGGCGAAAGGAATTGCACGAGAGAACGACTTGGTAGGCGCAAAAAGTACAAAAAGATTAGAAACCGTTTACTTCCCCCGTCTGCACAGAAATACAGTGGACAAGACGGGATGAATGAAAAACAGTTTCCGTCCTCCTGTTCTTGGAGGCTCGTCGAGCGAGACAGGGATCATACCAGCAAGCCTCTTCCCCACGGAAAGCCCGATCATCTAGAGGCTGAGCCCCATGCACCCCCCAAAAGACGAGCAAAGCTGAGAAATACGACACTCACGTTCATTTGTGAAGAAGACGTTCAAAAAGCGGCCGTCCGGACGGGCCGGTGGCAGGCGATCGGGGTCCAGCAAACGCTGATGGAAGACGCGAACCTCCGCTTCGTTGCCTCGCCGTCGATCCAACGAGTAGTCGCACTCGTACGGGCATGCCGGTGCAACGGAGACGTTTGGGGCCCCGAATTCTTTGTATTTCTCCTGGAAGTAGCGGTCCCAAAAGAGGATCAGGGGCCGCCGCTCCAGTGGTTGAACGGGCTCCTCTTCGGGCGTCAATCGAGGAGCCGCAATCTTGAAGAAGCCAAAGGTCGCTAACGGACCGACTGCCCACTCCGATTGCAGCTGGAAGAAAGCGAAGCAGAAGAATAGGGCGGCGGTGGCCACGGCCAGCGTGAAGGTCGAACGCGACGTCAACTTGGCGGCAGCCGGCGGTCTCAGTCGCTGGTACATCCTCTGAAAGCAAGAAGATGAACGTCGGCGACTTTCTTTTGGTGTGGTTTCCACTCGCAAAGCCGCGCGTTAAAAAAAGACGTTGAACGCCGCACCGTCTGCCTTCATCGAATGCGAACGCGCGCTTTTCGTCGTGGATTTGCACCGCGATGCCCTTAACGGAATTGAAGGCGGCAGTCGCGCCCGTTTCGCCAGGTATTCGGGTTTCGGTTTTGTTTCTTCCGCTCGTTTTGATTTCATTGCGGGCACTGAGCGAAAGCAACGACGACCAAAACAGTGGACGAGCCCAAGATATTAGCCAAACGGCCCGCTGTTCGCTCCGCTTTCATTCTTAACAAGAAAAGAAACAGGGCGTTACCAAGACTGGCAAGTCGGGACGAAGTCATTTCCAATGATGCTACCTGCCGCAGCAAGAAAACAACCCGTAAAAAGCAGTAACGGCGTTATACGCATCATTCACCAAACGCGAACTGATTATCCGCCGGAAGCACACGCACTTAGTGATCGATACGTTGGGGAGCAGCACTGTTTGCGGAGTTTTAGATGCAAATCGGGCAAGAATATTCGCCTTCCAACTGCCGGCTTAACATTTGTCAGAATTATCGCGCATAATTTTCCCCCCGTAAAGCGCGTTAAATTGTGCGTTTGTTCGTCAGACTCGCCCCCTCAACTTTTTAGCCGTTGCCCCTATCGATCTGAAATTTTTTCTGGCTAGAGTAACTCGTATGCGCGAACTCCGAAAATGTGCATTTCAACCGCCGGCGGGTACATTCAACGTTCCGTGCCGACGTTCCGCAACGTACCGTTCTGCTCCGCCGCTCAAATTCACCCGCCCTGTGGACAAAAAGATGCGCCGTGGAACGAGGAACATTTCATCAGTTGATGCCATCATCAGAAAACATTGTTGAAGAAAGTTGTGGTCGCCAGAAGGTGGAAGGTCGGGGCGGAAAATCGAAAAGGTCCACACTCGGATGTGCCGTTCTCAGCTCCCAGAATTTTATTGCAAACACAAAAAAGATCCTCCCTCAAGGAGGGTTTGGCGCATCTTTCAAGATCGCATTTGGGTCGGGAGGAGTTGCCAGAAGCTCAGGCTCATGGACCTAAGATTTTATGTCGATTGAAAATTTGAAGCGAATTTCAAATCCGTCGTTCTCATCGATTATCGGGCGTGACGATACATGTGTGGGCTCATTCAAAAGCGCAAAATCGGCGTTTTCCAGCGAACTGCATGTTGTTGTTGTTTTTGGCCCACTTGGCCACTGCGGCTTGCGTGAAGCGGACCCCTGATATCGCGCAAACACCGGGCCGGTTTTGACATGACTGCACGGATTTATCTGAAACTTGGCAGAAATGTCGAACACGTAGTTGCTCTTCTTACCCCCGTTTCAGATTTTTCACACGGTTGATTTTCGATGAGTAATTGGTCGTTCTGGGCTGGGGTTCTCCCCTCGGGTTTTGCGGTCGTTTTCTTTGGCCGCCGCAACCAACACCCACTTTTTCCGATTGCTGGGATCCAAACAAACTGTGAGGCGTTGTTTGCAAGTGACGAAGAGCGCCGTGCGCGCCGCCGTACTCAGAAGTTGCTTTCGCAAACGGCTTTGCAGTTCAAACTTGGGATCGTAAAAGCGAAATTGATAAACAGCCAGTATTGATCAACAACAGCCTATTCGCCGAGTTGCAATCGAACCCATACGTTAGTGAAGCGCGACTTGAGGTTATCTCACTGCGATGAGCGATCGGTTGCGAAACAAGGTTGACAAAGGGTTTGATACGCACCAGTCTAATGACACCCCCAGCTGGGGACGGCGCGAAGCGCCGTCACACGCTGGTCTGTTCAAAATGATGCTTGTTTATTTGCCACTAAATCCACGTGGACCTTTCGTTCGAATCGATGTGGAATTTTTCCAGTTATTGACTTGTTATTCGACACACTCAGATTTAGCCGTTTCTTGGAACAGATTTATTTGTAGTTTTTCAAGTAAAACGATAGATTGCTGAGTAAACTAGACCGATGGCAATTTACACCACGATTATTCACAGGAGAACGCGGAATTAAACGTGAGTAGACAAATGAGAGACCTGTTTCGCATGAAATTGAGTGCAATTCACTGGACCAAACACACGGATCAGAAGCGAGAAAAATCGGTAGACCGAGCAGGATTGAATAAGAAAAGAAATATGCTCAATTGATAAACAGAAGAAAAGTGGTTGATTGTTTTCTTTGCTCATACCACGTAGCCGGGGCTGCGCTTAAAGGGTTGATTCAACGTGTGAAAGGTGCGAGAGGACGAGATTCCGTTTAGCTTGTCCTGCATCGTCCGGTAGGCGCGGTAGACGATCGTCTCGAACCACATGCCCACAACCAAGGAGATGAGGATGCCGAGCATTTGGATGAACGTGAACCAGCGGACGGCTGCAAGAAGGAAACGGTCAATCAATAGCTGCTGGAGGAGAGAACTCACTCGTCTGGTGCATCTGTTCGGGCGTCGGGTAGCGATCGTATTCTTCGCCCAGGCTGGAGAGCAGGTCGAGCAGCAAAAGGAAGAGCGAGACGATGTAGAAGAAGCCGTAGAACATGACCAGAATGAACTGAAAGCAACGATTGATTGAATCCACACCTTCTGTTCACTCACATTGACGACGAGGAAGGGAATGTAGAGGCGGGGCTGCTTGAAGTGAGCGGCCACGATCACCCCCACGTAGAGCAGGAGGATGAGGAACGCGAGGCCCAGTTGGACAAACCAAAGAAAGTAGGCGGACACTCCGATCACCGCGAGCGCCCCCAGCACTCCGATGATGCCGATGATCAGCGAGCCTGTCTGGACGTGCAGCCCGCAGCAGCACTCGTTCCGCCGCTCCTCCAACTCCTCCAGGTACTGACTGGAGGCTTCCGCCAGCGGGGTCTTCGCTTTTTCGGTCTGCTCGAGGCTCATTTCGATGGTGGCTGGAAGCAAATGAATGATGTGGACGGTGGTAAACGGGAGAACGCGTAAAGGGTATCGAGCGACACGAGTTATAGTCGATGGACGTCGATATCCTCTTCATTCATCGGTTCTGCACGCCACACGCAACATCGCCGAGCAGAACGCGCGCGAATTCGATTGGGACGACCAGCGGAAAGCGAATTCGGCGCCCAATTTGCCGCCGGATCGTCCGCCCGCCCACTCGAACACACGTGCAACAAATCCACTTACCGCCCGCAACGAAGAGTCCCCTCTGCCGATTGCAAGAGAAGTGCGCGTCCAACGGTCGAATGCCGACCGTTTATCTTTGGCACTGGCCGCTTGCTCTCTCATTCGTTGCAAGACGAAGTGCAGGAGTAATTGGCGCAATTACCGACTGCATTTATCTCTTCTGCTGCTTTTTGTTTTGCAGGAAACGCGGACTGTTTCACGCCTCCGCCCATTTTCTTTAATTACAGGGAGTGCAAACACAGAACAGCCGCAAAAAAGACGAGCAAACAAAAGCCCAACCATGGTAAAATAAAAGTAAAAAACGGTCACAAGACCGTTGAAAGACCACTCAGTCATTTCGCTCGTCTTTCCACCTGCCGCGGAGAAATTCGAGCCGCCAAAACACTCTTCATTATTGAAAGTCACGTTCCAAAAGAGCACGATACATTCCTCCTGCTTTTTAGTTTGCCCGGAGCAAAGGAAAGATGAACGAGTGCCGGGGAATTCACGAACGAATGGGAGGAAATCAGCCGTTCGCCCGGCCGTTAAGCACAGAGAAGAACCCACGACTACGCAGGGGCATCGGGGGGCTTCTTTACGAACGGGAGCGGGCGGATTTTCTCCAAAAGCGGCAATTTGATCCAAAAGAAGCCGCCGAGAGGGCGGGCGAGGGCACGGCCACGTACGAAACGACCTTCTCTTGGCTCCCGCTAAAGAGCTTTGAGTGCCTCCTGGTGTGAATGGCCGAAGATCACTCGATTCACGCCTTCTCGTCGTCCACTCGAGCGTTCAGCCAGCCGAAAGTAAGCGGTGGACGGCGAGCGGTCGAAATTCAAACCGCAAGGCGTCACGAGGCGCCGCAGCAAGTGGCTATTTTCGGGGCGGCGGTTCGAAAAGTCCGAGCGGAAAAAACATTTGGCCTCCGGCCGGCCGCTCCCGCTCGCTCGCCCGACTGAACGGAACGACCGGCCGCCCGGACGAACGGGAAAGCGGGCGGCTTTGGCCCTCGGGCGCTCGACTCCGCCCAGTCGGCCGGTCGAGCGGCTTGAATTTCGGTTTTGTTTGAATTCCGACTGTTTTAGTCGACGCCCGACCGCCGTTCATTAACGCCGAGGATCGAATTCGGGCCACAAGTCAACAGAAAGACGGCAGAACGACCGGAATGTGCGTAATTCGTGCAGAACGACAAGAAATTCTGGGGATGAAGGAAGACCGTGGGAATTCGAGCAACCAGAAGGAAGAGCGGAGATTTCTCCCGCACTTGCATCCTCGAGCAGCTTCTCCTCGTGTTCCTTACGGTCAATTAATGAGCGCAGAGAAAGAGATGAAAGATTAACGAGCGGCCGCGAGTTCGCTGCTCGAATTTTAAACGAGCAAACGGACGAAAACACAAGCCTTCCGCTGGACAAACAAGCCGCTCACTTCTCATTGGATTCATTCGAAATTCACGCTGGAGTTCAATCAACATCGAGAGGACGAATTGAAGCCGCTCGTCTTCTTTTCAGGTCGTTCGAGTCGTTTAATGCCCCGAAATAAACCGAAAGAACGGAGTTCTGCGAACTGCCCGCCGGCCGACCGGAAGGAGCGTCACTCGCGCACCCGCCCGCCCGCCCGCTCTTCTGCCGCCTTTCATTCGCTTGCAGCCAAACGGAACAGCCCATAAGTGAGTGGAGACCCGTTGTTGAATGAACGTCTAACGAAGGCGGGAAGTCGCTTGAAACCTTGGGAACAAGTGGCCACTGATTACTCTCGACGATCCCGCCGGGTTCAATAAGCAGTGGAGGTGTGGGAATCCGCGAGTAATGAGCGGAAGGGGAGTGGGAAGCGGGAGGGCGGGTGTCTGCCGTCTTCTCGATCAAAAGAGACGGCTAATGAGTCGCGTGAAAGGAGGTTTGTAGTTCCGCATCGCCCATCGCGTGCCCGCGTGTCGAAATCCTTTGGCGGCCAAAACACGCGCAAGAACACGGCCGAAATTCCGGCGAATTGGAGACGAGGCGGAAGAAACGAAGTGGAAGTGCACTTTTGAACTTGTTCTCACGTGAAAAGGACGAAGAAATGAGAAATTAGAGCGAATGGAATGGAGTGAACAAGGTGAATGATCGCTTTAATGTGAAAGGACAGCGATAACGACCCGACGACCACATTTCGTCTTCCCGTTCTCATCGTTTTGCACGAGCCGGTAACTGGAAAGACCTCGACGCAGCAGACTACAACACGCAGAAGTCGGAGAGCAGGGCAAGTGACAAACAAATACAACCTCCGTTCTCTGATGATCAACGACAAATTGATGGTGGGGCACTTCTGCTCGTCTCGCAAGCCAGAAATAACTGGAGGAACCGAATGGTACCTTCAGCACTCTAATTGGGCGACTTTGAAGTAATCGGCCGACTAATTACCGCACAGCAACCGCTTTTGGCTTTTGAATTCCGACCGGCCGAATTCAGCTGCTTGAAAGATCGGCGGTCAGGCTGAAAGAACCCACCACTCTCGTGTATGGAACGCGTGCATTCTTTGACTTCCGCTCGTGAACGAAGGCGGAACTCATGACCAGAAAGAAGTCAACGAAAAGAAATGACTAATTTGCTTTGAGATAAGAAGGCGGAAGAAAGCCGGCGCTCGGAACGGCCGACTTCCGCCTTTTGCCCCGGACTCGCGCGCTTATTAGCGGGAAGGCTGGAAGGCGGAGAATCCGGCTGCCGTCTTCTTTGAATCATTACGCAACTTTTACGCAAGAGCTCGGAGGAGGACGCGCGCCCGTTCTTCTTTCGTGTCAAATCGAATTCCCGCTCAAAGGACGTCGAAATCCGATTTGCCGCTCGTCGGTTCGAACATCAACGGAGGCGCGAAGGAGGCGAGAGGTCGGCGATTATGCAAACGAGAAGAAACAGGCGGCAGAGTGCCAAAAGAAGTACGAAGGAGGACGAAACTCACGTACCCACTCGCTTGCTCGTTTGTCGTCTGACCGGAGAACAAATTTGTGTTGGCGGGAACATGAAAGAAACAAGCGGCAGGACGAGCCGAAAGATGAGTGAGCGGCGATCATAATTTGTGACATCCGCCCCGCCCTCCGCTTGCCCGCCTGCTTGTCTCGTTCGTCCTTCCATCCGGACAGCCGTCTTCTCTTCGTAATTGGAACAAAAAGCGATCCGCTCGCTTGTCCGCGTGCAAAACGAAAGAAAGACGATCGAAATTCGATTCGGGACGAGCAACAACACAAAACTATTGGACAAAAGCAACCGCAGAGTGTTTGCAACCGAGCGGACGACCAAAAAGCGCTCAGTAGAAGGCGGACAGAAGATGATTTACGGCTAAACACTCCACCCGCGTCTTCCTTATTGCCGCCCGAACGAGTGGCCAAGAGAGCGGAGGTCTCGTGGGAATCGCCGGGGAGCCAAAAGGACGTCCTCTTTCCTTCAATCCGCTCGTATCAATCGCGTGCATCAATTTCCGCATCAAAATCACGACCATTCGAGTTGCGTTGATTGACACGCGAGTTGTTGCTCGAACACGTCAACTCGGCGGGGATCTCTGCCGTTCTTTCGGTCGGTTGAGTTCGTTGCGGTCGGTCGGTCGGGCGGCGGGAAATTCGAGTCGTCCAGACGGGCGGGCGGGCGAACGTCAACTCCGGAGAGCGAGACGTCAACTACGAAGAACTCTGGAGACCGGAAACGCCCGCCCAAAAAGGTCAAAAGAAGCGAATAACAAACGAAACGTTCGTGTTTGAGGCGGTTATTTTCGGACCGTTCAACTCAAAACGCCAAAAAGGACCGAAGAACCAAGAGAGCGAGCATGAGGGGAGCTTGTCACAGCCGAACGGAAGCCCCTAATCACAAATGACTCCTCCATTTACGCCCCGCGTGGATGAGTGAGTTCCGCGAATTACTCGGCGGACGTGGCCGGGGGACGCGCCACGAGATGCGTTCCCCGAATTCCCCTCGCGCACTCCTCAACGGGAGGAAATAGAGCGCGGCCGGCGGTCAGAAAGGCGCCCTCGTTGGCAACAATCGTGAGAATGCGGCCGAGAAGACGACGAGAAAGAGGAAAAGAGGATAGTAGCCGATTTCTGGTCACAAAGATGGGAGTGCGTAAGCGAGTAAACAAAAACTACAATCGTCGACATACCCACGTATTTCTTGGAGTCTTTTAGACCTCTCTGCCGCTGCCCTGCTTGCTTATTTTTGCACTTTGACAGTTCATTCAGTAAGCCGCAGGCGATTCGTAGTGTTGGACAAACAGCTCCTTCGTCGCTTGCCCACCACCCACTCGCTTTCTCAACGGACGACTACGAATTGCTCATCCTTGTCAAGAGGGGTCGTTTGACGTGAAAAGCGGAAGCAAAGGGGCAGGCGGGCGGATAAGTGGGATCGTTTATTCGCGCGCTTCCGAGAGCACGTGCTCGCCGCATCAACGGAGAAGTCGGTTCTTGGCACAAACCGCCCGCTTCCCGCCGCCCGCATTCACTTCCTTTTTGCTCCCCGCCCGCCCGCGCTCACTTGAACGGCGGATTCGGAGCGCAAAAGGCGGAAATCCTCTGCTTGCCGGACGTCACAAGGAGTCGAGCGGGAACATTCGGAAAGGAATAACAAGAGCAAGGATGTTGATTGGCCTCATTCATCAGGTTGAGAAATCGGAAGTGTTTGCAGCCGCCATTTTTCGGTCGTCGAAAACAAGCCTTTCATCACTCCCTTGCTCGTTCATCTCTCGGCCGTCTTTTGCACCCAACGACCCGCACAACCAACGATTACGTGGACAAAAGTTTGGGGTTGAAATTCGAAGAATGAGCGGTAATTGGGAGCTTCTCTGACGTCAAACGGCCACGAAATGAGTCGACGATAAGGAGCCTACAGTAAAAACAAGAAAACCAGCAGATATTCCGTCTAGCATTCGAAATGCATGACCACGCGCTGTCGTGGAGAAAGGAACGTCCTGCTTGACGTAACACCCGTCCGGGGGATCAAACAGCAATCGCGTCCACTCCATCAAACCCGCAGGAAGTCCCGTTCGGATGTCAGCGAAGCTCGAGAAGGGGGCAAGGGAGGATGCACGAATGCGAGTGGACACAAAAGACGAGCAAATTGAATCGAAAGTGCATTCGGGAGGGAAGCGGACAGAAAGAACAGAAATCGCGCCGAACAATGGAAGTCAATTGCCGCCCCATCCGAGCGTTTATTTTCGTTCCCTCCCGCTTCCTTCCGGGAACGACCGGAAATCACGGGCAACCGGTGGGCGAAGCGGAAAGCGGCCATCTTCCGCTGGCTCCCGCACGGGCGGATTGCTGCGAACAATGGCCACTCAATTCTCGTGCTTAATCAAGCGAATTCAACAAGAAGAAAGAAGATGCGAGTTGTTTCAACACACCGCACGCTCGAATAGGCGGTTTTTGTTTCGCAAATCATCCCCCGCCCGCCGCTACGTGCTTTTCGACCACCCCGCACGTTCCCAAGTGGCCACTTAGCGGCCAAAAGCGGCCTCTAGTTTGTACACGACGGGGATTTCAGTCGGGAATTTGGTGGACGAAACCGCCGACTCGTTTCGTCGACCACCCACTCGTCTGGAGCACTCATTACGCGACAGAGAGCGGCCGAAAGGATCTTCTTTCTGCGACGTAAAAGAAGAGCGGGTTTGCGCCAAAAGCGTCCGCTCCTTGCAAAAGAAGAACGTCGTCGAGAGCAAACCGCACGGCGCTCTGCAAAAAGCCCAACCAAAGCCAGTGAGAATTAAGGCACGTATCGGCCGTTGCCGTTCGTTAAATGCCGGCAAACGCACGAGCGTTCACCGCTACTGTAAACAAGCCCGTCTCATCAAAATAACGGGCACCAAGCGCATCGACTTTATACGACTTCTTTTGTGTCGAAAAGCCGCCCGCCCGTCTGCTGGGCGATCGGAAGTCCGAAGAACGCCGTCAACTGATCACGTTCCGCCCGCCCGCCCATCGTTACCGTCTTCTCGGCCTTTCGTTTGCTAACGAGCTCATTAATCCGATCGAATGGGCGGCATTCCGAACGAACAACAACGACATCAATAAAACGGAAGCAATGGGGCGGGGATGACGTGCTGATCGCGGCGTGAACAGTTGGCCGCCTGCCCGCTCGCCTCTCGGATTTCTGCGGAGAAAAGCGGAGCGAAAAGTCGCGTGATTAATCGGCTGAAGGCGGAAATCAGGAGGTGAAAAGGGCAGATAGGCGTGCAATTAGCCGCTGTGTTCCCGAATTTCAACAGTTTGTTCGGGCAAGTGTTTGTCTCTATTTTTTCGAACTTACATTAAAAATTCCGTTTCTCCGTCTTCCTTTAACCTGTCATGTTAAAAGTGCAGGTTTGACAAGCGAACAAATGATTTCATTTCACTCGTGGACACGAACAGACGGCTGAACGGACGGGCGGCTCGTCAAACGAGAACAATGAAAAGCGGACGTGATCAGACGACTCCGAAGAACGAACGGCTGAACGGCACGTCAAATGAGTGACGAATGAGCGGAACGGCGGGGGACAAAGCGGGTGTTCGTCGTGCTTTCTGCTCACCGGGAATTCGAGAGCTCACGGGTGAAATTTCGATCCGTTCGCTCAAGAACTCACATCGACTGGGAAGGCGGCAGAAAGTGAGAGTTCTTTTATTTTCACGGGCTGATCGATTGTTTTGACCTTCCCACTTCCGAATCAACACCTGACATCACTCAAAGCGAAATGCTCGCATTAATCGGGCGGCTAAAAACGGCCGAGTAGGCGGGCGGGCGGATCGACCGGAAGGAGCAGGTGTCAAAGCGGAACGGCGGCCAAGAGGAGACGGAAGTGTCAAATCGCCGCTGGGAAGCGGGCGGCGTAAACAAATTGGTCGCCAATCAAGTGATCTGGCGGTAGAAATGAACGAATTCCAACTTTCAAATCCAACTCGTCTTCGACGTTGTTTCCAGCTTAACGACTCCAAAGACAGCAAGCAGCCAACTGTTCAACTTGTGCTCTTCTTCGATCTTTGAAGTCTTGCGTCGCTTCGAATTAGTCGAGAGTTGCAGGATGAGTGCAAAGAAACGAAAAGTCTCTTCGGAACATTCTGGCCCTCTCTTGCAGAAACACGTTAGGTAATTGGAATGCAAGCCACATCAACTGTAAAATAAAACAAGCTAACGAGGTTGTTTTGACCACAAATGTGTTCTGAATTTTAACGACCTTGTGAGCTTTTTGGCTCGAGCTAGAACGTTGCAATAGCCTTTACTATCTGCTGTTTATTTTACAAACAAACAAACAATCAATCGAGAACGATGCGGACTACCACACAGCACACTGCTTCCTCGGGTTCATCTTTGTTCCCCGCTTGCACTTGAATGCTCTGGCAAATTCCGGGTAGTTGGAGAGGACCTGGAGTGAGAGTAAGTCAATCTCTCCCTGCAATCACTCACCACATTGACGCGATCCTTGCCCGGCGAGTGGGTGTCTTGTGTTAAGAGCATCTCGATGTACGGCTTCGAGTGTGACGTGCAGTAGGTGCGGGCGTACGAGATGAAGAACGTCTAAACAAGAGTAAAAACCAAGTAAACAAGAACTCGCCTGTTCGTTCGTGTACTTCGAGTAGCCGGACACGTGCCGCTCCTTCTTTCCCTTCAAGTGCCGCTTGTAGGCGACGAAGGCCGCCCGGATTCCGCCATCTGCAACAAAGAAACAATCAAAAAAGAAGGAAAGTGAGTGCGGACTATCGGCGATGTTCTCGCCGACCGTGAGTGTGCCGTTCACGTGCTTGCGGGCGGTCGGCTCCCACTGCTTCGAGTAGAGGTCGACGAAACACTTGGCGCGGTCGTCGAACTTCTTTCGAGTCGCCGCCTCCCACCAGTTCCTGTGGGTCCCGTCCTCGTCGAAGTTGGCGCCTTGATTGTCGAAGCCGTGCCTTCAACCCACATTTGAATGATCACAAGACAAGAGAAGAGCGTACGTGTATTCGTGGCCAATAACCACACCGATCGATCCGTAGTTGACGGCGGCCGGTTGTTTTGGGTCGACGAACGGCGACTGCAGGATGCCGGCGTTCATGTCTGAAATGAAGCAGAAGGATAAGTGGCTACTCGCCGTTTCTGCTCACAGATGGCGTTGAACACGGGCGCGTTGAACGCGTTGACCACCGCGGCGTTCGTGTCGTCCATTGTAAGCAGCGCGTAGTCGGAGGAGAAGACTTCTTTCAGCCCGAGGCGGGTGTCGTGGAATGAAATTCGGGCGGCGATTTGATCGAGCGGGTCGGTCGAGGGGTTGAACTGGAGATCTCCGTAAAGCTTCTCCAGCTTGTTCGCGTCCTTCGCCTCTTCCATCGCGCCGATGTACCGCTTCGTCTTCTGCAGCTTCTTGAGGGCGTTCGCCTTCGTCCGGCCGTCCATCCACTTCTGCCCTCGGATTGTCTGGGCGAGTCCAGCTCGGAGGTCATCGATCATTCGCTCCATCACGCGCACAGTGCCCGAAGGCAGGTGTTTCTGCACGAACAGGTGATCGCGGACGAGCGGGAAGCTCCGCGTGGTCAACCCGAAGCAGTTCTGCGGACGGGTCGATTGTCGGGCGTTGGGGTCCATCAGTTGAACAAAGCGGTTGCTCGCAGCGTCGAAGCGAGAGTCGAGGTAGGGCGCCTTCTTAATCAGGAACTGGACGAAGAGGTAGTTGGCCAGTCGTTGTGGGTTGGCGGCCTTCAAACGAAAGGAGGAGTGGAAGGAGATGGAAGAGACGAACCTTGTAGAAAGCGTCTGCTGCTTGCAGGATCTTCTTGTTGTACATCAGCAGGTCGGGGTTCTTTCCAAAGTACGTACGCAGTTCGGCGTCCCACTGCGGGTTGTCCCGAACGAACTCGTCCCAATTCAACTACAAACGTGTGGGCGCGTGAGCGAGAAGTTAGGAGTAAAAGGTGATCTTGCTCGAATCTCCCTCTCAAACCCCATTCCAGCGCTCACCTGAGTGACCACCGTCTTGAGGTCGTTGAATTTCGTCTTGTCGAAGACGCTCATCGGATCCGCTCCGGGGGCTGCGGGCTGTCCGATGCCCGCCCTGGTGAGCACTTGGACGAGTTCCTTCTCGAAGTCGAACGTGTCCTTGACGGCCGCCTCGATGTCCCGGTAGGTCTTCGATGAGCGCTGGTCCGAGGCGACGAATCCGACGAGTTGGGCGACGAAATCCTGGGCGGAGCGCACGATCGAGGCGCCTTTCGAGTCGGAGTACATCGTTGGGTCCACGAGGATCGTGTCTGCGGGCTGGACGATCAGCCACGTCTTCCCGTCGGACTGCTTCTGAGCGGAGAAGGCGTAAAGAAAAGAGGTGCCCGAATCGGCGGTCAGTTTGGTCACGACTTCTTGCAGCTTGAAACCGGCCGGCGCCCACCCGTCTGTGAGCATCGGAAAGCCGCCTCCAATCGACTGAACACTCTGGTGAGTCGTTCAACAATGTTCACTCGCCTTCATCGTGTTCCACAAGGCGGTTGTTCGGGCGGCGTCCACCTTCTGCGCGTTCAGACACTCGTCCCGGAATGCCTGCATCTTCTTTACCGCGTTCAGCTTGCCGGGCGTTCGGTCCATGACGAGCGCTGAAGAGAACAACCGTTCTTTTCACCTCTTCCGCCGCCCACCCATGATTTGATCGTCCACTTTCGCCTGGAGGTCATTGAACGTGTTGGAATTCATGCCCGGTCGAGTGGGCGGATGCCGGGCGATGTACGTGCCGCAGGCGAAGTGGTAGAAATCGTTGCACGGATTGTACCGCTCGTTCATCGCTTCTTTGAACGGCGGGTAGGGCGTCTCCTTCCTCTTCGGCGGGCTTTTCTTGTGCGGCTTTTTGCGGGGCTTCTTGTGCGGTTTCCGCTTTGGTTTGTGGCCCTTCTTCTTGCGAGGCGACCGCTTCGAACACAATCCACACGCCTTCGGGCAGTTGTTCTGTTTGTGCCAACGGGTGAACGCAGAGGAGTTGCAGTAGCCGTTCCGGGTCCACGTGCGGCATCTGGAAAGAAGTCAACGGTTGAGTGGTCCGCTCAGTTGAAGACTGTACCGGGGATTGTCCGTGCAAGATTGCCTTCGTGCCGGCCGGCAAACTCCGCACGACAGGTTGCCTGCAACCGGTGATCATCGTGCGTTTCTCCTTGCACAGAACTCACAATTTCCGCGAATCGTCGGTCCGTGGCGGGCATCTTGGCAGAGGTGAGTAACGCGGGCGCAGTCGGTGATCCGATCGAAACACGCGGCTTCAGCCGACGGGACGAAATGGACAAGGGCGACGCCCACGATCCCCAGCGCCAATAGGCGGCAGTCGACGCCGAGCATCCCGCAAGCCGGCAGTCGAGTTGAATGGAGAGGCCACGAATTCCACTCGTTTTATAGCCGCTTGCTTCTGCTTTACGCTGCGATTCGTGAACTGAAAGCCGAATGACGTCCGCGGGGGCAAACACACGAACGGCCGCTTTGTTTCCGACTCGAAGGCAGCCGGAAGGCCGCGGGATTCAACCGACCGGCCGACTGTGCAAACGGGGATTTTGAGGCTGCGAGGCGGCCCACGAATAGGCCACGGATCACCCCGCCTACTTTTGTCTGAAGCACCGAACACACTCGGTTGTGGGGCATGGGCAAGCGGAAATGACGGTCGGCTTTTCGATTACGGGCGGAGTCCAGCGAGACGAATTCTGTGCCTTCCATCAAGACCTCCGGCAGCTGCCCGGCAATTCGTAGGCGATTGCGTCGAACACTCGAATATTTTTTGATGTCCGTTCTGTCACACGCTGATGTCATTCGGTTGCAAACCCCCGCTCGTTTGCTCAACTGCCGGCCGTGGGCAGAAGTCGGTCCTTGTGTTAGTTTGTGTTCGCGATCTTCGAATCCTTTTCTGTTGGACGATGAGTCGGCACGAAGCTTTTTTTCGTCGGTCGAAGAGTAGAGGGCTTGCACTCAGACATCTTCAATTTTTTGGCTACGGTAAGCATTTGTCGCCATTTCCTTTTCCATCTCTCTTCCGACGTTCAACAAAAGCTCGTGTTTATTCACTAGAAGCCTTATTACTCGAGAAAAAGCTTTACACTCGGCAATGCAAGGACTAACTACTGGGCAGTTGTAAGTGAAGGGATCAAAGAAGAAAGAAGCCGATTAGAAGGCACAATCAATCGCTCGATCGTTGGGGACGGAAGTGAATCGTTTCGAATTTCGTTCATTCGCTAAAGAATCTCGTTCGTACTGGAAACATTGGGAACTCGCGTCTAGAAGGATTGTTCGATCGGGGAAGAGGAAGAAGAGTAGTGTACAACGGAGAGGAGGGACTCGTGTTCAAGTAGAAAACCGAAGGCTATCGTGAGTACCGGCCGCTATTCAGCGAAGATCAAAGAGGGTGAATACAAGTCGGTGGATGAAGGCGAG
Source organism: Aphelenchoides fujianensis (assembly GCA_024699865.1). Classification (NCBI taxonomy): domain Eukaryota; kingdom Metazoa; phylum Nematoda; class Chromadorea; order Rhabditida; family Aphelenchoididae; genus Aphelenchoides; species Aphelenchoides fujianensis. The sequence continues at coordinate 326,703 of JAMPIO010000050.1, read as the reverse complement.
GGGATCACTCGGAATGGTGGGCAGCGGGCGGCTGTTGGCCGTCGGCATCGCTCGAGTACAAACGAGAGCAAACGGTCGGCAGTTCGGCGGCCGTCGGCCCGCCTGCGTGCAGCGGGCGGCGCGAGCGAAGGGCCGTCCGGTCGAAGCCGAAGCGCGTCGTCCGACACACCGACGAGACCATCCACGAGGCGCCGGGCGAGTGGCGAACTGAAAGCACAAACTTCAATCACTTCGCCCCTTTCCGTCTACTCACCGGAAATCCGATCGATTGAGTTGGAGGAGTCGGAGCTCGTCGACACCGTCAGGTAGTCGTCGTGGTCGAGGACGAGGCGCGTGTCCGTGTTGCCTGCAATCAATCCACTCCACTCTCTTCCGTTCTCTCCGAACAAACCGGCTTGATCGGGGCCTCGCTGCTGGCTGGAACGTTTCACGACGAACAGGCGGCGCGGATCGCAGTGGGCGGCCGCTTCGGAGTGCTGCGGGTTCTTGCAGACGAGGAAGGCGCTCCGTTTCGTCTCGCCGTCGGCCTTCCGCTCGTCCTCCGAACTCCCGACCGCCCGCTTCTGCCGCTCGTCGTCGCTCAGCAGCCGCAGGCGGCAGCAGAAGTCGACGGGCGCGCGACGGCGTTTCGTCCGCTGCGTTTGGACGGCGCGTTCCCAACGGCGCCCGCTGGCCGTCCGCACGAACTCGGCGGCCGGCGACTCGTGGGCCGAAGGAGAGGACGAGGAGGCGGGGGACGTGGGCGAGGCGGACGAGTCGCTTTCTTCGGTCGGCTGCCGGTGCTTCCGAATGGTGAACTCGTCCATGTGGTCGCCGCTCTTCGCCCGCCGTCTGCGCACCTCCACGTAGCCGAGCGCCTCCTCGTTGCCGCTCGAGCGGCCCGCAGAGTCGTCGAACACCAGCCGGTTGAGGAGCGCATCGGCGGCGGCGCCGTGCGAGTCGACGCGCATCCGCGACTTCGACTTCAAGAACACGCCCTCTTCTTCCTTCTCGGCTTCCTTCTGCTCGACATCGCCGGCTTCCTTCGGCTCGCCGCCTTCTTCCGCTCGCTTCCGTTGCGGCGGCGTCCGCTCAATCACGAACTCGGTGATGTTCGTGTGCTGGACGACGAAGTGGCGTTCGGCGTGCGGCGGCAGCGACTTCGGCCGCTTCTCCATCAGGAGGTCGTGGTGGACGTACGTGACGCCGGCGGGATTCCGCAGCGCGTCGTGGCTTTTGGTTCGCTGCGTTCGGCGATGTTTGTGGCTGCCGGAGGAGATGCGAATGTCCGGACGGAGGCGGTGGATCTTCGAACTGCCGGCTTCTTCTGCCGCCTCATCTTCGGCCGGTCGTTGCTCCTCGCCCTCTGCGGGCCGCTCGCTCAGCTTCCGGTTGTAGAGGTGGATGACGGTGGCGGCGGACGGCTCTTCGACCTCCAGCCGCGTGACGCGCGTCGAGGTGGGCGGGTGGCGTCGTTCGTAGCGCCGTTGCCGAGAGGCTCGAGCGGCCGCCACTCGTTTTTCGGTCTCCCCGTCGTTGTCGCGGACGGAGATCCGCGTGGAAGCGGGCGAGTCGTCCGGCTGCTTCGCGCGCGCCCCGCTGCTTCGAATCCGCACGTCGAGGTCGACGGACGAAGAGGAACTGCGGCGGGTGGCCGTCGGCTGTCGTCCAGTGGGGCTTTGCGTCTCGCTCGCCGTCCACTCGTCCCCGTCGGTCAACTCGGCACTCGACTGCCGTTTGCCCGCGACCACCGGCTGCTGCTGCGGCTTCTTTTCGCCGTGCGCGTCGCCGAGGATCTTCCAAATGTCGGCCTCCGAGTAGATGGGCGGCGTGGCCTGCGGCGACTCCTCGTGCCGCAGCCACGACATCGTCGATCGTCTGGACTTTCGCTCCTCCTCCTCGTCGATGAACGAAACGAAGCGCGGAGAGCGGGCGGCCGGCGAGACGCCCGCCTGCTCGTGGGGGCGGGCCCTCGGGGTGGACGAAGCGAAGGCGGGCGGCTTCTCGAGCAGTGCGCGGAGTTCGTCGGCGGTGAAGAGCGGCGACTCGGCGGCGTGTTCGCTCCGTTGCTCCACCGACTGCTCGCTGATGGCCGTTCGGGGAAGGGCGTTCGGATCGTACTGCAGGGCGAAGTCGATGGTGATCGAACCCAAGCCGCCGATGTCCGAGCCGATCCCCGAGTCCTCCATTCGATCCCGTCGCTCCGAATCCGTTTGGTTGAAGGGCGGCAGGCGGGGCGTTCGGTGCGGTTGAACTTCGACGTGCAGCGGCTGCATGTGCGGGTGTTCGGCGGCCGAGGACGATCGATCGGCCGCTCCTCCTTCTTCTCCTCCTTCTTCTCCTCCTTCTGCTCTTTCGATTGCGGCAGGTTGTTCGCGATGTTCGAAGGCGTCAGCAGGGCGCGATTCGAGGGGTTGCGGTTCGATCTCGTCGTTCTTCCGCAACTCGCTGGTCTCCACTTCCGCTTCTTCATCGGCTGGACGTTCTTCTTTCTTCTCTTCCAAACGGATGGACTCGTGGGAAGAGGACGACGAATCAGAGCCGTGCAGCGAGCCGAACACGAGGTCAATGAACTCTTCGACGCCGCCGCTCGTGCTCGCCGACTCGTCGGACTGCCGGTCGGCGATCTCGGCGGGCAGCGTGGGCTCGACGTCCAGCGGCGTCTTCTGCAGCTCGGCGGTCGGGTGGAGCGGAACAGGCGGCTGTTCTTCGACTTTACTCGTCGTCGATTGGCGCGCCGTTTGCTCGTCCTCCTTCTCTTCGTCTTCGCGCTCCTCCGCCACTTCGGCCGCTCCTTCGACGAACTCGTGGGATTTCGTGGAGCCGCGCATCGAGCGGAGCGATCGGCGGGAGACCGGCGAGCCCGAAGCTTCGGAGACCTCCTCGACCATCGACAGGCGGTACTGGTCGATGTCCGGCCGGTACTGGTGGTGTTGCCGACGGAGCATCGTCTCCTGCACGATCTCTTCGATGAACGAGAAGTCCGTGAGGAGGGGCTTCAGGCGGTAGACCTCGTCGTTGGGGTCACGAAGCAAAAGCGGGCGGCGGGCGTCGCGCGGTTCGTCGATCTTCTCGCGTTCCGCGCGGCTTGCGGGCGGCTCGAACACCTGATTGAAGACCTCATCGGGCAGGGGCTCTCGATTGCGGTCGACCTCCGCGTCCTTCCGCCAGTAGTCCGCCCGCTCGCCGCCCGCCCGCTCGACCTCCGCCTCGTCCGCCACCTCGACGGTCGGGCGGCGTTCCAAAGCAGGGCGGGAGGTTCGCAGTCGTTCGTCTTCCTCCTCCTCCCGCTCGTCCTCCGGCCGCCACGAGGGCGACGCTTCCGCCTTGTCGTAGGGCGGGCGGACGTCCTCGACGAGGCCGTAGCGCTCGAGGTTCTCGAGCGTGAGCTCCTCGCTGCGAGTCGAGGCGGTCGACGGCTTCCGGGCGGCGATCGTCGGCTCGCTCTGCGTTCGCTTGACGACGTTTTCGCTCTCCGCCTCGTGCAGCACGTGCTTCTCGACTTCCTGCTGGGCGGCCACGTCTTCCATGAGGCCGTGAACGACAAGAGCGGCCACTTTTTCGACCACTTCTTCTCGACCCTCCTTCTGCTCGGCTTCCTCTCGCGTCGGCTGTTCGTGCTCTTCGGCCGGATTGTCCGCGTACCGCACTCGTTTCGTCTTCTTGAAGCTGGCGGTCTCGTCGGCCGGCAGATCGGGCGCCTTCTGGAGCTCGTGAGTGGGCGGAGAAGACGGACGGTCGGCTTCGGCGGTCGCTTCTTTCGGCTCGCTGCTCGTGGCCGCTTCTCGCTCGAAAATCCGCTCGTACTGATCGTCCGTGAGCGTCGGAGAGGTCAATCGACTTCGCTGCTCGGCGTCGCCCTCGGAACGACGGGGGAACGTGAGGCCGTCGGCGATCTGCGCGTCCTTGTCGTTGACGGGCGACCGGAAGCGGCGGTTCGCGTGCCGCTCGTCCGCCGCCCGCGATTCCCGCATCGTCGCTTCGAACACGCGGGCCAGCAGGTCGTCGTTGTGCTCCTCTTGCGGTTTCTCTTCGCTCGGCCGTTCCTCTCGCTGGTCCTTCGGGAGTTCGCCCCGTCGGCTCAGTTCGATCAGCCCGCGGTGGTCGTAGGGGCGGACGGGTCGCTCGTCTTCCGCCTCGTCGTCCGATCGATCTTCCGCGGCTTCGATCTCGTCCTTCGCTTCGATCTCCGCCTTGCGCACGGCGTCGTCGGCCAGCTGGGCGGCGAACTCGTGGACGGCGGGGGCGGCGGTCTCTTCTTCGTCTTCCACTTCTTCGAATCGAGTGGCGGTCGCTCGTTTGGACGTTCCGTAGCCCTCATCAACCGGCTGCTCTTCGGCTTCCTTCCGCTCGGGCAGCTCGATTTGGACGTCCAGCCGTTCGTCTTGATGCTCGACCGCCTTTTCGAGGATGTTCTCGACGGTCGCCTCGTCCAACGTCGGCTGGCCGCTTCTCCGTCGCTCCTGTTCCGCTTCCTCGTCCGCTTCCAGCTTCTTCGTGACGAACACGCGGGCATCGGCGGTGATCTGCTCGGATTCTTCGGCCTCCTCTCGGTGTTTCTTGCGCTCCGCCTCGTGCTCGATGCTCTCGGTCATCTCGACGATCTTCGCGTGCATCGGGGCGGTGATCGAATCGGCGAGGTCGGCGGGACCGGTGGACGACTTTCGCTGCTCTTCGGGCTGCTCTTCGGCCGTCTGCTTCGGGTGGAAGACCTCGGCCAACTGCTCGTCAGAGAGCGTGGGCTCCGCGCTCGCCTGTTGCCGTCGATCTTCCTGCTGCCGGCGGGAGAACACGCGAGTGTCGGTGGTCAGCTGATCGTCCTTCTCGAAGCGGCGGGATTCGCGGCGTTGTTCGTCCTTCCGAGCGGGAGTTTCCGGTCGATGGTCGAAGACGAGCTGCACGATGTCCGCCTGTCGCTCGAGGCAAGAGTCCGCCGGTTCGTCTTCCTTCTGCCGGCTGCTCACTTCCGCTTGCACGTGGACGTCCTCTTCTTCCGCTGGCTTCTTTTCGTCCACATCGGCTTGCTGCTCGTCGACGGCGTCGTGATCGACGGCCGTCGTGAGGATCCGGTCGACGGTTTGCGAGCTCAAGGTCGCTTCGCCCACTTCTCGCTCGTCGTCTTCGTTGCGGAGCTCGACGAACTTGCGGAGGTCCGTGTCGATCTTCTCGTCCTCGGCCAGCGCGTGGACGGCCTTTTCGTGATCTTCGGCCTGTTCGTCCTTTTGCTCGCTCTCCTCCGCTCCGTCGTCTCGGAGGTCGTCCACGAGCATGGCGGCGGGTTCCAGCGAGCGCAACTCCCGGGTTTCCGCTTCGAGGGTCGGCGATGGCGGCTGCCCTTCTTTCCGCTCGTCCACCACTTCGCCCCGGAGGATCCGCTGGACGAGGTCGTCGGACAGCGTGGGCACACCGAGTCGCTCCCTCCGCTCGGTCTCTTCGTGCGATCGTTGGGCGAACACCCGGAGGTCGGTGGTGATCTGCTCGTCCTTTTCGGAGCGGCGGAAGTCCCGTTTGCTCGGCGGAGTTTCTTCTTTCGACTCCTCGCGGCGAGCGAACACGCGGGTCAACAACGACGCCCCGCTGTCCGCCGATTTCGTCGACGAGCGGCGGCTTTCGGCCGGCTGTTCGATCGGCGGCACGTCTTCTTCGGCCGTGGAGTAGTCGTCAGAAGAGGGGTGGTCTTCGGTCTGTGTGGCGAGAGGAGTCGCCTCTTCTTCGGCTGGAGCAGCAGGTGAGGTCGATTCTCCTTCCGGTTTCTCGTCGACAAGAGCGGCGTGCTGTTCTGTTTCTTCTCGCTGTTCGGAAGACAACTCGATCGACAGGGCGGACGGGACTTCCCGCTTCAAATCGGTGGGCTCGAGTTCGTTCGAACGGATCAAGCGGTCTTCTTCTTGCTGGACGGCGACCTGCTCGTGGTCGTCTACTTCTGCTCGCACATCCTCGTTCTTCTGCGGAAGTTCTTCAATCGTTGCGACTTCTTTCTCGCCCGGTTCGTCCTCCTGCCTGGCCGGTTTGTGCTTGCCCGCTTCTTCCATTGGCTGCGGACTGAAGACGCGCTCGAGGTCGTGATCGGAGAGCGTCGCCTCCATTCGCTCCCCGCCGCTCCTCGTTGCCGTGAGATCGGCGGGCGAACGCGCGCAGGTCGGTGGTGATTCGGGCGTCTTGATCGCTGCGGGGACTTCCGATCGGGCGGCGTTGGTCGTCGGCCGAGTGCGGCGGAGTGGGCGACACGAAAATCCGCTCGTACATTTCGTCCGTGATCTCCGCTCGGTCGTCTTCCTTTCGAGTGGTGGGAGCGGCCACTTCGGTCGCCTCGGAGTCCACCGATCGCCGCCGGTGGTCGTTGGCCGACGCCTCGAACTCGGCGTCCTCCACGCCGGAATCGTGCTGAGCGCTCGCGTAGCGCTCGGCCGGCTCGTGGACGTGCGGGCGGAGCGGTTCTTCGGGCAGTTCGGCCGTTCTGTGGATCTCGTCGGCCGGCTTGAGAGTTTCCGTCGACGAAGCGAGCGAGATCGTCGCTTCGGCTTCGAACGAAGTGGGGATCGAAGAGGTGGACGCCGTCTGTTGCTCCTCCGCCCTCTCCTCCGAATCCCGCGGCTTCCCGTGGGCCGTCCGGCCGAAAATCCGCTCGAAGACGTCGGCGGGGAGCAGCGGGAGGTCCTCGAGTTTGCGCAGCTGCTGGACCTCCGGCCGGCGGGGCATGAAGGTGGTCGTCTCGCTGACCGCCCGCCGCTGCTGCTGGATGGTGACCGTCGAGCTGGGGCGGGCGGAGTCGCTGCGGGAGAAGAGCGGAATGTCGGCCTCGTCCCAACTGCTGACCGTCGACTGCTGCTGCGGGAGGCCGGTCGTTTGGATCGTGGTCGTCCGCTCGAGGCGACGCGCGACGCGGCCGGCGGCGTCCGCTTCGACGTCGAAGTCCTCGGCCGATTCGGCCACCTCCTTCCGGCCGACCGAAGAACTCGACGAGAAGATGGCGGCGTAGTCGTTTTCGGACAGGAAGGCGGTCGGTTCGACCTCCTCCGCCCGCTTGAACTCGTGGACCTCTGCTAGGATCTTCGACTCGTGTTCCTTCGTTGGGTGCTCGCCTTCTTTCCGCTCATCCTTGTGCTCGCCGTGGACGCCGTCAAAGTGGCCGAGCAGGTGGTGGTCTTCGACCTTCGAGGGCTCGATCTCCGCCTCCTCTTCGGTGCGCTCGATCATCTCTTCGATCGCTTCGACTCGCTTCTCTTCCAACTCGACCAGCTGCTCGGCGGTCTCGCTCTGGGCGGTGACGTTGCCGCGCGTGAAGATGGAATCCAGCAGGCGGTAGGTGGAGAGCGGCGTGTCTTCCTGATGTTCGCGGGGCAGTTCGGGGCTTGAAGCGTCCACTCGGATGTCTTCCGCCTTCTTCTCGCCCGCAAACACGAGGCGCATCAACTCTTCCTCGCTGGGCGACCGTTGGACCGGCGGTTCGGACGGCGGAAGAGCGAAAACCGAGTCGTCGGCCTCCTCTTCGGCCGCCGCTTCGGCGGGTTGTTCAAGCGGCCGCCGGTCCAGCACGAGCAGGATCGCGTGCAGTCGTTTCAATCCTGCAACAGTGTGATTACTGGATGCATTGTCGACAAGCACGCACCTTCTTCGAGTTCCTCTCGTGGCCTCGCAACGTTCATCCGAAACCAGCCGCTCGTCGAGTGGCCGACCGCGCGGCCGGTGGTCAAAAAGACGCCCGTCCTCGTGAATCGCTTCCACAGCCGCTGCTCCGCCTCCCAACTGCTCGCTTCGAGGTACTGGAAATACAAGCAGATAAAGAGGAAAGGGAGTGATTGCACGGCTCACTTCGCTCAGGTCCACGAAGAGGAAGAAGGCGGCCGTCGCCGAGAAGAAGCGAAGGCCCCACTCGTCCAGCTTCTGCTCGACGAAGCGCCGGTTGGCGGCCAGTCGGCGGTTCTTCTCCGCGTGGAATTCCCGCAGCCAGTCTACAAGCGAATGTGAGGAATCAGAAGAAGGGAGGACGAACCCAAATCGTCCAACAAGGCGGCGACCAAGTGCTGGACGACCGGCGGGCACGGCTGCAGGATTTCGAGTCGCCGGAGCGCCTTCTGCAGGTCCCGATTCTCGGTGTGCAGGACGCCGAAGCGAGCGCCCGGGATGCACAAGTCCTGAACGACAGAAGTGGGCGAATAAATGAATGAAGGAGATGACTGACCGTCGAAACACTCCAAATCCAGACGACCTTCTTTCGCTGCCGAACGCCCAGTTTGTGCCGCAGCGAGAGGAGCGAGCGGAACGGAGCGACCGCCGGCTGCTCGTCGCCCGCCTCGTGCTCGTCGATCCGATCGGAAGTCGAAATGGTCGACGCAAAAACTTCATCCGCAATGATGAATAGATTCTTGCTGCACACAACCAAGGATGTAGAGAGAAATGGTGGGTGGACGAACGTGACCGCCCATTTGCACACTTCCAGCACTTCCGATTCGGGGAACACGTGGCCGAGCGGCACGTGCGGATTGACCAACGAGATCGCCTTCACGCTCACGCCCTGAACAACGCGGAGGAATGAAGAGAAAATGCTTGCACGAAAACTCACGTGTCGTTCGGCTTCTTGGAGGGCGCGTTGGAAGGAGCGACAGTCCAGGTGCGGGTCTCGAATGTCGCTCTGAACACAACGAGGATGAAAAGAAAAGAGGAGTGAAACGAACGATCGGAACGGGGATCACTTTGACTTGCGCGCGCTCCTCCCAATTGTGCACCAGTCCAGCGAATGTGGGCGTCACGGACAGGACGGCATCTAATCGAAGAGATTGAGAGAAGTGAGTGGAGAAGAGCAAACGAACCGCCCGCTTCGAACAAACAAAAGCCCAGCATGTCGTAGGCGGCGCGAGCGCCCGGCACGATCGTGAGATTTTCGACCAAAAGTGGCGGATCGCCCTCAGTCGCCACAAAGCGATCCACGTAGCGCACCACCTTCTGTTTGACCCTGCAGAAAACACAAGAATGAAGGAGAGAGCATCAACGCAAAAGAAACCAATCGAAGCCGCCGTCCGGCCCGTAGCGATGCAGCGAATCCACGGCCCCGTCCCACACCTCCGCCTTCTTCAGCTGCAATCCAAACAGTTGAAAGAACGCTGTAGATGAATGGAGGACCTTCTCGTTGATCAAATCCTCGCACAGCCCGTTCTTCGCCGTGCTCCAGTCGATTTTGCCCTGCAATCCACTCGTTCAATCAATCGAATGGAGGGCCCTTGCCTGTGGATTCCTCTGCGGATCCCAACGATCGCCGTCCACGTCCCGAAAGACCCGCCGGGCGGATTCCCTCGACTGCAAGAGGCGATGGGCGCGTGGGACGACGATCGTCTCGAGTGGGGCGCCCGCCGTCGTCGTTGTGCCGCCGGGAGAGTCGGATTCGGAGGCCGAGCGCGAGGAGGTGGCCGACGGGGAGTAGCGATAGGCGACTCCGCTCCTCGCCGCCGCCTCGCCGTCGAACGCGAATCGCTGGACCTCCGCGCCGCCCTCGTCGCTCGCCGCGTGCATTTCGGCTTCCGTTCGGTTCACTGCGACGGCGGTCTTCTGCACATTCGCGGGAGTCGGCGGAGGCGATGGAGGCGGTGGAGCCTCGGGTGGTCGCAGCAGCTGTGCCTTCGACTCCTTCTTGAACTTCAGGTGCAGCGGGGGCGACGAGATGCCCGCGAGCCCGCCTTTGATCTTGAAGAAGCGGGACGGGAAGGGCGGCGAACCGGAGGGCAGAAGTGAGGAGCGGGATTTTCGCTCCGCTTTGGCCTTCGGCTTGGTGGAGAGCTTGAAGGGGTTCGAGAGACGTCGCCGCACCGAGAGGGCGGGCGTCGAGGCGGCGGAGAGGGCGGTGGACTTCGCGGGCGGCTGGTGACTCTCGACGCAGAGCGAACAACGACGACGGCGGCTGGCGGGCAGGCGGGGATCGGCCGATGAGCGATGACCGAGCTGCAAGAAGAGGGGATGAGCAAAGAAGAGGTTGTGAAGAGGAGTGATCGAATGCAAACACCAACCGACTAACCGACTGACCGCTGAACTGCTTTTTGTTCTTCCACTTGTCTTTGAGCATGAAACCGACCGAATCAATTCGTCCAATCGTTTTCCCCACTTCTCTTTGGCGAACTCCCTGCTTTTCCACCCAAGCGAATGTTCACCCTTTTACTGCCCTTTCCCGACTGTTTACTTTTATACACCGTCGTTCTTCAAGGGTCTGAAGAAGCTGGTGCGAGCCAATGGCCAAGCCGATCATCTTCGAGCTTCGCTTTGTGCAACGAGACGAGTGAGTGGTGGGAGGAGTGCAGACGGACGACTACGAAGAGGCAGTGCATAAATGAGTGAGTGAGTAAGTAGTTGAATGGAGTGAATGTAGTGGAGTGGACGGATCCTCTGCCGACTGCTGGAGTTCCTCGTCTCGTCCGCTGGAACGACAGAAGTCGGGCGGCTGTTCGGAGTCACGAATGAAAAGCGGCAACCGTTGAGGTCGCCCCACCGGCCGCTCGTTCGGTGGACGTCATCGACGTGAATGGACGGGAAGAAGTAGATTAGACGACGGAGATGTGAGTGAAGGAGGCGGGGATTAAAGAAGTGAGTAAACGGTGGAGAAAAAGCGAACAAAAGACGTGATCGTGCGAAGAAGAAAGCACTCAAACCGACGGAACAAAGCAAAAATCCCGCTCGCCGTCAAGAGCCGCCCGCCCGCTTCGATCTTCGGCCGCAACGGAGTGATCTCCAGTTTACCGTGGATCAGCAGGAACATCGCAAAGTGATCAAAACCAATTGTAAACACTCCTCTTTGACGTAAATGGAGGTTCTTTTCGATGCAAACGGTAACCAAACAAATCGAAGTGGAGAGCAAACAAACGACGTGGTTGGCGAGGGTCGATTGGACGTGGGATGAAAGCAAATAGAAAGTTGAGTGATGGAAACGTTACCGTAAGAAAAAGGAGTTGCAGAAAAAACAAAACAGATAACGGATGGAAATGCGACAAGCAACAACAAATGTTCTTTCCTTTACTTTTTGTTTCGTTGTTGGTTTCGTATTGCTGATGCTTGTTTCATTCAACCATGAATAATCCAAGCGGAAAGTTGCCTGTTGCGTTAATTAAATCCGTTTGCAAATAAACGAGCCAGCCGCTCGCTGGCCGGACGCGCCGAAGCCCCGCATGCCGCTTTCGGAGTTCTTCTGCCCGCCCGCCGGCCACCACCAACGGGCGGCCGGATTCTTTTTGCAATAAACGAGCGAGGAGATTCGCATTTCTCTCTCTTCTGGCCGGAAAAGTGGATTCTCGCCTCTCTTTCGTTTCTAATCGAAACATTCGTCAACTCAGGCATTTCTTGTCGAAATTCACGGCTTGTTGCAACATCGTGGAAACCACGGTGCTTTCCGCTCTGCCGACCTTTTGGACGGCCGATTTCTTCAGCGAAAAGCCACCATTTGTTCAGTCGGGCGGGGCAAATCGGCGCTCGTTTGATTTTAAAAGGTTTCCCTAATCCACCGGTCAACGGGCACTTCCTTCCGTTGGTCTTAAAGGTTTGCTTGAACGAGCTCACGAGAGGTCATTCCGCCTTGAAAGGACAGCGCTCGTTGTTTGTAGCCCTCTTCGCTTCCTCCCTCCTCTGCTCACTCGTCATCCACTTGCTCGGCCATCCAAACAGGGCGACGAATACGAAAGACGGTGAGAATCTCCGCTCTCGATCGAAATTCGTGCCGTACGGTCCGTCCGGCCGAAAGAAAGAAAGAGCGGAGGGAACGGTTGCCGTGGTGATCGGCGGCCGCCTTACGCGCCCCCCATTTGGCCGCCGAATGGCCGGCCGCTTTTCTCCGCCCGCCCGGCCGGCCGGCACCTTTCGCCGCGCTCCAATTCGCTCGGCTGGACGCGGCGGCCAAACGAGGCGGCTAAACGCGGGCGGGTTTTTGCTTTCCGCTCGTTCTTCCTGGAAACCGCCGGTGTGCGGCGAGAATTTCGACCGAATGGCCTTCAAGTCGATGCCGTTCGTTCGAAGCGGTCATTTGCTGCTCGGGAGTCGTGAATTGGAGTGCGCGAACATTTACCGCTTTTTTCTTCTGTTGCGTGCAAACGACCGAACGCTTTCCCATTAGCCAGGACGGTGTCGATTTCAGCCCACTTCTTGTCCGTTAACCAACTTCGAGAAAGATGCGTGAGATCGTGCACATCCAAGCGGGACAGTGCGGGAATCAAATCGGCGCAAAGGTTTGCCACCATTCATCATTCTCTCGTCTAACCTCACACTTTTCCATTTGAGTTTTGGGAAGTCATCTCCGGTGAGTCACTTGCTCGTTAAGCTTTTTATCCCGGTTTAGACGAGCACGGTATCGAGCCGACCGGCGCGTACAATGGCGACTCGGACCTGCAGCTAGAGCGCATCAATGTTTACTACAACGAGGCCGGAGGTCTGACCTCGATTGATTGCAAGCATTAACGGAGAATTCAGGCGGAAAGTACGTGCCCCGCGCGGTGCTCGTCGACTTGGAGCCGGTGAACCACAGGATCCCCGAGTTCTCGTTCATCCACGGTCTTTAGGGAACGATGGACTCGGTGCGCGCGGGACCGTTCGGCCAGCTGTTCCGTCCGGACAACTACGTCTTCGGTCAATCGGGAGCGGGCAACAACTGGGCGAAGGTGAGGGACACTCTGACAATCGCATCTACTCGCTCTTCTGCAGGGTCACTACACGGAGGGAGCGGAGCTTGTGGACAACGTGCTGGACGTCGTCCGCAAGGAAGCCGAGGCCTGCGATTGCCTGCAGGTGGGCGGAAAGACGAGGTATCAATCGATTGATCGATCCACTCGTTCAGGGCTTCCAAATGTCCCACTCGTTGGGCGGCGGAACGGGCAGCGGCATGGGAACGCTGCTGATCTCGAAGATCCGCGAGGAGTACCCCGATCGCATCATGGCCACCTACTCCGTTCGTTTAAGCAGTAGAAAGGAGTTAAGGAACTTTGTTTAGGTGGTGCCCTCGCCGAAGGTCTCCGACACGGTCGTCGAGCCGTGAGTGCATTCATTTCCGTCTTTTCCAACCGCTAGCTCTTCCTGCAGGTACAACGCAACGCTCTCGGTCCATCAGCTGGTCGAAAACACCGACGAAACGTTTTGTATAGGGCAGTACTTAGAAGCTTTGTCGCGTCTTGAAGGTCAAATCAAGTCGAGCGGTCGAAAGTCAGCTTTGAACGAAAACTAATAAGAATTTTTGTTGAAATCTTTCGGTCGGTCGACTTCTTGTTCAAACCAACCGAGCGCGACAAAGCTTCAACCCAGTCCGTTTTAGATAACGAGGTAAGCGATCAAACAAACGAACGATCACTCCACTCCTGTTTGCAGGCGCTCTACGACATCTGTTTCCGCACGCTCAAGCTGTCCACTCCCACGTACGGAGATCTCAACCATTTGGGTGCGCGGAGAGAGGAGCTTACTGATCACTTCTTTCTTGCAGTCTCGATGACCATGTCGGGAGTGACGACCTGCTTGCGCTTCCCCGGGCAGCTGAACTCCGACCTGCGGAAACTGGCGACGAACCTCGTGCCCTTCCCCCGCCTCCACTTCTTCATGCCCGGCTTCGCGCCGCTGACCAGCCGCGGCAGTCAGCAGTACCGCGCGCTGACCGTCAGCGAGCTCACCGTCCAGATGTTCGATGCGAAGTGAGTACACAAGGAGACGACTGTTAACCGCTTTCTCTCAAGGAACATGATGGCCGCCTGCGATCCCCGCCACGGCCGGTACTTGACCGTCGCCGCCATCTTTCGCGGCCGCATGAGCATGAAGGTGGGCGGAGCGAGGTGATCGGTCGACGCCAATGGGATTTAGGAAGTGGACGAGCAAATGCTGAACGTGCAGAACAAGAACTCCAGCTACTTTGTCGGTGAGTTCAACAGAGCACGGGATCAAGTAATGCCGCGCTGCTTTCAGAATGGATCCCCAAGTAAAGAATCGCGTTAGATCCCTCAACAGTCTTTTTTTTAGCAACGTGAAAACGGCTGTCTGCGACATTCCGCCCGTAAGCCCGTTCGATCCCCCAACAATCACTCGTGTTTCTTGCAGCGCGGCGTGAAGATGGCCTCGACGTTCATCGGCAACTCGACGGCCATCCAGGAGCTCTTCCGCCGCATCAGCGAGCAGTTCACCAGTAAGTCCTCCCCCGCACAACTCCCTTCATCGCCCGTGCAGGCATGTTCCGCCGCAAGGCCTTCCTCCACTGGTACACGGGCGAGGGAATGGACGAAATGGAGTTCACGGAGGCCGAGAGCAACATGAACGACCTCGTCTCCGAGTACCAGCAGTATCAGGCAAGATACAAGCACTCATTCAACCCCCATCCCTCTCCTTTGTCTGCAGGACGCGACCGCCGAAGAGGAGGGCGAGTTCGACGAGCACGATCTCGAATGAGCGCGAGCGGGCGGAAGGCCGAAGAAGTCGCGAATCCCCGACGATCCCCGCATCCTTTCTTTCTATTTATTCCTCCTTCCCTTCATTCTTTCTCTTTCGTTTGGATCTCGTTTGCACGCACCCATTCGCATGGTCAACGGTCTCTTCAGTAAACGATTGTGATGTGAGCGGAAGAAGAGGAGGAGAGTGGATGGATGAGAGCAGAAGTCAGCGGGAGTAAGCAGAAGAAACAAGAGGAAGAGAACATCAACGGTGTGCCAACACCAAGCGCATAAAAACGTTGCCGATTGCCACTTGCGTTCGGCGATAAAAACGGGGCGAACGTTCGGGTGGCGGCGAATTCCGCCGCTCCCAACCGGCGAGTGTAAACCGCCCGCGGGCAACTGGGCGCCGAGGAGTCCCCCACTCGTTAGTCACCCCTCTTCCCCTTACCGCCAATTACCCCAAGGTGATCGATTCGCCGACTGATTCGGTCGATTCGTTCCGACCGGCGCCCCGAGGGCCGTCGAGAACGTTTAATAACAACGTGACCGAACGAAAAAAATATTTACGAAGAATGAAGGCGAGAAGTTAACCAAGAAAGAAATACAGGCGTTCCCAGAATGAACGAAATAAATTCATCCCCGTTGCTTAAAATTTAATCGTTTTATATCCCCCTTGATCCCTTTTACTGTATTTCCCTTTCTTCGATAGTTGCGGGTCAACGGAAGTCGCTAAGTGGTCGGCAATGTTTGCGGTAAATTCCTCCCGTCTTCCCTTGCGAACTCAATTATCGGCCCGCAAACACACGGCGGGAGTTCGTCGGTCGGTCGCTCGGTTGGTGTTTGCATTCGATCGAACCGCCGCGCACACGTCACGCGGGCGCAAACACACGCGGCGCGAAGTGAATCGATTGACGGCGGCTGAAAGGCGGCAAAACGCGACCGTATCACGAGCAACGGATTATGGTGGACGACCGTTCTTGCAAGAAAAAGAACTTGGGAGCAGAAGATTGTGCAAAAGTACGAAGGTTCTACTCGAAAGTGTCATTTCCGTTTCCACTCATTAGCGGGCGAACGAGAACGGGCGGACGGGTGGGAGTGTTCGTGACCGCCGAGACGGGCGCGAAGGCCGCCGATTAATTGCAAGTAAACAAAAATAACCTCCAAAAACGGAAGCTGACGGAAGACAGTGCAGACGAATGCAGAGAACAGGTAAACGATCCATCGAGAAATCTACCCTTTTTTCAATGCAAAAACCGCTGTTCTCTGCAGTTAAAAGAGCAAGAATTCTTCCGTGTTCACTCACCTACGAGCCAAACGGGAAGCAACGCGGCGCGTAGTTTAAAACCGACCGAACGCAAAGGTCGTTCGGGTTGAGCGGACGATTTGAGCGAGAAACAAGCCAGAAACGAACGGAAACCTTCAGCAGAATCAAACTTTTAACTAGCGGTTTTGCAGAACGACCCCAACAGAAATTAATGATGCCGCAGGAACTGCGAACCAGCTTCTAACTACAAGGAAATGCGCAAAAGAGTAACGGCGAGAACAAAGAAGAGAGTGAAGCTGACCTTGATTGAACTCATTTCCGCTCATCACCCGCCCTTTGCACGAATTTGACCCGTTTTCACCCGCCCGACTGTTGGAATGGCGGCCAATTTGCTCGACGAGAAGAGAGCACCCTCGATGATCGGTGGATCGATCGGACGCACACGATTCCAGTGGTCCAATCGAGCATCCGTGAGATCGACGCGTCACGCCGAACGGGCGGGCGGGAGCGCGCAATCCAAACGTTGGCGATCGCGCGAACGGCCCGCGCGGCGGCGGCGGCGTGAAGTGAGCAATCGAGAGGGCGGAGTGAAAATGCGGGTCGCCCCCTCGCGCGCGTGCTCCAAATCCCGCCACTGCGCGCCGCTCTTCTCACTTTCGCGCGCCCGCCCGCCGCTCGCTCGTAAACGATGAGCACAAAAAGTTCGACGAGCGCCGCGCGGCCTTCGCTCTTTTGCGCGAAAGCCGCTTACACGCCGCGCCGCGCGGAGAGATCAACACTTGACGGCGGGCGGCAAAAAACAGAACGTGAACCACGACGGCTCTTTTCAATCGGAGGTGCGCGGCGGGAAGCGGCAAAAATGCGTGCGGATTAAAAAACGTTCTTCGCGTACACTCGCGCGCGGCGTTGTACGAAATCGAGCGTTCTTTCGAGTTGTTTCCCGTCAAACAAATCAACGCGCGTTCATCCGGGGCCTCCCTTGGAACGCAAAGAGTCGATTTCCGGCGAGTGGCCGTCCGCTTTCTTCGAAGGCTGATCTCTTCCGGCCGCCTTTTGTCTTCGGATTTGCTTTGCGTTCTTCACGCGACGACGGCCGTCCACGCAAACAAACGATCAAAAAGCCGCCACTTTTGGACGAAAAAAAGGAGGAATGGCGAGCGGGTTCCGGAACAGAAGGTCGCGCGGAACGCTCGCGGTTCGTCTCTTTCCGTTTTCTTTATTCACTTTCCGCTTCATCCGATTAGACGTCGCCGAACAGCGGGAGTTCGATGGCGCAAAGCAAAAGAAACAACAAAAAGCAAAAACGTTGGCTCGCCGCAACCGAAAGACGCGGCTTGCAACCACGATCGCCGAGACCAAACCGCGTCGTCCTTCACGCGCCGTCTGCGGTCGGTCGAGACGCAAACAAAAATAAAGCGGCGGCGAGCGGCGTTCCGTCTCGATCAACGTCAAAAATGTCCACGAAGAAGCGAGGGCTCGTGCTCGAACGAGAAGAAAGATCAAAAGAGCGGTGAGAGGTCAGTGACCCCGCCGCACGTCGGAATTAACGGAAAGTTTTGCACAAAGCGGCATGATCGTGAAGTCGGCAACGTAAAGATGGGACAAAGAAATGAAATTCTACAAACAGGCTGCAATCGGGTAATCGAACCGAAACCTCGTCGTTTCGAAGCAATACGACGCAACGATCGTTACGGCCGGCCGATTGCTTCGAGCAGCCGCTTTCTGCCCGTTCGTTCCGCTTGAACGGCGGTCGCGCGAACGAGCGCGAAAACGCCGCTTGTTGTCTCGAGTTCGAAGTGTTCGGCAAACAAAAGCGGCAAGGACGAGCGGGAGAGCGCGTGGAAGACGGGAGAAGCCGAAAAGTCGAAGAAAGCGGCACTTTTTGGACGATCTGCGCGGTGGGTGCACGTGAAGGAAGATTGAAAGAACTTGGCAGAAATCCCCTTTCAAAAACGAATGCATGTCCGATTGGCCGTCAAACCCAAAACGAACGCGAAAGTCGGCAACTTTTGAGCGACAAGGCTCGACGTTTCGCATCGGCCACCTTCCGGAAGGAACAAACGACAGAAAAAAATACGGAAACCAAAAGCATCTTCGCGCGCTCCCTTTAGCGTTTGTTTTCCTTCCGATCACGTCGCGTCGTTCCGAATGAGCGCGCGGCCCGACTGATCGCCGCTTTTCGCCGGGTTGTTTTTAAACTTCGCCCCCTTCGGTGCGTGCGCGAAACGAGGGAGAGATGGCGCCCGGTTGATTAGCGAGCGGAATGGCTGCTTTTAACGACGTCGCTTTTTGCTCAGAGAGCTCGCCGTCAACAAACGAAACGGTTTCTTTTCAAAGCGAACGTTCGGGCGGCCTGCTTTCTCACGCCGATCACGCGCCGGAAGAATTTGAAGGCCGCCGGGCGAACACAAAGACGAGCCCGCTGCGTCACGTGAACTTTTCGGATCGATGGAAGCGCGGCGGGCGGGCGGCAGACAAAACGCGAACTGCCGCTCGACCAAAAACGGGATCGAAGGCCGCCAACTGGCGGGGGGCTCGATTTCATCCGCCGTTCCGCGCGCGCATTCCAGTTGACGGCCGCCGTCGATCTGCCGGGGGCGCGGCCCCGTCGCTCGTTTTTACGTCGCGCGCAGTCAGTGGAGAGAAAACGCGGGCAGGGCTTCGTTCTCATGACCCAAATGAACGCGTTTAATGAGTTCAAACCGATGAAACGAGAGAGAAAGCAGTGATGAATGTGAGAAATCGAGAGAAGATTGAGTCGATCGTTAAAATAAGTAGACGGTTCATTGCAAGCACATTCAGTGGTGTCTATTCATTGCGGCTTCCGCTTTCTGCGTCACCCGCCCGCCGTTCCGCGAACTCCCAGCGGGCGAGCGGGCGGATTTCCGCCTTTCGCTTTCGCTCGGCGAGCGATCCGCCGGTGAGCAAGACGGGTGCAACGATGACGATGAGTATTTACATACAGCGATCAAGAATATAGCACGTTCGCTATCGCTCGTAGCCGTGTACCCGTTTATTTCTGGCTATCATCGGATTTTGGTCATGTTCTTGTATTCGCGAAGGAAGCGGTCGCCGACGAACATCGCGCCGTAGGAGGTGGAGTGGTGAACGTCCATGAAGTAAGCGAGCTTCCGCTTCGGGTCGACCGCATCGCAAAAGTCGGCCGAGCACCATTCGGTCAGCCAGTCGATCACGCGGCAGCGGGGGCACTCGAGCAGCTGAAATCGCCGCTGGATGTTCGGCAGCCGAGCGGCTTGTTTCTGAACGAGGGGATGAGAGGAGAGAAGAGAAGAGTTCTCACTTTTCTCGTTTCCCCGATCCTCCCGACCGTCTTGTTCGCCAACAGCGCCTGCTGGAGCGTCTGCAGCGGGTTCTCCTCAAACTCCAAGTTGACGCCGCCGATGAGGACTGCCTCGCGCGCCACGTTGCTCACCGCCGAGTAGAAGGCCTTCAAATCTTGCAGCATGCGGTCTTCCTTCGGGTCGGCGGCCAGCGGGAGGTCCTGCTCGGCCCAGAACGAGACGTAGCTGAAAAGAAGGCAATGAGTCAATGGAACGGAGCGAACAAACACACGCGAAATTGAGAATTGCGATGTCGATGGGCTCCTTCCAGCCCTTCAGTATTTGCAGCAGCTGCTCGATGTAACGCTTGCAACTCTCGAACAGCTTCTGGAGTGTCTTGTTGAGCCAAAGGAACGTCTCTTGTGAGCTTACCGGCTTCAAGCCGGACCACTTGGTCAGCGGCGTGCACGAGCCCGTTGCCACCAACGTGATTTTAGCGGCGATTGGGCGGAATGCGTGAGCGATGCCCAGGAAGGGGACGAATGCCTACAAAAAAAAGTAGGAAATTGATTAAGAGCACAATTCAAGGCAGTCTTACGTGGCTGTTCCCAATGACGACGACGTTCTTCGTTCCGGAGCCCTAAAATCGCCCGCTTCATCTCTGCCTTTTTTTCGGTGCTCACGTGTTCGTTGCAGATGGCTCCAACGGTCGCAATGGAGCCGAAAGAAGTGGGCAGCCAGCGGGTGTTGTTGTGACAGGTGAGGGCGCGGTAGGCGATTTCTTGGTTCAGCTGCAGCGTGCGGTTGTTGGGGAACGGCTGGGTGTCGTTGCGCGTTCGCCACAACTCGAGGGTCGTTTGGAAGCGGTGTTCCTCCTCCGCTTTGCTCAGCGGCTTTTCCTCCACCAGCGTCATTGCATTCCGCTCCATGCGCACCATCAAGCAGCCGACCGCCGCGTACGAGACGAAGAGGACGACGAGAAGCGATCTCCAGCTGCCGATCAGCAGAAGAAGCCGCTCGAAGAACTTCTCCACGAGGAAACCCAAGAAGATCGAGAGGCCGATCAGGAGGAAGCCGTCTGCAACCAAAATGAACGAAAGAACTCTCCTGAACTCACTTCTCCACGAGATCTCCGTGTCCACCGAACGGCCGTCGGATTGCCAGTAGCGAAAGGCGATGAACAGCGGCCAGTGAACCAAGTAGACGGAATAGGAGTCGTTGCCCAACGAGACGAGTGGGCGAAGGCTGAGGACGGGCGATTTGCCCGACGGATTGGAGATCAAGAGCGCCGTCAAGACGACGACGAGCAGCCGTTGAGATGGTGGACCGAGCGGGAGGTTGAAGGCCAACGAGACGAGCAGCAAGCAGACGAATCCGTAGTCAAAGAAAAACGAGAAGACGGAGCGGAGGCGCCCCTTGAAGTCGAGAAGCTTCGAGTCGTGAGCAAAGTGAGCGAAGAAGCCGGCCATGAACTCCCACACGCGACCGTCCAGCGACATGTGAGCGGAGAGCTCCGATGCGGGGTGAGTTTGGCGGTAGAAGGAGGCGGCGGAGATCAGCACGAGGAAGAGGTGGCCGCAGGCGGGGTGGAGGCGGCGGAGACGCGCCAGCACGAGCATCAGGGCGGGCACGACGGCGTAGAATTGAAGCTCCGTTGAGAGCGACCACGTGTGGAGGAGGAAGCGGAATTTCGTTCGCTGCAATCAACAACAAGGAATCAAGTGATCATGCGTTCGCTTACGAAGTCGAAGTAGCCGGCCGAGTGGACGGAGGGGAAGTTCGAATAGAAGAACAGCGAGGGGACCGCCTCGTCCACCAGTTGCTTGTACTCGAAGCGGGAGATCAGCAGCAAGCAGCCGACCAGCGTGGCGCCCACGACGAACACGTAAGTGGGGACTATCCGTTTTATTCGGCGGTAGTAGAAATCCCCTGCATCCTCTAACGACAACGAGGACTTTCTCGACAGCAGCATGCACATCAGGTAGCCGGAGATCACGAAGAACCTGCAAGCAACGTTGAATAGAGAGGAGACATGAAAGAGACGTGCATGTCCACGCCCAAGTAGCCCAACGGAAATCGCTGGGGCCACAGATGGAAGAGGAGGACTGCTCCGATGGCCACCGCCCGCAGTCCTTGGATGTCCGTGATTTTTCGATCTGAACACACGATCAAGAGAAGAAAGAAAGTGCTTGGATTACGCGATTTAGGACCTCCGGTCGGCTTCTCGCTCCCTCCGTTGCTCGTCGGCAAGAAGGAGGTCGCGTCGTCATCGTCCTTTATGTGCGTCGTTACCCTCCCGTCCGAATGGCCGTCTTCTTGTTTCAACGGTCGATAACCGGGCATGAGGCGGAAAGAACTGAGTATTCTGTACATTATTCCGCCCGGCTTCCCACCCGTTCGTTCTAAAAGCAAGCCTGATAATGCGTGGAATGCAAGGGGAAGAACTCCGAGTCGTACATACAACACGAAGGATGAAGTACCGACCGCTTTGTAAGGAAAAAGAAGGGATTAAGGCGAGCGTGTCCGGGAACAACGGATTGATCCGCAATGCAAGGAACGGAGCACGAGGCGATCAACCGCGGAGTTTGTTTCCAAAACAAATCTCCTGTTGGGCGGGATCAACGACAATGGCTGGCAGTGACGTTGCCGCAGAGGGCGGAAAAGGGAATTAACGAGCAAGAAAAAGGTGTGGACGACGGCGAATAACGATGATTGAAGGACGGAAACAAACGGAATCGAAAGCGAGCGGGGCGCGCGGGAGTGATTTCGGTCGTTTCCCGGCGGTTCGCTCGCGACTTTCTTATCTGCGGGCGGCTTTAACGGTTCCGGATTCCGCTGCTCGTGGAATGACGGAAAGGCGCAAATGGAGAGCTTGTTGTCGAGGGAAAGCCGTAGAAAGCTAATTGCAGATCGGGAGGAGAGACATCCGTTCAGCTGTGGGTAAAAGAATGAAGTGGTCGACCGACAAATTCTAAAAAGGGAACTTCCTCACAACGACTAAACGTATTTTTATTGCGGAAGAAGTGAGTGGCAATCGGCAGGGCTGCTGGATAAACAAGCGACCGCTGGGCAATCAACGAGTGGGAAACATCACACTCGGCGGGAAGCGGCTCGCAACTTCTTCGAGAGCACCCGAAGAGCCGATCGTCAGTTTCCGTCGATGGAAACGGACGAAGGTTTCCGCTCGTCGTCGAACGAAATGCGAAGAGCCGCCCCGCCCGTCTTCCCTTGTCGCTTATCAGCGAGCAACCGGCCGACCGCAAGGCGAAAAAGCGGCTTATTTGTCCGCTTTGAGGAATTCCGGCGATCGTCGGCTCGTCTGTTTGCCTCCAGAGGCGTGGGATCGGGCGAGCACCCGCTCGAGCAGTGCATTCCGCTCCGCCAAACGACCGCGGTGAGGGCGGAACGCATCGATGTTGTTCCGGTTTGAAGGTTCCGGCTCCGCTAATTTCCGTGCGGAAATTACGCAAGCGTCAGTTTTTAGTTTCGTTTATTGAAGCTCTGCATGAACCAAAGAAAAAAGAACGTTTGAAATGCCTTGCATTTACTTTTATTAATGTTCAGTGAGAAAGAATTCATAGGACTTTCTAGTTGTTGTTTGTCGCCGAAGCGTCCGTTGTGTCCGGCGTGAAGTCGAGGAAGCTGATCGCCTGGTTGTCGACGTCCATCTTGATGCACCTGCAAGCCGGCAGCTCGATCATTCAATCAACCGGACTCACCAGAGGTCGTGGAAGACGTAGCCGAGGACGTAGTCGGTGGTCCAGGCGTCGTGGAAGTCCGCGCTCCACGCGCACTGCCCGTCGGGGAGCTCCAAGTCGACTACATAGGTGGAGGAGGGGACCGAGTAGTTCTTGCCGCCGATCGTGAACGTCCAGTCGGGCAGGCTGCCCGCTTGCGAGCAGGGCACCGTGTAGATGTAGTAGTCGTAGTTGAAGTCGGGCTGCGCATCGTAATAAGCGGTGAGGAAGGCGTCGTCGGGCAGCAGGATGGTCGGCAATCCGGTGTCCACCTTGCCGTAGCCTCCGCTGCACTGTTGGCCGTTGTACGTGAAGGAATCGATGCTGAAGGCGAGCGAGCGGGTGTCTTCGAACCACGTCAACGGGACCGTGTTCTCGGCGGTCGGCGCCTGGCACCAGAGATCCAGACAGTCGCCGTACCTGCGAGAAAAAAGAAAGACGACGTTTCCATTCCAGCATTTCACTCACGATGTGAAGACTTGATATTCGCGCCCCGCTTCTGCAATCTAAGAATTGAAAAAAGAAAGCAAAAGAGGACAAACGAGGATCGGTGGCATCCGCAAGGAATTGGCACCAGTATCGCTCGAATCCAGTCGCTTTGAAGAAGTTGATGATCGCCGAAGAGTTCTCGTTGGGATTCGCTGCGTCTTCCGGGTCCCTAAGAAAGGCGAATGAGTGATTTTACCATGTTCTTCTGCTCACCAGCTCATGCCCAGTACGCCATCGGGCATGGCCGGCTCAACAAAGTAAGGAACGGAGATGTCGTTCACCACTCCGAACCGCTGAGTAGTGTTGAACCACTCGCCCAAGCCGAACAGCTGAAAGGAAGGTCGATTAGCACAAACAAACACCAGCGATAGATGTTTGTCTGGACATTTACTTTTTTTCAACACATTTCACGCCCGTGAGCAAGAAGACAACCGAACGGCAACCCATTTCACTCACCCCAACCACGTCGTCGTAGGCCGTTCCGGAAGCCTCGAGTTCTCCAGCGAATCCGAAGTAGTCGCCGGCTTGTTGGGAGGTGGAGGACAGAGCGGGATCGTAGAATGACTGGTCGTCGGTCACATTTCGGCCGGGGTAGTCCTTGGCGAGCAGGAAGATGGCCTCCGAGCCGGTCTCCAGCGAGACCCAGTAGGTGGTGGCTGGAAGAAGGAGGTGGAGGGAACACACACTCCAGAGTTCTTACGCGGAGTTCCAACAGTGATGTCCGTGAGGATGGGCGCGTCGGGGTAGTAGGGGACGTAGTTCTGAACACGGAAATGAACTCTGTTTGTCCACTTCGCTCACCTTGTGTGTCTTCCGCATCTGCTCGTGGTGAGCTTTGAGGTCGGCGGCCATCCAACGTCGCTGCTTCCCACGGACAACCGGCGGCTTCTTCTCGCCATTGTGAGCGTCCGGAACGGCGCACACGAATCCAAGAAGGAGGACGAGAAGAAGTGAGACGAGAAGCTTCATTTCAACTTCTTTTGTTTGGAGAGGAGTGGTGAAGAGTGGAAGAAGTGACCGTCTTTTTATATTGGACGGAGCCGTTCACGTGCGATGCGAGTGAGTAGGCAGACCTTTGCATTCGGCCTCTAATTTCTGAATTATCCGCAAAACGAATGATTCGGTTGAAAGGATGGCTACACGGCCGAGAGCGCTACGATGCTCCCTGGTCCGGGCCGGGTTCTCCGTGACGTTCATCCCTTGCCGTTAGACAGGAGTCGCTTCTTATCGCTCCGAGACGTCGCAAAGCAGACAAACTCTAGCCCATTTGTTTGAGTGGGGGTTCAATTAGGCGGACAACGAACAATGAATCCCGACTTGTCATCATTCGTGGGCGGGAGGCCCCCCAATTGCTGGTCAGCAGATGCATTTCTGTTCGCATGCACGCGAGGTTGCAACAAACGCGCATGGAGGTCATCCGACCGGTCGTCTTGTCAGACAAAAATGGGAATTTCTCAATGTCCACGTGAGGCTGATGGCCCATTTCTAGGGAGTTGACGTCATTGTTCGGTGGCGTGCTTATAATGGAAATTGTTCGCTTGATCACGTGGCAAGGTGCTTCTTCACGTGAGACAATTCAACGGGTAAGAAGCCCGTGAAAAGCGGGCAGTGATAAGCGACTAGAAGAAGTGTAACCGCTGCGAAGGAGTCAAAAGTTACCCAAACAAAAGACCAGGATTGGCAAACAATGATGTCAGCTGTCGCCAAGCAAGCCAACAACTTCAAGAAACCCGGTTTACAGACGTTTTGTTCGTTGCCGTTGCATTTGCGTTGACCGTTGCCCGGGCATTCGAAGAAGACACTTCCGTTTGATGCTGCGAACTTGTGTTGACTTCTGGGCCGTTTATCGATTTCTTTTTGTGTCGTCCACAGGTGGTGAATAAACGGCATTGCATGATGAACGCGCAGATAGTCGAAGCCGCTCGGCCTTTACGGCCGTCCACTTGCCGCTCGATCAGCCGTCCGCAGCAATCGACTTCTCGTTGCTCGCGCTCTTCTCCCGTTCGTCGCGTGAATCCTGCGAGTCGGCCGGCGAGCCGCCGAGTCGACGGCCGGTTGGGCGGGCGAATTTCGCAGTGGCTTTTCGTTTCCCACCTCCCGCTTTTAAGTCGCCGATTTCTTCGAAGCCGCCTGTCCGTTCAGTTTGCCCATTCGACGGCCGTTCGACCGATTGGCATCGAAGAAGAGTTGTGAGAGAGGCGAAAGATCGCTTCCCACCCACCTGACCGCACAAGTGCGGTGAGAGGAGTGGAAAGCGCGATACAATAACCGAAAACTCGAGTGAAAAAGCCCAACTGCAGTGAAAGATTGCAGTCGGACTTCGATTATATGGAGGAAGAAGCGAGACAAAAACCGAGTGAAAGTTGGCCGCCCGCAGCTTACTCACTCCGCACCGTCCGCTGCATACCTCCGGACTTGGGCGTTTTACGTCGCAAATTTTGGGCCCTACAATAATCGAAAATTGAGTGGTAAAAAAGCCCAACTGCAGTCAGCTGGTGACTGCAGTCGGGCTTTGACTAAGCAAGTGAGAGAAGCAAAGCAAAGATGTGGAGTGGACAAGAGATTGAAGTCGCCCGCATCAACGACTCCACTCCGCTGTCCAGTCCACCCGTTCGCTTAACTTCTCTCCCGCTTCGACTCACTCGCTCCACTCGCCGGACTTGCGCTTTTCTGGCCACAAATTGCGGGCGATACAATTCTTCAGCCGCCATTAATGAACTCCACCGATCAAAAAGTTGCCTTAAAAGATTGTAGTCCAAAAACTACTACCTTCTTATAAGCGACCTTTTAACCAGCAGCCAATCAAATCCTAACTATTGGGCACCCCGACGTACACCACACCGAAGTAGTATGGAATGGACAACCGAACGTCGATAGAGACGAACGGCAAGGTCAACTATGGGGTATGAGCTGCGGGACGCGAGTTGGGGACAGATCGCACCGCGCGGTCTTCATTGCGGACGTGGACTACGCGAATTCTTCGTACAGCGTCCGCCTGCCGAGAGCGCAAGACGTGATGCAAATCGAGCACGGGCGGTGGCCGCGACGAGTGACGGCGGACGGGCGTTTTGTGCTCTTCGCGCCCGAATTGCGACGCGAGCAGGTGGCTCGTCTCTACGCGTTCGACGAGCAATTCGCTTCGATTTCTTTGATCAAGACGCTGCCCTACCGTTCGGTGTTTGTGGACTCCGATTTTCTCCTTTCTGCCGGCCAACTGCACGCTTTTCACGAGGTCTTCTCATCCCAAGACGCTGGAACGTTCGTTGATGGGCTGTCTTCTCTGCACACACTCGACCTGGAAGGCGGCGAGCACCGCGTGGAGAAAGTGGGCAGTCATCCGCTCCTGAAGACCGTGCAAGACTGGGGACAAATCGAGAGCTTCCTTGGGTGGAGCAGCACTTCTTCGCGTGCATCAACCTCCACTTGGGTTGAATGGAGACAACACACGGCTTTCGCTTTCAGACAGCTACGGCCCGATGGATCAATTCGTTTGCCGTTTCGCTCTGGCTTCTCGCACGTGGTCCGAAGTGGTGATGCGCGTCCATCTGCCGCTCCGCCAACAACAACGCTCGAACTGCTCATTCACGTCCCCGCAAGGCAGAAATCGGCTCACTTTCTTGACGCAGCTCAGCGAAGGAAGCTCGTGGCCGTCCGGCTGGTCCACCACTTCGATCGCGCTGTGAGTCCTGCCGTCTGCACACGAAACTCAGGTGCATTTTGCAGGAAGCCGGCTCGATTGCGCAACCTGGCGTTGGCGTCGATCGCCGCAAAGGTGCGCGAGAAGAAGGAATGCGAACGCCGTCAACTTCCGGCGGTCATTCGAACGCTCTTCCTCTCCTGATTCATTGACATCCGTGTTGAGTGAATAAACAAGTGTTCCAATGCAACCCTTTTTGCGCACGATCAGCAGCAAAAATAGCAAAAGAGGCACCCGAAAAAAGCGACGCCAATTGCCGTTTCTCCGGCCGGATTCTGCCCCCACTTCTCTGTACACAAGTTGTTTATTCCCGAAGACACACGCTCTTTAGCAAACGAAGGTCATCCGTTCGCTGTCCACCGACTCGACCGCCGCTTGGTCTTCCGCCCGCCCAACGATCAGGACGGAAGAAGGGGCGTTCTCGACCACCCATTGGATCAACTGGGCGCACGAATGCTGCGGACCGATCGCGCGGACGAGTTGGCGGGCGAGCGGGCGGTCGTGCGGCTTGGCGAACAGCCGGAAGTGGTCGCCACTCGAGGGCTCCAGCGCGAAGGACGTGCGGCCGTCCAGACTGCCCGCCTTCCATTGGGCGTGCGGAGCGCGCAGCACCAAGCGAGTGGAGGTCGCGGCGGCGTTCCAGAAGCGGATCTGCAGCATTCCGAATTGCCGCTCAAACTGCAGGCAGCGGAACGGTGAAGGTGTGGACGGGAGCGACTCACTTGGCTTCTTCGCCAATGCTTTGAACAGGCAGAACGCGTGCCGTCGGCGGTTGGTGACGGCCGATGGTGGAACGGGCGGTTCATATTTCCCTTCCAATTCATGAAACCGGTCGTAAATCAACGCACCTCATGATTATGGATGTTTTCCGAAGGGCTTGAAAGAACGAACAACAGGAATGTGAGGATTGTAGACGGTCGCCCGCATTCCTCTTCATTCTTCCGTTCAGCAGTTGATCGAAATGCGGCTTCTCTTCGCTCTACTCCTGCTTTCCGCCTTCATTTCCACGGCGACCGCCCTTCGTTTCTTGAGGCGCCACTCAAAGGTCCTCACCGCTCACCCGCCGTCCGGGCCTGAAGGCAACGAGACGGCCTGCGACCTTTGCCTGGAGGACTTCGAGATCATCAAGCAAACAGTCGGGAGCAAGCCCTTCACCAAGGAGAACCTCATTGCAGCTGGGATCGTAAGTTGAACCAAAAGATCGAAAGAGATCAAGTAATTTTTTGCAGATGTTGTGCCTGAAGATAACACCCCAACTGGGCGAGGCCGGCTGTAAAGAAGGAGCCATCAAATCACTCACCCACCACCTCTTTGCCGCCATCCAGAAGCAATACGAGAGGGACGGAAAGAAGATCGTTCCGAAGCATCAGTGCCTTATGATGGAGCAATGCCCAAATGCAGCTACTTGAATTCAATCGATTGTCTTCCGTTAAACATCTTGCAAATTGGTGCCATTCGTTGCTTCCACCAGAAACGTGCTCTTTTTTTTGCCGGTTAGGTCTGAAGCAATCGCCTGCTTTGAGTTCGCTGCAGTCAGCAATTTGCTGCATGCGGCTTTCCATCTTCGCTTCAAAACCTTAAAAAGCGGATCAACACTTTTATTAAATGCAACGCAAAAATAAACTCAAGGAAGCCAGCCACCATTCCTCACGATCTGATCGTCTTGGGTTCGGTGGCCCACACGATCATTCGGTTGAGCTTCGCCTCGCGCTCCCGCCGTTTGCGATCGTCGCCTCCGTCGAAGCTGTCCACAAGGAAGCGGACGAAGTGCAGACCGAAGACGACACTCTTCGGCATGCACTTGACGATCGAATTCCTTTTGTAAAGAGCGTGTTGAGGAGCTCGACCAACACGTCCGCTTTCCGCTCGTCCCGTCTCGGCCGTCAGGTTGTGGAGCGGCTAGAGTGCGGCGGGCACCCGCCGGATCTCCCGCCCCCTCTACCAAAGCGAGGAGGTCGGGCTAGTGGGCGAACAGAACGGAGAAAAAGTGGAAATCGAGCAACGGGAAGAGCGGGCACGAGTTCGATTGCAGGGCGGAGTCGGCGGATCGAAAGACGGCGCGGAGATTTGCTCGAAGCCGGTCTCCAGCTCCTTCTCCTGCTCGTCCGTCGGATCACAAGCAGCGCGTCCTTGAGCTCGCCCAGCTCGCTGCGGCCTATGGTGCGCGTGCGGTCCGGAGCGTCGAGCAAAAAAGACAGCAGGCCGCCTTCCGTCCTCCGCAGCTCCACGTCGAAAGGGAAACAACGGCCGAAGTCGCGGTAGAAGACGCGCAAGAAGATGCCGAACGAGCGGGCAGCTCGGTGACGAACGGGAAGCTCCAGTCGGGCACTTCTTGCAGGAGTTCCCCCACCACCCGCCGCCAATCGGCCGCCTGCTGCTCCACCGGCTTCTCGAACTGCTGCACGCACAAGCGAAAGTAGTCAAAAGCTTTGGCTGTCGGTCCCCTCGGCTGCAAGCGAGGGAGTCTTCTTTCAATCCGAAGTCTCACCGCTTGTTGTTCCAATCGGTTCTTCAACTCTCGGTCCTTTCGCTCCTCCGCCACGATCATGTCGGCGGTTCTCTCCGGCGGGCGAAATCGTAAAAGGAATCGCCGGGCGGCTTGCTCGTGTCCAGTTGATTCAAGAGCGACCGTTGGTGGTTCCCGTACACGTCTCTCTCGTCTTTCGTAGCGTTCGGCAGGATGACGGCCGGCGGCGTGACATTCAGCGAGAGGGCGGATGAAATCGTGTTGTCAAGCGGTTCTTGGTCTTCAGTTTCTCCATTTGGCCTCGGAAGTGCTCATTTTCAGCCACTTTTCGGTCGCTTGACGTTAACAGCGCCGCTTCGATGTTTTGTTTTCGGTTATTACTCTTTCGTACTCTTCTCCGCTTAGACCCTGATCGGGTGTGGGCGACCTCCGAGTATGAACTCCTTTAATTAAAATCAAATGAACATTTGGACCGCAGTGATTGACGTGGACTACCCGGGACGAGCCGCACCCACTGCTCACTACGAATCGCAGCCACTCCCTTTGCTCGTAATTGGCAAAAACGGACGAAACATAAGAGAAAACGGTTGCTCGACGCATCCGCACCGTTCGGCAGTGATAAGAAGCGGGGCGGTCGGTCGGTCGACTGCGGATGTCGTGAGCGGAAGGTGATCAACGGGACGACCGCACCTTCTACTCGGCGTCCTCCCGATCCCCTGCCGTCATTCTAATTGCCATCTGCAGATGAGTGCGGCCGATAAGCCGACACGTGGTGCTGTACTTCCGTACTCCACCGCAAAACTTTCCACTTGGACCGCACGTAATCGCTCAAACGCTGAGTATAAAAGCACAGGCCCCTCTCGTCACCATCATTCCCTTTCGAAAAAGCAGCAATGCACCTTCTTCTCGCTCTCCTCCTCCTCTTCTTCGTCGCGTTCGTGGCCGCCGCTCCCGGCGCCCCACAGGACGAAAAGCAGCCGCTCGTCGTCCACGGCAAGCAGCACCGCCGGTTCGCCGACGACCTCAAGGCCTACCACCGGCAGATGCGCAAAACGCACAAGGTGAGCGGAAGGAGTGAACAATCGTTGATGGTTTGTGTTTAGAACTACATCCCTTCGTACCCCGACGAACCGATCCTCACGCTCCTTTCGATCGGAACGCTCGGTCGATCACTTCCCTTGTGCTTGTTTGTTGTGACTGTTGACTTCAGCCGTCAGCTATTGGGTCTCGTTGGAGACCGGGTCGGAGGCTATCTTCCTGCTCGCCAAGGAGTACCCCGGCCGCAACGTCTCCGCCAACCAAACGTTCTACGATCCCGCTCAATCGTCGACTGTACAAGCTGCCGGCGACTACGCCGTCTTCAGCGGAAATCTCGCGGTTTTCGGCGCGGCCTTCGACGACGTCGTTGGGGTCAGTGGACGAGTGTGTTCAATGCGCACTCCATCCGTCTTCCCTTTCAGCTGTTCGGTTTCGGTGTTGACGGCCACAACACGACACAACGCTTTGGTGTCGCGAGCGACGTCCACGACCCGTACGAGCTCTACCCGCAGATGCCCGATGGAGTGCTGGGATTGAGCTGGTGAGCAGGAAGAAAGCGAAGAGAAGCCCTCTCTTCTTGCAGGGACCCGAAGGACGCCGCCAACCCGAACGAGAACTCGTCGGCGATCATCAACCTGTTCAAGGAGCTGGGCGACGAGCGTTACTGGTGCCAATGGCTGTCAGACACACCAAACGCTGGTGTGCTCTTATTATTGCTTTAACTCACCCGTTTCACCTGTTTAGAACAAGGACAAGTGTACGAGATGGTCACCTCTTTCGGTTGGTGTCTGGACTACGTATGCGCTCCCCCGACCGCCAACAACACCTACCCGTTGGTGTGGCTGCCGAAGACTCGTTCGCTCGCCTTCCGGGTCGACGCCTTCATGTACAAGGGCTACTCGTACGGCCGCGGCTTCGCCAAGGTCGACACGGGAGTGCCGAACATCCTCCTGCCCCGCTACGCTTTCCTCACGCTCTACCACGACATCGAGCCGGACTACGACTTCGAGCACGGCGTGTACACGGTCGACTGCACGCTCGCCGGCTCGCTGCCCGACTGGACGTTCATCATCGGCGGCACGCCGTACGCGATCCCCTCTTCGGCCTACGTGGTCGACTTGCTGCTCCCCGACGGGCAGTGCGCGTTCAGTGCTCACGTCTCGGATGCGGAGACGACCGACTTCGTGCTCGGCTACGTCTTCCACGACCTCTGGTGCATCAAGATGGACATCGACAACCAAGCCATCAGCATCCTCGATGTCATCCCGCAGCCCAGCCCCTCGCCGGCCGCCGAAGCGCCCGCTTCGGAGGAAGACTGAAAGCACGATGGGGGGCCGTGGAATTCACCACCCCTCTTTGTTGAACAACAATAAAGCATGCAAATGAGTTGCAAAGACG
Source organism: Aphelenchoides fujianensis (assembly GCA_024699865.1). Taxonomy (NCBI): domain Eukaryota; kingdom Metazoa; phylum Nematoda; class Chromadorea; order Rhabditida; family Aphelenchoididae; genus Aphelenchoides; species Aphelenchoides fujianensis. The sequence continues at coordinate 294,981 of JAMPIO010000050.1, read as the reverse complement.
TCGGTTTCGGTTGCGAACAGCCGGAAACACGCGAGGATCACGCCGCCTGTTAATCGGAATCCCGTTAGCCGGTCGCTCGTTCCGGTTGATCGAACGCCCGCTTTGTTTGGGGGCCGACGATTGATTGGGATGGGCCTTTTGCCACGTGTGCGTGTCCGGCGGGATCAAGCATCAACATTGTACATTTCACGAGCCGAAGGGCCGCTGGTCGACGCCGACGGCAGTGAGCGTCGCGTACGTGACCGCCAAGGAGTGGCTGTTCCAGTACGTCCTTTACGGTCAATCCCTCATCTTCCTCAGCTCCTCTCGATTGTTGAGGGGAACACGCGGCAACTGCGAGCACAAGCGCTTCGAGTTTGGCCCGAACATGACGCGCTTCCTACAACGAGTGGCCGAACGGCTTCACGCAATGGCGGCAACCGCGACTTTGTAGGCGGTTAGACGAATCACGTGATGCCGCAGATGTCGTTCGTCCAAAGCTTCTTTCTTTTTGTCCGCTTTTTTTCACAGGTTCTGCGAAGGGCATGCCTACCGCGCGAAGTTCACGTTCTAAGTACAACTAGAGCGCTGCGCGCTTCTTTCGCCTCTAACTCGAGCTCTTGCTTCGAAAGCGGGGGGTCGACGAACGTCTGGCGGCACGTGAGTCGGCGGATGACTGGGGAGAGGACGAGGAACGCGACGCGGGACTTCAAACTTCGCCTTCTCCTCCAAAAACGTCTCTTCTATTCGGTCTACTTGCGGAAGAGGATCGTCTGCTTGTTCCACGACGACTACAAGACCCACGAATTTTGCTTGCCGCAAACAATCGAAATGGATTGCTTGTGTTTAGAGGCCAAAGTGTGCAAGGCGGTCGCAGAACTCACGAACCCTCCGCCATGCTGCCTACCCCCCTAAACAAAGGTCAACGAAAGCCGGCGGTAGGGCGAAATGCCCGCTGCCCGACTGCCTCGATCGCTGTGTTTGTAGGAGCGCGGGTGGTTGCTGCCTGCTCGATGGCGGGCAGTGCGCGCTGTTTTCGAGCGCTGGCTTCGATCGCTCTTTGTTTTCTGCTTTCTGTCACTTGTTGTGCACGAAGAGGGGGCTTTTCGTGTGTTCGAACCTTTGCGTCTTTGTTTGAAGAATCACATCTTTAGCGATGAACACGACCGTCCAACAAGAAGCTTCGGGAGCCGTGCTGGGGATGTGATCCACTTTGTTCAACGACGAGGCGGCCTCCGACTGCGTTGTGAAGACGAAGGCGGGCGAGTTCAAAGCAAGGGATCAACAAGAACGTCCGTTTAACGATTGATTGCAGGCCTTGAAGGTGGTGCTCGGCTGGCACTCCGATGCGTTCAAGCGGATGTTCGAAGTGGACATGATGGAGTCCAACACAAAGACGATCGAGCTGCTCGCCTACTCGCACGAAGCGGTGGAACTCCTGCTCCGCTTCTGCTACACGGGCAAACTGCCCACTCGGGACGTCGCCTTGCTGTGCGAAGTCTACGAGGCGGCCCGCTGCTACCAAATGAAGCACTTGATCGTGAGTTCTCTTTCTTCATGCTTCTCGTTTATTATTTGTTGCAGAAGTTCTCGCGGCAGTGTATCCAAAAAACCATGCGCGTGGACACCGTTCTGAACTGCCTGAAGCTGGCCGTCGTCCACGAAGACGGACTCCTCAAAGCGGCTTTGCTGAAGTTCGCGGCCGAGAACATCGACGAGCTCTCGGAAGAGGACGACTACGAGGAGTTCTGCGAACAGAACGCGTCGATCACCGTCAAGCTCGTCGGTGCTGTTGCAAAGATTGCTGCCGATCTTCGGCGGAAGCTGGAGGCGTCTGAACGCCAAGTGAACGAACTGAAAATCCCAGTAAAACCGAAACTGTTCATTCAGATGGCTCAGTGGTTTCGTGAGCCTTGAAGTGATTTCGCTGTTACTTTCTAATACACTTGTTGATTTAACTGAGCAAACGCGTCTGATTCTCCTTGAAGCACATGAAAAGGTGCATTGGATTCTTTTTACCGCACTCGAGCAACCGCAGAATCAACTGCAAACGGACCGCCCGAAAAGCAACTTCGCAGTGAAGGCGTTTAGGTTGATCGGTTGAACGAGCAAAATCAAGGAGGTCTACGCCTTGGTTGCCGTCTTTCTCTCGTTCCTGACGACCACCTTCGGCTTCCTGCTCGTCTACACTCGGCTTCTCCTGCAGCGAAAGAAAGCTCTCTTCCACCACGCGCCCACAGCTCCGCGTTGACGTCCGGATGTCCGCAGACCATGTGCAGGAAACCGCCGCTGTTGATCACACTCGCGCGATGTAAAAAGTCGAGCAGTTTCGCTTTCAGTTTGGCGTCCTCGAACTGGACGGCGAACTCTAAGCGCCCGCACAAGTTCGCAGCAGGAAGCGGCAGTTTCTCTCGAACTGCGTCCTAAATAAGAAAATAGAGAAGTCTGCGGAGAACACCCGGAACTCACGAGCCGTCGTTCCATCTAGACGTCGAGCAGCCCCTCCTCCTCCAGCTCGTCCAGTTCGCCCGTGTAGCAGAAGCGGATGAGGTGCCCCATGCAGGCGACCGAGTAGGCGGTCATCTCGGGCTTCTTTTCGACCGCCTCGCGTATTTCGCCGTCGAACACCCGCGGAAAGACGGGCGAGTGGGCATCCAGCACGAACTTGAAGACCTGGACGAGAGGAATGAGTGGAGGAGAGGAGGGCGCGGAAGTGGACTCGCCTTGAACTCCACCTCGCTGCACTTGATCACAACATCCCCGTTCTCGCCGTCGTTGAACGTGGAGGCGAGCGATTGGGCGAGGAAATGAGCGGCATCGTTCGAATCCATTTCAACCTTCAACGGAACGCGCGACACTCCGCCCGAACTCAACTGAGCGCGAATGCGAGCGAGAACCGCCGAGTTGCTTGCCCGCGCCGAGTGACGCCGCGTGTGATCGCTGAGGGCGGGACTGCTGTTTGATCGCCGAATGGGCAGCCTCCGCAAAAGGACGCACCGGTGGGATTTGGCAAGAGACGACTCCCGCAGACACGTCGCCGTTGGAGTGGCAGGACGAGCTCCACTCGCTCGCCTTCTACATTGACCACTTCAGTACAAAAGCGAACAAATCTTCGCGGGCAGCCGAATGCCGCTCATCTTTGTGCTCTGGGACGGCTGCCTCGCTGTCCACCTCGACGTGCAGCCCGACTACGACTTCGATCACAACATCTACACGGTCGACTGCACGAAACCCGGCAATCTGCCCAACTGGACGTTCACGATCGGCGGTACGCAATTCAAGGTCTCCTGGTCCGTCGACATGCTCTACTGCGAAATTTGCGGGAAGTTCAAGGGTTCAGCAGGAACCTCAAAGAGCGATGTGCTGCTTGCGTACGGCTCGTTTGGGAACCGGTGTTTGCTGGCAGTTATTCCGCATAATTCCGGCCGGAGACAACATTTCAATCACTCCCAATCGAATTCAAACAAGAGCAGTAAAAACAACTTTATTCAACGAGAAAAGTCAACAGAGATACCAGCAATGAAAATTGGGGTCTGCGTTCACTCGTCGGTGTCGTCGCTCGTGTCAACAAAATACAGGACTTGGTTGACGACCTGACGAGGCGGAGCGGGACGAACGGCGGGACGGACGGCGGGACGGACGACGGAATTCGACGGCCGCTCGTTGGCCGCGTTCAGCTGCTGATTGGCCTCCTGGAGCTTTTGGTTGGCGGCCTTCTGCGATTTGCGCTCGGCGGCCTGGCGGCGCATCAACTCGACGGCGATCGACGGGTGCTGCTCGACGAAGACCTCGAATTCGAGAAGCGCTTGGATCTCCTCGTCGTGCTGGAGGAAGAACTCGAGGAATTCGTGCTTCAACTGCTCGTCCTCGTAGCCGAAAGCGATGGACAGCCACTCGAGCACGTACTCGACGCTCTTGGTTGCCATCGCTTGGCGTTTGCACTCGTTCTGCAAGAAACGAATAAATAGGGAAAATACGCGAAAGAACTCACGATCAAATCGGGCATCTGATAGCAGTGGGCGGCGCGGTAGACCTCAAGGAGCATCGGCGAGTCCAGTGCGTCCAGTTTGGCCGTGTAGCAGTAGCGGAGGAGACGCTCGATGGCCTGCGGGCTGAAGTCCTTGATTTCCACGCGGTTCTCCTCCGCCTCGCGCATGTCCGAGGCGAACATCCGCTCGAACACCTCCGAGTGGATGCCGACGATCAGCTTCGAGATCTGAACGGAGAGAAATGGTTGGGTGAAAAGCGAATAAGAAATACCTTAAATTCGACGTCTCCCACTTGCACCACGAAGTCCCAGTGGATCCCGTCGTTGAAGGCGGCAGCCAATCCGCGCTGCAGCACGTCCATCTTTCTTGAGGTGGCAGGAAGGCACTGGTACGAACTGAAATCAACGACTTCCTCAAGCAAAACGAGGACGAAACGCGAGGGAAAGCGGCAGAAAGCCGGCGGGCGAAAAACAACGCCGATCGATCGAGCGGGAGACGCGACCCGAACGGCGCGAGTGTCGCGTGTTCCCGTCTGCCCCTTGCCGTGAGTCACGGCTTTAAAGCGAAGGCCAACGCGCAGACTGCCGCACAGAGCGAGCGGTTGGTCGCCTAGGCTCGTCTTTTGCTTATTGCCGACGAAACTCTTGGCCATGTTGTGTCCTGTTCGTTTATTCCGTTTAACTGACAACTGAATCAAAAGAAAGCTCTCGTCATCCGTCCGGTTGTTCGTGCCCGCATTCCCGCCCGAAGTGCTCGCATTGGAGACGCGGGAAGGCCGTCGGAGAATGACGACGTTGTAGAGGACGGCAGTCGTCAGTGCGTCAAACGAGTACATCAGCTACAAAGGAAGAATGTGGACACTTGTTCTCTCCGCTCACCACCACGTAGGGCCCGAACGGCTGCTGGTCGACGCCCGCCGCATTCAACGCGGAGTACGTGGCGGTGGGCAGGAGGTCGAAGAGCAGCTCGGTGGCCACCGCGAGGCAGGCGATCAAGTGATTTCGGCGTTGATTCGCCTCGTTTCCGCCGGCGAACAGGCGGCGGTGGACGGCGAACTTCCAGACGAACGTGAACGAGAAGCCGAGGTTGATCGCTCCCGTCGCGACCCTCGCGCGCGTCGTGAAACGCGTGGCGAGCGGCACGAATCACGAGATCGAGGCGCACTCTGCAGAAAGAAAAGAAAGGTGAGTAAACTGTTTCAAGAAGCACACCGGTCGTTTCGGGCAGGGGCAGAGCGTTCAGCGGGTAGACCGCGAAGTGAGCGACGCCACACACGACGACCACCCCGCCGGTCAGCCAAACGGGCAGCGGGCGACGGCGGAACGAGTGGACGGCGAAGTGGATCACGAGAATGCGGTCGAGAAGCAGGAACGAGAGCGAGACGCCCAACATCACGAACGAATCCATCAGGAAGGCGCCCGTCCAGAAGATGGGCTCCGTGTAATGCGGACCTTCAAGGCGACTGCTGGAGGATTTCTCCACTTCTCTCACCTTCCTCCTGGCTGACGCGCAGCAAGTGGAAGACGTTCACGAAGCACCAAACATCGGTGAAGATCCAGCACGCGATGTTCACCTCCAAGTGCGGCGAGAGCTCCGGCTTGCTCGACGAGCACCGAAGACGAGCGAAGAGGAAGAGCTGGAAGACGGCGGCGACGCCCATCGCCGCGGTAATTGTCGCGTACTCCAACCAAATCAAAGAGAAGATCATTCCGAAGAGAAAGGCGGTCGAGTGAACTCTTCGTCTCTTTGTACGAATGTCGGCGGTTTGTTGCATCGTTGTTGAAACGACAACTTTGTTCAGACTACCCAGTTGTAGCCGCTTTTCCGACTGCTGTGGAGCTGCGGAAGGTCCTTTGCAGGTTGACCGCGTGGAACAGCCGGTGCTGAGCGGCGAACTTTCAACCGGTAGAAAGCTTAGGCTCTTGTTGAGCGGAGAAAGGCAAGCGAGCAGACAGCGGACTTCCGTGATGCCGGTTTGTTTATTTCAAGCCAAAGTCTACACGGAACGCATGGATTAGAGCGGGAGGGCGCCCAAGGAGCCGCCGAGAGCGGAGAGCAGCGAATCGAGGACCTTCTCGAGCTGCAGGAGGAGTTGCTGGACGAAGTCGAGCGGCAACACGCCCTCCGGGATGCCCAGCAGGCCGGTCAGCTGGCCGAGGACGCCGTTCAGGACGTCGAGCACGCCGCCGGTGAGCTGCGTGACGTCGCCGAGGAGCGTCCGGAGGAGGCCGCCTGGGTTGCCGATCAGGTTGTCCAGCAGCTGCTCGACGGCCTTCAGGAGGCGCTGCAGGAAGCCGCCGAGGTCGACGCCGGCCGGCACGTTCAGCAGGCCGCCCACTCATTTCAATGGCTGAAGGGCGGAAGCCGAAGGGAGTGGAGGGCGCTCACTCGTAGAAGCGGACGATCTTCGTGAGGGCGCGCAGCAGGCCGGTGACCCCGCCGACCACCGGCTGCGCGTTCCCGGCCGCGCCGTTCACCGTCCCGAGCAGCCCCGAAAGGAGGTCCGTCGTCAGGGGCTGGGCGTCCGTCGCGGCAACCAGCAGCACGAAGAAGACTGCCGTGGACGAGGGCGTCATCTTTGGGTTGAGAAGAGAGGAGTGGATGGAGGAGTGAGTGAAAGGAGGATGTCGACTGCCCGTTCGACCACTCGTGTTCATGTTCACCGCTTCCTTTGTTCCGTCGATCGATCGGTCGCTTGATCGTCCGTTTGGTCGGCGGATTGAAAGCGGCGAGTCGACCAAAACATGATTCGTTGTTTGATTAAAACAAGGGCCATACGAGTGTTCACTCGTTCATCACTCCTTGCTTTGAAGACCGACCCTCAACTGCTTGTGTCGGTGGCGCGTTCTTTTCTTTGCCGAGCGGGCGTCAGAGTAAACAGCAAAGCGCCGTCCAGGGAGATTGGTGTCCGTTCCCCGGCCTTTACGACGCGAAAACAAACGCGTGCTGCAGCGGCGTGCCCTTCGACGGCGGCCCTCTGCAGGTCGAAGAGGCCGGCTGGACGTGCCGCTCCGCGACTATCTCGGCTGATCGCACAACCTGTCCCGCCGGCCTGTGTTGCAGGAAGTAGCACGCACTTTCTTCTGGCTTTGTGTTTCCGATTGCTGCCAAAAACGAATCAAACGTCTTTCTTCGAGCGCTTCCAGCTTCCCCAGCAACCAACCGATCGTGAACGGCGAGCCGCCAACCCAGGTATCTTTTGGCGGTCTTCAGTAAGTCCTTTGAAAAGCCCTTCGTCTTTCCAAAAACAACACGTTTTATTTTTCAGCAGCAACAACAAGAAACACATCAAACAAATGTCTTTCGCATCTCAAGGTGGATTCAACGCTTGGCACGCAGCAACTCCTTTACGATCGCTTTGTGCTCGTCCATGAACGCGTCCCAACGCTCCTCCTTCAGCACCGCGTCGATGTTGCGGACGGCGTAGTCGATGCCCAGCTGCTTGAAGGCCGGCAGGTTGTCGTACGTGAAGGCCAGCTGGAGGCAGTCGAGGATGGTCGCGGGCGAGAAGTTCGCCGTCATGCTCTTTACGCACAGCTCCTGCAAAAAGGAAGGATGAGCGCAACCAAGAATCTGACTTACCTGCAGTCCCGTCAGATGATAGCGGTCGGCGACTACGTAGAGAGCGGAGTCCATCGTCTTCAGGTTCTCCACTTGGCCCGTGTACATCCAACGGAGCATCGCTTCGACGACTGGCGGCTCCAGGTCGTCCATCACGATATTTCTCTCGCGACTCTCCTTCGTGCCCTCGTGTTCGAACATCCGCTCGAACACCTCCGACTGGGCGCAGAGGACGAGTTTCGAGAACTGCAAGCGTGCGAGATGGAAAAAGAAATCGTTCAAGTGGACTCACGTAGAACACCTGGCCGCCCTTTGCGATCACTTCGATCCCGTCGGTGTACTTCTTTTCGTTGAAATGCGCGCTGGCGAAGGCGGCCGTCCGTTCCATTGGACTGGCGAGTCCCGTTCGCGGTTGGACCGACGAGAAGCGAGGCGGACGAAGCGGGCGAAGGTGCAAGCGAACCACGGCGTCCCCATCGGCGAAGAACAACTCCTCTTGGAGACTGTTAATTCCGCCAAGCACGCGTGTGCCCTTTGTGAACAGTTTCGAGATTCCTTCTGCAACCAACGCAGACGAATCAAACAAGCAAGTAGATTAAACGAACCCGTCTTGCACGTCTCCTCTCCTTTGCTGTTCTCGATCCACATCTCGTAGTGGATGGGCTCTGCGGATTCGAGGCCGGTGTTCTTCAGCGAGACCGATTCGAAGCGATCAGAAGAACGCAGCACGCCTTTTCGTTCCGCCCCGTTCACGGAAATCTCGGGGCTCTCTTGCTCGACGAGCGTGTGCGTCGTCCGCCATTCGAACTCCAACGGCGCCGTCGAGCGGTCGATCGTTTGGACGTCGCCGTTCTGCTCGGAGTTCGAGCGGTCGACCGGTCGGCCGTCAGGCTCCCGCATCTCGCAGCAGATGAACATCCCTTTGGCCGTCGACTGCTGCTTGATCGCCTCCACCTGCAGCTGGACCCGAAAGGATTTACGGATCTCTAAAGCATTCTTTAGATGGATTACAAGTGGAAGGGCAACCTTTTTGGTCGACGACCTCGCCGTCCGCAGTCTCCATCCACGCCGTCATCCTGCCGGTCGGAGTCTCGCCGTTCAGAAAGACCACGCACAGCTGGCCGCCCTCGTCTTCCTCGTCGGTGTCCGCCAGTCGCGGGTACTCGGCGGAGTAGGCGACGCGGTCGACCGGCGGCCAGAACCAAAGACAACACTGCGGATTGCCCTCCAGGTTCGTAGTGAAAAGGTCCGAGCACCACCGATCTCCGAAGGCGGCCGCTCGCCACTTCTCGTCGAAGTCGTCCACTCGCCATTTGATGAGCGTCCTCCCGTTCGGCAGGTGCTTGCAGACAGACATTGCGTTGATCACGAAAGATATGAACTAAAAGCGAGAAATTGTAAATCTCTTAACAAATTACCGATTTTTATTAATTCAAAAGTACACAACAACGATGAATTCTCGTCCACAGCTCCACAAAACGGGAAAGTGCCGCGTTCGCGGATCCAAAGCGGTAGGTAAAACGGACGCCAACACAACGCCAAAGCAAAAGGTCGCGGCGGAGTGCGGGTCAACTGGCTGGCGCAACGCGAAAAAGCCGCACGGGATCAAAGTTCACTTCAACGCGGTCCAGCAGGCTGTCGATTCAACCAGGCGGTTCTCGCTGCCGTCCGTTTTTGAAGACGCCGGAATCTCATCAAACCGGCTGAAAGCAACAACTAATAGAAGAAAGAAGGATTGTTGCACAAACAGTGGGCTGGCGGCGGGTAGACAAGGAAATTTCCCGTCGAGCCGCTTGTTCTCTCCGCCCTTCACCCCACTCCACGTTCAATTTGAGCCCCCAACCTCGAGGGCCGTCCGCCAACTCGCCGCAAGTGCGGGCGGTCCTCCGTCGACCGAGCGCCCACTCGCCGCCCGCTCTGTTCCGTCTGCCCGCCAACGAGCAAAGGGGCGTCTTCTCCGCTCGAATGGCTGCAAGTCGTGCGCCCCGCCTGCTTCACGACCATCACGCTGTCTTCAACGACGGCGGGATGACAGCGCGGGCCAGTCCAAGTTCCTTCTTCTCGCCTTCATCGTCCTCCCGTTGAGGGGCACAAGGCGGCGCCATCGCCAGCATTCGTTCCCGTCGGTTGGGGCGGCAGGCGGCGAAGGACCGCAAGTCGAAGCTGCAGCAATGGACGCGTCTTCCGGTTTTCCCATTGGAACAAACTGCGGGAAATGAGCGGCGGCTGGTTGATCCCATGTTTCACCTTGTTCAGCCGGCGGGTGAGGACGCCGACCGTCTGCTCTGTTGAATGCCGGCACCGCCCGACGCGCGGAGGTGTGCGTTCCGCTTCCTTACCGTCCGCTTTCTCCCGCCCGTCTGGCGGCGGGCCGCCGATCGCCGCTTGGCGGCCGGGCGGGCGGCGTTCATCGCAGTGGGCAAGCGACAAGACGGCCGCCGCATTCCGTCTTCCTTTGCCGCTTCTCTTCGCGTATTTCGGGTGCCGTTTGCAAACCATCGACTTGTGCTTTCAGTTCCTTCCGCTTCGCCCACACACCTCACTGATCGCGGCCAAAATGGAGAAGAAGGTGCCGGTCGGACCGAAGGTGATTACCCCGCCGGTCGCCCACTCGAAGCTGGAGGGCGAGGTGAGCCCTCTTGCTCAAATTCCCCTCTCAATCGGCCGCTTTAGAGCTGGGTGTTCGGCGTGTCTCTGGGCTTGCTGATCCTCGCCACCGTTCTGACGACGCTTGGGGTGCCGGAGCGGTCGCCCAGCTGGAGCTCGGTCGCGGAGTGTTCCTCAACTGCAAGTTCCACACCGCCCTCAGCCTCCTGCTGCTCGTCGTTTGCGTTCTCAACCTGATCTCCGTGCACACGCGCCGCCCATCCTTCCTGCAGCCGGGCGTCTTCTTCTTCGTGAGTTTCCTCACTTTCCCCACTCTTCTAATGAATTGTGTTTTCAGATCGTGGTCGCGTCGTTGGCCATGGCTTCGATCATTATCGTCTCCATCTGGATGCTCTGCTTCCTGTTGCTCGTCTGCGTGAAGGGCCGTCGCGACCTCCCGTTCGAAATGCCCTCCGTCGAGGTGGTCCGCATTGCGGTCATCTTGTTCATCCTGAGCCCCGCCGTCTTCCGTTTTGTCGAGTTGTCGCAGAGTTTCCGCCGCGCGCTCATCGACGAGCACGAGCAGAAGAAGCATGAGGCCTCCTGGATCTGAGTGACACTCCTTTGTTGTTCCCACCTTTCGAACGTTTCTTTTGTTTCGATTAACATCAGTTTAATAAACCTTCATTTTTGTGTTGATTCGGTCGTTTCGAGGATTGAAAGGGACAAGATGATGGCGTCTTCGTTTGGGTCGGCGCACAAACAAGCCGCTCTGACCTCCGGTTGGCGCATTCCCAGCGCCTTCCCACCGCGTTCCCATGCGCCCTGCTTGCATCACGCGGTGCGCAAGAGTGTCCGACTTACTCAGCGTCCATCTGACCTTTCCCACACGCTTGCGTCTGCGGTTGCTGATCGCCGCTTACTGTTCGCTGGGCGGCGTTTCGCGCACTCGACGAGCGGGACGAGTCGATCGGTCGCCCGCCGCTTGGTTTGCTCCACATTCCTCTGGTTGTTTCCGCGAACCTCGTGTGCCGCTGCCAATCGATCAATAAATCCGTGCTTCCAGTTCCTCCCGCTTCAAAACCAGTCGATCGTCGCCGAAATGGAGAAAACGACTCCGCACGAAGCGAAAGTGGTCGCGCCGCCAATGAGCGACACAAAGAAGGCGCTCTTGGAGGTGAGTTCTAATCGCTCCTTCTCCCATTCACCGCCTTTAGTACGGCGTGCTCGGCTGGTCGTTGCTCTGCGTGATCGTGACGAGCGTCGCGATCTACGAGAGCGCCCCGCGTGTTCTGAACGCCCCCGAGGAGGCGGTTGTCTCCGTCGTCTGCTTCGTGCTGCTCGTGATCCACGTCCTCAATTTGGTCGCCGTCTACAAACGCCGCCCGTTGCTTCTCGAGCCCGCCATCCTTCTCTACGTGAGTCCTCTTCTGCTCGGTCGTCTTACCGACCGCTTTCAAGGACTTCTTGTCGTGGTCGGGCAAGTGGACGACCTTCTTCTACGCGCTCGTGCTCTTCTTCAACTGGACGGGCGCTTGGGAACTGCCGGCCGGAAAGACGGCTTCGGACGCGACGCACCGAGCGATCGTCCAGTTCGTCCTCTATGGCCTTTCTGAGGGCATCTACGAGTGCTTCGTGAAGCTGAGCGACGCGCTGCTCGACGAGCGCAAGCAGAAGAAGCAGGTCGTCTCGGAGGTTTGAGCTTTTGTTGCTCTTATCTGGGTCGATGGTTCAATAAACACTTGACTGTTGCTCATTCGGTTGTTTTGATAAACCGAAGAAAAGAAGGGGACTTTTGTGTTAGGCTTTGCGTACCACAAGACGCCCTCACAACAAGTTGGGCGCAGTTCGCCCGCGTTCCCACCGCCGCCCGTCGAATTCGAAACGCCGGTCGCGCGGCCGCCGCGGCTCTCCGTCCGCCGGCTTCCCTCGCTTGTTTACACGTCACCCGCCCGCCTTTCTGTTCGTTCGCGCGCCCGTCGTGGCTGAAAGTCGGAGCGTTTCTGCCGAACGACAGAGATGCGGACGGCTTTTCGATCGACGAACTCCGTGAAGCAGCCAGTACGACCTGGTGAAAGGTGCTGGAGGTGCTGCTGGAGAAAGCGGAGAGCAACGACAACAGCCGTGGGTATGGCGTGTCGCGAGCTACGCCCGCGGAATTTTCCCCTTCACTCCGCCTCTCCTTCGTCCAATCGATGGCCGAATTCTCCGCCCTCGCCCGCCCGTCCGTCCGTCGTTCTCCCCGCTGATCGCCAGACTCTCCGGTCCGCATCGAACGATCAGACGCGCTCTCCGAGCCGTTCTGCTCCCGAACGCGCTCCACCCGTCTCCTGTTCATTTGAGACAACCGTCGGCCGATCCCGCTCCCGGCAGCCGCGCGTCTTCCTGCCGCCGAATTTTCTTTCTTTCTCTCTTTGCATTCCTTCTGCTTTTAGCCCTCAACGCGCGATGTTCTTCGGCGGCTCCAAGACGCGCGCCTTTCGTTCGTCCCGCGCGCAGTCCTACCCGACGGGCCGCCCGACGCCGCGCTTCCAGCGGGACTCCGCCGAGCCCGGCGGCCGCTTCAAGGCGAGCGGAGGGCTCATCGGTAAGTGCCTCTTTCCGCCCGCCACTCCCACCCTCTTTCTGCAGACATGCGGACGACGAGCTTCGAGCAATTCTTGAAGCAAGTCCGCAAAGCGAGCGACCAGAAGCCGCCAACGGCCAGCGAGGTCCCCTCACTGCAGGAAGGCCGCCCGACCGGCATCCACGCGGGCAACCTCGTGCAGGAGCTCGTCGTCGCGTTGAAGTCGGGCGACAAGCGGCAGCAGGACGCCGTCCTCGCGTTCGTCTTCGAGCAACCGGCCGACGCGCAGCGGGCTGCCCAGTCGGCGGAGGTCGCCGTCGTCGACGAGCAGCTCTCCGCTCAAGTGAAGGCGATCCTCGCGATGAAGAAGCCAACCGTCTGATCTCCAACACGGGTCGCACGCCACCTCTCTCTTCTCCCCACCTATCCTCTCGTTCTCGCAACCTCTTTCTTCTAATGTTCTCGTATCCTCATGGTCTCACGTGTCTTTCGGTTAGTCGCATTCGCTCGTTGTTTTACGGGGAATTAAACACGCCAACGGAACGTGATGCAAAGAGAAGAGGGTGTCGAGCCGAAAGCAGAAGTCGTTGCATTGGTTGTGGGCGGAAGTGGAACATTCGGATCGGACGGTGTTGCGGTCCGACCGGAACGAGCAACCCGCATCCCAACGCCCACTCCCTTCCGTCGAGTCAACAGCCGCTCGTTCATGGTTGGCTCCGTGATTCACGAGTGAAAGCGACCGAATATCACGAGTGCCTCGAATGTCTTCCATTGTTTCAACGGTTTCGGTTTGGGCCGCCCTTTACGTTCCGTCGGTATTTGACAACCGTGTTCTTCGTTTCGAATTGCCTCCGCATTCAGCGCTCGTTTGTCGGGAATGAGAGACAAAAAAGCGGTGACTTACGAGAGCGCCGCCGCCGCCATCTGAAAGTCGACGGAAAAAGAGCGTATACAATAAAACGGACAGATTCGGACGGTTGCTTTACCCGCTTCCACCGAATTCGACGAGAAATGTACGCCTTCCTGCTCCTGCTGTTGGTCCCAACGTTTGCCGCCGTTCCGTTGGAGAGCGGGAGAAGGTGAGTAAGAAGAAAGACTCAAGGCATCCGCTCCTTGTTGCAGCGATGGACTGTTGGCTTTGATCACTCGTTCTAAAGAAGAACCCGTGTTTATTCCGGATCCGATCGCCATGGACGCGTTCATTCTCTACCTTCTATGGTTGGTTGACTCCAAAAACGATCATTGGAGTGTGCTTGCAGCGGGAACGAGAGCATGGCGTGCATTGCGAACGAGACCGCACATCACGCGAACGTCACGGACGAATTGCGGTGTGTTCCCTGCTCATCTCCAATTAACGGCTGTCTATTCCGTTTAGCTGGCACATCTCCGCCCTCTGCGCTGCGCAGGCGGGCTACGCGGATGCAGCGATCTACGCCAACGCCGAGGTGTCAAGGCGGCGCGTGGCATAAAAGGGCTCGACGACGAGTGCGTGAAGGCGTTCTTTGAATTGGGATGGAAGCTAGACCCCCGCTTGAACGGCTCTCTTCCGCTCACCAAAGAGGATCGTCGGAATATCTGCTCGTGAGTGCTGAACAGGGAAGGCAAGCAGTATTCGCTGTTAGGTTCCTCGGCGACTTGAAGCAACACTTCTGCAAGGTCCGTGAGGCGTGTGCGGCGAGTCAAGAGCGGCTAACCATAGAATTCGTCCAGTATTACGGCGGATTGCACATGGTTGCCACGAACGGAACGAAGACCGACGAAGAGTGAGTTGAGCGCGAGCAGTCGGCTTACTTCTCGCTTGTTTCTTTCAGCTGCCCGACCGCCTCGATTCCGTTCGCCCAGAAGATCAACCCACATGCCTTCACGGCAGACTTTGACGCCCACCACGAATCGCTCCTCGACCCGTCCATCTGTGATTGATTCTGCTGCAGCTTGGGAGTGAACTTGGAATAAATCTATGCAGTCGATCAAAAGCAGCAAGCCGTTCGTCACTTTGGGCGACGTCTCTTTTGCAGTCAAACCCGTGGAAGATCGCCGAAACATCTCGCGAATCGTAGCCAAGGGTTCAATTGTTTAGGCGATGCTTGATTCCACTCTCGATTTTAACATCGACGAAGTGACGGCTGAAAGAGCACCGAATTGTGTTCTGCCCGCTTGCCGACTACACACAACGACCTTTTCGAATGAACGACGGCGCCCGCCCCTCACTTTCCCTTCCAGTCGAGATGCTGCCCGCCCTGGTGTGGCGATCGCGGTCATGCTGGGAACGGCGGGCGTGCTGCAGACGGCGCTCCTCGGCCGGCTGCTCGCGGGAGCGGCCGGAGATCTCGCGGCACCTGGAGGTGAACATCGCGTGCTGGCTGCTGAACGACGCGGCCCGCTGGTCGTTGCGGGGCTGCGGGGAGGTGCGCTCGCCCGCTTTTTTCCGTTCACTCCGCTCTGCAGGCGCCCACTCGACGGCGGCGCTCTTCTGGACGAACGCGCTCTTCACGGCCGCCCTGCTGGCGCTCTCGGCGTCGTTCGCGTTCCTGCTGCTCGACCGGCTGCCCGCGTGGCTGTCGGCGGGCGTCGTGCGGGGGCGTCTTCCTCGTCGCCTACCCGCTGGCCACCCTCCCGCTGCCCGAGGAGACCGGCGAGCTCCCCGCTTAGTCTATCTTTTCAATCCATAGAGTGCCTCTCGATCTCGTGCCTCGTCCCGTTGCACGCGCGCGTGACGTCGCCGCTGAAGTCGGCGCTCGGCACGCTGAACGCCGCGCTCGCCGCCGCGTTCGTCTGGCGGCTCGCGCGCCACCGCCGCTACTTCGCGCAGGGCAACGCGGCCGCGCAGCGGCGGAATCACGCGATCGTGTGCCTGGCGGTCGGCACGGAGCTGCTGCTGAACGCCGCGCCCGCCGCCACATTCGTCGCCTTGCACGCGGCGAGCGTCGATCAGCAGCCGGCCGGGCCCTACGTCGTGGTGAGCGGCCTCCATCTTCCCCACTCCCCTCTTTCCCGCTTCAGCTGGCCGCCTCACTGGACGCCCTCACGACCGCCCTCGTGTATCACGCGGTCCTCTTGCGCCGCACTTCCCGCACCGCCCCCACACGTCCACTTCGAGCGGTAGTGCGGCGAACCAGTGGGGCCGAACTCTTGGTTTAGACTCGTCTCTCGACTACAATCCGGAAATTTGAATTTGGCCGCCCTTGTTTGTACATTTACTCCATGCACACGTTATATTGAAAAAGAGTCCTTCTTCGTGTCAAACATTCAAAATTTCCACATTCCCTCCACTCTTTTTTATTCGAAATCCAACAAAATCAACGAATCAACAGAACAACAACACAACTAAACTCGATTTCACAACTGGCGGGCGGTTTGCGGAAAGAAATGACAATTGCAACAAACAATTAGCGACAACATTAAACAAAGAGTACTCGTCATTTCGCGGTCCTTAGCGACGAAACAAATGCACAGCGATCAGCGTTGAATGTACTGCTCCCACGAGTCGTCCTTATCCTCGCGGTAGTCGGGAGCGCGTCGAGAGGAGCGTTTGGCCGTGGGCTCGCCGTTGACCTCCGATTGGGTGAACGATTGGGCGGCCCGTTTCGCGCGCTTCTCGTCGGCCGGCCTGCAATAGGCCGTTGAAAGAAGTGAGAATGGAGAGAACTTACTGGACTCGGTTCTGCAGCTGCTGCTGCTGGATGGCGCGTTCGTAGCGACGCCAATACTTGGCGATCTCGTAGGGCTTGAGGTCGGCGGCCGGCATCAGCACTTGGTGAGTGGATTGAATCCGTTGGGCGGGACGACGGAGGTCCCCTTTCGTCGCCTGGCGAGTGCCGAGACGACGCGGCCGGCCGACCGGCGAGTCGCGGGAGTCGTTCGTGTCCTCGTCGTCCGTCTGGCCGCCCTCCTCCGCGCTCAGCACTTGGATTTCCACCTTGTAGACGACGCGGCTCCCGTCCGGCGCGTACTCCTTGTGCGAAACGACCGTCCGCCGCTCGTCGTACGCCCGGTGGTGAGTGACGAAGCGGCCGTCCTGCAATCCGAACGGATCAATTCCAAGAAGTGTTCAATGAACGAACCGAACCGGCAGGCGGCTTCAACTCGTCCCAGCGGACGAACGAGTGCAGGAGGCGGAAGTTGAGGGCGACCGCCTGCAGCGAGCGGGAAGTGAGCGCCGTGAAGCGCCAGCAGTGGTCGAATTGCGGCCGGTTGGTCGGGAAGCTCCAGACGGCCGGCCGCTCTTTCGACGGGACGGCGAATCCGGGCAGCTGGAAGCCGCCGTCCGTGAGGCCGCCGCGACGAGCCGCGCGGCGGAGCGAAGCGGGCGGCAGCGAGAAGAAATTCGGGCGGCTGTTGGCGCCCGCGCGGAAGCCGGCGGTGTGCGGGAACTCGAACGGAAGGCCCTCGCCCTTCACGGACTTCCGCAGCTGAAGGGGTGGCTCCACCGGCTGCACCTTCGCCGGCTGGCCGTCCTTGAGCACACGCACGACGGCCGCCGTGTTGGGCACTGCAAGAAGGAAGTTGGAGGGAAGCGAGCAATTGGTCGAACGAACCATAAGCTCGCCAAGGGCACGCCCGCGCGTAGCACTTGAAGTCGGGCTGCTCGTTCTCGACGGGAAAGAAGTGGAAGGGCGTGAGCGTGAGGCGGCAGACCGGCGACACGCACGACAACTTCGCGTCCAATTGGCGCCGCTCGGTTGGGCCGCGCCAGACGGCCAATTTGCGGACGAGACGCTCCAAATTGGCCGCCTTTTGGATGGCGGGCGGCGTCTCCTGAACGAGCGGAAGAATGAAGAAGAGGAGGAGTGAACAGAACGCACTTCTTCGATCATCTCGAGGTCTTGAATCTCCTCGATGGTCGGCTGTTCGGCGGGTTGAAGACGCTGCTTGTACGAAACGGAGGTCCACCGCCAGCCGCCCATTCCGCCCCGATTGGACACGCGGAAGCTCTCGCCCGGCAGACGGGCCAACGATTGGATGAACGAGCGGTTCTTAAGAATGTTCAAGAAGTGGACGTCTCCGACCTCCTGCAACAGAGAGCAATAAGAGAGGAGAGTTGGCGGTCGACCGCTTACCTCCTCCCGTCGCTTCGTGAATCCCTCGCTGCGCTCTTCCAGCGTGCGGCGGTGAAGGCGGACGGCGCCCAACGCCTCGCTCCAGTTGCGGTGGAGGGCGCACTTGCGGACCACCCGCTCGGCCAACACCAGCATTTCGCCCAACTGTTGCGGGCTGCCCGCCGCGTCCAGCTTCTGAACGAAAGAAGAAGTGAAAGGAATGGGGAGGAGAACTCACCTCGAAAAACTCCGCTCGGTTCTCGGCCCACAGCCGGTGTTTGAGGCCGTCGGGAATCGCGTGGACGAACTGGCGAATCGACTCGCGGATCACGCGCGCCGCGTCCGCCTCCTCGCCGAACATTCGCTTCTCCGGAGTCCACTGAAAACACACATGAAGACGCAAGAAAGAGAGGACGCACTTTGACGAGAGTTTCTTTCGTCCAACCGAATTTCTGCGCCGCTCGTCGCTGCCGGTCGGCCTCCTGCTGGCGCTGCTTCCAGGGCTTCGCGAGCGGCGAGTCCGCGAAGAGGTTGGAGTACGAGCGGAAGGAGCGGTCGGAAACGCCCGAACGGAACGAGTGGCCGAAGTTGCGGCGGAATTCCTCCGCTCGCGTCTCCGTGGCCGCGCGGAACGAAGCGGACAGCAAGTGGACTTCTGAAAAGGGGGAAGAGTGAATAGAAAGTGAGTAGACTGCGAACCTTTGATCCCGCCGGTCCAGAACGGAAAGAGGAGCTCGTTCTTGAGGAATCCCAGGTGTTTGTGGAGTTTCTTCAGCAGTTCGGGCGTTTCGCCGTTCGTGTTCGCGCGCACGTGATCGAAGACGGCGGGGAAGCGGCAGACTGCAACAAGCGGGAGTGATCGGAGCTTGCGGGGAGCTCACAGTTGTCCATCTCGAAGTACGTGAGGTCGCCGAGCTCGTTGTCCATTTTGCGGCTCTTCCGCCAGACGTCCCGCTCGTGGATGGTGGCCTTAACGGTCGCCTTCATTCCGGCCGCCAACTCGTCCACCCGCTCGGCCATTCGCTCGCACAACTCCCGCTCGAGGTGGCCGGGGTCGAGTTGCTGGAGCAGTTCGTAGAGCTGCGGGACCGTCGAGTAGTAGTGGAGGGTTTGCTCTTGGCTGTCGTGCCTGAAAGCATTGAATGAAGAGGAGAGAAGGGCGGCATATGAACGAACACAAATACGCGATTGGCAGCGATCCAGAACTTCCGGCCGTGCCGATCGAAGCCCAACGGTTTGCTCCTTTGGATCCTCCCCGCCCGTCGGCCGTCGCCAGCTGCTTCCAGTCGAGGCGGGACTGACGGGAGTGCGCGGAGCAGACGCCGCACAGCCACTCGTTCTTCGGCACCTCCCGCAGCTTGGCGCACTTCAGGTGGTAGCACGCGTCGCAGCAGTCGCAGCACACGAACGTGCCCGACTTGCCGCACGAGCGGCAGTTCTTGTCATCCTGAACAAAGCAAATGCTGGGTGATTATAAAAGGGAACGAACCCAAGCGCGCGGCTCGTCGTCGCCGAGGAACGACTCGAGTTGCTTCGATTGGAGGGCGCGGCCGACGAGCCACTGGAGGACGAGCAGGCGGTCGGCCGTCGGGACGAACGGGTACGCGGAATTCGAGAGGATTCCGACCACTTCTTTCGACTCCAGCCGGTCGGACGGGTCGCTCGTCGCGTACAGGCGGAGGACCTAAAGAAGGAATGAGTTAAAAGAGAGGAAAGAAGAACGAACCTCCGCGTAGTTCATGCCGTCGAGCAGGTGGCCGAGCAGCGCAGAGAAGACGCCCGCGTCCGGCGGCTCGAACCACGTCTGCCGCTTCTCCTCGTCGCGCAGCACGAAGCGGAGCAAGCGGACGTGGATTTCGCCCAGCAGCCGCGAGTTCTCCGCCGTTTGGAGGGCGCCGCAGAGGTCTTCGAGCGAGAAAGGCGACAACTCCAGCTGCGAGTAGAAAGAGCGGCAGAACTCGTAGATCTGAACAGAGTGGAGTGGAAGAGAAGTCCGGAACGAACCTCGAGAGCGTCGACCAAACGACCGCCTTCGAGCGACAAGTCGGCGGAGGAGTCGGGCAGCGCGAGCGGCGAGAGGTCGCCGGGCGGGATTTCGACCCACGGGCAGAAGACCGGCGGCCGCTCCTCGGCTTCCGCCGTCGCGTCCACCTCTTTGGCCACGACTTCCGCGGTCTCTTCGGCTGAAAGCACGAAAAAAGCGGGTTAAAAGAAAGAAATCGGGAGAAACCTTGCGGAAATTCGAAAAGATCCTCGTCGTCCTCCTCCTCGCTGATCGGCTCCTCGTCCGAAGATTCCGATCGCTTCTTCCGGCCGCCCCGCATCCTGCCGAGCGGGACAGGAACCTAAAAGAAAGAAAGCGATAAGAAGTGGTGAAGAAATCAGTCGATTCGAAGCGAAAACAGCGGGAAATGACGCAATGAACGGAAGCAAGCAATCATCTTCGATTTTGCTTGACAAAAAGACGATTAAAACCCTCCTTTTACCGCCTTCTTCAAACAAAACGTCGATAATCAAAAGCCGCTTCTCATCGGCGGCGTCAGCCCCGAAAACGGCGGCCGGCGAGCGAGCGGCGGATTGCCCGACGGTATCGATTTCTGCACCGGTCGGCGCATGTTTCTGTTCCTGATTGTTTACGGTAGCTTCTTTGCTACATGTTCGCTGTGCTTGATTGCAATCGTCTGGGATACTCGTCTCTAATCTTTCTATGTTGCTTACGTGCCCCCGTTGAATACTCGTGCTATCCTCGAATTTTATTTCAAGACGTCAACAAAAAGGAATCATGAATTGTCCAAACAAGGAAGAAGTCACCATTTTCTTCGTTTTGAAATCGGAGACGGGCGCGGAGATCGGGGCCAATTGGCGGGCGGGCGGCGGGGCGGTCGGCGATCATTTCGGGCGGCCAATTTCTCCCGTTTTCCTCCCTTTCTTTCTTTCTTGTTTGTGACCCCCGCTTTCTTCTTTTGGTCTGGTTGACCTTTGAGCAAAACAGAATCGTCGCTTCTTTTGGGTTTGAGCCGCTCGACAGTAAATTCCTTCGAAATCCAAGCTCTCCATTGATGTTCGGCCGTGTCCGCTTCCATCAACTCGATTAGCACCGTTTTGTTGCAGGATTCCCTACACGGATGGGAAATCAAGCGATCGAACGCTTTCAAACGGCCGACGGCGCGGAGATGTTGACGATGAAGGCGGTGATTGCGGATGGGTGAGCTTCCTTCTTTCCACCCACTCACCTCTCTTCTCTTTAGTTCGGCCGTCCAATCGCTGCACATCGCCGACTCTCCGCACCTCCGCGGCCACCAGCTGGGCGGTCGGCTGGTGCTCTCGGCGGCCTCGCTCTTGACCTCGCTGCTCGAACATCGGGACCACGAACACCAGCAGCGGGAGGAGGAGGTCTTCACGCCTGTGCGCACCCAAAAGCTCACGGATTTGGTCTTCTTGAAGCGAGTGGAGCTGCCGGCAGTCGAAGGAGAGCCGACCGGCTTCCTCCTGCACCTCGTGGACGAAGAGGACGAGGGGTTGATCCAAGTGTTCGACGCCGCGAACTCGATCGTGTTCGTCGCCTCGGACTCGCGCTTCTCCGGCGGCTACGGCGAGCAGCTGGCCGAAGCGAAGGGCGCCCTCCTCGACGACTTCCGCCCGAACGCGCCAGCCGAAGTAGTCCAGCACGACGCCTTCTACGCGTTCATGCGGGAAGCGGGCTACGAGCACGCCGACCACTTCGCCGCCGTCCATTGGGTCGAGCTGCACGAGCCGAAGGAGGGAGTGATCGTGGGGACGGTCCTCTTGCGGCCGTCCGCCCACCTGGACGTCCAACTCGACGGTCTCCTTCAAGCGATCGTCTTCGCTGCTCTCCGATTCGGCGAGGAGGACGAAAAAAAGCGAGAAGACCGCCAGTTCCCGATCGAAACTCCCGACGGCGTTCGTCGTCTTTCACGGACCGTGCAAGACAAAACTGAAGCAATGGAGATGAGCGTCCTGCCGCCCACGAACTCCCGAACCCGCCTCAAAAACCTCCTCGTTCCGTTCAGCGTCGACTCGCTGGAGTGGCGGCCGGTGGAGGACCACGAGCTGGCCGGCCGGTGGGCGACGAGCGGCCGCTTCCGCTGGGATTTGCGCAACGAACGCGGCGACTTCGTGCTCGTGGACGGGCGGACCGAGCGCGTGTTGATGGCCGCCAGCGGCGTGGTCTTCCGCTCGACTCCCGTCGTTCAAGTGGACGAAGCGAGCCCCAAAGAAGACGGACCGACTGCGAACGAAGAAGAGTCGAACAAAGAGAAAGAGGAGCCGCCGGACGATTCGACAGACGGAGAGCCGAAGGACGGCGGCGGAGGGAAGAGTCGAGACGACGAGAACCGAGCGGTCGGCGAAGACCACCCGATCGATCGGAACGAAGCGAAAGAAGCTCCTCATTTCGATGTCCACACACCCGTCTTCCACAACGTTCAACGTCCCTTCACGCCCCCAACACTTGATCGATCGCCTTCCATCGGCATCCGCGCGATGAGCTGTCGCTTGCCGGGCGGCGTGTGTTCGCCGGCCGACTTCTGGACGCTCCTCACTTCGGGCAAGACGACCGACCAGCGACTGCCGGCCGCGCGGCTTCCCGCCCGCAACCTCCTGATTCGCGGCCATCGCTACGCGCACCCGCTGGAAGGCGCAAACTTCATCGACGGCGGCGGGCGCGAGGCGGGCGGCGTGGACGCGATCGGCGGCTTCGACGCCCGACTGTTCGGCTGGTCGGCGAACGAGGCGCGAGCGGCCGACCCGCAGCAACGGTTGGTGCTGAAGTGCGCGTACGAGTGCGCCGAACGAGCTGGAGTGCTGACCGCCGACCGCACGGCGCTGCGACGAATGGGCGTCTTCGTGGGCCAAATGGGCGCCGCCGAGTACGCGGACACGAACGACCTGACGGCCGACGCCGACCGCTCGGAGTCCAAAGACGACGCGCTCCTGATGCTCGGCGCCCAGCCGTCGGTGATGAGCGGCCGTTTGAGCCACTTCTTCGACTCGCGCGGTCCCTCGGTGGTCGTGGACACCGCCTGTTCGTCCTCGCTCGTCGCCATGGACGCCGCGTGTGCCGCGTTGAGCAGCGGCCGCATTGATTTGGCGCTCGTGGCGGGCGTGAACGTGATCCTCTCGGCCCGGGCGATGGGCCAACGGGCGAACGGTCGACTGCTGGCCGCCGATGGGCGCTGCAAGTCCTTTGACGCGCGGGCCGACGGCTACGGTCGAGCGGACGGCTGCGTCGTGATGCTGCTGGAGCGCGCGGTGGACGGGCGGGAGTACGAGGCGACGATCGACGCGACGACCGTAAACCACGACGGCCGTTCGGTCGCTCTGACCGCGCCAAACGGCGAGGCGCAACGCCAGCTGATCGTCGAGTGTTTGGAGCGGGCCGCTCGGAAGGAAGGCGGCCGACTGGTCGCTTGGGAGTGCCACGGGACGGGCACCTCGCTCGGCGACCCGATCGAACTCAACGCCCTCCAGCAGGCCGTGGGCGACGCCATCGACCGCCGACTGCTGGCCGAAGAGGAGGAAACGAACAAGACGGCCGCCATCCGCGTGGCCTCTCGCGTGTGGCTCTCCACGGCGAAAGCGACCGTCGGGCACACGGAAGCGGCGGCTGGACTCGTCGGCGTCATGAAGGCGTAAGTGGGCACTCGCTTCATTCTTCGTTCACTCCTTTCGGATTTCAGAGTGCTCCAACTCCAACACGCCGCCATCCCGCCGCTGCCCGACTTCCGCTCGTTGAATCCGCAGATTCGCTTGGCTTCGCGCTTCGAGCTGCCGACCGACGAGTTCGCCGAGCTGAGCGACGAGTCCAACAACCGGGCGACCTCGTTGTTGTGCGGTGTCTCGGCGTTTGGAGTCGGCGGAACGAACGCCTGTGCGGTCATCTCCCGTCCCGTTCATTCAATCAAGCAGGAGATCGCTGAAGTGGCCGCCTGCCCGACGATCGTCCCCGTTTCGGCCAAATCCGACCGCTCGCTTCGGCTCCTCGTCGACAAGACGCGCGACCTCGTGCTCAAAACGGAGGCCGATCGCTCGCTTTTGGCCGCCGCGGCCGCCCTTCACCGCCGCCACTTCGAGCGACGAGCGGCGATCCTCGTGGAAGAGAGCGGCCGAAGCGAAGTGATCGCGCAAGCCGGCGAAACGCACTCGACTGTTCGAATCGAAGTGATCGACAAGAAGGAAGCCTCGGAGATGGGCGGATGGTCGACGATCCCCGCCTTCCGTCGCCTTCGATCGCAACTCGACGCTTCTTTCGACCAACTCGAGAAGTCGCTCACCCGATCGAACGTTCTGAGTGTGATCGCTGCAATCCGATGGCTGTTTTCCGTCGGATTCGAGCCCGCCGGCTTCGATTCAACGAACCCGCTCGTTTCCACTGCTCTGCGCATTCATGCGGACAAGAACGATTCGAAGGTTGTCAATGATGTTCTCGCCGATCTCATGAGCAAACTCCCGTCTTCCGCGAACTTCGGCTTCCAATTCTCCGTAGATTCGTTGCCTCCTCTCCGTTTCGAGCTCCACACTGCAGCGGATGTGCAGCGAGCAGTCGGCCTTCTGTTCGTGCACTCAAAGCGAGAAATCGACTGGAATTTCGTCTTCGACCCGACCGCCGTCGATCGAGAAGAAGTGCTGAAGGTTGTGAAGCTGCTGCCCACCTACCAGTTCGACGAGCAGCGCTACTGGCGGTCAGAAAGGACGTCTCGAGCGACCGCTTTCGACCACCCGCTTGTCGGCAATCCGATCGAATGGCGAGAAGACGACGAGCGGCTCGTTTTCTGCCGCTTTGAGGGACACGCGAGCCGCCGCCGCCTGCCCGAATTCTTTGAGCGCACGGGCGGCAAGCGGACGATCGGGACGGCGGTGGAGGTCGTGAACGCGATCTTCGGCTTCTGCCGCCCGCAACACGCGCTCCGCATCGCCGTGTGGACGTTCGGCGCTGATTGCTCGCTTCCGGACGACTCCTGGATCGGAGCGGAGTTCCGCGGCGGCAAAGGAGAGGAGTGCGAGATTGAAGTCGGTCTCTTGGGCGCGCAACCAGGCGACTTCCGAATCGAACGGACGATCTGCAAAGTGCGAGGATCCTGCCGACTGAACGACGAGAACGTCCACCATTCGGCGGCTCCTGTGACCTCCAACACGCCCTCGATTCCCGCCCTCATCCCGCCGCAAACGCCGCGCTCGTTCGTGACCGACGGCGAGCGACGCGCCTTCGAGTTCGCGCAGAACGTCGCCGTCGTGGACCAGCTGATCGACGTCACCAACCACGAGAACTCACCGGCCGAGCGGATTCAACTGCGGGAGGTAGGCGGCCGCCGTTTGACCCACGTGTTCTCCTACACGCTGGCCGGCCGCGAGCTCCGCTGTCTGGACAAAAGCGGCCGTCTGCTCATCGCCTTCGACTCCAGCACTCACGAGAGCACGACGAATGGAGAGCGGAAGAAGAAGGTGGAGATCCAATCGACGATTGATGAGAAGGAAGAAACGCCCGTCTACCCAAAGACTCCCCTCCTGCCCTCCCACCTCTCGCTCTTCTCCATCGACGAGCACGAGGAGGAGGAGACGAGGAAGACGATCGCCCGCCTCCTCCAATCCTCGATCTCCGACGGCGTTCGCATCACGGCCGCCCACTTCGACTCGGGCTTCTTCGACCTCGGCGCGGACTCGTTGGCGATGGTCGGCTTCGCGAACGAGCTGAGTCGAGCGGCCGGCATGCCGCGCGTGACCACCACCGACCTGCTCGCCCACCCGACGGTCAACAAGCTGACCGCCTTCATGCAGAAACGGAAGGTGGAGGAGGCGAAGAAAAAGTCGTTTGTTTCGTTCGGTGAGCCCGCAGAGATCGCAACAACCGAGGAGCGAGTCAACGGGCAACCAGACGAGAAGCCGCTCGAACCACCCGCTCCTCAATCAAAGCCGAAAGAAGCCGCTCGTCCTCCACCTCGAATGCTCGCTCCTAACTTTCACGCCTCAAAGTTCTCGACTGTCTCGTTGCCGGTGGTCGACGAGAACGCGGCGGTCGAGTCGCCGCGCGAGGATCCCGAAGCGAACGCGCCGTCCGCCCTCCTGTACGCCGTCGAGCGGCCGCCGCTCCTCACTTCCACCGCTCACTCGACGGCCGTCGTGCGGAGCTTGAAAGTGCGGATTCTGCTCAAGACCTCAGCTCTCACCCAGAACACGGCCGACGGCGATGTGGAGCGAGAGACGATCGTGTACCTGAAGAACGGCCGGCAGCGCGCGATCGTCACGTTCGCCGCCCTCGCGCGCCGACTGGGCGGAGCGGCCGCCGTCGAGTTCTCCTTCGCTGCACCGCCGCTTCGGTTCGGAAGCGACGACCAACAAAGTGAAAGAGAGGAAGATGCCGAAGGAGAGAACCGAGTGGAGTTTCGAACGGCGGCCATCTCGCGGCTGTTCGTCCGCCTCGGCCGCACACTCCTCGACGTCCGCCGCCCGGCCGCCGACGCCGCCCATCCGATGGAAATTCGAGTGCGCCAAGCGGCCGGCAGCGATCCGAACGGCGGCGAGTGGCTGTGCGCGATGGCGGCCGCCTTCCTCAAGAGTTTTTGTGCCGAAAACCCGACGCAATTCGCCTTTCGGTTCGCCGAACGCCTGCGGCCGCTCGAGGACGTTCGGTTGGACGTCGAAGCGGAAGAACCGAGCGGCGTGGAGCTCCCCGAATGCTGGATCGTGACGGGCGGAACGTCGGGGATCGGCTGGCTGATGGCTCGTCATCTCATCGCCGCCCACTCGGTGGAACGCGTGTACGTGATCGGCCGCCGTTGGCCCGTCGCCCCGATCGCCGCCGAAGTGGCGGCCGTGAACGAGCTGGCGGGCACCAAGCGGATCGAAATCAAGCTGGCGGACCGCAACACCGTCCGATCCGAATGTTCCACTTCCGCCCACAACCAATGCAACGACTTCTGCTTTCGGCTCGACACCCTCTTCTCTTTGCATCACGTTCCGTTGGCGTGTTTAATTCCCCGTAAAACAACGAGCGAATGCGACTAACCGAAAGACACGTGAGACCATGAGGATACGAGAACATTAGAAGAAAGAGGTTGCGAGAACGAGAGGATAGGTGGGGAGAAGAGAGAGGTGGCGTGCGACCCGTGTTGGAGATCAGACGGTTGGCTTCTTCATCGCGAGGATCGCCTTCACTTGAGCGGAGAGCTGCTCGTCGACGACGGCGACCTCCGCCGACTGGGCAGCCCGCTGCGCGTCGGCCGGTTGCTCGAAGACGAACGCGAGGACGGCGTCCTGCTGCCGCTTGTCGCCCGACTTCAACGCGACGACGAGCTCCTGCACGAGGTTGCCCGCGTGGATGCCGGTCGGGCGGCCTTCCTGCAGTGAGGGGACCTCGCTGGCCGTTGGCGGCTTCTGGTCGCTCGCTTTGCGGACTTGCTTCAAGAATTGCTCGAAGCTCGTCGTCCGCATGTCTGCAGAAAGAGGGTGGGAGTGGCGGGCGGAAAGAGGCACTTACCGATGAGCCCTCCGCTCGCCTTGAAGCGGCCGCCGGGCTCGGCGGAGTCCCGCTGGAAGCGCGGCGTCGGGCGGCCCGTCGGGTAGGACTGCGCGCGGGACGAACGAAAGGCGCGCGTCTTGGAGCCGCCGAAGAACATCGCGCGTTGAGGGCTAAAAGCAGAAGGAATGCAAAGAGAGAAAGAAAGAAAATTCGGCGGCAGGAAGACGCGCGGCTGCCGGGAGCGGGATCGGCCGACGGTTGTCTCAAATGAACAGGAGACGGGTGGAGCGCGTTCGGGAGCAGAACGGCTCGGAGAGCGCGTCTGATCGTTCGATGCGGACCGGAGAGTCTGGCGATCAGCGGGGAGAACGACGGACGGACGGGCGGGCGAGGGCGGAGAATTCGGCCATCGATTGGACGAAGGAGAGGCGGAGTGAAGGGGAAAATTCCGCGGGCGTAGCTCGCGACACGCCATACCCACGGCTGTTGTCGTTGCTCTCCGCTTTCTCCAGCAGCACCTCCAGCACCTTTCACCAGGTCGTACTGGCTGCTTCACGGAGTTCGTCGATCGAAAAGCCGTCCGCATCTCTGTCGTTCGGCAGAAACGCTCCGACTTTCAGCCACGACGGGCGCGCGAACGAACAGAAAGGCGGGCGGGTGACGTGTAAACAAGCGAGGGAAGCCGGCGGACGGAGAGCCGCGGCGGCCGCGCGACCGGCGTTTCGAATTCGACGGGCGGCGGTGGGAACGCGGGCGAACTGCGCCCAACTTGTTGTGAGGGCGTCTTGTGGTACGCAAAGCCTAACACAAAAGTCCCCTTCTTTTCTTCGGTTTATCAAAACAACCGAATGAGCAACAGTCAAGTGTTTATTGAACCATCGACCCAGATAAGAGCAACAAAAGCTCAAACCTCCGAGACGACCTGCTTCTTCTGCTTGCGCTCGTCGAGCAGCGCGTCGCTCAGCTTCACGAAGCACTCGTAGATGCCCTCAGAAAGGCCATAGAGGACGAACTGGACGATCGCTCGGTGCGTCGCGTCCGAAGCCGTCTTTCCGGCCGGCAGTTCCCAAGCGCCCGTCCAGTTGAAGAAGAGCACGAGCGCGTAGAAGAAGGTCGTCCACTTGCCCGACCACGACAAGAAGTCCTTGAAAGCGGTCGGTAAGACGACCGAGCAGAAGAGGACTCACGTAGAGAAGGATGGCGGGCTCGAGAAGCAACGGGCGGCGTTTGTAGACGGCGACCAAATTGAGGACGTGGATCACGAGCAGCACGAAGCAGACGACGGAGACAACCGCCTCCTCGGGGGCGTTCAGAACACGCGGGGCGCTCTCGTAGATCGCGACGCTCGTCACGATCACGCAGAGCAACGACCAGCCGAGCACGCCGTACTAAAGGCGGTGAATGGGAGAAGGAGCGATTAGAACTCACCTCCAAGAGCGCCTTCTTTGTGTCGCTCATTGGCGGCGCGACCACTTTCGCTTCGTGCGGAGTCGTTTTCTCCATTTCGGCGACGATCGACTGGTTTTGAAGCGGGAGGAACTGGAAGCACGGATTTATTGATCGATTGGCAGCGGCACACGAGGTTCGCGGAAACAACCAGAGGAATGTGGAGCAAACCAAGCGGCGGGCGACCGATCGACTCGTCCCGCTCGTCGAGTGCGCGAAACGCCGCCCAGCGAACAGTAAGCGGCGATCAGCAACCGCAGACGCAAGCGTGTGGGAAAGGTCAGATGGACGCTGAGTAAGTCGGACACTCTTGCGCACCGCGTGATGCAAGCAGGGCGCATGGGAACGCGGTGGGAAGGCGCTGGGAATGCGCCAACCGGAGGTCAGAGCGGCTTGTTTGTGCGCCGACCCAAACGAAGACGCCATCATCTTGTCCCTTTCAATCCTCGAAACGACCGAATCAACACAAAAATGAAGGTTTATTAAACTGATGTTAATCGAAACAAAAGAAACGTTCGAAAGGTGGGAACAACAAAGGAGTGTCACTCAGATCCAGGAGGCCTCATGCTTCTTCTGCTCGTGCTCGTCGATGAGCGCGCGGCGGAAACTCTGCGACAACTCGACAAAACGGAAGACGGCGGGGCTCAGGATGAACAAGATGACCGCAATGCGGACCACCTCGACGGAGGGCATTTCGAACGGGAGGTCGCGACGGCCCTTCACGCAGACGAGCAACAGGAAGCAGAGCATCCAGATGGAGACGATAATGATCGAAGCCATGGCCAACGACGCGACCACGATCTGAAAACACAATTCATTAGAAGAGTGGGGAAAGTGAGGAAACTCACGAAGAAGAAGACGCCCGGCTGCAGGAAGGATGGGCGGCGCGTGTGCACGGAGATCAGGTTGAGAACGCAAACGACGAGCAGCAGGAGGCTGAGGGCGGTGTGGAACTTGCAGTTGAGGAACACTCCGCGACCGAGCTCCAGCTGGGCGACCGCTCCGGCACCCCAAGCGTCGTCAGAACGGTGGCGAGGATCAGCAAGCCCAGAGACACGCCGAACACCCAGCTCTAAAGCGGCCGATTGAGAGGGGAATTTGAGCAAGAGGGCTCACCTCGCCCTCCAGCTTCGAGTGGGCGACCGGCGGGGTAATCACCTTCGGTCCGACCGGCACCTTCTTCTCCATTTTGGCCGCGATCAGTGAGGTGTGTGGGCGAAGCGGAAGGAACTGAAAGCACAAGTCGATGGTTTGCAAACGGCACCCGAAATACGCGAAGAGAAGCGGCAAAGGAAGACGGAATGCGGCGGCCGTCTTGTCGCTTGCCCACTGCGATGAACGCCGCCCGCCCGGCCGCCAAGCGGCGATCGGCGGCCCGCCGCCAGACGGGCGGGAGAAAGCGGACGGTAAGGAAGCGGAACGCACACCTCCGCGCGTCGGGCGGTGCCGGCATTCAACAGAGCAGACGGTCGGCGTCCTCACCCGCCGGCTGAACAAGGTGAAACATGGGATCAACCAGCCGCCGCTCATTTCCCGCAGTTTGTTCCAATGGGAAAACCGGAAGACGCGTCCATTGCTGCAGCTTCGACTTGCGGTCCTTCGCCGCCTGCCGCCCCAACCGACGGGAACGAATGCTGGCGATGGCGCCGCCTTGTGCCCCTCAACGGGAGGACGATGAAGGCGAGAAGAAGGAACTTGGACTGGCCCGCGCTGTCATCCCGCCGTCGTTGAAGACAGCGTGATGGTCGTGAAGCAGGCGGGGCGCACGACTTGCAGCCATTCGAGCGGAGAAGACGCCCCTTTGCTCGTTGGCGGGCAGACGGAACAGAGCGGGCGGCGAGTGGGCGCTCGGTCGACGGAGGACCGCCCGCACTTGCGGCGAGTTGGCGGACGGCCCTCGAGGTTGGGGGCTCAAATTGAACGTGGAGTGGGGTGAAGGGCGGAGAGAACAAGCGGCTCGACGGGAAATTTCCTTGTCTACCCGCCGCCAGCCCACTGTTTGTGCAACAATCCTTCTTTCTTCTATTAGTTGTTGCTTTCAGCCGGTTTGATGAGATTCCGGCGTCTTCAAAAACGGACGGCAGCGAGAACCGCCTGGTTGAATCGACAGCCTGCTGGACCGCGTTGAAGTGAACTTTGATCCCGTGCGGCTTTTTCGCGTTGCGCCAGCCAGTTGACCCGCACTCCGCCGCGACCTTTTGCTTTGGCGTTGTGTTGGCGTCCGTTTTACCTACCGCTTTGGATCCGCGAACGCGGCACTTTCCCGTTTTGTGGAGCTGTGGACGAGAATTCATCGTTGTTGTGTACTTTTGAATTAATAAAAATCGGTAATTTGTTAAGAGATTTACAATTTCTCGCTTTTAGTTCATATCTTTCGTGATCAACGCAATGTCTGTCTGCAAGCACCTGCCGAACGGGAGGACGCTCATCAAATGGCGAGTGGACGACTTCGACGAGAAGTGGCGAGCGGCCGCCTTCGGAGATCGGTGGTGCTCGGACCTTTTCACTACGAACCTGGAGGGCAATCCGCAGTGTTGTCTTTGGTTCTGGCCGCCGGTCGACCGCGTCGCCTACTCCGCCGAGTACCCGCGACTGGCGGACACCGACGAGGAAGACGAGGGCGGCCAGCTGTGCGTGGTCTTTCTGAACGGCGAGACTCCGACCGGCAGGATGACGGCGTGGATGGAGACTGCGGACGGCGAGGTCGTCGACCAAAAAGGTTGCCCTTCCACTTGTAATCCATCTAAAGAATGCTTTAGAGATCCGTAAATCCTTTCGGGTCCAGCTGCAGGTGGAGGCGATCAAGCAGCAGTCGACGGCCAAAGGGATGTTCATCTGCTGCGAGATGCGGGAGCCTGACGGCCGACCGGTCGACCGCTCGAACTCCGAGCAGAACGGCGACGTCCAAACGATCGACCGCTCGACGGCGCCGTTGGAGTTCGAATGGCGGACGACGCACACGCTCGTCGAGCAAGAGAGCCCCGAGATTTCCGTGAACGGGGCGGAACGAAAAGGCGTGCTGCGTTCTTCTGATCGCTTCGAATCGGTCTCGCTGAAGAACACCGGCCTCGAATCCGCAGAGCCCATCCACTACGAGATGTGGATCGAGAACAGCAAAGGAGAGGAGACGTGCAAGACGGGTTCGTTTAATCTACTTGCTTGTTTGATTCGTCTGCGTTGGTTGCAGAAGGAATCTCGAAACTGTTCACAAAGGGCACACGCGTGCTTGGCGGAATTAACAGTCTCCAAGAGGAGTTGTTCTTCGCCGATGGGGACGCCGTGGTTCGCTTGCACCTTCGCCCGCTTCGTCCGCCTCGCTTCTCGTCGGTCCAACCGCGAACGGGACTCGCCAGTCCAATGGAACGGACGGCCGCCTTCGCCAGCGCGCATTTCAACGAAAAGAAGTACACCGACGGGATCGAAGTGATCGCAAAGGGCGGCCAGGTGTTCTACGTGAGTCCACTTGAACGATTTCTTTTTCCATCTCGCACGCTTGCAGTTCTCGAAACTCGTCCTCTGCGCCCAGTCGGAGGTGTTCGAGCGGATGTTCGAACACGAGGGCACGAAGGAGAGTCGCGAGAGAAATATCGTGATGGACGACCTGGAGCCGCCAGTCGTCGAAGCGATGCTCCGTTGGATGTACACGGGCCAAGTGGAGAACCTGAAGACGATGGACTCCGCTCTCTACGTAGTCGCCGACCGCTATCATCTGACGGGACTGCAGGTAAGTCAGATTCTTGGTTGCGCTCATCCTTCCTTTTTGCAGGAGCTGTGCGTAAAGAGCATGACGGCGAACTTCTCGCCCGCGACCATCCTCGACTGCCTCCAGCTGGCCTTCACGTACGACAACCTGCCGGCCTTCAAGCAGCTGGGCATCGACTACGCCGTCCGCAACATCGACGCGGTGCTGAAGGAGGAGCGTTGGGACGCGTTCATGGACGAGCACAAAGCGATCGTAAAGGAGTTGCTGCGTGCCAAGCGTTGAATCCACCTTGAGATGCGAAAGACATTTGTTTGATGTGTTTCTTGTTGTTGCTGCTGAAAAATAAAACGTGTTGTTTTTGGAAAGACGAAGGGCTTTTCAAAGGACTTACTGAAGACCGCCAAAAGATACCTGGGTTGGCGGCTCGCCGTTCACGATCGGTTGGTTGCTGGGGAAGCTGGAAGCGCTCGAAGAAAGACGTTTGATTCGTTTTTGGCAGCAATCGGAAACACAAAGCCAGAAGAAAGTGCGTGCTACTTCCTGCAACACAGGCCGGCGGGACAGGTTGTGCGATCAGCCGAGATAGTCGCGGAGCGGCACGTCCAGCCGGCCTCTTCGACCTGCAGAGGGCCGCCGTCGAAGGGCACGCCGCTGCAGCACGCGTTTGTTTTCGCGTCGTAAAGGCCGGGGAACGGACACCAATCTCCCTGGACGGCGCTTTGCTGTTTACTCTGACGCCCGCTCGGCAAAGAAAAGAACGCGCCACCGACACAAGCAGTTGAGGGTCGGTCTTCAAAGCAAGGAGTGATGAACGAGTGAACACTCGTATGGCCCTTGTTTTAATCAAACAACGAATCATGTTTTGGTCGACTCGCCGCTTTCAATCCGCCGACCAAACGGACGATCAAGCGACCGATCGATCGACGGAACAAAGGAAGCGGTGAACATGAACACGAGTGGTCGAACGGGCAGTCGACATCCTCCTTTCACTCACTCCTCCATCCACTCCTCTCTTCTCAACCCAAAGATGACGCCCTCGTCCACGGCAGTCTTCTTCGTGCTGCTGGTTGCCGCGACGGACGCCCAGCCCCTGACGACGGACCTCCTTTCGGGGCTGCTCGGGACGGTGAACGGCGCGGCCGGGAACGCGCAGCCGGTGGTCGGCGGGGTCACCGGCCTGCTGCGCGCCCTCACGAAGATCGTCCGCTTCTACGAGTGAGCGCCCTCCACTCCCTTCGGCTTCCGCCCTTCAGCCATTGAAATGAGTGGGCGGCCTGCTGAACGTGCCGGCCGGCGTCGACCTCGGCGGCTTCCTGCAGCGCCTCCTGAAGGCCGTCGAGCAGCTGCTGGACAACCTGATCGGCAACCCAGGCGGCCTCCTCCGGACGCTCCTCGGCGACGTCACGCAGCTCACCGGCGGCGTGCTCGACGTCCTGAACGGCGTCCTCGGCCAGCTGACCGGCCTGCTGGGCATCCCGGAGGGCGTGTTGCCGCTCGACTTCGTCCAGCAACTCCTCCTGCAGCTCGAGAAGGTCCTCGATTCGCTGCTCTCCGCTCTCGGCGGCTCCTTGGGCGCCCTCCCGCTCTAATCCATGCGTTCCGTGTAGACTTTGGCTTGAAATAAACAAACCGGCATCACGGAAGTCCGCTGTCTGCTCGCTTGCCTTTCTCCGCTCAACAAGAGCCTAAGCTTTCTACCGGTTGAAAGTTCGCCGCTCAGCACCGGCTGTTCCACGCGGTCAACCTGCAAAGGACCTTCCGCAGCTCCACAGCAGTCGGAAAAGCGGCTACAACTGGGTAGTCTGAACAAAGTTGTCGTTTCAACAACGATGCAACAAACCGCCGACATTCGTACAAAGAGACGAAGAGTTCACTCGACCGCCTTTCTCTTCGGAATGATCTTCTCTTTGATTTGGTTGGAGTACGCGACAATTACCGCGGCGATGGGCGTCGCCGCCGTCTTCCAGCTCTTCCTCTTCGCTCGTCTTCGGTGCTCGTCGAGCAAGCCGGAGCTCTCGCCGCACTTGGAGGTGAACATCGCGTGCTGGATCTTCACCGATGTTTGGTGCTTCGTGAACGTCTTCCACTTGCTGCGCGTCAGCCAGGAGGAAGGTGAGAGAAGTGGAGAAATCCTCCAGCAGTCGCCTTGAAGGTCCGCATTACACGGAGCCCATCTTCTGGACGGGCGCCTTCCTGATGGATTCGTTCGTGATGTTGGGCGTCTCGCTCTCGTTCCTGCTTCTCGACCGCATTCTCGTGATCCACTTCGCCGTCCACTCGTTCCGCCGTCGCCCGCTGCCCGTTTGGCTGACCGGCGGGGTGGTCGTCGTGTGTGGCGTCGCTCACTTCGCGGTCTACCCGCTGAACGCTCTGCCCCTGCCCGAAACGACCGGTGTGCTTCTTGAAACAGTTTACTCACCTTTCTTTTCTTTCTGCAGAGTGCGCCTCGATCTCGTGATTCGTGCCGCTCGCCACGCGTTTCACGACGCGCGCGAGGGTCGCGACGGGAGCGATCAACCTCGGCTTCTCGTTCACGTTCGTCTGGAAGTTCGCCGTCCACCGCCGCCTGTTCGCCGGCGGAAACGAGGCGAATCAACGCCGAAATCACTTGATCGCCTGCCTCGCGGTGGCCACCGAGCTGCTCTTCGACCTCCTGCCCACCGCCACGTACTCCGCGTTGAATGCGGCGGGCGTCGACCAGCAGCCGTTCGGGCCCTACGTGGTGGTGAGCGGAGAGAACAAGTGTCCACATTCTTCCTTTGTAGCTGATGTACTCGTTTGACGCACTGACGACTGCCGTCCTCTACAACGTCGTCATTCTCCGACGGCCTTCCCGCGTCTCCAATGCGAGCACTTCGGGCGGGAATGCGGGCACGAACAACCGGACGGATGACGAGAGCTTTCTTTTGATTCAGTTGTCAGTTAAACGGAATAAACGAACAGGACACAACATGGCCAAGAGTTTCGTCGGCAATAAGCAAAAGACGAGCCTAGGCGACCAACCGCTCGCTCTGTGCGGCAGTCTGCGCGTTGGCCTTCGCTTTAAAGCCGTGACTCACGGCAAGGGGCAGACGGGAACACGCGACACTCGCGCCGTTCGGGTCGCGTCTCCCGCTCGATCGATCGGCGTTGTTTTTCGCCCGCCGGCTTTCTGCCGCTTTCCCTCGCGTTTCGTCCTCGTTTTGCTTGAGGAAGTCGTTGATTTCAGTTCGTACCAGTGCCTTCCTGCCACCTCAAGAAAGATGGACGTGCTGCAGCGCGGATTGGCTGCCGCCTTCAACGACGGGATCCACTGGGACTTCGTGGTGCAAGTGGGAGACGTCGAATTTAAGGTATTTCTTATTCGCTTTTCACCCAACCATTTCTCTCCGTTCAGATCTCGAAGCTGATCGTCGGCATCCACTCGGAGGTGTTCGAGCGGATGTTCGCCTCGGACATGCGCGAGGCGGAGGAGAACCGCGTGGAAATCAAGGACTTCAGCCCGCAGGCCATCGAGCGTCTCCTCCGCTACTGCTACACGGCCAAACTGGACGCACTGGACTCGCCGATGCTCCTTGAGGTCTACCGCGCCGCCCACTGCTATCAGATGCCCGATTTGATCGTGAGTTCTTTCGCGTATTTTCCCTATTTATTCGTTTCTTGCAGAACGAGTGCAAACGCCAAGCGATGGCAACCAAGAGCGTCGAGTACGTGCTCGAGTGGCTGTCCATCGCTTTCGGCTACGAGGACGAGCAGTTGAAGCACGAATTCCTCGAGTTCTTCCTCCAGCACGACGAGGAGATCCAAGCGCTTCTCGAATTCGAGGTCTTCGTCGAGCAGCACCCGTCGATCGCCGTCGAGTTGATGCGCCGCCAGGCCGCCGAGCGCAAATCGCAGAAGGCCGCCAACCAAAAGCTCCAGGAGGCCAATCAGCAGCTGAACGCGGCCAACGAGCGGCCGTCGAATTCCGTCGTCCGTCCCGCCGTCCGTCCCGCCGTTCGTCCCGCTCCGCCTCGTCAGGTCGTCAACCAAGTCCTGTATTTTGTTGACACGAGCGACGACACCGACGAGTGAACGCAGACCCCAATTTTCATTGCTGGTATCTCTGTTGACTTTTCTCGTTGAATAAAGTTGTTTTTACTGCTCTTGTTTGAATTCGATTGGGAGTGATTGAAATGTTGTCTCCGGCCGGAATTATGCGGAATAACTGCCAGCAAACACCGGTTCCCAAACGAGCCGTACGCAAGCAGCACATCGCTCTTTGAGGTTCCTGCTGAACCCTTGAACTTCCCGCAAATTTCGCAGTAGAGCATGTCGACGGACCAGGAGACCTTGAATTGCGTACCGCCGATCGTGAACGTCCAGTTGGGCAGATTGCCGGGTTTCGTGCAGTCGACCGTGTAGATGTTGTGATCGAAGTCGTAGTCGGGCTGCACGTCGAGGTGGACAGCGAGGCAGCCGTCCCAGAGCACAAAGATGAGCGGCATTCGGCTGCCCGCGAAGATTTGTTCGCTTTTGTACTGAAGTGGTCAATGTAGAAGGCGAGCGAGTGGAGCTCGTCCTGCCACTCCAACGGCGACGTGTCTGCGGGAGTCGTCTCTTGCCAAATCCCACCGGTGCGTCCTTTTGCGGAGGCTGCCCATTCGGCGATCAAACAGCAGTCCCGCCCTCAGCGATCACACGCGGCGTCACTCGGCGCGGGCAAGCAACTCGGCGGTTCTCGCTCGCATTCGCGCTCAGTTGAGTTCGGGCGGAGTGTCGCGCGTTCCGTTGAAGGTTGAAATGGATTCGAACGATGCCGCTCATTTCCTCGCCCAATCGCTCGCCTCCACGTTCAACGACGGCGAGAACGGGGATGTTGTGATCAAGTGCAGCGAGGTGGAGTTCAAGGCGAGTCCACTTCCGCGCCCTCCTCTCCTCCACTCATTCCTCTCGTCCAGGTCTTCAAGTTCGTGCTGGATGCCCACTCGCCCGTCTTTCCGCGGGTGTTCGACGGCGAAATACGCGAGGCGGTCGAAAAGAAGCCCGAGATGACCGCCTACTCGGTCGCCTGCATGGGGCACCTCATCCGCTTCTGCTACACGGGCGAACTGGACGAGCTGGAGGAGGAGGGGCTGCTCGACGTCTAGATGGAACGACGGCTCGTGAGTTCCGGGTGTTCTCCGCAGACTTCTCTATTTTCTTATTTAGGACGCAGTTCGAGAGAAACTGCCGCTTCCTGCTGCGAACTTGTGCGGGCGCTTAGAGTTCGCCGTCCAGTTCGAGGACGCCAAACTGAAAGCGAAACTGCTCGACTTTTTACATCGCGCGAGTGTGATCAACAGCGGCGGTTTCCTGCACATGGTCTGCGGACATCCGGACGTCAACGCGGAGCTGTGGGCGCGTGGTGGAAGAGAGCTTTCTTTCGCTGCAGGAGAAGCCGAGTGTAGACGAGCAGGAAGCCGAAGGTGGTCGTCAGGAACGAGAGAAAGACGGCAACCAAGGCGTAGACCTCCTTGATTTTGCTCGTTCAACCGATCAACCTAAACGCCTTCACTGCGAAGTTGCTTTTCGGGCGGTCCGTTTGCAGTTGATTCTGCGGTTGCTCGAGTGCGGTAAAAAGAATCCAATGCACCTTTTCATGTGCTTCAAGGAGAATCAGACGCGTTTGCTCAGTTAAATCAACAAGTGTATTAGAAAGTAACAGCGAAATCACTTCAAGGCTCACGAAACCACTGAGCCATCTGAATGAACAGTTTCGGTTTTACTGGGATTTTCAGTTCGTTCACTTGGCGTTCAGACGCCTCCAGCTTCCGCCGAAGATCGGCAGCAATCTTTGCAACAGCACCGACGAGCTTGACGGTGATCGACGCGTTCTGTTCGCAGAACTCCTCGTAGTCGTCCTCTTCCGAGAGCTCGTCGATGTTCTCGGCCGCGAACTTCAGCAAAGCCGCTTTGAGGAGTCCGTCTTCGTGGACGACGGCCAGCTTCAGGCAGTTCAGAACGGTGTCCACGCGCATGGTTTTTTGGATACACTGCCGCGAGAACTTCTGCAACAAATGATAAACGAGAAGCATGAAGAAAGAGAACTCACGATCAGGTGCTTCATTTGATAGCAGCGAGCCGCCTCGTAGACTTCGCACAGCAGGGCGACGTCCCGAGTGGGCAGTTTGCCCGTGTAGCAAAAGCGGAGCAGGAGTTCCACCGCTTCGTGCGAGTAGGCGAGTAGCTTGATCGTGTTCGTGTTCGCCTCCTTCATGTCCACTTCGAACATCTGCTTGAAGGCGTCCGAGTGCCAGCCGAGCACCAACTTCATCACCTGCAACGAGGGGATGATTAAAGCGACAGAGTTTTCATGCCCGCCTTGAACTCGCCCGCCTTCGTCTTCACAACGCAGTCGGAGGCCGCCTCGTCGTTGAACAAAGTGGATCACATCCCCAGCACGGCTCCCGAAGCTTCTTGTTGGACGGTCGTGTTCATCGCTAAAGATGTGATTCTTCAAACAAAGACGCAACGGTTCGAACACGCAAAAAGCCTTATTCTTGTGCACAACGATCGACAGAAAGCGGCAAAGAAGAGTGCGGGAGAGCAACGCTTTAAAACAGCGCGAACTGCATGCCACCGAACAGTCAGCAGCCGCGCGCACTTCCCTCGACGCGGCGAACGCGATCGAGGCAGCCGGGCAGCGGGCATTTCGCCTCACCGCCGGCTTTCGTTGACCTTTGATCAGACGGCTGGCAGCAGAGCCGCGTATTCTTGAGTTCATGCGACTGCACTCCTGTCTCTAAACACAAGCACCTCTTTTCGTTTGTTTTGGCAAGAAAATGCCGGCAGCTTTGCAGTCGTTGTGGTCAAGCAGAGGAGCATTCTGCAGCAAGTAGGGCGAAGAGCGGAGACGTCTCTTCAAATATGATCCGAGTTTCTAGTTCCGCGTCGCGTTTCCCGTCCTCTCGGCAGCCATCCGCCGCCTCACGTGCCGCCGGACGTTCGCCGACCCCCCGCTTTCGAAGCAAGAGCTCGAGTTAGAGGCGAAAGAAGCGCGCAGCGCTCTAGTTGTACTTAGAACGTGAACTTCGCGCGGTAGGCATGCCCTTCGCAGAACCTGTGAAAAAAAGCGGACAAAAAGAAAGAAGCTTTGGACGAACGACATCTGCGGCATCACGTGATTCGTCTAACCGCCTACAAAGTCGCGGTTGCCGCCATTGCGTGAAGCCGTTCGGCCACTCGTTGTAGGAAGCGCGTCATGTTCGGGCCAAACTCGAAGCGCTTGTGCTCGCAGTTGCCGCGTGTTCCCCTCAACAATCGAGAGGAGCTGAGGAAGATGAGGGATTGACCGTAAAGGACGTACTGGAACAGCCACTCCTTGGCGGCCACGTACGCGACGCTCACTGCCGTCGGCGTCGACCAGCGGCCCTTCGGCTCGTGAAATGTACAATGTTGATGCTTGATCCCGCCGAACACGCACACGTGGCAAAAGGCCCATCCCAATCAACCGCCTGCCCCCAAACAAAGCGACAAAGCGGGCGTTCGGTCAACCGCAACGAGCGACCGGCTAACGGGACTTCAAGTAACAGGCGGCCTGATCCTCGCGTGTTTGCCGGCTGTTCGCAACCGAAACCGACGTCTTTGCAACTCATTTGCATGCTTTATTGTTGTTCAACAAAGAGGGGTGGTGAATTGAAAGGCACCACATCGTGCTTTCAGTCTTCCTCCGAAGCGGGCGCTTCGACGGCCGGCGAGGGGCTGGGCTGCGGGATCACGTCAAGGATGCTGATCGCTTGGTTGTCGATGTCCATCTTGATGCACCAGAGCTGATGGAAGACGTAGCCGAGCACGAAGTCGGTCGTCTCTGCATCGGAGACGTAGGCACTGAAGGCGCACTGCCCGTCGGGGAGCAGCAAGTCGACCACGTAGGCCGAGGAAGGAATCGTGTACGGCGAGCCGCCGATCACAAACGTCCAGTCGGGCAGCGAGCCGGCGAGCGCGCAGTCGACCGTGTACACGCCGTGCTCGAAGTCGTAGTCCGGCTCGATGTCGTGGTAGAGCGTGAGGAAAGCGTAGCGCGTCAGCAGGATGTTCGCCACTCCCGTGTCGACCTTGGCGAAGCCGCGGCCGTACGAGTAGCCCTTGTACATGAAGGCGTCGACCCGGAAGGCGAGCGAACGAGTCTTCGGCAGCCACACCAACGGGTAGGTGTTGTTGGCGGTCGGGGGAGCGCATGTGTAGTCCAGACACCAACCGAAAGAGGTGACCATCTCGTATACACGGCCGTTCTCTAAAGCAACCAA
This sequence comes from Aphelenchoides fujianensis, assembly GCA_024699865.1. Lineage (NCBI taxonomy): Eukaryota > Metazoa > Nematoda > Chromadorea > Rhabditida > Aphelenchoididae > Aphelenchoides > Aphelenchoides fujianensis. The sequence continues at coordinate 254,394 of JAMPIO010000050.1, read as the reverse complement.
AAACAAGGGTAAAGCGTTAATGCAAGAGAAAAGGACCAACCAGGGTCCGTGGTGCCTGACAGCCATTGGCACCAGTAGCGCTCGTCGCCCAGCTCCTCGAACAGTTTGATGATCGCCGACGAGTTCTCGTTCGGGTTGGCGGCGTCTTCCGGGTCCCTGCCGTTCGGTCAACAAATGAGCTCACTCCTTCCTTCCGCTCACTCACCAGCTCAATCCCAGCACTCCGTCGGGCATTTGCGGGTAGAGCACGTACGGGTCGTGGACGTCGCTCACCACACCGAAGCGTTGCGTCGTGTTCAAGGGGATCCCGAGCAGCTGTAAACGAGAACGGGATGAGTGCGGCTCGAACTGTCGCGCCCACTTACCCCAACAACATCGTCGTAGGCCGAGCCGAGAGCCTCGAGGTCTCCGCTGAAGCCGGCGTAAAGACCGACGTACCGAGAAGTAGAGGACCGGGCGGGGTCGAAGAAGGTTTGGTTGTCGGCGACGTTGCGGCCGGGGTAGTCCTTGGCGAGCACGAAGGTCGCCTCCGATCCGCTCTCCATTGAGACCAAGAAATAATGGGCTTAATCCCATTAGTCAACAATGAAAGCGGGTTGGAGGAAAAAACTAGCCGGGCGTTCCGATCGAAAGGAGCGTGAGGATCGGTTCGTCGGGGTACGAGGGGACGTAGTTCTGAACACGAGATCATCCACGATTGTTCCTTCTTTCGCTCACTTTGTGCGTTTTGCGCATCTGCCGGTGGTAGGCATTGAGGTCGTCGGCGAACCGGCGGTGCTGCTTGCCGTGGACCACGAGCGGCTTCTTCTCGCCGTCCCGCTCGGCCGCGGGAGCGGCGGCCACGAACACGGCGAAGAGGACGAGGAGGAGAGCAAAAAGAAGCTTCATTTCCGCTTCTTCTGATCGGCAGGGAACGAGGGAGAAGAGATGTTAGCCCGTTGTTTTATTTTGGGCGATGACGGAAGCAAGAAGTGGGCTGTTTTCGGTCGAGTACGGCGAGTACGCGACCAAACCTCGTCTTATCGGCAGCGATTATTTGCAGAAAACAATTAAAATGTGGTAAAGGAGTCCGGAACCCGCGGATTCTGATGGTACGACCGTCACGCCCCTCGTCCTCCGCCCACGATCTCCGCAGTCGACCGACCGGCCGGCCCGCTTCTTATCACTGCCCGACGGTGCAGAGGAGTCAAGCGATCGCCTTGCCTTTCGTATTCTCCGTATTTTCTGATTGAGAGACCAAGAGAACAAATGCTCTTGAAAAAGGCGGAAAACCGGGCCGTTTGTTCGTCCCAAACACACCCTCAACTTTTTAGCCGTTTGACCTATCGAGCTGAAATTTTTTCTGGCTAGAGGAAGTCGCATGCGCGAAGTTCGAAAATGTGCATTTCGACCGGCGGCGGGCACGTTCAACGTTCCGTGCCGACGTTCCGCGCCGTACCGTATTTCGTGCACGGCCGAATTCACCTGCCCTGTGGACGAAAAGATGCGCCTTGAAACGAGGAACATTTCATTAGTTGACCGCATCATCAGGAAGTGTCGGTGAAGAAAGTTGTGATCGCCCAAAGTCGAAAAGTCGAGACGGAAAATCGAAGAGATCCACACTCGGACGCACCGTGCTCGGCGCACAGAATTTTATTCGACAAACAAAAAAGATCCTCCCTCGAGGAAGGTTAGGCGCATCTTTTAAGACAACATTTGTGACGGGAGGAGTTGCCGGAAGCTCAGGCTCATGGACCGAAAATTTTGTGTCGATTCGAAAGTTTAGGCGAATTTCAATTCCGCCGTTCTCCTGCCACTCTTGACACCATGACATGAATATGGGCTCATTCGAAAGCGCACAATGCGGTCTTTGCAGTTGTGTGCACGTGGCCGCGCGAATTTGGACCACTTGGCCCACGCACTCGTGAAACCGCAATGCTTGAAATCGCGCAAATAGCGAGCGGGTTTTGTCATGAGTGGACGGATTCTTTTGAAATTTGGCAGAAATGTCAAGCATATAATTGCCCTTCGAACCACCGCTTCCGATTTTTGAATCACTCGGTAGCAGAGGAGTAATGGTTCGTTCTGTGGTGGAGTCCTGCACTCGGGTTTTGCGGTCGGTTTCTTCGGACCAGCCCGTGACGGCGCTTCGCGCCGTCCCCAGCTGGGGGAGTCGTTAGACTGGTGCGTATCGAATCCTTTTGTCGACTTCGTTCGGCAAACCACGTGCTCGTCGCAACGGGTTAACGCCGAGTCGTGTTTCACTAACGTTCAAGTTTAATGAAAGTATGGCGAACGGGCCGCTACTCAGCAGAAACGACTTTGACCGTCCATTACGCTCTGACGGTTCCATGGAAAACCGATCCAAACCGCGAAAGCCGCAGGAGAATGCAGTCTTTAAGTACAACAGCGCGCACAGCGCTATCCGCCAGCCGCAAACTACGCTCAATAGGCTTCTTGATGTCAGCAAATGAAAAAAGGTGAATAGCAGCAGCGGCAACCGAAGAAACCGCCCGCAAAGCCGGAGTGCAGGACCCCACCACATAACGATTTATTACTCCTCGACAACAAAACGTTTGAAAAATTTGAAACGGTGATTCAAAGGGCAACTATGAGCTTGACATTTCTGCCAAGTTTCAGAGGAATCGGTCCATTTCTCTCCAAACCCGCCGGGTGTTTGCGCAAAATCGGGGGTTCGGTTAGCGGGCATCGCAGTGGCCACGTGGGCCAAAAACGAAAACAAACTGCACATCACTGGAAAGCCCGGATTCTGCGCCTTCGAATGAGCCCACATTCATGTCATGACGTCAAAAGTGTAATTAGAACGACGGATTTTAAATTGGCCAAAAGTTCTGAAATCGACACACAATTTTTCTCCGATTTATACGTTTTTGTGTTTGACCCAAACAACATGAAAACAACTGCAAAACATGCGCAAGACCTTTTTCTAGGACTATTTTGCTCGGTTTGTGGAATAAAATTCGGACAGCCGAGAACGGCGCCTCCGAGTGTGGACCTCTTCGATTTTTCGCTTCGACCCTTCGCTTTCGGGAGATCATAACTTTCTTCAACGACAATTCCCGATGATGCGGTCAACTAATAAAATGTTCCTCGTTTCAAGGCGCATCTTTTCGTCCACAGGGCGGGGGAATTCGGACGGCGGGGCAGAACGGTACGGCGCGGAACGTCGGCACGGAACGTTGAACGTGCCCGCCGGCGGTCGAAATGCACATTTTCAGACTCCGCACAGGCACTTTAGTGTAGCCAGAAAAAATTTCAGATCGATAGGAGCAAAGCGCTAAAAGTTGGGGGTGCGAGTCTGACGAACAAACGCACAATTTTACGCGCTTTACGGGGGGAATGGACTCCCAGCATTTACTTCTTCCGCATGCTCGCAGCAACTTCTTGGGGTCTAAAGCGAAATGGAGTAAGCCAGCCTGCTGTGTTCAAAAAGTGCCAATTCGCCGCGCTTGATCAAACCCAAATGTGTGTGTAGCGCAACTCGGCGTTCGCCTGTTGCGATGAACACTCGATTTGTTGAACAAAGTCGACAAAAGCATTCGATACGCACCTGTCTAATGACACCCCCAGCTGGGGACGGCGCGAAGCGCCGTCAACCGCTGGTGCTCTTGAATGGCAGGGAACAGTGGATGAGATGCGTTCCGGTTTGTTTGGAAAAAACACTCCCATCATTCGTTAGGTGCATTAAAGCGCGAGTAACAAATATTTGAGTTTACGAATCGCGCATACTCGATCGACTTTCAACACGGAAAGAAGCAAAAAAGAATAAACAAAAGCCGCCAGCAACAACAAAAAGACTGCGAGCGATGTCTATTCACACAAAAACCAACACAAAAACTACAGCCACAAGCACGCTCCAGCGGAAGACACGATCCTCCCTCAATTTCCACCGTTGACCAAACAGAACGTCGGAAACAAACTCCAAGCTGCAAACTCGAACCAACACGCGAGCTCTTTTGCAACCGATAAGAAGCGGGTAGATGGAACCGACTTTTTGGTTGAATAGCGGACACGCCCCCGCTGTACGGATGCCCCCTTCCGCCTTCGACCATCCGGCACGACAGACGGGAAACGCCCATTGCTTCCAGTTCTGCATTAATATAAACGGCGGACAAACATTCTCATTGCCCACTTGCCATCAAAGACTCGAAATGAAGCTTCTTTTGGTCTTTCTTCTCCTCTTTTTCGTCTTTGTGTCGGCCGCTCCAGTCGGCGGAAAGAAGCCGTTGATTTTGCGGACGAAACAACAACGATGGTTGGCCGACGACCTCAAGCAGTACCACGCCCAAATGCGCAAGACCCACAAAGTAGGAGGAAGAGTAAGTGATGAGTAATCTCCCCAGTTCAGGACTACATCCCGTTGTATCCGGACATGACGATCACGGCCGACATTTCGATTGGAACGCCCCGTAGGCTTCTCGTCTCCATTCTTTACACTCACCCCCACTTCTTCTTTCAGCCGTCTGGTACGACGTCTCGATGGAGAGCGGATCGGAGGCGACGTTCGTGCTCGCCAAGAACTACCCCGGTCGGAACGTCTCCCATCGACAACCCTTCTTCGACCCCGCCCAATCGTCGACTGCCCGAACTGCCGGCGACTACTACGCGTTCAGCGGGAACCTCGAGGTTTTCGGCGAGGCCTACGACGACGTGGTTGGGGTGAGTGGACAGAAATATCATCCTTTGTTCGTGCTTCTGCTCGTTCCACTTGTGGAGCAGTCGGCAACCGTCTGTCTACCCTCTAAAACTTACCGGCTTCAGCTGATCGACCCCGAGCTTTGGCCGAACACAACCCAACGATTCGGTGAGTGAACCGCCCACTTGCCGTTCTCACTTCTTTTCAGGCGTCGTGGACAGAATCCGCGATCCGTATCTCGAGAACCCGGAAATGCCCGACGGAGTTGTGGGATTGAGTTGGTGAGCGGGAAAAGATTGCGGCGAATGATTCACGTGTTCATTCCTTGAGGAACCCAGCGGATGCGGCCAACCCGAACGAGAACTCATCGGCGATCATCAACTTCTTTCGAGTGACCGGTTATGAGCGCTATTGGTGCGATTGGATGGAAATCTTCACTCTTTGTTCGTCTATCTGACCATTCTTGCGTTATCTTTTCAGTGAGCGGACGGGTATACATCGGATCCATTCAGTAAGACGAACAGAAGGAAGAAAAAGTGATGACGATTGTTTGCAGGTTCGGCGGTTGCCTGGACGACTACTGCCAGCCGGCCACGCCCGAGAACACGTTTCCGTTGGTGTGGTTAGAGGAGAGCCGCTCGCTCGCCTTTACGGTCGATTCGTTCACGTACAAAGGGCAGCAATTCCTGGGAGGTTATGGAAAGGCGGACACCGGAGTGCCGAACATCCTGCTGCCCTTCGATCTCGTGCTCGCCATCTACGACGACGTGCAGCCGGACTACGACTTCGACCACTTCGTCTACACGGTCGACTGCAATCGAGCGGGCGAGCTGCTCGACTGGACGTTCACGATTGGCGGCAAGAACTACTCGATCCCCTCCACCTCGTACGTGGTCGATTTGCTGCTCCCCCGCGGCCAGTGTGCGTTGAGTGCGTACTTCTCGGACACGGCCACCACCGACTACGTGCTGGGCTACGTCTTCCATCAGTTGTGGTGAGTTCTACCGATTGATTTAATGGAATAAATTGCCGGCTTGCAGGTGCATCAAGATGGACGTCGACAACCAGGCAATCAGCTTTATGGACACCATCCCGCAGCCAGATCCCCAGCCCGCTGTAGAGGAGAAGTAAAGAGACTGTTGCTGTTTCTTTCAAGTTTAAATGAAGCAAATCAGGCATGCAGAAGAGAATACGCGATTCTGAACTAGATGGGTTGCAATCGACGACTGAGTTCAATGAGAGAAAGCAGAACAAGACGGACGAAGCTGTAAGGTTGGCAGGCTCACACGACCTCGAGTAGTCACTCGAAAGTCCATCGATCACTGGGGGGTAAACAAGTGAGCACGATGCAGGCGGTTCAAAACAAATACTCGCATCTATCAGAAACATTTAGACTTTTCGGGGGCATTCGATCAACTGCTCATCATCGTTTGTCGTACTTCTTGGTCGCTCAACCGACTTGTTCGTTTTTGGCGTCTTCGCAACGGCCACTCCCTTACAAACGGCTGCCTTGCGGCCGGAAGTCGTGCTTCCGCTTATCCGTCGGCCATTGTCTCGCCATGTTTTTGGCTTTTGACTCCAAGAAACGTTCAAGCGGTACGGGAGTCGTTGATCGGGCATTAGGGATGGATCTTAAAGATGTAAGCAACGACGCGAAACGATGACTTCTTTGTGCGGCTAAAAAACAAAGGCGAATTCAAACTACGTTTTCGTTGAGGCCTAGAAATGTTCACGAAACCCGACCGGGTTCCAAACTACCTACAGGGTCCTTCGGCTGACAAACAGACCATCGTTAATCCATTTTTGGAGAAGTTGGCTTGCTTGACGAGACATGATATCATTGTTTGCGTACCTCTTTTTCGACTCCTCCGCGGCGGCCACACTTTTTCTAGTCGCTTATCGCCGTTCGCTTCTCGCATGCCCCTTCCTCGTTGAATTGTCTCACGGTGGAAGCGCCCTGTCACGTGGTCGAACAAACGACTTCTATGCAAGCACGCAAATCACGCCGAGAGTTCACTCGACGCTGATTTATGGCCTTGCGCAGAGATTCAGAAACTCACATTTCTGACAGACGAAATGGTCGGTCGGATGGCTTCCACGCGTGTCTTTTGCAATCCGACCGGCATGCGAACATGACTGCATGTGCTGACGCGCAACAGGAGCGGCTCGCGCCCACTAAGAAACGATGACAATTTGCGATCGATTATTATTTGTTCGCTTAATCAATCGGCCCATCCAAACGAATGGGCTAGAGTTTGTCTGCTCCGCGTCGTCTGGAAGCGATAAAAAGCGACTCCTGTCTAAAAACGAGTGACGAAGGTCATTGAAAACCTGTTCGGGTCCAGGATCATCGTAGCGGTCTCGTTGGCGTAGTCATCCTTTTAACCAACATCGTCACTTTTTGCTGATAATTCCAGATCGAAGACCAAATGCAAAAGCCTGTCCACTCACTCGCTTTGCACGTGAACGGCTTCTGTTCAACATAAAAAGGCGACCAATCCTTCCACTGTTCACCAATCTTATGCAAACGAAGGAAGTTGAAATGAAGGTGCTTGTGTCCCTCCTTGTCTTCCTTCTTGGCTCCGCGGGCACCGCTCCGGCAGCTCAGAAGGACGAGAAGAAGTCGCTAGTCGTTCAAGCCAAGCAGCGACGATGGATGGCTGCCGATCTCAAAGCACACCACGAGCAGATGCGCAAGACGCACAAAGTGAGTGAAAAGACTAGAGTAATGCATTATTACCGTGTTTAGAACTATATCCCCTACTATCCGGACGCTCCCATCCTTACGGACATTACCGTTGGAAATCCTCGTAAGTTTCCTGCATCCTCTGCTCTTTTCATTTCTTCTTTTAGCTGTCATCTACTGGCTCTCGTTGGAGACTGGTTCAGAAGCGACCTTCCTCCTCGCCGAGGACTACCCCGGCCGAAATGTGACCGCCAACCAGCCCTTCTTCGATCCCTCCCAGTCCTCTACTGCTCGAAAGGTCCCTCCGTAAACGGCGCTAACCGGTGCCTTTGTCACTCCCACTTGCCCTCTCAACTTTTAGCGCTTTGCTCCGATCGACCTGAAATTTTTTCTGGTTACAGTAACTCGTATGCGCGGTTTACGAAAATGTGCATTTCGACTGCAGGCGGGCACGTTCAACGTTCCGTGCCAACGTTCCCGGCCGTACCGCTTTTCGGGCACGGCCAAATTCCGCCGCCCTGCGGACGAAAAGATGCGCCTTGGAACGAGGAACATTCTATCAGTTGACGGAATCATCAGGAAAAGTTGTTGAAGAAAGTTGTGATCGCTCAAAGTCGAAAGGTCGGGGCGGAAATTCGAAGAGGTCCACACTCGGAGGCGCCGTTCTCGGCTCTCCGAATTTTATTCAACAAACCCTACAAAATAAGGCTAGAAAAAGGTCTTGCGCATCTTTTGCGTCCGGTTTTGTGTCGATTGGACGAAACACGAAAACGTATAAATCGGAGAAAAATTGTGTGTCGATTTGAAAACTTCGGCGAATTTCAATTCCGTCGTTCTCTTCGCACACGTGACTTCATGACATGAATATGAGCGCATTTGAAAGCGCAAAACATGGGCTTTCCGATGGTGTTCCTTGTTTTTTTGTTGTTGGCCCACATGGCCACTGCGGCTTACGTGAACCGTACCCTTGAAAATGCGCAAAAAGCGGGCGGGTTCGGAAATGTTTGAACGGGATCTTTTGAAAGTTGGCAGAGACATCGAGCACGTAGTTGCTCTGCTTACCACCGTCTCAAATTTTCCAAACGTTTGATTGTCGAGTAGTAATGAATCGTTCTGTGGTGCGGTTCTGCTTTCCGGCTTTGCGGCATGTTTCTTCGGTTGCCGCTGCCGCTATTTATCCTTTTGCACTTGCTGGCATCAAAACAAACTTTTGAGCGTTGTTTGCGGGTACGGAATAGCGCTGCGCGCGCCGTTGTATTTGAAGACTGCATTCCCGTGGAGCTTTTGCAGTTCGGATCGGTTTTCCTGGGGACCGTAAGAGGGTAATGGACGGAGAGAGCTGTGGCTTTTGTGTAAGGACCCATTAGCAGAGCTTTCATTAAACTCGGGCGTTTGTGAAGCGCAACTCGATTTCTCACATTGGAACGAGCACTCGATTTGTCGAACAAAGTCGACAAAAGCATTTGATACGCACCAGTCTAACGTCACCCCCAGCAAGAGACGGCGCGAAGCGCCGTCACAGGCTGGTTGGGGACTATTACGCGTTCAGTGGTCAACTCGAAGCTTCCGGTTTGGCGTACGACGACGTGGTAGGTTCACTGGTTCACTGGTTTATTCACATCGCAACCGAAGAAAAGAGGAGAATGTCGGGAGTGAACCGGCAGACGTTGCGGTGAGGTCAGCGGGAGGAAGCGGTCGGCGGCGGGAAAGGCGGAGCGGTCTGGTGGGCGCACGTTCGGCTCGCTTCCATCGTCGGGGCGTCTTGGACGATGGCGATCCATGGGCGTTCGCGGGACTTGTGCACGGAGCCGACGTTCTTGCGGTGGTCTTCTTCCCAGCGGGTCCGAGAGCGTCCGGGTGGTCGAGGGGCGGTCGGCGGCCGGCGTCCAGCGCGGGCGGCGGGCTGGCGGTCCATCGATCGTCGTCGCGGCTGGCGGCGTCGTCGCTTCCTCCGCTGATGTGTAGCAGTCGGCCGGATGGCCATTCGGGGGCCCGCAACGGCTTGTCCCGAAGATCCCGGGGCGGGCGAGCGAGAGCGGCGGCGAGAGCGACCGACCGCTCGGCTCGAGGAGCGACCACCGGAATGGCGTGGTAGGGGTGAGTGAAAAGCGGTTGTTGTGGGCTCATCTATCTTGCTCACGGGCGTGTAATTTGTAAGAAGGAGTGAATAGCCAGGCAAACGTTTATCACTGGTACTTGTTGGTGCTGATCAACCTTCTTTTCAGCTGTTCGGTCTGGGCGAGTGGTTCAACACGACCCAACGCTTCGGGGTGGTGAACGACGTCGTTTCGCCCTACTTTACTGAACCGACTATGCCCGACGGAGTGCTGGGCATGAGCTGGTGAGCGCGATGGAAGAAACGGTAATTACTGCGTTGTGTTGGTTAGGGACCCGGAAGACGCGGCGAATCCGAACGAGAACTCGTCGGCGATCATCAACTTCTTCGAAGCGACCGGCTTTGAGCGCTACTGGTGCCAATACCTTAAGGACACAAGCGATCCCCGTAGGTTTTCTTTCTTTCCGTTCTTTTTTATCCGCGAATTTCAGAAGTGGGACGCGAGTACCAAGTCATGACATCGTTGGTGAACGCGGGAGTAAAGCATGCATCTCTCCGTTTCGTTGCAGGTTCGGCGACTGCCTGGACATCTGGTGCAAAGCGCCGACTCCCGAGAACACGGTTCCGTTGACGTGGCTGGAGGACACCCGTTCGCTCGCCTTCCAAATGGATTCGTTCACGTACAACGGCCAACAGCTGGCTGGGGGCTACGGAAAGGTCGACACGGGAGTGCCGCACATTCTTCTGCCTTACGAGACCTTCCTTTCTCTTTACGACGCGGTGCTGCCCGACTTGGACTACGACCTCTTCATCTACACGCTGGTGTGCTCGCAAGCCGGCAAGCTGCCCGATTGGACGTTCACGATCGGCGGAAAGCAGTATTCGGTCCCGTCTTCTGCCTACGTGGTCGACTTGGGGCTCTCCGACGGCAAGTGCGTGTGGAGCGCGCAAATGCACGACGCTTGGACCACCGACTACGTCCTCGGCTACGTCTTTCACGACCTCTGGTGAGTTCCGAGGAGTAGATGCATTAAAGTGTTGGCTTGCAGGCATCAAGATGGACATCGACAATCAGGCGATCAGCTTCCTTGACTTCACTCCGGACACTACAGACGCTCCCGCCATAAACCACAACTGAAAAGGAATGTTTGTAGTTTGTGTTTCACTGAAACCGCCATAAACAAAAGCAACGCACGCAGAAATTCGCGAAGCAACCAGTGGGAGGTCCTCGATCTCCACCAGGGCGAAAAGCGCAATCAAAAATTCCACGGGCTCGTCGCGAATAAACGCCCGTAGAAACAAGAATAATGAGTGGATGGAGAGCAAGAAAGAAAACGTTTATTCATTCAACCAAACGAACAGAAATCCCATGCTACGGACGAGGGTCGACCTTCATCGTCAGACTCTTCTTGTGCTGGGCGGCGGCCTGAGGCGGTGCCGGAGTGGGGCCTCTGGCCGTCACGCTGCGCACAAGATCCTGAAAGAAGCAGCTTGATTGGTTGTGCAGGAGAAAACGGACCTTCTGCTCCTCTTTGTGCTTCTCGTTGAAGTCGTCTTTGTCTTCGGCCGTGTACTCGTCGGCCATCTTCTCGTTGTTCTCGTCGCCTTTCTCGCCCGCCTTCTCGCCCGCCTTGTCGCCCGCCTTGTCGCCCGTGTTTTTCTTCGACTGTTTGGCGGACTGGAGTTCGTCGTCTGCAAGAAGAAGAGATGAGATGCAAGGGAAGGGCGACAGACCGGTGGGCAGGAGGGCGGGCGGTGCGGGCGCGGGCGCCTTCTTGGGCGGGCGGAGGTTTTGGAGGTACTCCTGGGTGAGCACCAGCTTCACCGCCTTGCCCTTGGCCTTGTGGTAGGTCCGCTTCTCCCAGGTCTCCATGCAGACGAAGGCGACCACGAGCAGGATGGCGAAAAGCTCCACGACGAGGAGCGCGAGCAGGAGGATCGAGACGAGTGACACCGACTCGTCCGTGGCGAGGATGTCCGCGTAGCCGAGGCAGATTCCCGTCGGCGTCTCGAATTTGTCCGCCATCTTCGGAGCACGCGCGAGGACCACCAGACGACTTGAGCGACGACTGAAAGTGCGACTGACAGGCGGGCGGGCGGCTCTCGGCTTCCTTTCCGCTTCCCTCATGCAAATTCGTGCATTCTTTCGAATCGAATGGCCGTCGCATAACAACATTTAGGTATGAACAGCAACAAGCAAAATGGGCAAAGCAACAAAAACAGTGACCAGAAATGAATTCCTACCTCGTTCTCCCAACTGGGAAGTGAGTGATGAAATGAGCAGACAGAGCGTGGATCCGAGTTTTCAGCTGCCTTCGGTGACCCGCTTTTTTACGGGCTCACAAAGAGGGATTACCAGCCCGCGAACTCCGTTTGTTGAATTCAAAAAGATGTTGTTTTGTTCTGCGCCGTCTTGTTTCTCTTGCCACTGCTCGGTGAAGCACAGAAAAGTGCGTTTGGGGAGAACAACGGGCATGTTGCTGTACGGCAGGGGCCGCCTTCGAATTGCCTCGGCCGGCTCGCACCGTCAGTGATTCTTACAGCGTGAAGATGAGCATCGATGAGCAGACCGTCCGCCCGCCGCCCGGAAGTGGATGACCGAAAAGGAATACACGGATTGCATCCTCGGCTTACGGGCGCACACACGTCTACTCGAGACCACTTTTAAAGCAGACGATCGATCATGTGCTCTTTGAGTCGAATTCCAACTGCTCTGCGAACTTTAACGAACAAATGCGAAACGCGGCCACACCCACTGCCTCCGAATGGTTCCAGCAAGAACCAGAGACCGAATGAAGATGTTGTGTTTATTCCGGCAGCGTTCAATCTTGGCGCGTGTATTCGCGGGTGCGCGTGTTCTTGGAGCTGCGGCGGGCCTTGAGGCGGGCGGAGGGCTGCGGCTTGCGGCGGCCGGTCGACTGGCGCCTCTTCGGCTGGACGACCTCAACGGCGGGCGCGGCGGGCGGTTTGTCCACGGCGGGGCACGGCGGCGACATGCCGGTGATCTGCTCCAGCTTGCGGGCCACCTGCAACTCGTCAGGGCGGTGGGCGGGAGCGGACACTCGCCTGGGCCATCGAGGCGCGCTGCTCGGCCTGCGACGCCCAGCAGTCGTTCAGCACGAGCTCGACGACGGGCGGCGGCGTGTCGGCCGGGAACTCCAGCCGCGTGCCGCCGAGGATCTGCAGCCGGCCGGGCGGTGCGGGAGGAGGGCGGGCGGACTCACTTGGTTCTTGATCTCCGCGTTGTTCACGCCGCGGAAGGGCTCCGTGCCGTCCGCGTACACCTCCCACAGGACCACGCCGAAGGCCCACACGTCCGACTTGGGCGAGAACAGATACGACGCGATCACTTCTGCAGCGAGGGAATGAACGAAGGGACGGAGGGACGAACCAGGCGCCAGCCACTTCATCGGCACGCGCCGGCCGGTCGGCATCTTGTAGTGGGAGCCCTCGCGGCTCAGCCCAAAGTCGGAGATCTTCGCCTGCAACTTAAGGATGAGTGGGGCAGAGGGCGCGCTCGGCACTCGCCGTCATGTCCGAGTAGAGGACGTTGCGGGCGGCGATGTCGCGGTGGATGCAGTTGCGCGCGTGCAGGTACTCCAGGCCCCACGCCACGCCCATGCACATGTTGTCGAGCTTCTCCTGGGCCGGCACGCGGTTCTTCTTCAGGTACTCGTCCAGGGCGCCGCCGTGCAGCTGCAGCCGACGGGTAGGCGAGAGGAAGGACGGGAAGACTCACGAGCTCCATCACGATCATCAGCGGCTCGGACTCCACGCACACGCCGTACAGCTTGACGACGTTCGGGTGCTCGAAGTCTGCAGCGGGAAGGAAGAGGACAGGGCAGCAGACGGCTTACTGCGCATGAGACGAGCCTCCTTCATGATCTCTTTGATCTTCTCTTTGGAGACGTCGTTCGTCTTCGCCAGCTTCACGGCCACGTCCACGCGGCGTTTCGACGGCAGCCGGAGCGTCCCCGCCTTCACTTCCCCTGCAACGGCGGAGATCGACGGGCAGAAGGAAAGGCGGACCCACCGAACGCGCCCTCGCCCAACTTCGCGCCCAGCTCCACGTCGCCGTGCCGCAGCTCCCAGGGCGCGCGCATCACCGGCTGGCCGAGCACGACGCCCGTCAGCTGCAGTGGGAGTGAGCGGGGAGCAGTGGAAACAAAAGGGCGGACTCACGTGGGGCAACGTCGATTCGCCCGACTGCACGTAGTGGGCGACCAGCTCCTGCACGCCGTCGAAGAAGGGCCGCGTGTTGTCCGTGGCCCACTTGCCGGCCCCGTTGCGCTGCACGATCACGTGTTTGATCTGAAGCGAGCGGCGGAGCGGAGGTGAGAAGAGAGCAGAGGGAATGTTCCCGCACTCACCGCGTTGTCCGCCAGCATCACCGAGAAGATAAGCTGGCGCGCCTGGCCGGCCGCCGTCTCCGACTGCCGCAGCAGGAAGTCGCCCGGCCGCAGCAGCAGGCGCGGAATGTCCTCGCGCGGCAGTAGTCCGTGGTAGAACTCCAGCTCCTCCACGGTCGCCGAGCGGCCCGCTTTGCCCATCGCACTGGAGAGCCGCCGGTCGGGCTGCGGAGCGCTGAATCAAGTGGCCGGCCGTTTCGATTCGCTCGCCGACTACGAGCTTTCGGGCGGTTTTGCATGAGCCGCTCGTGCGGGCGAAGCAACTCTCCGACTGCTGGTCGGTTCACGCAAATTTCCGTCCGGTGAGCGAAGAGATCATTTCGCGAAGTTTCGATCTTCTTTTCGGGCGGCGGTCGCGTGGAGGTCGAAACACACGGGCGGCAGAGGGCGGCGAGCCACCGGACAACGCACCGGGTCCCACTTTTGTTCATGGCCGAGCGGTTCTTTGGAGCGGTGGTGAACCTTCTGTTCTCTGGCGGCCGACGTTGGCAGGAATCCGACTTAGAATCTCGGACGAGCCCACAGTTTGCCGCCGGGTTTATTCGCTCACAACAGAAAGAAGTGGCCGTTTCTTGCGGGCGGAGAGAAAGCCGGCGGCGGCGGGAGGGCGGCCAGCAAGTGGCTCCGCCAGAGAAGGAGCTGCTCGTAGGTGGGCGACCTGAAAGAAGAGCGGAATGACGGCGGTCGACGACCTCCACTCGCTCTAACTCAAAGCGCGCCCTCGGACAGCCGACAGTCGAGGAAGCGCTGGAGGCGGCGATATTGCGCGAGTCGGCCGCTCTCGACGTCACGCAACTCCGCTCCACCGACTGCTCTTCGAACAACGAGCAAGAGACGCAACGGCAGGATTTGGGGGCGCATAAGTGACGGTCTTCCTGCAACGGGCAGGGAGTGAACTCGACGAGCAGCGGCCACTCACCACAAACTCGCCGCTCGAGTGCTCGCCGCGACATGATCGCGCGCTGCTCGCGGATCACGGCACACTGCAACGAGAAGCATTAAACGATTCTTCCGTCCGTCCCACCTTCTCGCAGCGGAACTTCTTCCCGGGGCACACGTGGAAGAAGCGGTTTACCTCGGCGCCGTGCCTGAAAGTCCTAGGAGTTCTGTGGAGCAACTCGAAAGAACTTGCTGGAGGCACAGTCGGCAGCGGTTGCTCCGCGTGGAGGCGGACTTTGAGGAGGCGGTGTCCATTGCTGACTGGCGGAAAGAAGGCAGACGATCTCTGCCCCGCTCCGCTTGAATGCGGTGGCGGTTGGCAAGTGGCACCGAACGGAAGAAACCAGCGAAGTCACAAGCTGGGCGGATCATCCACGAACGCGGGCGCTCACCGTCTTGTCGTTCGTTCACCGCCTGCTGCCGATGAGCCCATCTTACAATTGAAGGCGCCCGGCTCCTGATGCTCGTACAAAAGAACTCGGCGGTCAGTGAGTAGCCCTCGTCAAAGTTCTCGTCACGTCCGCTGGCAGAGACTCGCACGATTTTGATCACTCGCTTTCCGGATTTTGCGAAGAAAGTCGTGAAGTGGGCCGGTTGTTTACGAACAACTTTGCAGGCGGCCGGTGAGAAAAACGAGCGGAATGCGAGCGTGCGGTAAACAGAGGCGAAATTTCGCTTTCGCCGTCTGGGCGGCCCGTTCATGCTTTCGGTCAGTCAGGTGGGGCGTGGACGATCACTCGGCTTCTTTTCTCGAATATTTCGGCCATCTCGATCGCCGCTTGCTTTCGGCGGGCGGTCCTCGCCGTAAAGCGGCAAAGTCTTTCGAATCGGGCGCCAAAACCCGACGGCTGCTCGCCGCTTTTCCGCCGCCTCGCTCGCCGACCGGCGGGCGGCCGGCCGACCGGTCGGACGGCGTCTCCCGCAGTCGGCGATCGATTGCGGCGGCCGCGCGCTTTTCGTTTAGTCATCGTTTCTGTGGGGCTGCTCTTCTCATTCGCTTTCCCAATGTTTTGGAGGGAATGCGGGCAAAAAAGATCGTTTTCCGTACCTTTCCTCTTTGTTTACGCGAACGTCCGACCATCCACCCGATCGATTCCACTTGTTTTCAGCTCCATCCGCCTCGCCCAAACTCGTCGATCGTGGTCGAAATGGAGAAGACGATCCGGGCTGCACCGAAAGTTACGACGCCGCCCGCCGCCAACTCGAAGCTGCCGGACGAAGTAAGTTCTCTTCTTCTCCTTCCGTCGTTCTGACTGACGAGTGGTTTGCAGGGCGGCGGCTTCGACTTCTCGTTCTTCTTTCTGATGGGAATGAGCGTCTTCATCCTTCCAAATGCTGACACTGCCGCCGAGCCGTACGCGGCGAACATCCTGTACAACGTCTACGCGTTCATCAAGTTCCTCGGCTCCGTCTGCTGCCTCCTCAACCTGCTCGCCGTGTACAAACGCCGCTCCTGCTTTTTGCTGCCCGGCATCTTCTTCTCCGTGAGTTCCCCGCCTTCCACTCACACCTCTAATCGATCGGTTGCTTGCAGAAGGTGGTCCTGTTCGCCGGCCCCTGCTGGTGCGTCTACTTGGTCGTCGCTCTGCTCCTGCACTGTGCGGGCGTCTGGACGCTGCCGGACGAGGTGTTTGCGTGGCAGACGACTTGCATTGTGCTTCATACGGTCTCCCTGCTTCTCCTTTCTGTTTGCCTGGATTTCATTGCTCAGGAATTCCGCCGGCGGCTGATCCGCGAGCAACGCCAAAAGAACATCGCCGACTTCTGAGCCTCCCTTCTTTGTTCCCGCACATTCTTTCGTGTTTCGTCCCACTCTCGCGTTGTTCCTGTTTTCCTCTGCAGTTTCCTTTCGTTCCGAATGCAGCGAACGGCCTCTTCGCAAAAAACACGTCATTTTGGTCGTTTGGTGGAGGGAATCGTGGGTAGAGAGTCGGACTTGGCGTTGCTTTCGTGGGCAGGGCGGAAGAGACAAAAAGCAGAGGTCCTGCTCGTTTCTTCCGGCCTCCCACTGGCAGACAGCGCACTTCGATCGGCTGCAGCCGCCCAACAGCTGAGCAAAGAGCTGCGAAGAGGGCACTCTGCTGCCGGCCCACAATCTCGTCGTCGCGCACATGAACTCGACAGAGTTTCGGCAGCCGGTCAGCGAGCGTAAACAAGCACGACAGTTTTTTTGGGTTCTGTCTGCCCACCCGGCCGTGCAGAGTGATCGCTGGGCGTTTCGTTGCGGCGCCCACGCATCAAATCCGCGGTGGATGTTTAAACAGCGAGCATTCTGACTAGAGGAAGGATACCCGGAAGAAGTGGGTTTTCTGGCCGGTTGGAAGGGAACAAAGGCCGCTTGTTGCAAGCGGGAGGTCAAAAGAGCGACTTGCACGGCATGTCGGCTGTCCAAACAGAAGAGGCGATCAACGAGCAGGCCTCCTCGCGTATAAAAGAAGGCCGTTCGTCCAGTCGACATCCAATTGGTGGCGAGGATGAAACCTTTCGTCCTCTTTGCCGTCTGCCTTTCGTCCTCCTCGTTCTCGACGCGGAGGCCGCCCGCGGTCGTCGCGCTCAAAGGAAGCCGAAGAACCCGCCGAAAACCTCCGCTCCGAATGACGGAACCCAACGAGTGCCGTTCGTGCGGCAAACCGCAGAGAACAAGGCGAAGAACTCTCGACATTCCAGGGAGCCTGCCTGTGGTCGAGGTGCTCATGGAAACGCCACGTGAGTGTTCCGTTCTCGCTTCTTCATCCCTCTCCTCGATTGCAGCCCAGAAACTGAAGCTTGCTCTCGTGTACGACGATAACTATGTCCTCCCCGCAACGCCCATCCTTTTCGATCCGAACTTCACGGACAGCGACTGCCGCAATCGAGTCGTTCCGAAACGCACCTTCGACGCTCGGTAATTTACGACGTTTTCTCTTCATTGCTCGCCTTTTCAGAAAATCGAAGTCGTTCGTGAAGGCGGACCCAAAGTCCACCAGCGTGATGTGGGGTGGCTCTCAAGATCGGTTCGCGGTAGGCAGTGCCTCAAATTCAAAGCATTCACGCGGAATTGCAGTTGGGCACGGACGCCGCTCGAATGCTGCCGGTGCACTTCCACTACGGGAAGAACAGCGACCGTCCGCTGCCCTGCACCGCCGACATCGCGGGCCTGCTGTCCGTGGTCGCTTATTCGCCGGGTGGCTTCTGGTCGCTGCTTCTCGCGAACAAGCCAGCGCCCATCCTCACGGTGATTGCGGACCCGTGAGTGTCTTTTTTTTCGTTCTGCTCTCACCCACTTGCTGCAGGAAGCCGAAGATCAAAGGCGCCTTCCAAACGGGCGAACTCGTGATCGGCGGCGTGGCCGAAGACAGGTGCGGGCGGGGCCAACACTTCGTCAAGAGCACGGACAATGAACTCTGGGTGTTCGAAGCCTCGAAGTGAGTGAGTAGAAGCGGGCGTTTTCGTCCACTCGTCGTTTAGCCGCACACTCGTCAGCGGGACTTCCCGCTCTGCGATCAAAAAGACGGCGTTCGCGCACACGCTCAACCTCTCCGTCGACCGCACGAGGGCTTCAAAGAAGAACTCGAAACGATTATGAACGCCGGCCGTCTCCAAAAGGACCCCAAGGACAACGAGATCTACGCCCCGTGCCGCAGCAAGTGAGCCGTGGAGGTGGACGTGAGGCGGCAAGTTCGAGCTTCCGCTGCTCGTCGACCAACTGAGCACTCGGTTCTTCCGCCGATCGCTTTAATCGATGTAAGCAGTGCGCGTTGAGAGTGGCGGAAAAGGGAAGCCCGTACTGGACCGTCTCGATCGGCGCCGACATTCTCCGCACCCACTGGGTCCACTTCAAATCCAACGAGATGGATTTCCACTTGTCCTCGCCGCCAACTCCTCTGCAAGAAGTGTTCTTTTCGAAGCGCCTGTGAGCGGAAGCGTGTTGCATCGATGGCGGGATTGAGCGTTCGCTTTCAACACGGTCGAACGACTGCGGTAGGTGGCCGTGGGACTGACCGCATCTCGCAGGTCTGCTGGTTCTCGCGCCCGTGAACAAGCCGCAGTCATCTTTTGGTTGCATGACCCTAGCGGCATCGCTTATCATTCTTGTTTGTGCTCACGAGTCGCCATCTGCTTGGGACTCCGATTCGAGACCTCGATTGCATCAAATGAGTGAGGTGAGCGGAGTGATGACTCCGAACAAACAAGCGACCTTCCTCACTCCTGACAAATCCCGATCACCTCTTTGAAGCGAACACCCTACAGTACGGCAGCAAACTCACGGGCCGCAAAGAAGCGATAAAAAGCGAGCGGGCGGCCGCCACGCCCGTTCGGCCACAAGTCTCCGCGGACTCCACGCCCTTCTAATTGCTATTCTTGCCGTCGTAAGTGATAAAACACAACTCCGAACGGTAGGTACGGACGAAAGCAGCACAACCACGCCCACTCTCCTCGCATTCTGTCCGTATAAAAAGAGCGATCATCATCCTGCTCTTCACATTCCCTCGAGATCAACAGAAGGCGCAATGAGGTTTCTGTTGGTCTTCCCTCTTCTCCTCGTCATCGGGATTGCGGCGGCTGCCCCGGCCGGGAAGAAGCCCCTGATTGTGCAGTCCACACAACGACGCCACTTGGCCGACGACCTCAAGGCGCACCACCAGCGACTGTGCAAGATGCAAAGGCGAGCATAAGGTGCGGTGTTTCTAATCCCTTTCGTTCAGAACTACATCCCTACTATCCGGACGCCCCGATCTTGGCCGACATTTCGATTGGAACACCCGGTCGGTTCCTCTTATCCGCGCATTCATTCTTCTCTCTTCCCTCAGCTGTCGTCTACTCCGTCTCGTTGGAAAGCGGGTCGGAGGCGCTCTTCGTGCTCGCCAAGGACTACTCTGGCCGACTCGCCAATCAAACGTTCTTCGATCCCGCCCAGTCGTCCACCGCGCAGTTCGCGGGCGCCTACGAGGCCTTCAGCGGCGACCTTGAGGTTTCCGGTGCGGCCTACGACGACCTCGTTGGAGTGAGCACAGGAGATCGTTTGCACACCACTATCACAACCGATTTGCAGTTGTTCGGCTTCGGATCTTTGTGGAACACGACGCAAAGGTTCGGCGTGGTGAACGCTGTGGACGATCCCTACTGGATCAACCCGCCGATGCCCGACGGCGTTCTGGGGTTGAGTTAGTGAGCGGCGAGAAGCACGGAGCACTCTTTTCAATCCTCTCTCTTGCAGGAACCCGGCAGATGCGGCCAATCCAAACGAGAACTCGTCGGCCTGTTCCGGGACTCCAATCCGGAACTCGAAAGAATTCTCGCCTATTGGGAGGATTTGTTTTATTCGACCGTTGGGTGGCAGAACAAACGAAGGAGTGAAGAGACTCGGAAGATCGGGGGAAAGCGGGAAGTTGGGATAGACGGGCGAATCGGCAAGGTGATAAATCTCCGGTAGGGGATGAGGGGGAAAAGAGGGGTCGGGATCTAATAGAAGATTTCGGACGGATCGAAAGCAAAGAGACAAGAGGCAATGCGTAGGAGGACAACACTTGATTCCGCTCTCTCTCTCCTTTTTTGCGAACACTTCGCACAGGCCCTCCTCAATTGGTTTGGACTTCCCGGAGACTTCTCTCGCATCTGGTGCTCCTGGCTCGAGGACACGAGCAACCCGCGTTCGTTCGTTTGTTGCCTTCTGATCTCCTTTGTTTAGAATCCGGCCGTGATTACCAGGCGCAGCTCGAGTAAGCGAATAGAAGCGACAAGACAATCCAACCTTCTTCTGCAGGCTCGGCGGCTGCTTGGAGTGGCTGTGCGAAGCGCCGACTTCGGAGAACACCGTTCCGTTGGCGTGGCTGGAGAGCAGCCGATCGCTCGCTTTTATGATCGACTTCTTTGCGTACAAGGACGACGAGTTCCTCGGCGGCATCACGAAGGTGGACACTGGAGTGCCGCACGCCCTCCTGCCGTACGGCGCTTCCTGGCTCGTCTACCAATACGTGCAGCCTGACTACGACTACGAGCACTTCCTCTACACGGTCGACTGCTCGAAAGCGGGCGCTTTGCCCGATTGGACGTTCGGAATCAACGGAAAGAACTACTCGATCCTCTCCACTGTAAGAGACGGGCTCGTCTCTTGCACTCTCTTTTCTCTCTGCTCCGCCCCGTTCGTTCCGCACGCACAAGTGTTTATAAGCCGCTCGATCCAGTGAATAAAGAAAAGTCAAGCCGCCAGTCGTGAGCGAGCGAGCGGCCGGGCGGGGAGCGGGCGAGGGGGAAGACCGGCGGGCGAAAAAGCGAAAAGCTAGGAGTTTGTGGCACGAATGAGGAATCAACCTGGAATGACGGCTGGAAGAATGGGCAACCCCAGTCGATCATTTAACTCCACCGCCTACGTGGTCGACCTGCTGCTCCCGAACAACCAGTGCGCCTTCAGCTTCTACGTCTCCGACCGGGACACCTCCGACTACGTGATCGGCTACGTCTTCCATAAGTTGTGGTGAGTTCCGGCGAGTAAAGCGAGAATCTTGCGGTTTGCAGGTGCATCAAGATGGACGTCGACAACCAGGCGATCAGCTTCCTGGACGTCCTTCCGCAGCCCACCAATGCGCGCGTTTTGAACTGAACGGAGCGGTCGTTTGTCCGAGATGACGAGTGGATTCGTCTGGTTTTCTTTTGCAATTATGCATACAGCATTCATTTTTGGGCTGGGGTAGCGTGTAAGAAAGCATTTGTAGAAGGGCTCGTGCATGCGGTCGTTCAATACGGAGACAGAGAAAGAAAACGCTGCTCGTTTCTATTCACACGAAGTTCCGCTTTTTCTCAATCATGACTTCCCGCCCGGACTGATTGAAGACAGGACCATGGATGACGCGCGTACCGATCGTCTCTTGCTTTATGGCTTCCACCGCCTGTGGGCGTTCAGCTGCTCTCTTTTCCGCTCTTCTTCCACGATTGCCTGGACGGCCTGTGGCGCCCGCAAGCTGAACGTCGGCGAGCTGGACATTTGTTGACCCCGCGGCCTGGGGAAATTCGGCAAGTTCTCTACAGGATTGCCAGAGTAAACCGATCTCTTCTGTGGGGTTGTGCATGTCTAGGTTAATAAGTAAAGAACGAACGAACGGGAAATTGTTTGAACGGAAAGAGCGATTCGACTGACCATCCAAGAATAACCGAACTCTTGATAGCGGACAGGTTAATGCATGCCACGGAGAGGTTTATTTAGCTTGCGATGAACTATTGTACCAGATCAAAACGAATGAAGCAGTGTGTTACCCTCCAATTTTTTCTTTGGTAGTATGCCCGTGCCAATTTCTTGGAACGGTGAACAAGGATTTGATTCCGATGACCTCGAGCAGCACGTGGAAAAGAAAAATGGGAGCCGACCAGTAATCAAGCGATCAAACAGCAAAAGCTTGACAAGACAACCGTCAAGAACGCCCTTTTGCGAGTGTCTGACGTATTCGGCTACAATTTTGAGAGAGCGCATTTCGTAACACTTTTTACATTCAGTTGTATGCGCGCGGTAGGACGAGACGTACAAAATACCAATCGTGCTTTTGAAGAGAAGAAGGAAGCGAACATTGCTGCGGCTTCATTCGTTTCGAACGCTAAAATGCTGCCCATCTCGGTGTGGTGGTGGGAACACGTGGTGATTGCGACGGCGATGGCGGGTGCCGCAAGCCTCCAACTCTTCCTTTTCTGCCGTCTGCGTTGCTCCGCGAACGGAGCAGAGCTTTCGGGACATCTGGAAGTGAACATCGTGTGTTGGATCCTAGCCGCCACCTTTTCGGCATTCCATTCCGCCTTCCTGGCCTACACGGGTCTTCAGGACGGCAAGTGGTTGAGTCCTCTCGGCCGTCAGTTACTTTCTGCAGGTCCCCACCCCGCCGCAATGATGTTTTGGACGGGCGCTCTCACGATGGCCACGTGGTTGATGCTGACCATCTCGCTCGCCTTCCTGCTGCTCGACCGGCTGCTCGTGATCCACTTCGCGGTCCACTCGTTCCGCCGCCGCCCGCTGCCCGTTTGGGCGACCGTCGGCGTGATCGCGGGTGTTGGGGCGACTTTCGGCGCCGTTTACACGCTCGGCACCCTTCCGCTGCCCGAAGAGACCAGTAAGCGAATTCAAGGACTTCACGCATTCGTTTAAGGTTGTTTGTCGATTACCTGCTTGGTTCCGTGGGGCGTCCAGTTCTCGCTTCCACTCAAGAACATTGTCGCAACGATCAACCTGTGCCTTTCGATCGCCTTCGTCTTCAAATTCGCCGTCCATCGTCGGCTGTTTGCTCAAGGCAACGAGGAGAAGCAACGGCGCAACCACTCGATCGCCTGCTTGGCCGTGGCGACCGCCGTCCTGTTCGATCTGCTGCCGGCGAGCACGTTCGTCCTGTTGAACATGGCGGGCGTCGACCAGCAGCCGCTTGGCCCGTACGTGACCGTGAGTCGAAATGATTTCCGTGTACACTCCTCCCTTTTGTGCTTCAGATGATGTTCGCCTTTGACGCCCTGACGACCGCCGTTTTGTACCACGTGGTCATCCGCCGAAAAGCGGGGCTCGTTTCGCATTTGAGCGCTTCGGGCGGAAGTCCGGCCATTGGCGGCGCGAATCGTTAAACGAAATGAAGCAGCGTAACAGAGAACGTCTACATGTTGGTGTTGAGATGATCACTCCTGTGTTGTATCCACCCCTGCGTTATTGTACAAACCAAGGTGATCAAACGATCAGTCGAATTAACAAAAAAGCACACTCGTTTGCTCCCAAGAACGTCATCGCCTCGCCAATTACGAATTCCTGTGGCTCGTCCGGATTGTAGCGGCAGACGAACACTTCGACTGACGAACGGGAGGTGTTTTTGCGGCCGGCCGATGAGGAGATGAATAAATGTCGACCACTCCTCTCGTCCTCAAAATGATGTCCGCATTGATTTGGTGGCAGTAAGCCGCGATCGCTGCAGCGATGGCCGTGGCTGCGAGTCTCCAGCTCTTCCTCTTCGCTCGTCTTCGTTCCTCTTCGTACAGACCGGAGCTCTCGCGGCACTTAGAAGTGAACATCGCGTGTTGGACCTTTAATGACCTGTTCGCCTTCCTCCTCTCCGGATACCTTCTTTACGCGGGCAGTGCGTGAACTAATGACCACACAAACGAATGAGTTTAAGTCCCCACTCCTCTGTCGAACTCGCTGTTCGTGGACTTTTCGGTAATGCTCTCGCTCTCGTTCTCTTTCCTGCTGCTCGACCGGCTGCTCGTCATTCGATTTGCTCTCGCAGTTCGGGCGGCAAAATCTGCCCGTTTGGTTGAGCGTCGGCGTAATCGTGGGCGGCGACGCGGCGTTCGGTTCGATTTCGTACTCGCCACCCTCCCGCTGCCCGAGGAGAACGGTGGGTCGTCAGTGATCGTTCCATTCACTCCTTTCTCGCTGCAGACTGCCTCTCGCTGGGCTGCTTAACGTCGCTGCACGTCCGCCTGTCGACGCTCGTGAAGACGGGCCTCGTCGCTGTGAACCTTGTGCTGGCGATTGCTTTCGTTTGGAAGTTCGCCCATTCGATTGGAGTAAATCAACGGCGGAAGCGCTCGATCGCCAGCCTCGCGGTGGCCACCGAATTCTCGCTGAATTTCTTGCCCGCCGTCACGTACGCGACACTCACGCCCTCGGCGTCGACCAGCAGCCGTTCGGCTCGTACGTCCTCGTAAGTGCGCCGAACACTCTTCCGCGCATTTCTCGGCTTCTTCCAGCTGGTCGGTTCTTTTGGCACCCTGACGACCGCCGTCCTCCTCCTCCGCCCCGCGCGCACTTCCACCTCGAACGGCGTAGCGGTCACGAGTTCGGCGAACAACTGGATCGTGTGAACGAATGCTGCGGGCTATATTCTCGTTAAACAGAAACAGTAGCTGAGTTAATCGCATCTTCAGTTCCTGCTTGAAACGAACGTTCAGCCGGGCTGCGGGAGGACATTCATGAAGCTGATGGCCTGATTGTCGATGTCCATCTTGATGCACCAGAGCTGATGGAAGACGTAGCCTGAAGATAAGTGATTACTACTCGCTTGAATCTCCCACTTCACACACCGAAGACGTAGTCTGTTGTCTCTTTGTCGGAGGCCAAAAGGCTCAGAGCGCACTGGCCATCGGGAAGCAGCAGGTCGACCACGTAAGATGAGGACGTGATCGTGTAATTGCTGCCGCCGATCGTAAATTGCAAGTCGGGGAAGCTGCCGGCTCCTGAGCAGGACACCGTGTAGATTTCGTAGTCCCAATCAAACGTCGGCTGGGCGTCGTTGTAGATCGCCTCGAAGGCGTCCCGCGGCACAAGAATGTTCGGGACCAGCGTGAGACGGCGCTTCGCGCCGTCCCCAGCTGGGGGTGTCATTAGACTGGTGGATATCGAGTGCTTTGTCGAGGTTCTTAGGGGGCAGTTTCTAAACAAATATTGCCTACTTACTCCATTCTGCTCATAAGAGCGCAAGAAGAACGAAGGCGAACAGTTGAAGGCGCTTGCAAACGCGGGCTTTGGGCATGACTGTGCGCAGAACGTTGTTAAACGTTTGCGAACGGTGCTAAACAGTTTGTTTTGCTCCGAGCAAGCGGAAAAAGTGAGTGCTGATTGCGGCGCTCGAAGAAATCGACCGCAAAGGTGGAGTGCAGGCCGCTACACTATAGAACGATTCATTACCCTTTGGCAAGCGATTGCTTGGAAAATCTGAAACGGTGGAAAGATGGGCAACTACGTGCTCGACATTTCTGCCAAGCTTCAGAAGAACCCGTCCACTCATGCCCGATCCCGCCCGGTGTTTGCGCGATATTAGGGGCCGCCTTCCCATGCTTCGCAGTGGCCAAGTGGGCCAAGAACAACAACAAACTGCACACCACGTGCAAGCTCACAGTTTGCGCTTTCGAATAAGCCCGCACACGTATTGCCACGCCCGACAGTCGGCGAGAACGGCGGAATTGAAATTCGCCAAAGTTTTCGAACCGACACAAAATTTTCGGTCCATGAGCCTGAGGTCCTGGTAACTCCTTCCGACCCAAATTTAATTTTAATAGATGCGCCAGACCCTTTTCTAGGGAGGATCTTTTTTGTTTTTGGAATAAAATTCGGAGAGCCGAGAACGGCGCGTCCGAGTGTGGACCTCTTCGATTTTCCGCCGCGACTTTTCGACTTTGGGCTATCACAACTTTCTTCAACAACATTTTCTGATGGTGGCATCAACAGATAAGATGTTCCTCGTTTCAAGGCACATCTTTTCGTCCACAGGGCGGGTGAATTTGGCCGTGCGCGAAAAACGGTACGGCGCGGAACGTCGGCACGGAACGTTGAACGTGCCCGCCGCCGGTCGAAATGCACATTTTCGGACTTCGCGCATGCGACTTCCTCTAGCCAGAAAAAATTTCAGCTCGATTGGAGCAAAGCGCTAAAAGTTGAGGGGGTGAGTTTGACGGACAGACGCACAATTTCTCTCCCTTTCCGAGGGGATCGGCCCCGAATAGCGTGCTGACGATGTACTCGCGGCCATACTCTAAACAACAGAGAATTTGAAGGATGCGTGTTGGAAAAGCGAACCGGGATTGGTCATGTTCTCCAGCCACTGGCAATAGTAGCGACTGGGCATCTGCCATTCTCTGAACAGATTGAGGATGGCCGAAGAGTTCTCATTCGGGTTGGCGGCGTCTTCCGGGTTCCTGCAAGAAGAAGAGATTGAGTGCTTCTTTCGCTTTCTTGTTGCTCACCAGCTCAATCCCACCACGCCATCGGGCATCTGCGGGTCGATGAAGTAGGGATCGTAGACGTCGTTCACCACACCGAACCGTTGGGTCGTGTTGAACCAATCGCCGTAGCCGAAGAGCTGAAAGCGGGTGCGCTAAGCATTCGTCTCCTTTCGGCCCGCTCACCCCAACAACGTCGTCGTAGTCCGATCCGAAAACTTTAAGGTTTCCGCTGAAGGCGCTGTAGTTGCCCCCGTACTGTGCGGTAGACGAGTGGGCAGAATCGAAGAAAGTTTGATTGGCGAGACGGCCGGCGTAATTCTTTGCGAGAACGAACAGGGCTTCCGACCCGCTCTCCATCGATGCCCAGAAGTCGACGGCTAAAGAAAACGCGTTAAGAAAGCTAGTGAGAACGAGATTAACCGGGCGTTCCAATCGAGATGGGCGTGAGGATCGGAGCGTCCGGGTAGTTGGGGACGTAGTTCTGAACATGGAAATGAACTCCGTTGGTCCACTCTCGCTCACCTTGTGCGTTTTGCGCATCTGCTCGTGGTGAGCTTTGAGGTCGTTGGCCAGCCATCGCTTCTGCTTTGCCTGGACGATCAGCGGTTTCTTCGCGTCTTTCGGGGCGGCGGACGCGCCATCCACGAGCCCCACAAAGAAAGCAAGGAGGAGCGCAAAAGAGGGCTTCATTTTGCTTCTTCTGATCAAGAGAGAATGATGGCTAGAGAACAGTTAGTCTCTCGCTTTATAGCCGAGGCGAGTGATGAAAGTGGGCGTGTTTCCGGCGGCGGCATGCCCGCTCGTCTTTGCTTCGGGAGATGGACAGGGGCGGAGAAGCAATGTAGAAGAAAGCAGTCGGTTCGAAAGAAACGACGAGAAAATGCGGCCGATCGCCGACCGGCAGCTCCTTATCGCTTCGAGGTTTGTGTGTGTGGGAGTCGTTGAGTTGCCTCTAGTTTTTAATGGCTTATTCGACGCTCAAACAGCGACTTTTCGGAGCCCAAAAATAACCTCGTCCCGATTTGTAGGCTACTCAACGCGTTCACTGCTGCACCCGAGCAACCAAAATTTTAATTAAAGCATGAGATAAAAGCCACCCACACCCGACCGGCGGGTTTGCCAGTCGGCAGCGGAAGCACAACCTCCGATTGACTTTGACGTCAATCAACGAAATGCTGAGGAGTAGAAAGAAATCGGTGGCAAACAGGCATAAACCACGGAACAAGGTTCGAAATTTCGAGGCATTAACTGTGGTTGCGAACGGCAGCTTTCGTGGTTACAGACCGCTTTCTACGTCTAGCAGCGACCAAATATGATGCAAGGGTGTTTCGAATGAGCATGAAGCGGGGTCAGCCGAACGCATGCTTGCTGTTCATCCCAAAGGTTCTTGAAATAACATTTAAAGTCAGCTTGCTGCTGCCCCACTGCTTTCCCCTACCTGAATGGGGTGAAA
The DNA here is from genome assembly GCA_024699865.1 of Aphelenchoides fujianensis. Taxonomy (NCBI): domain Eukaryota; kingdom Metazoa; phylum Nematoda; class Chromadorea; order Rhabditida; family Aphelenchoididae; genus Aphelenchoides; species Aphelenchoides fujianensis. The sequence continues at coordinate 226,554 of JAMPIO010000050.1, read as the reverse complement.
GTGCGTACGGTTCTTTAAACGTCTATTTTGAAGCGTTCGAGCGGTTTAAAGAAAGTGACTGCTATCTGCACAGCAATGACGGTAATCTCGCGTTTTATTTATTTTACTGCAACGAAATCCAAACACATGGCTTTTCAACGCGTGATTACTCCGCTCCGCTCAAAGCGGGCGTTCGGTCGGGTCACGTGAGGGTGGCTCTTGAGAAGCCGATCGTCTGGTTGTCGACGTCCATCTTGATGCACCAGGCCTCGTGGAAGGGGCAGCCGAGGACGAGGGGCGTGGTGTCGTCGTCCGAGTAGAAGGCGCTCCACACGCACTGGTCGCCGGGCAGCCCCAAGTCGGCCACGTAGGCGGCGGAGGGCACGGCGAACTCCTTTCCTCCGACGGTGAACCCCCAAGCGGGCAACTTTTCGGCTTGTGAGCAGGACACCGTGTACACGCCGTAGTCAAAGTCCCACTGGGCTGCACCTCGTCGTAGAGGGATTCGAACGTCCCGTAAGGCAGCAGGATGTTCGGCACGCCGGTGTCCACTTTCGCGAAGCCCCCGGCCAAGTTCAGGTCTTTGTACGTGACCGCATCGACCGAGAACGCGAGCGAACGGCTGTCCTCCAACCACGTCAAGGGAAACGAGTCGTCGAGGGTCATCGGTTGACAGAGGTTGTCCAGTTCGTACCCGAAGCTGCAACGGAGAATGATTACCGCTCCGATCTCGCTTTTCATTTGCTTACGCAACCTGCACGTCGTACTCCCGTTTGCCTTTAAAACAAGGATGAAAGTCGAGTAAAGGGGGCGAAGCGGGCATCGAAACGTCCGCAATCCATTCGACCCAGTAGCGCGGGCCGCCCAGCTCCGCGAACAGGTTGACGATCGCCGAAGAGTTCTCGTTCGGGTCGGCCGCATCGTTCGGGTCCCTAACGACCGTCGATAAATCGCCCCTTGCCCTCCGCTCACCAACTCATTCCGAACACTCCGTCGGGTATCGCTGGGTTCACCTCATGGGGATCGTTGACATCTGTTACGACACCTGAAACGACCACGTGCAGCGGGTTTCAGTGCAGTCACTCACCGAATCGCTGCGTTACGTTCGAATCGAATCCGAACAACTGTAAGAAAAATAGAACAAAGATTGAGGCTCTTCTTTCACCCCAACGACATCGGTGAAGGCCGACCCGAAAACCTCGAAATCGCCGCTGAAGCCGGTGAAGTTGCCCGCGTACTTCGAAGTGGAGGACTGGGCGGGGTCGTAGAAGGATTGGTTGGCGCCCCGGCCGGGGTAGTCCTTGGAGAGGAGGAAGAGCGCGTCGGTCCCGGTTTCCAGCGCGATCGAGTACTCGACGACTGCAAGGAAGAAGTGAGAGCGAAGCGGACAGAAAGAAGGCGGACCGGGCGTTCCAACGGTCATTATCGTCGTGATCGGCGCGTCTGGGTAGTAGGGGACGTAGTTCTGAACGAGGAGATGCGAGAACACAACTGATGCCGCTCACCTTGTGCGTCTTGCGCATCAGCCGGTGGTGCTCCTTCAGCTCGTCCGCCATCCACCGTCGTTGTTTGGCGTACAACGTCCGCCGTTTGGTGCTTTTGGCGGCAGGAGCAGCGCCCACAAACACAAGAAGGCCGACGAGCAGAACAAGAAGAAGCCTCATTTTCACTCCTAATGCAGTGGAATGATCGGCAGAGCTGTGCGTTTCTTTTTATAACAGCAACGAGTGATGGAAAAGTCCGTATTGTCAATCAGGGCGTTCCCGCTCCAAGCAGACGTCGTCGGAAGCAAATGGGCGTTTCCCGCGTTCGTTTAGTTTGCAGGAGCGACCAAATCGAAAGGCGTTCCCACCAATCGGCACTGATTAGCCTTCGCTGAAACAAAGAGAACGAAAGCAGAAAAACGATAAGCGCCCCCCGAGTCCAAAGGAAGAAAAACACGTCCGGCAGACGTTCAAAATCAAAATCGAAGGCTTGAAAAAGATGCCGGGATGAGAATCGCCCAACTTGTTTATTAGCAAACAAAAATAAACGAATGACAGTCAGGAGAACGAGTAGTTAGGAACGAAGGGTTGCTCGTTCTTTTCCGCCGCTCGGCAGCTCTCCATCCGGCTTCACAGTGGTTCGGTTGCAAGAAGCGAACAAACCGCGACTCGCCCACACGTCCACCCCGTTTGCGCCGACGGCGACCGCCTTCTGTTCGAGTTCTGGCTCCTCGTACAAAAAAGCGATCTGCAGCCGTTACTCGACGTTTTTGGCGGAAAGCCGTCCAATGGCTTCCGTCAAAAGTGGGCAGTCGACAACAAATCTTGGTGTTGTCCGGGCTTTAGAATTGAACTCCGGTCGACGCACAGGTCAAGCGACTTTTTTCTGTTAAGAAAGACACAAACATTCGCTTCTTTCGTTGTCAAAATAATTTCCGTATTGATTTGGTGGGAGTACGCGACGATTGCAACGACGATGGGCATCGCCGCCCTCCTCCAGCTGCTTCTCTTCTTCCGCCTTCGTTGCTCGTCCAACAAACTGGCGCTCTCTCGGCATTTGGAAGTAAACATCGTCCGTTAGATCGTCGCGGCCATCTGCTCGTCTGCTCATTCTGCTTTCTTTGTGTGGGCGGGCCTCCAAGAAGGCGAGTGATCGAGCCTTGCAGCCCTCACTCCTCTTGCAGACTCCTACTCCGCCCAGTGGCTGTTCTGGACGGGCGTCTTGATGCTGGACTCGTTGATCATGCTGGGCATTTCGTTCGCCTTCTTGCTGCTCGACCGCATCCTCGTGATCCACTTCACCGCCCACTCGTTGAGCCGCCGCTCGCTGTCCGTTTGGATGACGGCGGGCTTGATTGCCGGCTTCGGCGTGGCTGTCCTCTTCTTCTGGCTGACTGCCCCTCCACTACCTGCAGAAACAGGTAGAAAGGATCAACAGTTTGCTCACTCCCCCGTGCAGACTGCCTGCTGCTCATATGCGTGGTCCCCGCGTCCGTGAAGCTCCTGCTGCCGATTAAGAACGCCGTGGCGGGCATCAACTTCTGCCTCTGTCTCCTTTTCCTCTACGAATTCGCCTTCCACCGCCGCCTGTTCAACGGCGGTAACGAAGCGAATCAACGTCGAAATCACTTGCTTGCCTGCCTCGCAGTCGCCACCGAGCTCTTTCTGGACCTCCTGCCCGCCACCGTGTTCAACGCGCTGAATGCGATGGGCGTCGACCAGCAGTGGCTGGGCACGTACGTGGTGGTGAGTAGAAAGAACACATGCGTGCACATTTCTCTTTCTTTCTTTCAGCTGATCGTCTCGTTCGACGCCTTGACGACGGCCGTTTTGTACCACGTGGTCATCCGTAGAAAGCCGCCGCATGTTTCGCATTCGAACGGCCTGATTGTGAGCGGCAACGCGACATCGAGCAGGACGAATCGTTGAATCGTGTGCGAAGGATTGTTGCAGCAGGGGGCGACTTGTAGAGATTACGCTTTGACGCGAATAAAAGCATTTACTTTTTGTTAAGCTCGCTGTTCATTCGATGCAGTGTCTCAAGACACAATCGGCAGTCTGTTATTCCCTCTTTACCGAAAAGTGCTTGCCGAAAGCTGTGACTCTCTCGCCGCGTAGGCGTTGACTACAAAGTGTGCCGCTTCCAAATTGTACGTGGATAGACGCACAGGAGTCCTGCCGTCAAAAAAAGGCATTCCCTTCTTTCGCTTGTCGAAATGATGCCGTGGTCGACCTGGTGGCAGTACGCGATCATTGCAACATCGATGGGCATTGCCGCCATCCTCCAACTGCTCCTCTTCTGTCGTCTTCGTTGCTCTGCGAACAAGCGCGAACTCTCGCCGCACTTGGAGGTGAACATCGTGTGTTGGATTGTGGCGGCGTTCTCCACAAGCTTCAATTCCGCCTACTTGATGTGCGCGGGACTGCAGGAAGGCGAGTGGTGGATACTCTTCCCTTTACTTCTCTTGTAGGTGTTCACTCTGCCCCGTTGATGTTCTGGACGGGCGCTCTCATGCAGGACTCGCTGGTCATGTTGAGCGTTTCGTTCTCGTTCCTGCTGCTCGATCGGATTCTCGTGATTCACGCGGCTGTCCGCTCGTTCCATCGTCGATTGTTGCCCGTTTGGTCGTCAATTGGAGTGATCGTCGCGTGTGGAGTGGCTTTTGGTTCGATCTACCCACTCGCCGCCCTCCCGCTGCCCGCGGAGACCGGTGAGTCTCTTCTTCTTGGCCTCTCATTCGTTTGCAGAGTGTCTTTCGCTGTCTTGCTTGGTGCCGTTGGCGCTGCAAGTGTCGTCGCCCATCAAAGGTGCTCGGATTGATCAACCTGAGCCTCTGCGTCGTCTTCCTCTTGCGATTCGCCGCTCATCGCCGTCTGTTGGCCGGCCAGAGCAACAGAAATCAACAGCGGAATCACTGGATTGCCTGCTTTGCGGTGGCGACCGAATTCTTCTTCAACCTCGCGCCGGCGGTCACGGACGCCGCTCTGGCCGCAGCGGGGATCGACCGGCGGCCTTTCGGCCCGTATGTCGTGGTGAGTGCGAAGAACTCGGGTACACACCCCTCACTTTGTTTAGGCGATGGTTTCGCTGGACGCCTTGACGACGGCCGTCCTCTACAACGTGGTCATCCGGCGGAAGCACTCACAGGCTTCGAATTCGAACGCGTCCGGAGGCAACGCGACGTGAAGCGGGGCGAGCCTAGCAATGGTTGGCCTTCGCCGTGTTCGCCGCTTGTGGAATATTCGGTTTGAAGCATTTGCCGACAAATAAACGACGCCCTTGCGATGTTCCCTCTTACCATCACACTCTCATCGCGCCCACCTGCGATCGCATGAACGACGGAAGAGACCACGCGGCTGACGGAGGCGGGCAGGCGAAACGAGCAAGCGGATCAAAAGAGCGGTCTCATCGATCAGTCGCCTCCCCACTGCATGACCTTCTGCGCTCGCGGCTATCTTCGCTTTACTAACCCCAGTTTGAGGTTAGCAAATGCTTTCTGCCCTGCAAGTGGCTTAAAGACGCACATTTTGAAGCGTCCGACCTCTGCGAGTGGGCACACAAATTGTGTGGAATGCGCAGAGGATGCAGCCAGCAGAGCCATCCGTGCGTTGGCCACTTCTTTTCGCCGTTATTCGCGGGGCATGAAGCTGCAGAACGGGGGTTTGTAAAGTCGATTTGAACAGCAGATTATGAAACGAAAGCGTTAATTCATCCATGTGGAGCGGTACGAAAGAGCACGATGATCGCATCAACGACGAGAAACGAGCGCTTGCTGCGTGCGATAAGACGCCAACGATAAACCGGCAAGAGGGCGGAATGGGGGCGTTCTGTGCACCTTCCCCTTGCTCCGATGTGTAGCGACCAAACACGAGAACATTCGCGGTGATCGCCGTTGTTAGCTCGTGGATCATCGGGATTCGCGAAAGCTTATTGCATGAGAGGCTGCAGTCCTTTGCGAGTGGTGCAAACAAGCGTTTCGATCGGTTTCATCCACCCGATGCCACCAAAAGAAGCTTCTGTTGAGTTTCCGGATGAAGCGGCGTCAGAATGCACACGTCTAAAGAGGAACTGTTCAAAGGGGGTGGAAGCTTGGAGCTCAACCTTTTAATAGAGTTGTCCGTATCGTTGGGCGTTCAATTGGCTGTTTCTTCGGGCTACGAAAAGCGAATGCCGTGCGGGGTTGGGTCGACTATCCGATCACTCGTTTTTGTTAGCTTCTTGGTCTCCGACAAAAACAAGCACGACGGTCCGGTTTGTCGTCGTGCTCAACGGCGATAAGCGGACCGTTGCGAGACGAAATGTCAGCGAAAACGGCTGTGAATCACCGCTCGACGTCCGGCTTCCGATTGCTCGTTTCGTTTTCTTGAGGCGACTGTCTTTGATGAAGGGCGGGGCATTCGGCGATCACCAAGCAGGCCGATCCTCTAAATAAATATGAGAAGGCCGAAAGCACCGTCTTCACAGTTTTTCTGAACTTGAAGAAGGACGAAATGAAGTGCCCCTCGGTTCTCGTTTTTCTCCTCTTCTTCGTCGTGTTCGTGCCGGCCGCCCCGACCGCCAAACAGGACGAGAAGCCGTCGTTCATTCTGCGGAGCAAACAACGACGATGGCTGGCCGACGACCTAAAGGCGTACCACCGAGAGATGCGCAAGACGCACAAGGTGAGCGAAAGGAGTGAACAATCGTTAATGGTCTTGTCTTTAGAACTACATTCTTTCGTACCCGGACGCCTTGAGCCTCACGAACCTCACGATTGGGACGCCGCGTAAGTGGGTCGATCCAGTCCATTATTCTTCTTTGGGCCGTCGACTACTTGGTTGCGTTGGAGACGGGAACGGAGGTGGTGTTCGTGCTCGGCAAGGACTACCCCGGCCGCTCCGCCGAGCAACGCTTCTTCGATCCCGCCCTCTCATCCACCTCGCGGCCGGCCAGCAACTACACGGGCTTCACGGGCGACGTCGAGGTCTACGGAGCGGCTTTTGTCGACCTTTTCGAAGTGAGCGGCGTGAATCCAGCTCTTTCTATTCGAAGCTATGACTCGTTTGCAGGTCTTCGACAACATCGCGTACAACAACACGCCCCAGCGTTTTGGTGAGCCCACGGCATCTGCAAGCGTTGATTCTCCTCGCCGTCTTTTAGGAGTCGTGAACGACGTCTACGATCCGTACACACTCGAACCGGCGATGCCCGAAGGAGTGCTCGGATTGAGTTGGTGAGTGGGGAGAAAGAGAGCAATGATTTGCTTCTCTGTCCACTGGCAGGAACCCCGCCGACGCGGCCGACCCGAACGAGAACTCTTCCTTCGTCATCAACCTGTTCGCGAAGATCGGAGGTCCTCGCTACTGGTCTCATTTCCTTCAAGTGTTCAGCGATGACGGTTCGTTCTTCTGTTCGCTTCCGCTCGCTCGTTCATTTCTGTTCAGGCAACGGCGGTCGGCACATTAGTGGACTCACGGAGTAGGCGGAGCAAAGAAATAACCGGAGGTTCTTCTTTGCAGATTCGGCGGCAGTCTGAAGGAGATGTGCGCACCGGCGACTCCGGAGAACACCCTCCCGTTGTTCTGGCTGCCGAAGAGCCGCTCGCTCGCCTTCTTCGTCGACGCGTTCACGTACAACGGGAAGGCGCACAACGCGGGGCTCGCCAAGGTGGACACCGGAGTGCCGAACATCCTGCTGCTTTTCGACGCCTTCCTCGCCGTCTACGAAGACGTGCAGCCCACCTACGACTACGAGCACTTCCTCTACACAGTCGACTGCACGAAAGCCGGCTCGCTGCCCGACTGGACGTTCACCATCGGCGGGACGAACTACTCGATTCCCTCCACCGCCTACGTGACCGATCTGCAGCTCCCCGACGGGCAGTGTGCGTTGAGCGCTTTCTATTCAGATGCGGCGACCACCGACTTCGTGCTCGGCTACGTCTTCCACAACCTCTGGTGCATCAAGATGGATATCGACAACAAGGCGATCAGCATCATGACGTGCTCCCGCAGTGAAGAAGAGCGGGAGAGAAGGCTGATCGTGCTCCTGAGGATTCTTCTTTAACTCCCTCTCGCAGCTATTTGTTTGTCGTATTTCGAATGCTCAAACATAAAACGAGAGGCCTCGCAGTTTATTCTTCAACCAGCAACAAAGAATCAATAGAGTCACGGCGAGATTCAACGTTTGGCGCGGGCGCGGAGCAGCTCCTCGACGATCCCCTTCTGCTCGATGAAGAACGTGCTCCAGCGCTCGGCCTTCATGATCTCCTCGATGTGCTCGAAAGTGTAGTCGATGGCCTTCTGCTTGAAGGCCGACAGGTTGTCGTAGGTGAAGGCCAACTGAAGGCAGTCGAAGATCGTGTTCGGCGACATGTTCGCCTCCATGCTCTCGCTGCACAGCTCCTGCAAGAAGAAGGATTAGGGCCTTCTTCTCTTCTGCTCGCTCGCCTGCAGTCCGACCAGTTGGTAGCGGTGGGCGGCCACGAAGAGAGCGGCGTCCAACTCCTGCAGCCCGTCCACCTCGCCCGTGTGCATCCAGCGGAGCATCGCCTCCACAACTCGCGAGTCCAAGCCCTTCACTTCGACCTTCCTCTCGCGGCTCTCGGTCGTGCCTTCGTGCTCGAACATGCGCTCGAAGACTTCCGACTGCGAGCAGAGCAGCAGTTTGGAGACCTGCAAAAAGGAAGATAAAAGAAGCAGCTGATTGGAGCGAACGCACATGGAAGACCGCACCGCTGTCCGCGATCACTCGGATCTCGCCGAAGTTCTCGTCATTGAAGTGAGACGAGAGGAAGTCGCCGAGACGTCCGAGCGGAGTCGAGTGTCCGAGTTGGAGAGACGAGGAGCGGTGAGGACAGAGCCGGCGGAGGTTCAAGCGAACCAGCGCGAATCCGTTGTCTCCGAAGAACCGCTTTTTCTCGCGGCTCTCGATTCCTCCGAGATGTCTCCTGCCTTCTCCGAACATCTTCAAGATTCCCTCTGCAAGAAGAAAGGACGGTCAAAAAACGGGAACTGGAACAAACCAGTTTTGTACGTGCGCTCTCCGTTGGCGTTCTCCGCCCACGTTTCGTAGTGGTAGAGTTCCTCGAAATCGGGGCCCAAATTCTGGATTCTCAGCGTGTACAGATAGGGCGAAACGGTCAACTGAAGCTGGTGTTTCGTCCCGTTCACCTCGATCAGTGAGCTTTTCTGCTGTTTTCCGTGGAAGGAAGAGTACGTCGTCTTCAACTCGAACTTCATCGGAGCCTTCGACCGCTCGATTATCCGAATCTCGCCGTCTTGCTCGGTGTGATGCTGGCGCGCTTGACGATGGACCCGTCCGTAGTTGTCGTTTTGCATCTCGCAGCAGATGTACATCACTTTTGCCTTCGACAGCTGCTTGATCGCGTTCGCTTGCAGCAGGACTTAGCCGTGCTCGCCGCTGTCTGGAAGCCTTCTTTGGTAAGAGAGGAATGTGTGAAGGAAAGACGAACCTTTGCGGCCGACGATCACGCCATTGGCAGTTTCCATCCACGCCGTCATTTTGATGCGCGGCGACGGGACCAGGAATTTCGCGAACACACGAGCATTGTAGGAGTTGTTGGAACGCGACAGTCGAGGATGTTGGCGCGAATAGGCAAAGCTGTTGACGGGCGGATCGAAGAGGAGGCAGCACTGCGAATTGCCGTCCAGATTGGTCGTGAAGAGGTCGGAGCACCACGTGTCTCCGCAGATTGCAGCAGCATACTTCTCGTCGTAGCCGTCGACTCGCCATTTGATGAGCGTCGTCCCGTCCGGCAGGTGCTTGCAGACGGACATCCCGAACGATTTGGATGCCTGGAAGAAGCAAAACGGTGATTAAAGAAGACACAAGCATAGTGCGCAATCTTCAAAAGAAGTGAGTCGAACGACGAACGCTGAGATCGACCGGCAGAAAGCGAGCAAACGAGCGGAGCAAATCGGGGGTCTTTCGCCGCCGAACACCTGCGCGCGTCCAGCGGGCGGCCCGCGACGAGAGGGGACGCGCAGAGGACGCTGGGAAAACGGGCGCCAAATGCGACCGCTGCGGTCCGCGCGCGCGCGTAACGCCGCCCAGACGCTCGCTTGCGACGGGCCCATTCGAATGTTAATGGGCGGGGGACGTGCGGAACATCTGGCGTCTTGCTGTTTGTTTACCGCATTTCAACGAAACGAAAGATTTGCGGAAAGAGCAGGCAAGCGGGGAACTTTAGAAGTCGCAACCAAGTCGAAAATACATAAGTACAGCCCGTTCGTTGGCCGCTTGGATCAAACAGAAGCGAAAAATGCGCGAAATCCTGTGGCCGCGAAAATCTCTTTTCGCTAGACCGCGCGAGCGAGCAGCGGAGAACGGAGACCGACGACCGCTCACTCGTTTCTTCCGCTTTGTCCACGACTTCGTCTCCTCACTTCTGCCGCCCACTCGCTCCTCTCCGCTTGCAACCGCCCGCCCTCGCTGCTCGACGGCGCGTGGGCGGCCGTCCGCCGGCTGCAACTCGTGGACGAGGCCCTCGAGATGTTGCCCGACGACTCCAGCCTCCTCTGCCCTTGGCTGGCGGCCGCAGAGGGCAACCGGAAGGCCGTCAAGCGCTCCGCCGAAATCCAGCCGATCGGCCGGGAAGCGAGCGAACTGCCGGCCGTCGCCCCCAAGCGCCACAAGTTCGAGGACGAGCCGCAGTCGGGAGGAGCGGCAAACGCAAAAAAGCCGAAAATGCAGTCGACTTTTCGTTCACGCAGTCCTCGTTCAGTCCATCACGAATGTGTTGTAATCTCCTCTTTCCTTCCTCTTTTCTTTGTGAACTACAGACAAATAAATTGCGATCGCCAGCGCTTGTGGTCGAGCAAAGCAAGAGTGCAGGAATGAGCTGCCCGAATCCGAAAGAGCGAGTGAGCAGGCGAACAGCCCAATCCGTCTTCTTGACCTTCCACTTGTTTCATTGGGGTTCCTCGCGGGCATTTGCACACGCACAGTCGAGTGAGCGTTGACTGCGCAGAGAGCAGGCCGCAGTTGGAGCGGTCGAGTGATCCCGCACTCAGCCAGACGGGTCCCTCCAACCAACCAAGTGCTTTCGTTTTCGATGCCGACCAGCGGTCCTGCTCGCGTGCTGCACGGCCTGCTCGCCACCTTCAACGACCACGTGCACGGGGATTTCGTGGTCGAAGCCGGCGGTGTGGAGTTCAAGGCGGGTCGCTCCAAGTCGTTCTCATTTCCCCTCCCTGTGTTCAGGTCTTCAAATTCCTGCTCGCAAACCAGTCGGAATACTTCAAACAAATGTTCGCTTCGGCGATGCGCGAGACGAAGGAAAATCGTGTGGAGTTCCCGCGATGCGGAACGGAGCCCATGGAAAAAGTGTTCCGTTTCTGCTACTCGGGCGTGCTGGACGACGACGAGGAGCTGGTCGACGTGTTCGAGATCGCGCGCTACTTCGAGATGAACGACCTGACTGCGAGTTCCTTTCTTGTTTCCTCACTCATGCTGCTGCAGGAGTTGTGCACAGCGAAGGCCGCCAAGAACAGCCACCCTCCGAACATCTTCGAGTGGCTGAAGCTCGCCTTCAAGTACGAAGACGACGGCTTGAAGAAAAAGATGGTCGATGTTGCGCTGGAGAACATCGTGAACGTGCACGCGCATCCCGACTACCGCGCCTTTGCTGCCGCCCACCCGCCGATCGTCTCCGCGTTGCTCGCCGGATTGTCGAGGAGAAGAAGGAGAAGTGTGTGAATCCTATTGGCAACTTGTTGAAGGACAATCGCCGCAAGTGGTGAACGTTCGAAATAAAGAACCTTTTATGACTTGCGGGTTTGGTGGGTGTTAACTATCGCATGAACACGCTTTCGTTCGTATAAAACGTGATCATTCTCATAGATCATCTTCGCTTTCAGTTGGAGGGAGGACCTTTGAGAAGCCGATGCTCTGATCGTCGATGCTCATCTTCACGCAGTAGAGCGTGTGGAAGGGCATCCCTGAACACTCGAACATGTCACTCAATCACTTCTTGCCGCTCACCGAGCACGTAGTCCGTGCGGGTGTCCAGCACGTCCATCGCGAGGGCGCACTGGTCCTGGCCGGACAGCTGGAGGTCGACCACGTAGGCGGCGGCGGGCAGCGAGAAGTTGCGGCGGCCGATCATGAACGTCCAGTCGGGCAGCGTCCCCTTCGACGAGCAGGGCACCGTGTAGATGTTGTGCTGCCAGTCGTAGTCGGGCTGCAACCATTGAGGAGTGAAGGAAACGACCGGCTGCTCGCCTGCACGTCCTTGTGGAGGGCGTTGAGGACGTCCTGCGGGAAGGCGACGATCGGAACGCCGGTGTCCACGTGCGCGAAGCCCGCCACGTAGCGCTTCCCCTTGTAGAAGAAGCCGTCGATGAGGAAGGCGATCGTTTGGGTGCGGTCGGAGAACCAATAGACGGGCACCTCGTGTTCCATCGGCTCGCACCTCTCCTCCAGGCACGAGCCGAAGGCGACCTCCACCGAGTAGCCCCGCCCCGACTGCGGAGTGGACGAGTCCTCCAGCCACAGGCACCAGTACCGCTCGAGCTCCGGGTACTCGGCGAACAGCCGGACGATCGTCGACGAGTTCTCGTCCACCTCCCAGATGTCGTTCGGGTCCCTTCAATGGGATTGGCAGTCATTTCCCCTCTCTTCTGCTGACCACAGCAATCCCAGCACGCCGTCGGGCATCTCGGGCGCGTTGTAGAAGTTGTCCACATTCGTGGCGGCTGCGAACCGTTGGGTCGTGTTCCTCTCGAAGTCGAACAGCTAGAGAGGATTGGTCGAAAGACAGCCGATTGAGCGCACCTGCACGACGTCGCTCCAGACCTCGCCCCGGACCTCCATCGAGCCGGACATCTGCATGTACTCGTCGTCCACCAGCTGGGAGGTGGACGAGCGGTCGGGATCGTAGAAGGGTTGGTGGGTGGCTAGCCCCGGGTAGTCCCGAGCGAGGAGAAAGAAGGCGAGAGTGCCCGTCTCCAGCGCCACTGTGAAGTTGCGGGCTGAACGGGAAGAGTGAGGAGGAGTGAAAAGGAAGGACTCACGGGGCGTCCCAACGGCCACTTGCGCGTAGATCAGAGCGTCGGGGTAGCCGGGCACGTAATCCCGGTGGACCTTCCGTTGCTCCGCGTGGTGCCGCCGGAGCTCGTCGGCCGTCCATCTCCGCTGCTTTCCGGAGATCCGCAGCTCCCGCTGGACTGCGGTGGCCGAGAGCGCGAGGAGAAGAAAGAAGAAAACGGAAGGGGCGTGCATTTCGAGCAACTGAATTGAGCGCTCGCCTCCTTTGGGATCGTCTGGGCAGAGTAGTCGATGCGTTTGCTCGATTGATCGATTCGCTTCCATTCACTTGTCTTATCGCTTGCTGGACTCTCCGCTGATAAACTCGAGTGCTCCGAACAGGCGTTTGAAAGAGGGGTGCGGCCGCTCGATCAATTTTTGTGCACGCGGGAACCAAGCATCAATGTATGTGCGTTCTTTTCGGTTTATGAGTTCTCGGATTGCCCCGAGAACGGCCCAAAAATTCTCGTTCGACACATCCGCAGACGGTCGGAACTGCTCGTACCTTTGAATAGGAGGTAGAAAGCTGCAGGAGTTCGCCCGCCGCGGCCTCTTGCCCACCCGCGCGGTCGGCGGGTCGCTGGGCGGCAGGCAGAGCGGGCGGGCGGCTTTTTCCCGTCTGCCGCTCACCTCTCGCCGCTCGCTCTTTTCGTCGCTCGGGCGGGACGAACGGAAAGGCGGCGCGACTTTGAGGCAGTTCTTCGGACCCCCGCTTTGTTTACGTTCGGCTCACCGCCATTCATCACGGCCAACGGGCTCTTGTTCAATTTGCAGACGTTTTAAGCTTAGAATCCGAAAACAATGATTGAACGGAATAGCCGTCGGTCTGGTCGCCGGAATTCCGCTCTTTCATGAATCAGCACAACAACAACGAGCGAAGAAAAGACGGCAGTTGAGAGCGTTCTTCTCCGCTGTTTGCGCGGTGTCTTTGGCGATCTGCTCGAGGGCCAGCTTCTGCAGACGGAGGGGTCGCCTGAAAGTAGTTGCTCGTTGAGGATTGGCCGAAACCTCGAAGGGAACTCACATGGCAAACAGAACCACCCGCCTCAAAGGTTTCTTCGCAGAACGGGAGTCGCTTTTTCGAAACTCTAGCACTTGAAAAAACGTGATGCTCTTCGGGCCGCAAAGCGGTTTGCATCGCGACGCCCGGCCACGACCGAGCGGGCAGATGAAAACGGAAGCAAGATACGCAACGTTGCGAGGCCCCTTCCTGCGTTAAACAGCTGCTAAACTCGAGCAGTTGGCGCTACTCAGCACGGCGGAACTCCCCCACCACTCTCTCGAATCGTGCTCGAATGCAACCAGCGCGTAGGAGCGGTGCTCATCGTCGTAAGCCCCGACCTGCCGAACGCCACAAAGGACGAGACAGAGGGGGCGTACGGAAGCTCAAGCGATTGCTCTTGGACCAGCTGGACACGACCAAGTCGCCTTGTGATTCCTTCTACGAGTACACCCGCCGAAATGGAACGGCCAGCATGCTCGGTGATGCGAATTGACGGGAGAACCGACTGCTGAGAGAACGATAGGAGAAGCCGGCGGTGAGGACTTTGGATCGAAAGAAGACCCACTCGCTTTCAGCCGAGTGCACCGGCAGTCAAAACCTTCGACTACTTCCGCTCGTGCGTGCAGCAGTTCGAGAAGCCGGTGGAGCAGCAGGCGGCGGATTGGCGGCGAGTGCTGGAGGAACTGCTGCGAGAAGTGCCCCGCTGGAGATGTCCGCCGACTCTCGTTAGGCTTCCGGACATCCTCTACCGCAACTTCGGCCTCCGCTTCCCCTTCGACGTGGAGCTGCGGCGGACGGCAGACGGCAGACGGCCGGCTGTCCGTCTTGCTCGACGCTCCGGACCGCACGTGCACGATGGGCGGCTGCCAGCTGGGCGAGCTCGAGCACGCGCTCCTCGTGACCTGCCAGACGAGCAAGAGAAAGAACTGGACATATGCTTCAAGCATCTCTCCGAGGTCATCGCATGCGCCGATCCCGCCCTGCAATCGAACTCGTACCCGCTCTTTCTGCAGCTGTTCCCCCCGGTCGACTTCCACTGCTTCTCTGCTCTGTTCGCCCACTCGCCCGAACTGCTCGCCTTGGTGGAGGGCGGGACGGCGGACGGGCTGGAGATCCAATGGAAATCAATTTGCGAGTTGTTTATCAGAAGAAAAACGCTTCTTTTCAAGAAGCCTTCGTTTCCGGGCATTTCAAAATAGTGTGGCACTGGTGTTTGGGGTCGATCTTGTTGCCGTCTTTGACGTACTGCTTGTGGATGAAGCTGTAGAGCTTGTCCGTGAGCATTTCGGTGAGATCTCTGTTGCAAGCCGCCTCGCCATGATGAGGCCACATTTTCATGCACGCTTTCTGCAAAGAAGCCACTTGTCCTTTAAATCCTCTTTCAAACTCACGATCCCCGCGTTGATCAACGTCTCTCGAGTGAGCGGCTTGCTTTTGAGGATCGGTTTTATGATCTCAAAACCACCTAGACAAAGGTCGCACGGAGTTCGCATCTCGTTTGAGTGGCGCCTCAAGAAACGAAGGGCGGTCGCCGTGGAAATGAAGGCGGAAACCAGGAGTAGAGCGAAGAGAAGCCGCATTTCGATCAACTGCTGAACGGAAGAATGAAGAGGAATGCAGACGACAGTCTTCAATCCTCACATTCCTGTTGTTCGTTCCTTCAAGCCCTTCGGAAAACATCCATAATCATGAGGTGCGTTGATTTACGACCGGTTTCATGAATTGGAAGGGAAATATGAACCGCCCGTCCCACCATCGGCCGTCACCAATCGCCGACGGCACGCGTTCTGCCTGTTCAAAGCATTGGCGAAGAAGCCAAGTGAGTCGCTCCCGTCCACACCTTCACCGTTCCGCTGCTTGCAGTTTGAGCGGCAATTCGGAGTGCTGCCTATTCGGGTCTGGAACGCCGCCGCGACCTCCACTCGCTTGGTGCTGCGCGCTCCGCACGCCCAATGGAAGGCGGGCAGTCTGGACGGCCGCACGTCCTTCGCGCTGGAGCCCTCGAGCGGCGACCACTTCCGGCTGTTCGCCAAGCCGTACGACCGCCCGCTCGCCCGCCAACTCGTCCGGGCGGTGGGTCCGCAGCATTCGTGCGCCCAGTTGATCCAATGGGGGGTCGAGAACGCCCCTTCTTCCGTCCTGATCGTTGGGCGGGCGGAAGACCAAGCGGCGGTCGAGTCGGTGGACAGCGAACGGATGACCTTCGTATGCTAAAGATCGTGTGTCTTGTTGAATAAACTCATCGTGTAGAGCGAAGTGCGGGCGAGAATCCGGAAAAGGAAACAGCAATCGCTGTTGTTTTTCTCTGTCGCTTCGTCCGCTATTCTTTGCTGCTGACCGTGCGCAAAAGGGTTGCATTTGAACACTGTTTATTCACTCAACACCGAAGAATTAGAATGCAAATCAAAGTATCATGAGAGGAAAAGCGACCGAATGACTGCCGGAAGTTGACGGCGTTCCCATTCGCTCTTTTTGCGCACCTTCGCGGCGATCGACGCCAACGCCAGATTGCGCAGTCGAGCCGGCTTCCTGCAAACGCCCACGAGTTTGGTGTGCGGACGAAAGGACTCACAGCGCGATCGAAGTGGTGGAGCAGCCGGACGGCCACGAACTTTCTTCGCTGCGCTGCGCAAGAAAAGTGAGGCGATTTTTGTCTTGCGGGGACGTGAACGAGCAGTTCAAGCGTTGCTGTTGATGGAGCGAAGGATGAACGCGCATCACCACTTCGGACCACGTGCGAGAAGCCAGAGCGAAGCGGCAAACGAATTGGTCCATGGGGGCCGTAGCTGTCTGAAAGCGAAAGCCGTGTGTTGTCTCCATTCAACCCAAGTGGAGGTTGATGCACGCGAAGAAGTGCTGCTCCACCCAAGGAAGCTCTCGATTTGTCCCCAGTCTTGCACGGTCTTCAGGAGCGGATGACTGCCCACTTTCTCCACGCGGTGCTCGCCGCCTTCCAGGTCGAGTGTGTGCAGAGAAGACAGCCCATCAACGAACGTTCCAGCGTCTTGCGAAGAGAAGATCTCGTGGAAGGCGTGCAGTTGGCCGGCAGAAAAGAAAAAATCGGAACCCACAAACACCGAACGGTAGGGCAGCGTCTTGATCAGCGAAATCGAAGCGAATTGCTCGTCGAATGCGTAGAGACAAGACACCTGCTCGCGTAGGAATTCGGGAGCAAAGAGCACAAAACGCCCGTCCGCCGTCACTCGTCGCGGCCACCGCCCGTGCGCGATTTGCATCACGTGTTGCGCTCTCGGCAGGCGGACGCTGTACGAAGAGTTCGCGTAGTCCACGTCCGCAATGAACACCGCTCGGCGCGGTCTGTCCCGAACTTGCCGCGGTTCGCGCGTCACGTAGAGCACGAGCATCGCGGCGGTTTCGGTCAACGGCAGGAAGTTGGGACGGCGAAAGTGACGAGCTCGAAGACCCAATTGCTGAAGGACGGTCGGCAGAGAACGCTCCGGTCTCAAGGCCCTAAAAAGTGAAAGTCTGAACGCTGCACGAAAGAAGCACGCACCGGACTTCTTGGAGCACGTAGTTCAGCGCAATCATGTCGCCTTTGAACGAACCATCTGCGAAATTCGGAAACCCGATTCCCAAACGATCGGAAACGGGTCTGGCGGGCGCGTGAACAGTCGCGTTGTCGACATCAAGGCATCGATCCACAATCTTTCCGTTCCCCGTTTGGTCGATGAGAGCGAGCATCTCGGTCTGCATGTAATCAGGAAGAACGAATGGAACTTCGGCGGCCGCTCGTCGCGCACCCGCTCGATCGAGTGAACGCCGCCCGCACTGCTGTTTAGAGGGGCGACCACGAGTGGACTCGGTCGTGTTGTGCGGACCGTGTGTTCGCAAGTGAGCACTTGCCGCGCACTCTGCTTTGTGCTTTCCGAACACAAGATCGAGTGGTCAAGAGTGCGGGGCGAGCGGAGACACACGAGCGACGAGAGCGAGCGGGTCCCTCGGCAGTCTTCTCATCGACCAGTCGCCTACCCGCCCTTACGACCTGCCGCCGTTCGCTTGCTTTTTCGGTTTATTAACCCAAGTTTGAGGTTAGCTCGCGCTTCCTGCCCTTCAAGTGACTAGAAGCCGCAGATTTTGGAACGTCTGACCTTTGCGGTTGGTCACACCGAAGGAAAGCGGACGTAGCGGACTGTTGCCGGCTTGCAGGTGGTTCTGAAACGTGCAGAAGTGGAAGAAGTAGGGGGTAGGCGGCGACGGGGCCCAGTCTGGCAACCGCTTTGGCCAGCTCCTCTGCAAACGACGAGGATGCGATTGAGCAGGAACGGAGAGAACGAACTGCTGTTGTGCTTCTCCAGCTAGGCGTTGATTTGCTGCGTTTCGCCGAACGGATCCTTCTCCTCTTTCTTGCCCTCTTCTTTCTTGCTCCAGTCCATGGGCTCGAAGCGGGCAGCCCACTAGTTGGTGCGGGAAGGCGTGCAGTCGGACCATCGGCCGCGCGTAGTCCCGTTGCAGGATGGGCGGGATCGAGCGGTCAAGCGGCAGGTCGGCGGCGCCGTCCGCAAGCAATTGGGCAGCGGTGGGCTTCCGTCTTTGAGGGGCTGCATCGAGAAGAGGCGGCACTCATCCGATCGCCGGAACGCGCGAGCACAGTTAACCGTTTTGAGAAGAGCGGGGATGCAATGCACGTGTTTATTCACTTGTTTTCAAATAAGAGAGGATCATTGCGGAGGAACGGGCCATTCACCGCACGGGGACGGGACGAGGAGCGACTCTTGGTGGGCGTCGAAGTCCGCGGTGAAGGCGTGCGGGTTGATCTTTTGGACGAACGGGATCGAAGTCGTGGGGCAGCTAAAATGAACGACCGGGTAAATCAGCTGAGTAAGCGCTCTCAACTCACCCCTCGTCGGTCTGCGTTCCGTCGGTGGCGACCGTGTGGAGGAACGAGTAGTAGGAGAGGAGGATCTCGACCTGCCGCTCGCGACTGTCCGCACACGCCTCTTGCACCTTGCAGTACTCCGTGTGGTAGTCGCCGAGAAACCTGTAATCGTGTGCAACTTGCAATCCCCTCAGCACTCACTTGCACACGTTCTGCCGATCCTCTTTGCCGAGCGGGGAGGATGCGTTCAAGCGAGGATCTTCGGTCCACTTCAGCCCAACGATCGCCGCCGCGCACTCGTCGCTGGTCGGTTTCAAGCCGCCGTGCACCTCTCTGAACAGGGCGACGTTCTGGAGCAAGGCCGAGTCTTTTAATCCCGTCTTGAGGTAGCAGACGGCACCGATGTGCAGTCTAAACGAAGGAGCCTGTGCGGAGGAGATAGCGCCAAAGTTACCTATCTTCCAGCGTCGCGTTCGAGTGTTGTTTGATCTCGGAGTAAACGCAAGGCAAAATCGCGTCCAGGCTGCAGACAGGCGGTCATTGGCGTTTGCCTGATTCCAACAAACATTTTCACGAATTGCAGCGCATAGTCGCTCTCGATGCTCTTTGGGATGAGTGAGGGCAGTGGTCCGGTGACGTCGTTCGGCGACAGGACTCTATCGCTTCAACAAAAGTAGAAATGAGTGGAGTTCTTCTGCCCACTCACCTCCATTCGTTCGCATCCAGCGGAACGGCGGCAATCGTCGGGACCAACACCAGGAGCAGAAAGGTGTACATTTACCGTCGAATTCGAGGGAGCTGGGTGAAGCGATCGTTCGAACAAGTCCGTTTTATTCGTTTTCTCTCGCCAATCCTGAATGGCGGCACTCCCGTGAATCACCGCCCTTTTGTCTTCGATACGCGACAAACAAACGGTGATAGCGGAGGCAATTCAAAGCGAAGAACACGGCCGGCAAAGGCCGAGTGTTGATAAAAGGTCGGCAAATGGAAACCATTGAAACAATGGAAGACATTCGAGGCACTCGTGGTATTCGCTTCCGCTCGTCAATCACCAAGCCAAAGAAAAACAATCGACCGATGACTAACGAAAGGAACTGGGCTTTCAGATGCGGGTTGCTCGTTACGCTGGAGCCGAAAACACCGTAAATTCCTACCGTCAAGCGAGGCTCTTTGATTCTGATGATCCACTTTTCTCCACGACGAACCGCCCGTTTCTTTGGTTCGACGTTTTTTTCTTCCAAAGGTAAAGTGGCCGAACGGGCGCAACACCCCTGATCAAGCGGTCCTTTGTTGCTGGTCCACGCGAAAACAACACGGTTCTTTGTCTCCCTTCATCTTCGATTTACCCAAACAACCAAGTAAACGACAGTGGAGTTTATTGAACCATCAAATCACTTCGAAACAAAAAATGCAATAGAGAAATGGGAGCAACAAAGCAGAGTCGTTCAGATGTGAAGTAGACGGCTTGTTTTTTCTCCTTTTGCTCGTCGATCAGCGCGTCGCTCAGCTTCGCCAAGCCCTCGCTGATGCCGTCAGACACGCAGTAGGTGACGAAATTGACGAACAGACGGCACGCCGCTTCCGAGGTCGATTTGCCGGCCGGCAGTCCCCACTCGCCCGTCCAGTTGAATTAGAGCACGAGCACGTAGAAGACCGTCCACTTGGCCACCCACACGGAGATGCTCTAAAAAGCGCTCGGCTATTGAAACGAACAAGTCGAAAGGAGAACACACGTAGAGAAAGACCGCCGGCAGCAGGAACACGAAGCAGCGTTTGTACACGGCGATCACGTTGAAGATGTGGATCACGAGCAGCACGAAGTACGAAGCGGGGACGAGCGTCACCAAAACGCCCGCCTTCCACGAAGCCGCGTACGCGTTCAGGACGCGCGGGACGCTCTCGTAGATCGCAATGCTCAGCATGATCACGCAGAGCAACGACCAGGCGACCACGCCGTACTGAAGCCGGTGGATGAGAGGAGAGCGAAGAAAACTTCTTTCTAGCCGCGCCTTCGTCGTGGCGCTGATCAGCGGCTTCGAGTCGGCGGCCGGCGACGCGATCACTTTCGGCTCGTCCAAGATCTTCTTCTCCATTTCGGGCGGCGATTGATGAAACGCGTGGAAAGCGGAGGGAACTGAAAGCACGAGTCGATCGATTTGGAGCGGCACACGCAATTCGGGTAAACGAGCGGGGGAAGTTGGAGAAAACAAACGGCGGGCGGCCTGCCGCCTCGCCCCGCTTGCCGACTGCGGGGAACGCCGACCGGTCGACCGGCAAGCGGCGATCGGCGCCCTCACCGCCAAACGGGCGGGAAAGAACAGACAGCGGGCGTGCAGGACGCACATCTCCGGGCGTCGGGCGGTGCGGGGCTTTCAGCGGGGAGTCAGCGGGCGTCCTCGTGCCCCGGTCGATTGCGAAAGCGAACAGGCCGCTGCTTCCGTTCAACGCCTTCAACGGAGCAATACGGCGTGTACGTTGCCTCTGTATTTTGACTCGTTTCGATTGCATTGCTCCGTTCCGTCAAAACTCGTAAACAACACGGCGGCCAAGCGTGTTTACCGCCCATCATTCCGACAAAATTCGAATTGCGGCGGGCGGCGAGGGCGTCTGACCGATAACTCACTTCTCACCGCCGACTGCCCGCTCGACGACCGCTTTTTCCCCCCCTTTCCGTTCGTTTCGGGGCGCCCGTTCGGCGGGCAGGCGTTCGATGGTGAAGGCGTCCGTCTGCTTCCCGTTCTCTTGGTCGCTTGCAGCGAAGAGACCATCCAGCCGTCCGTTCTCTTGCGAGCACTGCTAGTCGCGCGTCTTTCTCCTCTCCGTTTCGCTCATCTTTTGTTCTTTCAGGCCTCCCGCTCCATCGTGATGTCTCTCAGCAAACATCTTCCGGACGGGACGACGCTCATCAAGTGGCGAGTGGACGGCTTCCACGAGAAGTGGGCGGCGGCCGTCTTTGGAGACCGCTGGTGTTCGGACCTGTTCACGACCAACCTGGATGGCAACCCGCAGTGTTGTCTCTGGTTTTGGCCGCCCGTCGACCGCGTCGCCTATTCCGCCGAGTACCCGCGACTGGCGGACACCGACGAGGAAGACGAGGGCGGCCAGCTGTGCGTGGTCTTTCTGAACGGCGAGACTCCGACCGGCAGGATGACGGCGTGGATGGAGACTGCGGACGGCGAGGTCGTCGACCAGAAAGGTTGCCCTTCCACTTGTAATCCATCTAAAGAATGCTTTAGAGATCCGTAAATCCTTTCGGGTCCAGCTGCCGGTGGACGCGATCAAGCCGCAGTCGACGGCCAAAGTGCGCTTCATCTGCTGCGAGCTCCGGGAGCCCGTCGGCGAGCCCGTCCGCCGGGCGAGCACCGGACGCGACGGCGAGATTCGTCTCGTGGATCGCGCGGGCGCTCCGATCGAATTCCGATGGCCGACTGGCTTCTGGCCGAACGCGGACTGGCGAAAGAGCCCCGTGATCGTGGTCCGCGGCACGAAGCAGAAGTTCCAGCTCATTTCTGCTCCTTCGTTGTGGTCGCTGCAGCTGAAGAATGCGGGCGTCAAATCTGCGCAGCCGTTCCACTACGAGGTGTGGTTGCAGAACTCCAAAAGAGAACACACGTACAGGACGGGTATGTTTCTTCTCTCCCAGGGCTTTTCAATCCGGTCGTTTGCAGAAGGGATCGCGCGCTTGTTCGTGGACGCCACGCACGGGCTGGGGCTGCTCTACAGCCCCGAGAAAGCCGCGTTCTTCACGAACGGCTACGCGCTGCTTTGCTTGAACCTCCGTCCGCTTAGCGCTCCTCGCCCGCCGTTGCAACAAGACGGAAATGCGCGATCGAATCCCATGAAGCGGGCGGCCGCCTTCGCCGACGCGCACTTCAACGAGAAGAAGTTCTACGACGGGATCAAGGTGATCGCAAAGGGCGGCAAGGGCTTCTACGTGAGTTCTCTTTCCCGGCTTCCCATCCACCCTCCTTGCAGGCCGTCAAAATGCACCTGTGCGTCCAGTCGGAGGTCTTCCAGCGAATGTTCGCGCACGCGAACACTGTCCGCGATCGAGCGGAAGAAACAACCTTCCTGATTGCGAACGGGCGCCCGGCGGGGACGTCATCGTTTAGCCGGCGGCCATCCGCCTTCCCCTTTTTGTTCGGAGTACTTAACCGCCCGCCTTCTCCCCCTTCTTCGCCATTCGATCCAATCCCTGCTTCCCGTCTCCGCGGACACCTCCGCGAGACGCGAGACGCAGTTCGTGTGGTCACCCGCAATCAACTCCAATAAACGAACTCTTCTTTTTTCTACTGTGTTCGCTTTGTGCTCGGACAAACACGAAGGAGAGCCGCGAGGGGAAGATCGTGATGGACGACCTCGAACCGGCGGTTGTTGAGGCGATGCTCCGCTGGATGTACACGGGCAAAGTGGACGGCTTGAAGGACTTCGACGCCGCTCTCTACGTGGCCGCCCATCGCTACGACTTGACGGGCCTGCAAGTGAGGGGGAAGAAGCGATTGATTCCTCTCGCTTGATTGCAGGAGCTGTGCGTCGAGAGCATGACGGCGAACTTCTCTACGGACACGATCTTTGACTACCTCCAGTTGGCGTTCACGTACGACGGCGTGCCGACCTTCAAGCAGCTGGCCGTTGACTACGCTCACCGCAACATCGAGAAGATCGTCAAGGAGGAGCGCTGGAATCAATTCCACCTCGACCACATGGACATCGTGAACGAGTCGCTTCGCGCCGCCGAAGAGCGCTGAATCCGCCGAGTAGATCACTCTTTTCTGTTGCTCTATTGCTGTGTTGTTCGAAGAATAAACCAAGAGTGCTCGCCACTCCAGTCGGCATCACGTCGCACTCCTCTCCTCGTTCTTCCAGTCGAGTTGCCCGGGGAGCGCCGAGTAGAAGGCAGAGTGGAGGGCCGTCCGCAACTCCGCCGATCTACCCGCCGCTTCCGAGCGGACGTCTCGTTCAGCTTCTTCAGCGGCGAAACTCGCCCCCACTTGCTCGAAGGAGAGCGGAAAGAAGGGGCCGCTGGATTGCTGCGGGATTGCCGCCGTCCAACACCGCGCTCGCTTCCCGTTTGTGGCAAAAGGGAAGAATTTGCTGTCTGTTGCTCCCCGTTAAACAAATCAGATCACGGATCACGCCACTCGCTCAGATCTACCGAAAATGTGATGGCAGTGTTTTTGTTCTTGCCGCGTTAAAACGGTCAGCCAGCGTTGAGCAGCAAAGCCCGCGGATGGAAGGCCGACGAGTCGATAAGAAGACCGCCCTCCGGCTCGCTCGCTTCCGTGCTTGCCGCTCCGCAACCGTTGCGTACGCTATTTGTTCGAACTTCCAGCACTTTTCAGTTGTCCTGGCTGCTTCTCGGTCAGATCTCCGCACGTCCACGCCTTCCTCCCGTCACTAGCAAGTGTTTACTTTCCGCATTGAAACGATCGTCTTGATTTCACGCCACCCAGTTGTTCGCGCGGCTCCTCGCGCCCGAGGCAGTCGGATCGAAGGTGCGGGCGAGTCGGCGGAGGAAGACCGCGTTGTAGAGGACGGCGGTCGTCAGGGCGTCCAGCGAAGAGATGACCTCAAGCACGAACATAAAATGGAGGTGTGTTCGGCCGACTCACCATCATGTACGGGCCGTACGGCTGCTGGTCGACGCCCGCGGCTGCCAGCAGGGCGTACGCGGTGGACGGGAGGACGTTGAGGAAGAATTCGGTGGTCACGGCGAGACAGGCGATCGCGTGATTGCGGCGCTGCTTCGTGCCGTCGCCCTGCGAGAAGAGGCGGCGGTGGACGGCGAGTTTGCGGAGGAAGACGGCGGCCAGCAGCAGGTTCCCGAAGTTCAGCGCCGTCCGCACGGGCGACGTCACGCGCACGTGCAGGCCGGTCAGACACGCGATCGCCCAGCAGTCTGCAACGGAGTCCAGCGGAACAAATCCCGGAGCTCACCGGTCTCGGCGGGCAGCGGGAAGGCGGCGGCGGCGTACAGCGAGCAGAACGCCGCCCCGCACACGACCAGCAGCCCGACGGTCAGCCCGACGGGCAGCGGCGGGCGGCCGAAGTGGCGGACGGCGAAGCGGATCACGAGAATCCGGTCGAGCAGCAGGAAGGAGAGCGAGAGCTTCAGCAGCATCGAGAAGTCCACCATCAAGACGCCCGTCCAGAAGATCGCCGCCGTCGAGTGGAGGCCCAAACAACCGGAAGATTGCCGCCCCTCCGCCCACCACTCACCTTCTTTGGACGTCGTGTAGAGCAAGTAGATGCACTGGACGGAAACGAACGTGTTTGCGAGAATCCAGCACGCGATGTTCACTTCCAAGTGCCGCGAGAGCTCCGGCCGCTTCGACGCGCACCGCAGGCGGCCGAAGAGGAGCAGTTGGAAGACGGCGGCGACGCCCATCGCCGTCGCAACGAACGCGTACTCCCACCACACGAACGGCGCCAACATTTCGTTTCGAATGCGGCTTGACGCTCGCTTTCCTCACTCGCTCGTCCTTGCTTACTCGAAAGGCGATTGTAGTTTGCGGCTTGCCGCGTACAAATCGAACGGCTTTCGTCACGATTTCCCGAAAGCAATTGTAGACGGCGAGGCCGTATTGTCCTCTTAAGCGTTGACTCATCGCTCGTTAGGTCCGCCAAGAGTCAGCAGTGGACGGTGCTTATTGAAAACTGGAGGGCCACCCGTGCTGTTCCCGTTCGATCAGTTCTAACCGTTGACACGACGTCTTTCCCTCGGACGGCGAGACCACCGCCTACGTCCTCGGCTACGTCTTTCACTCGCTCTGGTGCGTCAAGATGGACGTCCGCAAGCAGACGATCAGCATCATGGACATTCTCTCCTGAAGCTCCGAACGAGTCGCGACTTCTTACGGCAATAAACGTTTGAGCAAACAGAAGAGCGGGTAGTTCGTTTGATAAATCGAGAAAGCGAACAATGGAATGTCCGTCGCTTGCTTGCGGATGGCCCGGCGATCACTCGGTGGTCCGTCCGCCCGTTCGAGCGGCCGCATTCAAGCCATCGATCGAAGCGAGCACTTGAAGTGAGCTCCGCATGCAACCGATGATTGAAAATGCGGGGTTTACAGAAAACGAGCGATCGTGGCGGCCAGAAGAGAACGTTCGAGCAAACGAGGGTGTACGGTCCGAGAGCGGCGGCCGCTGGGCTCCACGTACTTCGAAAACGGAAAGCAAGTCAGCGAGTTGGGCCAGCACTTCCGACGGCCGGCTACACTCGACCAGAAGAAGGCGTGTAGTGGCCTGGAATGCGGAGGGATGAGAGAAGGAAGAAAAAACGCACATGGCAGGCACTCGCTCAAGTTTCAAGCAGGCGGTTGAAGAAGAGGGGGCGAACAATCGCCAAGCTTCCATTCGAACGCCCGTCGCGTTGACGGGCCGCTCGTCGAAGCGATCTGCAGAAGAACAAGAAGGATTGGAAAGGACTCACATTTGCTTGAAGCGGCGCTCGCGTTCTCGCCCTCTGACTCGTCCATTCGGCCACCTCTCGTGCTCCAGCACACAGACATCCATTCGTCCAGATGCCCACAGAAATCCGACTACTCCCTCCTGCCCACTTTTGCCCGCGGCCACTCGCCCCACTCACCGGCGGACTCACCTCCGGCCACTCGCTCCTCGGCCACCATTTCGACGTCCAGCGGCCGGCCGTTCAGCGCGTGCAGGCGGGCGTTCAGCTCGCGCCGGCGGCCCGCCAGTCGGCAGTCCGCGCAGCCGCACGCGGCGAACGGGCACGCCGCCCGGTGGCCCCGTCGACGGGCCGCGCGGCCGTGGTTCGCGCACCGCTGGCAGAAATAAACGCGCGGCAGGCGGAACATTCCAGAGAAGCGGCTGGTTGAATGCTCGAAAACTAAAAGAATGCCCGCTCCTCGACGAGAGCGCGATGGGTGATTCGACCCACGGGCGAGCGGGAGGATGAGCAACCGGCGAGCGGTTGGATGACGCAGGAAAGCAACAAGAATGACTCCTCTCTAACAAGGCTACCCAGCGGAAGTGGTGATTCGAGCGACGAGCGGGGAGGAAGACGAGCAACGAGCGAAGCGGGTTGCTTTCCGTCCTGATTCATCCCTCTCCCAACACTCATTCCTTGATTTTCTGCCCGCTTGCCCGAATTTATTCCACACACCGCACGAAACCTTCTCCCGCCTAATTGCCGGAGCCGCTGCCGCCCTGACCGCACGTGCCGCAGGTCTTCGGGCACTCCTCCTGCAATCGACCCAAAGAAACGAGCAGAAAAGAGAAGAACGAACGTCCATGAGCGGCTTGTAGATCGGATTGGTGCAGTAGGCGACCAGCCGGGGGCAGTCGGAAGCGCGCCCTGAAAGCGGGAGGGGTGATCAAAACAAAAGGAAAGAAGGACCGGGCGCGTTCTTGTCCACGCAGTTGCCGTTGTTGTTGTCTGAAGAGAGCGATGAGTGCCGGACGGGAGCGCTCACTGTTGCCGCCGCCGCCCGCGTTGCACAGGCCGCACGTCAGCGGGCACTGGTCGGCCATGAGGGTCGCGTAGGCAGGGTTGCGGCACAAGTAGGCGACGTTCGGGCAGTCGGACGCCCTGAAGCGAGCGGTCGGCTGAAAAAAGGCGGCGATCTCACCGGCCGGGCGCGTTCTTGTCCACGCAGGCGGGCGCTGCAAGCGGAAGAAGTGAGTGGGCGGACGGCGGCCGAACGAACCGCCGCCCAGCACCCGCTCGACGACCACGAACTGCGCGACGGCGACCAGTAGCAACAGTCGGCCGTCCATCGCTGAAAGGGAAGGAGGGAACGGTACGCCCCGTTTAGGCGCCACCGTTTAGGCGCCGCTGATTAGGCGCCGGGATTTTTAGGCGCCGCCGTTTAGGCGCCCGATTTATAAAATCTTAGCAAGTAGTAAAGATCAAGTTTTTCGTAGAGTTAAGTACCTAAAAGCTACCGGCTGACTTGTCCAGTTTGTTTTTATACAATTTATTGGCTACCGATTTTTTAAGGGAACTGCGGTGCACGCCCCAAAGAATTACAGCAGCATTGTTTCGCTTTGGTTGTCTGAAAGAGCAAAAGGTGCGTGTGTTGATGTTGTTATTGTTATTTGAAATTCCACAATAACTGCACAAGCGATATCACTGAATTAAAAATCGGAAAGTGCGTCCCTGTTTCTAGCAGTTTGTCGATTTATGGAGGCTCTGGTGGAAGTGATTGAAGTTGGGAAGGATATTTTGCACCGCGGAACGCTAAAGCATGACGTCGACGTTCCCCGAGTGTAAAAAGTGATTTGATGGGAATGCGTCGCGCGATTTACGGAAGGCAAAAACAATATCTACTCTGCCAACGCAACACTTGCAAGAAGTTAGTGACATGCCCACGCTTCGAACAGATCTTCAAATGAGAATCAGATTTTGCTACACGGATTCCTATCAGACAGTGATAATCTTTGCGGCGCCTAAACGTCCGGCGCTTAAACGGCGGCGCCTAAAAGTCCTGCTTCGAGGAGGGAATGCGGACAGCCGTTCGGTTTATGCGGCGCGGAGGCGAGTTATGAAATTCTTTCTGCTCCTCATTGTTTGCTTGACAAAGAGGGGCAGCAGTAGCGAGGAGTAGACAGAGAAACCAAACAGAAAATGCATCAGAGAATCGACCCCCCACACACCCCCCAACCCACGGCCGCCCCGCACCTGCGCCATCCGCAAACAGCCGCCGTCCGTCTGTCTAAGTCGTCCGGAAACAAGCGGACAACGAAAGCCATGGAGAACACGCGCGAGCAGCGGCGAGAGTGAACGGGAGTGTTCTTTTCTGTTCGGAATACGAGAGTCCGCTTATGGAACTTGAAATCCCCGCATTCCTTTGAATTGACGTCATTGCTTCAGTCTGATCATCTGTATTCGGGTACAAACAATCATGAAATGACGCATTCGATCGCTTTCACTCGGCAAGGGACTTGGAGAAAGCGATGGTCTGTTGGTCGACGTCCAGCTTGACGCAGTAGACGGTGTGGAAGGGGAGGCCTGAAGAAAGAAAGAATGAACGAGTGGACACCTCCGCCCACCGAGTGAGTAGTCGGCGTTGCTGTAGAGAACGTCCACGGCGTCTATGGCGAAGGCGCATTGGTCACCGGGCAGCTGCAGGTCGAGGACGAAGGCGCGGGCGGGCAGCGAGAAGTTCCGCAGGCCGATCATGAACGTCCAGTCGGGCAGCGAGGCGGCCGCCGCGCACGGCACCGCGTACACGTGCAGGTCGAAGAGGTAGGCCGGCTGCAACGGAGAAGTGGGAGTGGGGCGAGGTGGGGGAAGGAAAGGGGCAACTGCTCTCTTCTCCCACCATCCACTCCGCAATCAACCCGCGCTCATGTTGACGCAAGAAAAGGGAGCGGGGGGAACTCAAGGCAAGCGACTGACTGCTCTTTTCTTCACCATCCACACAGCATTCACTCCCGCCCATGCCGCCCGCCCAACGCACCCGCACGTCTGCCCGCACGGCGTCGAAGACGGCCGGCGGCACGCCGACCACCGGGCTGCCGGTCGCCACGTGCGCGAAGCCGACGGTGTGGCGGGCGGCGCGGTAGAAGAAGCCGTCCAAAAGGAAGACGAGCGAGTGCGCACGCTTGGGGAACCAGTAGAGCGGCACGTCCGCGCGCATCGCCTCGCAGCGGTCCTCCAAACAGGAGCCGAAGGCCGTCTCCGCCGCGTACTCCCGCTGGCCACTGGCACCAAAAGCGCGGCAGTTCGGGCCGCTCGGCGAACAGGTTGACCACCGGCGCCGCCTTCTCGCCCGCCTCCACCTGCTCGGGGTCCTTTCAAGCCGCTCTAACTGACTGTTCCGCCCGCTCTCCAACTCAAGCCGAGGACGCCGTCCAGCAGTGCGGGCTGCGCGTGTTCGGCGAAGTTGGGCACCCGCTCGACGACGCCGAAGCGTTGGGTCGCCGTCTGGTCGCCGTCGAAGAGCTGAAGAAGATGGAATGAGTGGAGGGCCGCCCAATCGAATGATTGCCGCCTCTTCTCCTGCAATCGCTGGGCGCTCACCCGCACGAGGTCGCTGTAGACGTCGTCCTCGAGCTGCGCATCGCCGAAGAGCTCCGCGAAGCCGTCCGCGTGCCACAGCTTCGCAGTGGAGGACTTTTTGGGCGCGAACAAGGGCTGCGAGCCGCGCCGCCCGCCGTAGCTCTTCGCCAGCAGCCAGAAGGCGACGCTTTCGGTGGCCAGCAGCACGGTGAAGTTCTGGGCTGCAACGGGGATGAGTGGGCGGAAGGAGGGGGCGTACGCGGCGTCCCGACGGCCACCTGGGCGGAGCTCGCGGCGTCCGGGTAGGCGGGCACAGACAGGCTCGATGGATCTTCCGCTGCTCCGCGTTGTGCCGCCGGAGCCCCGCCGCCGTCCATCGACGCTGCTGCCCGGAGATCCGCAACTCTCTTTGCTTTGCGGCGGCCGAGAGGGCGAGGAAAAGGAGATAGAGAACGGAGAAGACGTACATTTCGATCGGTGGAACGCAAGAACGGGCCGCTCGATCAGACTGCCGGT
Source organism: Aphelenchoides fujianensis (assembly GCA_024699865.1). NCBI lineage: Eukaryota > Metazoa > Nematoda > Chromadorea > Rhabditida > Aphelenchoididae > Aphelenchoides > Aphelenchoides fujianensis. The sequence continues at coordinate 196,740 of JAMPIO010000050.1, read as the reverse complement.
TCCCTTCTTTCTTATCGCCTGGTGAACGCTCGATGATCAAATGGGGCGGTTGCAAGAGGGGTGTGGCCGCTCGACCAACTTTTGGGAGCGGCCGAAAGACGAAAGTTGTGGCTCCTGTTCGACCAAGCGAGGAATGGGTCGTTTATTAGCAATTGTTTGCTTTTCGTTAGAGAGGTGTTGCTCGAGTGACTTCATCGTCTCCTTGCTGGGTTCGCTCGAACCGAAATCCAGTCGGCGGCTTCCTCTAATTGCTGCCGTCCGGTGCCGATCGAGGCTGATTGAACGCAAAATAGCGCAGCGCCGATAGATTGGAGTTTGAGGGGCCGTTCGTAAATGAGAGCCCTCGTTTGTTTCATTCACGAATGACGAATTCCACCCAGCAGTGACATCACCAGCCGCTTCTCGGAACTCCCGTCACTCGCCGGCAATCACACGTCACTCGCTCGTTTTTAGTGTGAACTTCGAGGTCGGCGGGCAGCAAGGAAGCGATCGGCGGCGGCGATAAGTGGGCAGGGCGGGAGGCGCGGGCATTTAAGCTCGAAACTACGCGCCCGCCCCCTCATTTGTGCCCGGAATGACGCGAAGCAGCCCCTACCCGAAGGCGCGTTATTTGTGTCAGCGCTGCAAGAACCACGGCGTGTTCGTGGCCAAGACGGTAGGGATTCTTTAGATCTCTCCATTCCGCCGGGTGTTGTAGAAAGAGCACGTGTTCTGCCCGCACGCCGCCTGCCGCTGCGCGCCCTGCGAGCTGATCGACGCGCGCTCCCGCATCGACCGGCTCGTGAAGCAGAAGTGCGTGGTGGTCGGAAAGAACGGGCAGGTGCAGGGCCTGGACGGGAGGTGAGTTCGGAGGGATTGGTGTGGAGTCGCTCGTTTCTTGCAGCCCGTCCGCTCCGCCGCCCGGAGGAATGGGCGAACAGCCCGCTTATAGCAGGTGAGCACAATGGATCGTTCATGACTGATTGTGAGTCTCTTTTCAGCCCTTTCGCTCCTCTCTCGTTGCCCGCCCCAATCGCACAGCCGCTTCCCGCGTTGACGGTCGCCACCTCTTTCACTCACAATCAGTTCGCTCTCACAAGCGCCCACTCCACTGCTCCCGTCATCCAACAGTCTCAACAACAACCCGCCCTTGCTGCGGTCCCCTCCTACGAGCAGCTGCTGCTCTGGTGGAGCGTGCTGAAGAATTCGATGGCCGCCTGCCCGTCCACTGCAAACGGTGAGGAGAGGCGGAAAGACGAGGTCAAGGTTCTTTTTTCTTTCCAGCAGGTGGGTCGTTTCCGCCGTTTGCCCCGCCGGCCGCCCGTTCGACGAACCCGCCGCCCCCGAACGGCCACTTTTATCTTCTTTGACGGGCGGGATTGTTCGTTGAATTCGCCGAGTAAACGGGTTACCTTGTGTGGGCTGAAGGGAGGAACGACGGCGCTCTTTGCTACGCGGCTCGCAACCAGCCAGCTCTTGTCTTTGGTATAATGAGACAACACGCTCCTTTCATTCCGATCCAGAAACTCGTGAACCGAGTGTGCAGGCGTTGTTCACGAGCCGAACCTTTTGAAGACTTCCTTCGACTGCAGCCTCCGTTTCGGCACCAATCACTCTCTTTTTCGCACTGCGGAAGACAGTTGAGCAAAAAAAGGCGGCTTTCGACTGTCTAATTTCTTTCCGTGCCTCCGCATTTCGCTTTTGACCACCCGCTAAGGACTGTCGGGTGTTCGCTGCAATACTGAAGAGAAATGACTATTTAAACCGAACGAATCCAACTGCGACCACCAAGCTGACAGAACAGCCATGAATTCGACTACTCTCCTCGCCCTCCTCGTCGCTCTCCTGCTCTTTGTTCACGGAGAAGCCGCTCCCAGAACGAAGAGGACTCACGGAAGCAGCCACACCAACGGCAAGCGCGTGACGTGCCCGTTCAAGCACTTCACAGCCGACGGCAAAAAGATTTGCGGCGCCGGCTACTGGCTGGAAGAAGACAAGAAAGAAAAGCGGTGCTGCCACAGCTTCTAATCACCGTTGTTCACCGCCTTCAACTGTTGCAATAAACTGAGCATTCTGCAGTGTTCGTCGTTTAGTTGGGAACAAAGCGAAACGTGATTAGAAACGCTCTGCTGTCTATCGAATGCTCGAGCAGAAGTGAGAGAGCAGCCGGTCGCGATTCGTAGCTCCTTTTGCTCATCTCGTTGAACTTCCGCCGCTCTTGCGCTGAAGAGGGCGAGTGCGCAAACACCGGCGTCATCTCCGCCCGTTCATCTCGCATTAGCCTCCGTTTAGCGATCGTGAAGCGAGTATTTAAATGCCGCACTCCCCTTCCACTCATCGATCCAGCAAGCAGTAATGAAATCGACTATTCTTTTCGTCCTCCTCTTCGTTCTCCTCGTCCATGTGGCAGCCGACGGACCGCGGCCGCCGCCCAACTGCGAGCCGCCGGCGAGGGTGCGCGGCCGGCCGATCTGCCCGCCCACCCACCGCTATAACGACTACAAGCGGGTGTGCTGTCCGTGGAATAAGAAGGCCTTGGGACATCCCGAAGGCGTCACCTGCCTGCTGAACTCCTTCCTCTACGGCGAGTGCCCGGCCGGCTACTGGCAGGACGAGACGAAAGGGAAGTGCTGCACTCACCTCAAACCTCCCCTGTGATCACCTTTGTTGTTGCAATAAACGAGCATCCCGCAGTGTTTAGAAGAAGCGTTGTCTTTTCCCGTCCTCTCAACCGCTTGCGGACATCGAAACGAGAAGCTTTTTCCTCTCGGTCATCGTGCTGGCATTTGTAATCATTTTGATCATCCGACGAGACTCCTGTTTCTCAATGGAAACGGTTGGACAAACACAGGACGGTATTTTCGATCAACCGCCCCACGAGCCCCCGCATCTTTCCCATCACAAAACGTTGGGGGCTCCCTTCAATCAATTCGCGGCAACGGAGGATTTAAGCGGCCGCCGTTCGCTCATTGTCATCTTTTCGAAGCTCGGCCATGGATTCTTTCCGAGTGTTCCTCCTTCTCGTCTCGTTCGTTCTCTTCGCCCACGTGCAAGCCGCCCGTCGCAGCCACGCGGTCTACTGCGATGAGGCGTCGATGGTCCCCGGCGTCGGCCCGGTCTGCCCTTTGACTCACCCTTACAACGCCGCCGAAGGGATGTGCTGTGGCGCCGGTTGGATCAGCAAGAAGTCTTATAGACGCCACCGGAATCCGAAGAAGGGAGGCCGCTGTACCTTCAAGCCATTCAGAGTCCACGGCAAGGACCTTTGCGGAGCCGGCTACTCGCTCAACTCCCGCAAGAACTGGTGCTGCAAAAACCTTGAGTAGAGCGTGTGTTCGATTGTTGCAATAAAGTGAGCATTCTGTGCCGAGCGGCAGTTGGTCTAAGCAACGGTCGACGTCCTGAAGAAATCAGTCAAATGTCGTTCTTAACGAAATTTCTCTGTAACTTCGCTTTCCTTTGTTCTTTGCCTAACAATCGATGGCTTGCGAAGTTTAAAGAAGGCGGTTCTCTTCAGCACTGTGCTTTGGAAGCTTCAACTGAAGTGTTGTGGCATCCAGCGTGACTTCCTTTGCTCTTTTGTTGCGTGCGTCAATGAGAACGGCTGAACAAACATAGGGCGATATTTTCGATTGATTCCCGCGAGATTTCGCACTTCACTTTGTTGTGCCGGTCACGTGGCGTCGCATCTTTCTTTAATTCGGGCGAAGGGGCGGAAGATTTAAGCGTCCGCGTTTCACCCATCACTCCAAAGCCATGCGTTCTTCCGACCTGTTCCTTCTCTTCCTCGCCTTCGTCCTGCTCGTCCACGTGGAAGCCGCCCGTCGCCGCCCAACGACCAAGTGCGGAGTGCCGGTGATGATCCCGGAGGTCGGGACGCTCTGCCCTCGGACTCATCCCTACGATCCCGTCAAGCAAAAATGCTGCGGTAGCGCTCCGATTTACAAGAAGACGCGTGGCGGTCGACGGAGTCCGAAGAGAGGAGGGCGCCGCCGGAATCCGAAGAAAGGAGGTCGCCGACAGACCGCCCACAAAAAGAAAGTTCGCTGCCCCTACAGACCTTTCAACGCCGCCGGTCGACAGAGGTGTCCTGCCGGCCACGTGCTCGATTCCCACAAGAAGTTGTGTTGCAAGCACGTGGCGTAATTTTGCGTTCGCTTGTTGCAATAAACTGAGCATCCTGCGGCTATCGGCAGTTGGTCTCAGTAAATCATTGCAAACGAGTTATACGAGTGTGTTCGACGACTTCGCTTTACTGTTCTTTGCCGAAAACAACGGCCGATTGCGGACTTCAAAACGAGACGGTTCTTTTAGCAATGTGCTTTGGACAACGTGCTCAGGCTTTGCGTCTTTCCGCTGCTCTTCAATGTGACTCCGTTGTTCTTTTGATCCGTGCGTAAATGAAAGCAACTGGGCAAACAAGACGGTTGTTTCCGGCGAGTTACCCCCGCATTCTGCTCCGTTTGCTGGTCAGGAGACGTCGGGTGGTTGGTTGGTTTGTGCGGGGTGGTGGAGCATTTAAGCGTTTCTCTCCGCTGTCCGCTGTTCCCTCATCCTTCCACAGCTCAGTCATGAATTCGAGTTTCTTGCTCGTCCTCCTCGTCCTGTTCGTTTACGCAGAGGCCGCTCGCCAGTCGGTGGAGTGCGGAGAGCCGGTCGTGATCCCGCCGGGCGGCCCGCTCTGCCTCTGCCCGGCGACTCACCCCTACGACGCTGCCAAAAGGAAGTGTTGTGGAGCCGCCCAAAGGCAAGAAGAAACGGGGAGCTCGCCTGCATTTTCCGCTCCGCCAACGTCGCCGGCCGGCAGCGATGCCCCACCGGCTACTTGCTGAAGTCCAACGGAAACGTCTGCTGCAAGGGCGCGGAGTAAAGCGTAGACGTGGGTCTCGCGTGTTCGGTGGTCGTAGCAATAAACTCGTGGTTCTGCGGTTCGGCTCGCCTTCTCTCCCTAATAACTCAAATGAGATTTTCTGGTGAAGGGAGGCCGAAAACAGAGCAAAGGTCGCCCTTGAACACGTCATGATTTATCGACATCCGCTCTCTTTGTTTACGAGTGCCTCCGTTTTTGATTTCTGCCGTTTCTTTCTTCTTGCTGCTCGCCGTTCAACGCTTGTTTGTTGCCTTGTGTTTGAAGTGAATACTCCTGCAGCATTCACTCGGTCTGCCCCTCGTCTAGCGGGAGCCGTTGATTGGAAAGAAGCTGTCGTGTGTCCAATCGATCCGTCGGACGGCCCAAACTGTTTCTTCAAGGAAGCACTCGCTTACCAGGGGGCGAGCGGCGGGCGGTCGTGCACTGGAGAGAGCGGGCGGTCGGCGAGGAGGCCGCCCGTTAACCAGCTCGTCCTTGCCGTTTTGCGGTCTCTCGCCGCAGAGTAGTTTTTTCGTGCTGAGCGTTGGCTTGCTTGTGCGCGCGACTTGTTCCGAGGTGTGTCGATCGTGTACTCGACGGCGTGGGAGCACTGACCACTCGCCTCATGACGCGACTGGAAACGCCCGCGGTCACACGAACGCGGCGGTCGGAGAGATCTGCACTCTCCCGTTTCTTCAGTTGGGGCACGAGCGCGTGCTGGTTCCAGGCCGGAATGTCGACGGCCGGTGGACTGGAGAAAACCGACGGGATTTTGACCCGAAGCCTCAATTTCAAGAAGACGGGTGTTCCGCCGGGATTTTCCCCCGTTTCTGATCGCCTTGGATTCAAGTGCGGCTTTTCGTACCTGCCTGGAGTCGAAGCGACGGTGTCTGCCGTCAACTACCGGCTGCACGAAACACGGTCAGCTTTCATTCGACTTCTCTAACCGATGGATTGCAGGATTTTGCGGTCGAAACGATCTCTGGAGCACGTGCTCATGCATTTCGACGTCCGGGCGGCCCCCAACGGCTGCGAATTCGTGGCGTTGAGCGAAACAGTCGGAATTTTCGTGGTGCAGCTGGAGAACGACGAGCGGCTGACCGACTCGCGCAGCATCGTCTTGCCGGTGGACCTGGACTACGAGAAGGCTGTTCATTCCGTCCGAATGCCCAACGGAAGACTGATGAGAGTTGACGGGCGCCGTCCACGCAGAGTGAACGGCGACGGGCGCCTCGTGGTCTTCTTCGGGAACGCGAAGCTTTCGGTTTGCGAATTCGACGACTCGCTTTCGGCTCTCCGCTTGCTGACCGTCTTCTCCGGCCTCCGCAGCGCTTCCTGCTCGGAATTCGAGGGCAGTGGCGGGAAGTTGCACTCGTTTCTTTGCGGTCACCCGTTCTATGGCACGAACGAACTCTCGCTGCAGATGTCCTGCCTGCATGCTTTCCACTTGCAAACCGGCAAGCACGAGGTGCGGCCCGTGGGCCGACCGCCCGCCCATCTCACCGCTTTTGTGGCGTCCCGTAGGCACGTTCAAGGAAGCTTCGAAGGCCATTGGTTGCACGAACAGTTCTACGCGTTCCTCAAACTTCAACACAACAGCGGCGAGTGGATCCGTGAGTTTGTAGGGATCAGCAGAGCCAATCGTATGTGAATAGATGAAAACCGTTTGGATCACTTCCTTTGCCGTTTCGACTTGCGCTCCGACTCGTGGTCCGACGTCGTAGTTCGGCTTCGGCTTCCGCTTGCTCCGCCTTTGGGCGAAACGGTGATCACTCAAGCAGACGATCGACTACGGTTTTACGCAAACGACGACGAAGCAGAACAGTCGGAATTCGAATGGCCTAGGGCTTCGCTAGTCGTGTGAGTACCGGCTTTTATCCACGTTTTCTTCGGTTGTTTGCAGACAGCCGCCGCGCCTGCACCAACTGGCCGTGGGGTTGATTGCGGCGGCCGTCCGCTCGGCGATCGAAGAAGAGCGCCGCCGCCAGCTGCCGCCCTTCATCTGCCGCCTTCTTTTGTGTTGACCGCCGGGCACTCCATTGAACATTTACATGCTTTCTGAATGAACTTTTCTTTCGGCTCACTCGAATAAATCGCTCTTTCATCGCCGCCCACCGCTTTTTCGGTTGAGTTGTCTGGCGTATTGAAGGCGACGGACGACCGTCTTCTTTGGGGCGGCCGGACGGGTCGAGCGGTTGGTTGGAGTGGGCACTGCGGAGTGGGAAGCGGGCGGCGGGCGGCGCCTTTCAGTCGCGCATCGAACACCGCCCGTTCGCTCGACCGCCCGCCCACGACCCCGAGCACTCGTCCTCTTCGCCCCACGCGGCAGTGAGCAGCCGTCTGGCTGCTTGCCGGCAGCCAACGAGCTGCGAAGGGCGACGGCGTCGATCCCCGCGCCCTTTTGACCGCTCCGCCCGCTTGCCGTTGTCTTCCAAACGCGGGGGCCGAAGGAAAGTACCCGCGGTTATTCGCCCGTTCTAATCAACTAGCCGAAACGGGCCTTCGGCCCTCTCGGCTAGTGATAACATAGGCTTAAAAGCCGCCTGCGGCGGCTTTAAGCCTGTTAATCCATTGTTCAATTCTCGAAACAAATACCAAGCCTCAGGATAAATGACTCCGCTGTCACTCTCCAGTTCGGCTTACGCCACATCGAGTCGGTATTTCAGTCATCTGCTCGTTTCTTTAAACCTTCAACCATGCCGTACATCATGCTCGCACATTCCATTGCGCGCAAAATCAACTCGCGTACTCAAACGCGACCAAATCCCCAACTCACAGACATCATTATACACTGTTCAGCCCACCACATACCCCAACCCACTGCAACTATTCGATTCCTCGAATGTTCGTTGGCCCAGCCCGCCCACCCAACCACGCCAAACATCCGACATACTGCAAATTGACGACGTCCAACCCACAACCTTTTTTGGTTTCGTGTCATGTCATCCATCTTTTCCATTACCGCTCCCTCAAATCGTAATTTCCTCATTTTCGTTCCAACCTTCTTTTCCGCTTTTATGGCCAATTCTTGGCCAATCGTCAAATCCAAACATTCTTGACCATTTCCAGCTATTTATTCCTCACCATTACCGATTTCGAAAACGCCGTTACCCGGGATCGAACCATCGACCTCCCCGCCTCCCAACCCCACGCGCAACCCACTGCGCCACGCCTTCCGCCCACTGCCCCACGGCCGTTCAAATTTCAAACTTCAATAAAAACCTTAAATCAAAAATCGTATGAGATATTTTTCGTTTCGCCCTACCTCCTCGAGCTCCTCTATCGATTGCAAAAAACCCCATCCAAATCCGTCCACCCGTTCCCGAGATCTCACCGTTGCAGTCACCTCCCCCAGTGCCCCGCTTACATATAGGTGGATTCAAACGCCGCCCGTCGATTGGAGCTGCCGGTCGGTGGTCGGCGAAAAGGAGTTGAAACCAATCGGAAAGAAGTGGAATGAAAACGATGATGTGTGGGGTGCACGCGGCTTCTGCCTCGAACTCACTCAACGGTCACCGGCCGACGGCGGGTCGCTGCAACGAACTGGTCGTTTCGATCGGACTGCCGGCACGAGAGCGACTGATCACTTGCTTGTTTCAACATTCTTGCAGCGTCTGGTGCTCGATTCTCGAAATGAGGGAGTGCCCGATCGTTCTGTTCAGCTCTCCAATTCGACTCGCTCAACGGCTGGGCGGACGATCGGCTTTTCCACCTGTTCGGCTGCCCGCCGTGTTCTCCGGTCGTTCGTGGCCGTAGTGCGATAAACCGATTCGGAGTGATTGGTTGCTGCCTTCGGGCAATAAAGGCCCGCGCGATTGATTTCCTTTGTTCGCCCGCTCGTCGACCAATCGGTCGGTTGAGCGCGAGCGAAAGTCCGCCAGCTGATCGGGAAAATACGGCCGATGTTTGGACCACTTAAGGCGTTCAATTGAACTGTTGTTTGCGGAAGAGCAATGTCAAATTGCGTACGGTTTGTGATGTTGCTTAAGCGTTCGGGCGCCGATTCCGCTAATCCTCGCGCTCGTCGCCCCCGCTCGCTGCCAACCGCCGCCACTCGCTCGGCTTTGATCTGAATCCATTCAAACGCGCGAGCTGCGAACGAAGCGGGGCGCCCGCCAGCCGCCCTCGCCGCCGCCGATCGACGCGCGCAAGGCGGCCGGCCGAGAGTCCCCCCTTCGCTCTTCGATTGGATGAACTCGCGGCATTCCTTTGTCCGTCGAGTGTTTTGGCGGACGGCGAACGTAATCGGGGCACCGCTTGCCGCTAAGTGAACCAAAAAGACCGTCCCGCTGTCGGCAGCTCGACGTCAGTCGGCGGGCAGTTGGCGGGGAGGAATGACCGCGTAGACGCTCGGTCGAACTCCGGACTCTCCGCTATTGTGTGGTGTTTACACCCGGGGATGAAAAGAACGCCCCCTTGTTTCTTGCGTGAATTGTGGAAGTTTCTAACGGTATCTGGTCTTGTTTAGCGTGTGGTCTGATCGCTACACCAGCTCGAACGGAAATGAACGTCACGCTCATGGGAATGAAGAAGAGCGGCCGTCCGTCGTGCAAGGTGAGTGGCCTCTCAATCGATTGCTTTCAACGTGCAGCGTTTGTTTGCAGCGAAAGTGCGCGAAATGCGGGATCACTTGCATGAACGCTCGGGTGCTCGCCTTGCACGTGGAGACGCACCACGTGCGGGATGGCTGGAAGTGTGCGGTTTGCGGAGTTCGATTCACCAAGGACTCCTACTACCGCAACCGGCACGAGGCGAACATCTATCGCTTCTACCGGCCCGAGAAAGATCGCCTGCCTGCGGAAGGAGGCGGTGCGGATTTCGGCGGTTTGTAGTCAGAATTCTCTTCATTCTTCCGCTGTCTTATTGAAGACGCAGCTCTCGATGGTCAGAAACCGGGGCCACAGGTTCCACAAAGTGCAAGCCAAAGCCGCGCGTTCGGCCCACCCGTCTGGCGGCCGAACGGCTCGAATCGAACGGCACTCGACGTCCTCGGAATCAAGCGGCACGGCGGAGTTCGGGGACAACTCGCTCGACGGCTGCAGCTCGTTGGAGGCGGTCCTGCTGGACACCACGATCAAACACGAAGTGCCCAAGAGCTCGACGGACGAAGAGCCCGAGAGCGAACTGGAGATGGCTTTCGGGAACGAAGAGGCGTGTGAGGACGTTGCGGATTCGTCGAACGACCCCAGCAAGTCCAATGCAAGTGCACTCTCTTCAGTTCTTGCATTCTAATTGAATTGTAGGTGTGCGCGGAGTGCGGGATCACGTGCCGCAACCTGCGAGGCCTGCAGATGCACCTCCAGAAGCACTCCATCACGGCCGGTTGGCAGTGCTCAATCTGCAGCAGCTATTTCGACACTCACTCCACAGCACGGAACACCCACGAGCTCGGAATGCACGGCTTCCGCCGTCATGAGCAAGACAACCTGCGGAAGGAAGCCGTCAAGCTGTCCACGGTTTGTTGTCAATAGTCGTTCTTTCTTTAACTTCGTGCCCAATTAGGCACATCTGGCCGTTTTGTTCAACGTGGGCACGAAACTGATGGACACGCAGCTCGGCGCCCGCTCGTCGAAGTTCGACGGACACGAGCGAGAGGCGACGGTGGACGAACTTCGACAAATCATGGAGCGAAACCCTCCGCTGCCGTCCAAAGCGAGCAAAAAGGTGGGTGAACAACAGCTGCGCTCAATTTAATCGATGTTCACACGCAGGGGCAGCAGGCGAAGCCGGACGCCAACGAAGCCGTTCTTCGTGCCCCGAGGAACATCAACCGGTCGTCCGAAACGAGCTGCGCGAGTGCAACGACGGGCGAGGACCAATGCGAGTTGACCGTCGATTTCCTCGCCGACCTGCTTGCCACCGCCAAACCCTTTGCTGTAGCTGGCAAAAAGAAGAAGGTGGCGCGGCCGACGTCTCGACTTCTCTCGATCGAGAACCGCACGTTGTTGGGGGCGATCCCGAGAGCGAGAGGAGTGCGGACTGGTCCGAAGTCACCTCCTCACTCTCCGACTACTCGATTCTGATGCTCACCGCCCGCGAAGAGACGCAACCTCTTCAGGTGTCTTTCGTTCAGCTGGACGAAAGCCCCGCAGTGCGACTGAAGATGGCGGAAGAGGTCGTCCAAAAGGCGCGGACTTGTTGCTTCGACGTCAAGAACGTAAACCGCTGCTTTCCATCGATCTCTTAATCCCCCGTATCTTGCAGTTCGATCGAGTCTTCGAAGAGCGGTTGTTCCAGGCGTGGTCCGACTCGCCCGTCGCCTCTCTGTTGGTCCTCCGCCTGCCGACCGATGGCTGGGAGGCGGGCGTGCTCGACGGGCAGTCGTACGTCGAGTTCAACGGTGCGGACGGCAAGCGGCTCCGTTTGGTGCACAAGAAGCACGGACGGCAACTGGTCGAGCGGTTGTTCCCGCTGCGCACTCGCGCGCCCACGTTCCGCGAGTTGGTCGAAGAGAGCGCGCGCACGCCCGTGGGGTTCGTCGCCCTGGTCGTGCAGAAAGCGGACCGTGAGCCGTTGCTTTTGACTGGCCCTCCGTCACCCGTCGAATTTCAGAGCCGCCGATCAGGAAGACCAACAAATTCCGCGTTTTCAGCGCATGAATCGTCGTATTGCATTTGTTTGGAGGCCTCGCTTGTTCCTGAATCAAAATTGCCTCTTATTTTCGTACAACCATTTAACAGCTTGAGTAATTCTTCTGTTTGTCCTTCTTAAGTGAGTACCTAAGCGAACCGACTTCGCGTTTATCTTGAATGCAATCCAATAAATCAGTTCATGTGGCTCGTTGATCCCTCGTGCTCGTGACCGCCTTCCCGCCCGAACTGAGCGCGGCGGAAGTGCGAGGCGACCTTCGAAGGATGACCACGTGGTACAAAACGGCGGTCGTCGGGGCGTCTACGGAACTCATCATCTGCAGAGTACTAACGAAAGGAAGAAAAAACATTCGAGTCGCTTACGAAGACGTACGGCCCGCAGGGCTGCTGCTCGACGCCCGCAGCGGTGAGTGCGGAGTAGACGGCGGCGGGCAGGAGGTTGAAGAAGAATTCGGTCGCTACTCCCAAGCCGGCGAGCACGTGATTTCGCCGTTGATTCGCCCGATTCCCCGTGGAGCACAGGCGGCGGTGGACGGCGAACTTCCAGAGGAAAGTGGCCGCAAGCAGGAGATTGATCGCCCCGAAGAGGCCCTTCAACGGAACGTTCAGCTTCACGTGCAGCGGCGCCAAGCAGCCGATCGATGCGCAGTCTAGAGGGAGGAAGTGCTGAGTTGAGTTGGGAGAGCTCACTCGTTTCTGCAGGGAGTGAGAACGAAGCGAGGATGAATAACGTCCCAAAGATCGTCCCGAAGCCAACGATCACTCCAACGGTCAACCAAACGGGCAAATTGCGGCGACGGGTTTGTTGGAGCGCGAACTGCATCACAAGAATCCGGTCGAGGAGCAGGAAAGCGAGCGTAATCGAGAGCATGTACAGGCAGTCGACCGTGAGGATGCCCGTCCAGTACACGGTCGTCGGAGAGTACTGGCCTGAAGCGAGCGATTAGAGCAGACATTTGACTGAATACTCAAACCCCCACCGTCTCCGAGTCCCGCCCAGACCAAGTACGAAGAGTAACAGAAGGAAGAAGCGGACGTTAGAATCCAGAAGAAAATGTTGATCTCCAAGTGTCGCGAGAGCTCCGACTTGTTCGCGGAGCAGCGAAGGCGGCAGAAGAGGACGAGCTGGAGGAGGGCGGCAATCCCCACTCCCACCGCCTGGAGCACGCACTCCCACCAAACCAGTGCGGACATCATGACTGGTGGCGGGAGCCAAAACAACTTTCTTTTTGGCCATTGGCAACGTTGGACTCTTCGTTCGCTCGACATTGGAACTACAATCCGCTCGTCTTTCCTGCTAGAGACCTCACAAAGGTACAGGAGGTACAGAGAGTCCAAAAGCGCAACAGAAAACTCCCGTGCGGCATCTCTGAACGTGACGAAATCGGAGTGTTTCAGTCAAAAAGAAGAACGTGCGGAAGAACCGGTTGAGCCCGCCATCATCCAATCCTCTAGTACCACAAGTTCACACCGGAGCTCCCCGATGGAGTGTTGGGCTTGAGCAGGTGAGCGGCGAGAAGCACGCGAGAACTCCCGCTCTCGTTCTGCAGAAACCCCGCCGATGCGGCCGCCCCGAACGAGAACCCTCGGCCGTCCTCAATTTGTTCGAAGTTGTCGGAAGTCCCCGCTTCTACTGCCAATGGCTGAACGACGTCACGGATCCCAGTTGGTTTCTTCTACCTTCCCACTCATCTCTTCTTTTCGTTTAGTTTACGGTCGGCAAGTGTCCGCAATAACGACGTGAGCGGAACAACGGACGAGTGAACGGAATCCCGCCCGCTCGTTGCACATTCGGCGGCTGCATCCACGAGCGTTGCACGGCGGCAACCGCAGAGAACACCCTCCCGTTGGGGTGGCTGGACGCGGGCTGCTCGCTCGTCTTCCAAGTGGATTCGTTCGCCTATCGAGTGCAACAATTCAACGGGGAAGGTGGACAGCGGAGTGCCGCTCATCTTGCTCCCGCACGACCCGATGCTCGACGTCTACAACGAGCTCTACACGGTCGACTGCAGCCGAGCGGCGAGCTGTCCGACTGGACGTTCACGACGGGCGGCAAGGACTACTCGATCCCCTCCGCCGTCTACGTGGTCGATTTGCTGCTCCCCCGCGGCCAGTGCGCCTTCAGCGCGTATTACTCGGACGCCGACCATCGTCCTCGGCTACGTCTTCCACGAGCTCTGGTGAGTTCCATTGAACAGACAACGCTTGATTTCTGTGGTTGTAGGTGCATCAAGATGGACGTCGACAAGCCGGCCATCAGTATTTTGGACGTCCTTTCGCCGTCGAAGAGCCCTGGTTTAGGTGAGCGGCTCATTACGTTTTCTGGAATGTTCTACTCGAGAAACAGTAGTCAGTTATTCTTAATAAAATGTGCGACGTTGTTTACTTGCTTATAGAAAGAACAGCTTGGTTTATCCACGCACACAAGACACACGCGAAAGATCAACACAACAAAAGGCGACGGACGAACGGCGGCAATCGGCGACGCTCTTCTTCGGCTTTCGAACGGGTGTCTGCAGCGAGCGATTCGACGGCCAACTGATGCAGACGGAGCGGTTTCCGGAAAGAAAAAGGAATGGGAAAGTGAGAAGTGAGAACGCTTACACAACGATCCAACTGAGTGGGTTAGTACGTGTTCCTTGCTCTTCTTTACTGCTGGAATAAAAGTCGATTTTCGTCTCGAAAGGGCGCCCAACACAAATTAGTCGTTTCAATCGGAAGTTGGAGTTGCAGCACGGCTTCCGTACACAACCGAGTGGCAAAATCGAAGCGACAAACGAAGCGGTCGTACTTTCCTGAAAATATCCGGATTAATCGACTTATTCCTTTTATTCTAACTATTTTGATGACTGAAAGCAACGAGCGCATGGAGGTGTTGACCGACCGGCCGGCAGTCGAAGCGGACGCCGAGGTAGCGCGTCCACCACTTTGCTCTGCTCTTCAGAGTGCGCGGGCCAACAGTCTGCACTTGACGCTTGCCGTTCCGCAAGTCGAATGAATGGAAAGAAGACAGCGCACTGGGCAGTTCGTTCAAGCCGCTCAAACGATCGACCGGCGGAAAGAAATACAAATGGCGATCGAAGAGGTGACAGCTTGCCGGAGCGGCCGCCCACGCGTCGGTGGATTCCATCAGCAGACGAATCGAAGCGAACTGCTCGTCGAGTTCGTAGAAACGGTGGGTCGCGTTCTCGAGGTCGCTGCGGAGGACCACCAGCCGTCCGTCGGCGGTCACTCGTTGCGGAAGGAAGCCCTGCACTCGCATCACGGCGGCTCCTTCGGCCGGCATCCGCACGGAATACGCGGCCTTCTCGCGAGGAGGACCCGTCGGAAGTGCGTCGACTCCTCCGGGTCGACCTCGACGCTGACCACGAACAATCCCAAGGGTTTCGGTCAGCGGCACGAACTCCGGGCGTAGCGATCGGCCCCAGGTTTCAACTGCTCGACTACTTGCCGCAAAGACTGGATCGGTTTCAAAGCTCTAAATGCGGCTGTATGGAAGGATTCGAACAAGAACGAACCGCTTTTCGTTGAACGTAGTTGAACGCGCAAACTACGAGTTCGAGGTCGTGCCGGTGGAAAAAGAGCCGCTCGAATCCGAGGCGATCAGAAACGGGCAAAAAACGGTCGTCATAATTCGCTTCGTTCATGTCCAGACGCCGTTCAAAAATGCCGCCGTTTTCATCGCCAACTTTCGACATTCTCGCCCAAGATCGACGGAAGCGAGTCCGCGCCAAAATGAGTGGATTTCGCTTGGGAGCTGCCGCACGAGAATAACCACGAGTCATTGCGCTTTGGGAGCGAGCCGTCGCGTGTAGACGATCGGCACATGCCGCCCCGGTGTCTTTCGCTTTCGGACGCACACGCACGAACGCTTTGCGGCCGCCAGACCAACGAGTCGCCCTCCCCGGCGAGCAAGCCGATAGCAAAATAGTGAGCGGCGGCGAGAGAGCGCAAGACGAAGAGGTCGAGGGCGCCCCCGGTCGTGCTTCTCATCGACCGCCCGCCCTCTCCGCTCCGCAATCTCCGAGCGACCGCCGTCTTCTTCGGTTTATTAACCCAAGTTTGAGGTTAGCTCATGCTTCCTGCCCTCCAAGTGGCTTGAAGAAAGAAATTTTGGAACGTCCTGCCTTCGAGGCGGGACACACAATGGAACAGGAGTGATCAATCTTTGCAGCATTGAGTTTCAGATTAGCGAGCAAGATGCATTGTGTTTATTGCGGACAACAGCAAGGATCACATCGTAAGTCATCAAGATCCATCAGCCGCGCTTCTTCGGGCGTCGGCGACCTCCGCTCTTTTTTGAGTTCCGTCGGTGCGATCGAGGCTTTCGGTGTGCGTTCGCTTTGTTGCCACCCTCCGCTCCATCCGTTCGGCACGTCGGGTTCAAGTCGGCGTCGTAGAAGAGGGCGTCGCATGGATTGCAGGGATCGACGACGCACTTGCGGGCGGTTGGGCACGCGGAATCCCGGCCGCCTCCCGCGAACTCGAAGCACGGGCTCACGTCCGCCGCGCAGTTCACGAATTTCGGCGACTCTAAAAATGATTAAACCAAGAGCATGGGTGATCAACTGCCGTCTTCCGCGAACTCACTCCAGCATTCAGCAGCTCCGTTGGCAACGCACTTGGCCTCTCCTTTCGAATTGGTCACTTCCGTATCGAATTCGCCGCATTTCGCGTTGAATCGCTTGGCATTCGACGTTGAAACGAGGATGTCGAAGAAAATTAGCATGAAGGACAGACGAACGTCCATTAGAAGCACGGAAATGAATTGTTGATGAACTGGGGGCAGCTGCGGCTTTTAAACGTTCGAACTGCGACTCTCGTCTTCCTTTCGATCAGCTGAACAAACCAAAACATCCAATTGATGCCCGCTTTGTAGTTTTAGTTGCTCATGGGTTGTTTTCTGTGCATGGGAGTCGACAGATGCTTGCCCACTCAATTACATGACCGGAAGCAGAAAAACCCATCGCTTGCGGATAGAATCGCCGGACTGTTTGGAACGTGGCAACAATTCTGTCGTCTTCGCCCGAACTGCGAACCGCAAGCAGTCAGACCCATGCAGTTGGAGTGGCAAAATCGAATACGAGTTTTGCGTGCGTGCTGCTCGCTCTTGATTCTTGCTCAACGTCGTGTTTTCAGCGGCTCTTATCTAACGGAAACCTTCCATTGGAGACTGAATCTTGCATATTGAGGTGGAAAGAAAGTTTCTTTCTCCACCACTCCTGATGCAAATTCGCTCTCTGTGGCCGCCTCGATGGTCGAGTGGAGAAAAACACGAATTTGCACGCGTTTCCTCGTCATTTGCCACTGGACTACGCGCGTCTCCACGGGGCGAAAATTTGCATCAAAGCCGTCGAGAAAGAAACTTTCTTTCCACCTCAATACTGCTGCTCTTTGCCGGCCTGCACAAGGTTTTCGGAACCGGAAACGCTTAATTCGCAGCCATTTCAACGGTTTTTGAATCGAATACTTTGAGTTGACGAGATTACAAGCAAAATTCACTTACGCCGACCGCTCAGTTTTCGGGTACTCTCGGGAGAGAGCAGACAACTAAGCCGTCCGAGTGGTCTTGACTAGTAGGCTGATAACAAAGAAAGCGAGTGGCTAACGAGAACCATTTCTGGCCGAGCAGGCGTTTTGATGAACTGGAAGAAGTTTTCTTTGTTCTGCTTGCTGCCATCCACTAATCACTTCCGTTCACGAGAGAAGACTCATCGTTGCAATCAAGCGTTTGGCGTTCCAGCCATCGGTTCACCTCTTTAAAAAGAGCCACATTCATCTATTAGCGTTCATTTGTGTTCGACGACTAAAATGAAACTCCTTGTTGCCGTGCTTCTTCTTTCCGTCGTGTTGGTGTTCAGCGTTCAGCAAAATGACAAGAAGCCGTTCGTTCTGCGCGGCAAACACCGCCGGCTGCGCGGCGACGAGTTGAAGGCGTACCACGAGCAAATGCGGAAGGTGCACAAGGTAAGCGCTCTGAACGTCGGATGCCCTCTCAATTCAGACAGAACTACATTCCCGCCTATCCGGACGCGCCGATCACAACGATTCTTTCGGTGGGAACGCCTCGTGAGTTTTCTAGACATTATTTCGTTCTACATATTCCGTTTTTAGCCGTTACCTACGCGGTGGCCTTGGAGACGGGCTCGGAAGCGATCTTCCTGCTCGCCAAGGACTATCCCGGCCGCAACGCATCGCAGCCCTTCTACGATCCCGCCCAGTCGTCCACCTCGCAGTACGCGGGCAACTACTCGGACTACACGGGAGAAGTCGAGGCGCTCGGCTCGGCACACGACGACGTCATTTCGGTGAGTGTGCGGAGAACGACAGCTGGTTAGAGGGCGCGGCAAGCCCTCGTTAAACGGAACACCTGAATTGCTCATTCGAAAGTTACCGTCTTTATTGCAGCTGTTCGGTCTACCGGTGAACGCGACGCAACGCTTCGGCAGGTCTCCGTTGTCAATCAGACCTTTCACCCATTCGTTTAGGCGTCGTGAATGACACGTACGATCCCTACTGGGTGCACCCGCCGATGCCCGACGGGATTCTCGGTTTCGGCTGGTGGGAAGCGACCAGAAAGCACTTCTTTAAGCGAAATTCTTTAGGAAACCCGAAGATGCGGCGAATCCGAACGTGAACTCGTCGGCCATCCTGAATTTGTTCAAGGAGATCGGAGAAATCGATCGCTATTGGTGTCACTTCCTCGTAGACACGAGTGATCGCGGTAGACAACTCACGGTTATCTGCTTCCTTTACTTTTTTGCTTAGAAGACGGACGAGAGTACGAGCTGCTTGCATCGTTTGTTCCCTTCTCCGATTAAAACAACTCCGCTTGTTGCAGCTTCGGCAGCTGTCTGGACAACACGTGCGAACAGCCGACTGCCGCCAA
This sequence comes from Aphelenchoides fujianensis, assembly GCA_024699865.1. Taxonomy (NCBI): domain Eukaryota; kingdom Metazoa; phylum Nematoda; class Chromadorea; order Rhabditida; family Aphelenchoididae; genus Aphelenchoides; species Aphelenchoides fujianensis. The sequence continues at coordinate 178,433 of JAMPIO010000050.1, read as the reverse complement.
GACGTACCCGTTGGTTTGGTCGTCGGAGCGCCACTCGCTCGTCTTCCAGGTGGAGTCCTTCACGTACGACCGGCAGATGCGCAGCGGGGCGAGCTTCGGCAAGGTGGACACCGGCGTGCCGAACATCCTGATGCCCTTCGACGCATTCAACGCCGTCCAAGTGGACGTGCAGCCCGACTACGACTTCGACCTCGGCGTCTACACGGTCGACTGCTCGCGTGCGGGCCACTTGCCCGACTGGATCTTCCGGATCGATGGCAACGACTACGCGGTCCCCTCTTCCACGTACGTCGTCGACTTGTTCCTCGCCGACGGGCTGTGCGTGCTGAGTGTGGACGCGGTGGACATCACGGACACGCGCTACATCTTCGGCTACCCGTTCCACGAGCTCTGGTGAGTTCAATAGACGAATGGAGTGCAATCACTCGTTGCAGGTGCATCAAGTGGGACATCGACAACCAGGCGATCAGCATCTTTGACACACTTTCGTAGACCGCTGAAGAGCAAAAAGAACTGCGGCGAGCGCTCGAATGCCTGCGCTCCATTCGTTCTGATAAATCCATTTGCTTCAAAGTAAAGGCATAGGTTTGTGTATTAGTTACTGCAAGTAACAGAAAATACAAGGCCGATGCAATGGCTTAATGGCCGCTCTTGATTCTTCCTCGACGTCGTGTTTTTGATGGCCGATCGGCGCGCTGCTTCGTCTTCTCAATACTTCCAGCGACTACTAACGAGGTCATCACACTCTCGAAGCTCCTCTCGGGTGTTGATCGCCCCTAGTTCTGCGTTTCCCTTGCACAACTAACCAGAGTCCATGTGCGTAATTTATTTAACAGCAACTCACAACAACTCAATTCAGACCACAGACAACACTCAAATCATCTTCCGCTCACGATCAGGGCCACGCGGGAACGTTGAGGCAAGCGGGGACGTGCTTCTCCAGGCCGTTGGCCGCCCGGTGCTTCTCGTACTTCTCCAGCGCCGCCTTGTAGTCGGCGAGCAGTTGGGCGGGGATCGTCGGCCGGTCGTACGTCTGTTGCCGGAGGAAGCGGCAGACGTCCCACAGGTGGCGGCTCTCTTCGCGCTTCGCGAAGACGCCCGCCTGGAGGTTCGCCTAGTGGGCGAGGGTTTGCAGCGATTCGGGTTGCCTGCAATCGAAAGCAATCGAACGAGAGAAGGAGGAAGAGGACGTACACGACGGGCAAACGGTGCAGCTGGAGGACGAGCTTGCCGTTGACCGCAATGGTGGGGAGTTTGAGCGAGACGGTCGGCGGCGGGTTCACCTCCTTGAGGATGTGCAGCGGGAAACGAGTGGAGCGGAGGCGCGCGGGCAGCAGGCGCTCCTTCCATTCGAGCGGCCCGTCCACGTCCAGCCAGAAGAGTCGGTTCTTCAAGAGCGGAATGTGGCCGTGGAGCAGCTCCTTCCCCTCGTACGTGAGGCAGAAGCAACGCGTGCCGCGCCACGCCGTGCCCATGAACGCGAGCCCCTGGACGAACGCACGATAAATTGAGGAGAACAAGAGGAAGAACACACTTTGGTGCGGAACGGCACGAAAGCGACGGTGGGCGTGTTCTTGCACTTGAGCTCGTCCATTCGCTTCTTTTCGAGGTCCCACACGCGGACGACGGGCGTGTAGGACTCGCCGTGCAACCGCGACGGGCACTGCTGGTCGAGACGCGTCGTCCGGATGGACGCGAGGCCGATGCGCGTGGGCGACAGGCGGCCGGCCTCGGGATCGCAGTCGTGCGACGCGTTCGGGACGGACGTCTCGTGCAGCACGCGCTCCGGCGCCTCCCAATCGTGCAGTCGGAAGTGCACGCGATCCTCCCGCTGCTTGACGGTCGCCGTGAGGAAGCAGGCGGCATCGATGGGACGCAGCTGGAGCTGCTCGCCGCCCAGCTCGTGAACGCGCGCGTCCGACGGCTGCAGGCGGCCGAGCGTCTCGTTCAAGTGCACCTTGCGCATCGCCCCGTCCGCCAGCCGCAGCATTCCGCTCCGCTCGTCCCGCGGCAGGTAGGCGGTGGCGCGTCCGTCCGCGACCTCAAAGCCCGACCTGCAGAGAGGATTGAATGAACGAAGGAAGGAGCGGACGAACCCGCGCTTTCGGAAGCGGAGGTCGTGGACGATGAGCGCCCGGTGGTTGGGGAACAGCGGGAACCAGTGCCGCTCGTTCAGCACGAACGTCGCGTTCGCGCAGTCGTGCAGTTGCACCACCACCGTGTGCGCCAAGTGCGCGACGTCGCAGAAGTCGAGCAATTTGCTCACCAAACTCGACTGGTCGAACAGAAGGCCCGCCATCACGACGCGAAGCTGAAAGCAAGGAATTAGAAGAGGGGAGGAGCGGAGGGCAGCGAATGAGAGCGAAAAGGACGCGTCGGGCGCCCGTCCCTCTGCTCGCTCGAGTCCCCCAACGGCCATCGCGGTCGGAGGGCCCGCTCGAATCGTTTTCGGCGGGCGATCGAATGGCGGCGGCCCCGCGGATCGATTGCGGGGCGAACGCGAGAAAGCGGGCGTCGATTTGTGCAACCAAACAAATCCGGAGCGAACATCGACGGCGATAAGGAGGTTCGGATCACACGCCCCATTTGCATCCATTCCCAAATGGCTGTCCCCTCTTCATCGTCTGCCAAACGAAAAATCGGAGGCCGAACGGGAAGCGGCGGCCGCCGAAAATCGACCGACCGGCCGACCGGCGAAAGACGAAGTGGAGAGCGAAACGCGGCGGCGAACGGGCGGAAAGGCGGCCGACGGGGCGCTTTCGCAAAGAGGCGCCCGAGTGCGATGGAGGCGGGCAGAAAAGCCGGCAGTTCTTCCTCCAGCAATCTTTTCTGTTCTCTGGACACCGATCGTCTTGATACCGTTTGTTTTACTCGGCGGCTGTGACGACGAGTTGTGCGAAGAAATGGTGGACGTCGTGCCGTTGTACTGGTGGCCCGAAGTGGGCGTCCAGTCGGCCGCCTTCCTCGTGGATGGCCACTTTTACAACGACAAACGCTATCTTGCGGGCTTTGTGCCTGTTTAGCGCGTGTGTTGGAACGTGAATGTGAGCAGCAATCAAATTAGCTGGCCACCTGCCGTTTTTTAGCCGGACTCGACTTCTCGTACGGCATCTACACGGTGCCCGCCACGGCGTGCGTGGTCGACCTCCAGCTGCTCGGCGAGGAGCAGTGCTCTTTCGCTTTGGACAGCCTCGAGACCGTGTGGTGGGTGAGCAGAAGAACGAGAACTACCGTTAATGATTGCTCCTAGGCCTTCCCTTCCACACGCTCTACTGCATCGAGATGAACATCGACAATCAGAGCATCGGCTTCTCGCCGGTCGTCCAGTGGACTCCGGAAGCACGCGAGTGAGGGGGCCGTCTTGAGCTGCCTACTTGAAAGAATAATTGATCATCTTCGGTTGTTCGAACAAGCATTTTTTGTTCGATTTGGGCATACTTTAGTTGTTCTTTAAGGCACATTTCTCATTTAAACGGTCGCTTTTATTCTTCCCTCACAACAGACAAATCAAGTAATTCAATCAGCAGCGAGAGGAGGGCCGTCGTGCATGATCACAAAGACGACGTCCGTCTCTTCCACTCGATGCGTCCACACGCCCACCAGTTTGTAGTCGCCGCCTTCGTACTCGTCGACCAGATGCTGCGGAAAGTCGGCGGTCAGACTCGTGAATTCCGTGTATTCCGCAAAATACTGATTCACCGTTGCCAAAGATTCCTTGTAATTCGTCTAAACACGTTGCTCACTTGGATTGAGAATAAAAATAGATTACATTAGAATTCACGCCATTCGGTAGGTCAATTACGGTGCACACCCGCTCCAAGCGAACGCCCACTTGCGCCGTCCATTGGACCGACAGGCGGCAACGAGCGAAAAGAGTCGTGAACACAAAGAACGCAAAGTATTGCGGCTAAACACACCGATAGATAAAGAATAATCGAATAAAATTAGACGTACTTCGTTCCCGTCCAACAAAATGCACCCAAGGTGGAGCTCGAGGACGAACTTTGGGTTCAACGAGCGGAGGTTCGTGAACGCCGCCCGGAAGTCCCGAAAGTCCTCGTTGCTCCACGGCGGCGTGTGGGAGCCGTCCGCCCAAATTCGACCCACTTGCGACGGCCACTCGTAGCGATCGAGGCGGAAGTTCACGCGTTCCACCGCTTCGTTTGGCTCACAACTAAATCAATCTTCAGTTTCGTTGCACTCGTCAGAACTTACGGTCCGAACGAAGCCATCGTTCGCAGACTCGCAGTCGCTTTGATCTTGCGAGCGGGAGCACGAAACAGCGGCACGAGATCTAGGGAAATGTAAAGCAACTGTACCAGAATTAAAGCCACTCACATGCCGTTTCTTGTTCGCCGTCGTGCGCCCCTACGAACTCCATTTCGAACGGAGAGCGACGAGGCAGGAGGATGGTGGAGCGGGGGACCCGCGAAGAGAAGTGCACGATCTTCTCCGCCGGCAGCCAATCCCGCAGCAGGTGGACGATCGGGATCGCTTCGTCGTACAGCTCCAGACACAGCTTGATTTCTTTCAGCGAGCGGTGATCTAAACAAACGGAATGCACTAAACAATGCAATAAACAGCTCACCTCTCACAGCCGAAAGGAGAGCCACCCACTCGCGGAGGCGCTCGAAGGTCGGCGGGTGGTGGGCGTGGACGGTGATCGTCAGGCGATCCAACGGCGCCAATCGAAGCAGTCGGAGCAGCGATTCGGCAGACACCTGGGCGCTTTCCAAACACAACGACGGCCGTCCGTCGGCGCCGCCCACGTGCCGCCGGTCGGCGAGCAGCAGCCGCGGCCCGCCGCCGAAGAAGGCGGAGAGGAACGAGCGGCAGCTGAAGAAAATCCGCAACGTTCGCAGCCGCCGGGTGGCGCGCAAGCGGAGGAAATCGGCGTCGTTGGGGCCGGCGGCTTCTTCGGCCGCCCGCACGACCATCACGTGCCCGAGGAGCGCCCGTCGACCGTTCAGCTTCAGACGCGGCTTCGGCTTTTCGGCTGCTTGTTCGGCAGAAATGGACGAGGCGGGCATCTCGAAGCAAATCGGCGAGGAACGAGGGAGCGCTGGAGTTCGACCAAACCGCTGACTGCCGCCAATCGACCGACCAAACGGGCAATCCGACGAATGCCGCTTTCTTCGACTTTGACCCCCGAATGACGCCACTCGTTTGAGCGGGCAACTGCCGCCTCGCTTCTCATTGCGCTCTTGTTTCCCACCGACCGGGCGAGAGAGCAGCCAACGCTTCTGGCCCGTGCCCAAAATAAGAGCGCACTCTTGATGCCGCTAACCGGCCTCGAAATGAGAAACAAAACAGTTCCGTTTGGTTGGCGCTTGTTTGCGATCGAATGGGTTTGCCGTGACTGCGCTCAAACGTTCACCGTTCAAAACAGCCTGTCTTTAACTGCGCAATCGTTCGTATCGAGAAGTGGCTTCCAAAACACCACCTGGGCGCCGAATCCTTCGCAGAAGGCGCCCACTGGATGGAAAGGACGACATTTGTCTTTTGTTCTGATTGAAACCATGCTGTTTCGACTGAAAACTACTGAATTCATGACCGCAAGGAAACAGAATCGGAAACGCGCACAAACAAGTTCTCCTCCGGCATCACTCAACCAACTCGCCGCCGAATTCGTCGTTCCGGGTGCTCGCTGACGAGTACCGTTTGGAGCCTTATCGCCGTCCGCCCGCGTGTTCCGGGCGGTGTCGCGGTCTTGCTAAACGCCCTTCCTTCCGCTTCTGCGGTTCCCGCCGTTCCCCACGGATGTTCCCTGCTCGTTCGTCTTCTTTCGTGCATCTGAATTCGTACGCATAAGGAAAACACGTGGGCCGCCCTCGCCGTGTTGCTTCTGCTTTGTGGAGGGCACACCCAACCAACAGGGCGCTCATTACCGACCGTCACTAACGGGCCGAGATTGATTGCTGACTTCCTCGATGGGCGGAGTGAGCAGAGAAGCCGGTGATCAACAGCACAGCTGCTTACAAGCTCTTGTTCTTTCCATCGCATAAGAAGGAGAACTAACTTTCCTTCTCACCGAATGGAAAATGCAATTGCAATATCTATTCTTTTTCTGTCTTCTCGCGGTGATTGCGGCTGCGGTTCAAAAGGATCACTCGAAGCCGTTGATCGTGCACGGGAAGCAGCGGCGATGGACGGCCGCCGAACTCAAGGCACACCACCAGAGAATGCGGAAGGTGCACAAGGTAGGTGCAGAGAATAAGATGATTGCTTAACTGATTAAAGGACTACATCGCGTCGTATTCGGACTCTCCCGTGCTCGCGACGATCACCGTCGGAACGCCGCGTAAACGTCTCTTCCTCACATTCATCCCTTCTTTCCACTTTCAGCCGTCAAGTACGAAGTGTCGATGGAAAGTGGAAGCGAAACGATGTTCCTCCTTGCTCGCGACTATCCCGGCCGCCTCGGAGAGCAAAAATTCTACGCGCCCGAACGGTCCTCCACCGCAAAATACGCGGGCAAGTACGCGGGCTACACGGGCGATCTGGAGGCTTCCGGCACGAGCTACGACGATCTGGTGGGCGTAAGTGAGGGACGAGTTGGCGGCGGGGGGTTTCGGCAACTCGCAATAATTTTCGCTTGCAGATGTTCGGCTTCGGCATGATGGTGAACACGACGCAGCGATTCGGTGGGCAAACTCCAGCAAGAAATCATTGAAACTTGCCGGCTTCAGGGGTCGTGAACACCGTCTACGACCGCTACGTCCTAGACCCAACGATGCCCGACGGTGTGCTCGGCTTGAGTTGGTGAGCGAGAGGCACCGTTGGCGGATGGACAGAGCGACTTGCAGGGATCCGCAAGAGGCGGCGAACCCGAACGAGAACTCGTCGCCGATCCTCAACTTCTTCATGGAAATCGGCATCCTCGAGCGCTACTGGTGCCAGAGGTTTTTAACGGTCAGAATGCCCCGTTAGTTTCTCCCCACCTTTTTTATACCTTCGATCTGATCAGATCACTCCCGATTGCACAGCCTGGTCATATCGTAAGCAGGAAGGAACCGATGACAGTGAGTGATCCTCGCGTTTAGGTTCGATGCCTGCTTCGAGTCGTGCGAACAGCCGACTGCCGCCAAGACGTACCCGCTGACGTGGCTGGAGGAGAGCCGCTCGCTGGCCTTTTTTGTGGATTCCTTCGGCTACAACGGGCAGCAGTTCGCAGGGGGCTACGCAAAGGTGGACACCGGAGTGCCGAACATCCTGCTGCCCCCAAGACGCGTATCTTGCGATCTTCTACGACCTCTCCCTTCAGTTCAATTGGGACTACGGGCTCTACGAGCTCGACTGCGATCAGGCGACCCGACTGCCCGATTGGATCTTCCGCATCGGCTGCAACGACCACGTCGTCCCCGCCACGAGCTACGTCGTGAACTTGAACTTGGGCGACGGCCAGTGCGCGTTCGCGGGCGACCGTTCGGACGACGAGACCACCGACTACGTCCTCGGCTACCCCTTCCACGATCTTTGGTCAGATAGAAAGTAGAGGAGCTTCACTTGTGTTTGTAGGTGCATCAAGATGGACATCGACAACCAGGCGATCAGCATTCTGGACATCGTTGGTCCCTGAGGAGTGGGCAATGAATCGAACAGAGCGAGTTTGATAAAAAGACGGCTTCTTTGGAATAAACAAAGCCACCGCATGAACAGAAGATGTCCTGCTCGTGCGGAATTGCGGCAACGAATGATTGATCGAAACGAGCCTAAAATCCGAGTGCAAGTCGCGAGCTGGCTGTCAAACCGACGGGGTTGTTTCCAAACAATGAGGACATTTGATGAACCGCAGATGTTTTCGTTTGTCCCGACTACCCCCCGTCCAACGAGAAATCCGCGCGGAGTTCGACGAAGCGCTCGGCGTCTACACGACCGCCGGCCCGCAGGCGGCCCGCTTCGCCGCGTTCGCGTGCGTGATCGGCGGCAAACGAGTGGTCGTCCCGAGCACTCGTTATGTCGTCGATGTCGTCCTCTTGCTCTTCCCCTCACTCCCTTTCGTTCGCTTTTTGCAGCTTCTGATTGGCGAGGACAAATGCGCTGTGGCCATCGAGCCCTCGTCCACCGCCCCCCTTCGTGCTGGGCGTTCTCTTCCAGTGGGCGTTCTGCTTGAAGTTCGATGTGGACAAGTCGGCGATCTCCTCCTCGAATGTCCGTGTTCTCATGAGAAGGGTCCACAGAGTGCAATGCACGAGGATCGTTCGTTGTGGTTGTTGCGGAAAGGCGCGATCAAAAGAAGTCAGTACTGCTTTTAATTGCGTCATTTAATGCGTTTTCCAGTTCGACAGAGTCTTTGGAGATCGCTTGTTCCGCGCATGGGCGAACACCCAAGTCGGCGCTCTCCTCATCCTCCGCCTTCCGACTGCTGGGGGGAGGCGGGCACTTGTACGTTGAGTGTAACGGCCCGAAACGACGAACACTCCTCGTTGTGTACAAGAAGAACAGGCGTCCATTGGTCGAGCCGTTTCTCCCGCTGCCCGCTCGCCGTCTGATCTTCCGCGGGTTGATCAAAGGAAGCGCACACTTTCCAATTGTTGAGCAGAAAGCGGATCGTGAGTTGTTTCTTTCGTTTGGCCGCCATTCACGCGCTGATTTGCAGAGCCGCTCATCAAGAAGGCTAATCGCCCCCACATCTTCTGCGGATGAACGCTGGAAAGGAAATGACTCCGCATAGACACGGAAACTCTCCGATTCTTCGTCCTCATAGATCATTCCCTTCTGGTAAGCACAACTCTTCTTTGACTGAGAATCTTCTGTGTGTCGATTTGTTTCGTGCAATTCAATGCTCTTTTCGTCTTCTGCCCTGCGTATTCCGTAAGAAGACATTAACCGTTCATGCTTTTCGATCTCTGCGCTTATTCGAGTGCAATCCAAGAAACAATCGACAGATCATTCCATTTCGCTCGCTAATTCCCCGCCTTCCTGTCCGCATTCGCTTTCGGATTGCGCCCAGTGGACGTGCGAAACGATCTTCGGCAGATGAGCGCGTGGGCGTTGAAAGAACTCATCATCCGACGAGTACAAAGCGGTGGAAGTGGACGCCTTGCCCGGGGGTTTCTTCCGGCCGGCCGCCTTCTTGGTCGGCCCGCCGGCGGGCATCCACTGCCGCTTCTGCGCGTAGCTGAGAGCCCGCCACTGGTCGGCCGCCTCGGCCGTCAGACGCGGCAGGTTGGCGGCCAGCCTGAAGCGGAGGGAATGAGAAGAGCGAGCGGAAGGGGACGAACCACAGCTGGAAGGCGCTTTTCGTCTTCCGCCCGAACTGGAACTCGCGCGACTTCGGCTTCTTCTTTCCGCTCGACGACTTGGAGCGTTTTGGCATGACGGCTGATCGGGCGGGGCTGAAATCGAGCGATTCGATTCGTCCGGTTGCCCGCTTCTTTGCAGAGAACACGTGGAAGTCGCGCTAATCACGAGCCCAGGACAATGCAACAGTCGATTGCAAAAGACGCGCACGAAACAACCACCAAACGAACAACGCTTCCTCGCATTCTGCTGGATTATGTGTTCGACCGCGAGGCCAAACGTTCCAAAATTTGCTGTGTTCGAGCCACAAGTCGCGAGACCGGGCAGGAAGCATGAGCTAACCTCAAACTTGGGTTAATAAACCGAAGAAGCCGGCGGCCGCTCGGGGGTTGGGGAGCGGGAAGGGCGGGCGGTCGATGAGAAGCATGGGCGGGGGCGCGCCCGAGCTCGTTGCCCGTCCACCTCTCCCAACTTCACACTCTTTTGCCGTTTCTTTTGTCATGTGTGTGGGACGGGCAGGCGTCTCGCCGATGTGCGACTTGCCGCGCGTGTTGGGCGGTTGCAGCGGGTTGCTTTCCGCTGGTTCTCTTCGGCGCCTTCCCTCCACGCGGGACGCCGCTGCCACTCGACGGCGACCGGCCGCTTTTTCTCTGCGGCGAACGCGGCAGACGTCTCGCCGTCTGCTTTTTCCGTCCGTCTGTCTGCCGGCCGCCCGGCGGTTCGTCGCGGGCCACTTGCCTTTTTTTTCACACCGCTCGCGTCCCGCCGCCGCACGCGCTCGTCCGCCGCTCAACACACGAGCGGAAGGTCGCACATTGCGAGAGGCGAGCGCGCCCCGCGTAGCCCACAACGAAAGCAAGACGAAAAGATCGAGCGGCGGCGAGAGAGCGCAAGACGGCGAGGTCGGGCGCGCCCCCGGTCGTGCTTCTCATCGACCGCTCGCCTGCTCAAGCGGGTGACCTCCGAGCGACCGCCGACTTCTTCGGTTTATTAACCCAAGTTTGAGGTTAGTAGTCGAAACCGACCCTTCCAACAGTGGTCTAAAGAGAAATTTTGGAACGTTTGGCCCAACGGTCGAACACATCATCGAGTGAAAGAGGATGGAGTGCTGTCCGTAGATGGCGTTCGCTTGCACACAATTCAACGCTTTCATAGCGGCAAACGTACACTGTTGCGTCAATCAACTCTGGTTCTTTCAGTTCTCGCCCAAAGCGGGCTCGCCGGTGGGCGGCAGGAGGGCGTTCGAGAGGCCGATCGTCTGCTGGTTGACGTCCATCTCGATGCACCAGAGAGTGTGGAACGAGCGGTTATCCCACTGCCTTCCGTTGTTCACCCACCACACCCGACGGCGTCCGAATCCTCGGCGCTCCACACGCACTGGCCGTCGGGGAGGGGCACGAAAGGAAGAGATCGCGTGCGTGTTGCCGCCGATCACCACCTTCCAGTCGCCAGACCGCAGTCCAGCGTGTAGACGCCGTAGTCAAAGTTGAAGGTCGGCTGCGGAGGACGTTCGGCACTCCGGTGTCCACATTCGCGTAGCCCCCATCGAACTGTTGGTCGTTTTAGCCGAAGGAGTCGACGGCGAAGGCGAGCGAGCGGGCACGTTTGCTCGGGCGTCATCGGCTCGCACACGTCTTCGAGGCGAAAGCCAACGCTGCAGGAGGAGCAGTCCGGCAATTCTACCTCTTCGGGTCTCAACTTGCGGACAGCACGTACTCCCGTCCGGGCACCTCTAAACCAAAGAAGATGGTGAAAGTGAAGAGGAGAATGGACCGTGTGTGGGCAGCTCCTCCGCTTCGATCGAAAAAAATTGAAGCGAGAGAAATGAGCGGGAGGAACGCGGACGGCCGGCGGGAAAGCGGGCGGCCGTTTTCTCTTTGAACCGACCGCTTGAGGCGAGGCTGCGCAACCGAAAAGTGGACGCCAGCAACCCACTGCTTTCGAGTAGACGTCCGTTCGGCCTCTCCGGCAGCGACGAGCCCGTCCGCGCCCGAGTGCTCCACAAGGCCGCCGAAACTCGCCCCGACTTGCTCGAAGAAGAGCGGAGAGAAGTGGCCGCGGGATGGCGGCTGGATTGCCGCCGTCCTCCTCGCAGCCGCCCTCCGCCCACTCGTCGATCGGCCGCAAACTCCACGGCTTCTCGTGCCCTCATTTCGGGATCTCCCCTTGGGCGTCTCGCCGCGCTCCCAAGTGCCGACCGCCGCCTTCTTCCCCGCTCTTTGGAAACTCGGGGATTCTCGATCACCTCCGCTCCACGCCGCCCTCGTCCCCCGCTCCCGACAGTTCGCTCTTGCTGCTCGCCCTTCAACGCTCGTTCATTGCTCTGCTTTTAAAGTGAGCACTACTGCAGCGTTCACTCTGTCTGCTCCTCGCCCACTGGGGGCCGTCGATTAGAAAGAAGCGGTCGTGGGTCCAACCGATTGATGTGGGGGGAGCACTCGCCAACCGAAGAAGCGGGCGGGCGGTCGGCGAGGAGGCCGCTCGTTCTCGGCGTCTTGCGATCTCTCTCCGCCGAGGGGTCTTTTCGAGTGGACCGTTGGCTTGTTTGTACGCGCGACCTGAAGCGTGGTGTGGGACGTGTACTCAATGGCATGCGTGCACTGCCCCACTCTCGAACACCCGCTTGCCACATAACACACCCAAGACCCCCGCGGCCATCCAACACGGCGGTCGGAGAGGTCGACCGAACGCCCTCCACTCTTTCGTTCACTCAGTTGAACGGTTGGCGCCGGAAGAGCACGCTTACCTTCGCTTGATTCCGAAAGCCATGTCAGACGACGTTGAAGTGAAACATCTCCGTTCCGAGGAGACGAGTGTTCCGCAGGATTTTGTGCCCGTTTCGGACCGCCTCGGTTTCTTCTACCAACGCGCACGGCACTCTTTGAAAGCCGAAACTGATGGCTGTCAACTTCTTGCTGAAAGAAACTCGGTAGCTTTCGTCTGTTGCTTCAAACAACGCCCCTTTCAGAACTCTGAAGCCGACAAAATCCCCGGTGGACGGGCTGGACGCTGCAACGCATTTGGGAACTCGCGGGGTGGAATTCTGCGCGTTGACCGAAACGATCGGCAAGTTCGTCGTTTCGGCAGCCCGCGATCTCGGGAATCCAACCACCTACACGCAGGTTGGACTACGAGCAGGCCACGTATTCCCTCCGGTTCCCCAGAGATGACCGCTCGATGCGAGTGGCCGGAGGGTGGCCGCAACGAGTCATCCCGGACGGACGAGTGGTCGTGCTCCAGGACGGTGCCCGCAAAGTTCATCGCTTCTACGAATTCGACGAGCAGTTCGCCTCGATTCGTTAGCTGAGCCAATCGACGGGGCGGTGGGCGGCCGGACCGCCGAACTTTCTTCTCGTCGACCAGCACTTTTATTTCTTTGCTCAAACCAGCCACGTCTACGATCGCGCTGTTCGACCCGCCTTAATGTTCCCGCTGCACTCGTTCGACCTCAACAGCGGCCATCACGAACTGCTCGAGGTGGGCCCGCCGCCACGAGCTCTGGAGCTGGCCGCAAAGAAATGCCTGCGTTACGTGAGCGTGCACTTGGACGCCCGCTCGTTGGGCCCTCACATCTACGCCCACGTGGCTTTCGGTCGTCAAAGCGGTGAGAAAGAAGGTGTCGACTCGAACGAGCGAGTCGGGAAAACGGAGCGCCACGACAGTGGGAAGTGATGACCGCACGGAACGGACGGACGAACGAGCGCCGCCGCCATTCGATCCCCGGCGAGCGGAGCGGACGGTCGGCTCCTTTTTCTCCGCTCTCTCTCACCCTCGTTCCCCCCTCGTTCTCGCTCGTGTACCCGTGTTCCTCCTCTCCTTCCCTCTTTGCTTCCAAGCAAAGGGGAGTGACTGTGCTCCCCTTGTTTGTTGTACTGCGCCTTGATCGTTGACCGCCGTCTCTCGTTCAATAAATCCCATCATCTGTTGATCATCGGCCGATCGACCATCAAGAGGAAGTTCCCTTATCGATCCCTGCACTCGAGCAATCCCTTTGCGGACGTCGAAGAGAACCCCCATTCGACAAAGGGGAATGAGTGTCGACGATCGTTTCAGGCGGGTACGACCGCCTTCTCTGCCGCTTCGAACTGAACTCCCACTCGTGGGGCGAAGTCGTGCTGGAGCTTCGACCCCCAATTTTGACGTGCGAGTTTGTTTGGGCCCCGTCTCGAGACGAAAACCGCCTTCTCTTCTACCTCAAAAAACGAAGGCCCCAAACGACGGTCCCCGACTGGGAAATCGCGTCGCTCGTCCTGCAAGTTCTTCTGCAACTCACTCGACGATCACTGCTTTGTTGTAGAGAGCTTCCCCGCTTGCACCACTTGGCCGTCGATTTGATCGCTGCGGTGAGCGAAGAGGAGCGCCATCCCCTGCCGCCTTTCGTCCGCCGCCTTCTTTTGTGCTGACCGCCGGACACTCCATTGAACATTTAAATGCTTTCTAAACGAACTTTTCCTTCGGCTCGCTCGAATCAACCGCTCCTCCTCACTATTTGTCGGATTGGAGGCGACGGACAGCCGTCTTTCTTTGGCGCTCCGGACGGGTCGAGCGGTCGGTTGGAGTGGGCACTGCGTAGTGAAAAGCGGGAAGCGCCTTTCAGCTGCTCATCAAACACCGCTCGCCGCACGAGCACTCGTAGAGAAGAAATAGCTGAAGAGCAGCAGCAATTCTCATTCCCATTGCAATCTTCGTGTACTCCCACCTGACTCTGGAAAGCAGACGACGAGCGAATAAAATAACAGAAGGCGTGTCCACTCAAGAAAGGACTAGAGTTGGCTTGATGCCTACGTGCCACTCGCCCCGAGCTTGTTCGTTGCAACAGACAAACGAATGGACTTTAGCAGGCAACCCAATGCACGAGTTCGACCGAAGCCTCGTCTCTTTAGTCATCGAACTCAACTCGACCTCTTGGGTGACAAAAGGGTGTTCTGTGCAGTCTTTCAACTTGTCACGGTTCATCTCATCGCGTTTCTTGGCGACAAGCGTGGAAGACGAATGGACTCGTGTTTCGGGGAAAAAGGGGTTAAAAGTGGGTAGGCGAAAGATGATTCCTTTGCTTTGACTGGGTACAAATGTCTGCAAGTTATTCGGAAAGATGCAGCCGCTCGTTCGTCCTTCACCGCCTCCACGTGCCCGTGGGCGAGATCGTGCGGACGGACGGCGCAACAACGACGGTTCGGCGCGCCCGCTGCGGAAACCGTCGACCGATGAGCGGGATTTTCCGCGGCAATCGCAGCACTGCTTCTGCAAACACACCACGGACTAACGATCAACGGCGCTCGAACTACCGCGGTAAGATCGGATGGTCAGCAGAATGCACACGTGCGTGAGAAGGCCGTAGCTCGAAGCGATCGAGGCGGTGAACGTCGACAACACGGGGCCCCACTCCAAGTGGGCCACCGACGAGACGAAGATGAGGCCCACGCCGAAGAAGATGGTCGAGTACGCGAGGAACACCTCGTACATCAGCGAGCGCATGAGCGAGCGGTAGAGCTGCAGTGTTTGCGGGCTGAAACTGTCCGCCCGCTCGCGCATGAAGCGGTAGACGCCCGAGGCGGAGAAGAAGATGACGGCGAATCCGAACAGCACAATGACGACCAACGAGCACGCGCCGAACACAATCATCCAGCGGCTGTTGTCCTGCAAGCCCGAATGGGCCATTCAATCTTCTTTCTCAAACGAACGTTCGAAACGAAGCCGATGGGCACTCGAGAGCGCACTCGCCGCACGATCTCCGCGTCGAACTCCACCCACGACGCGATCACGTCCACATCTCGCGTGCTCAACGCGAGGGCGGGAACCGCAAGAAAACAACCCAGAAAGGCGGACCACACGGCGTAGAGGAAGCAGTACGTGCGGAAGCGAGTGAACTGCGCCAGCGACCGGTGGCCGGTGGTCTGCACGTAGCGGTACGCAAACAAGTAGATCGTTGTAAAACAGGCGCCTATTTCGCAGCGAATGCTTTCATTTGTTTCTTGGAACGAACCCGATATTGCTGCAAGCACGACTCGAAAACAAAATGCACTCGCTGCGGGGCACGACGAAAAGAACGCAGTAAACACTGGTCCATTCGGACGAAACAAACCGAGAACCACGAGCAGACGTCTCGAACGACGAGAATCGCATGCGGCATAAAGTACTCGATTTGCAGCAAAGCGACTCCCGAATCTGAAGCGAAAGACTTGAACGCACATCGCATTCCGCTCTCTGCTCACCCATAACAACGCAGTGGAGGCCGCTGAGCAGCAGATAGAGACGGTAGTTGCCCATCGCTTTCGGCGAGTGCCACACGACCGCGTAGACGAGCAGGCAGAAGAAGACGCAAGTGAGCGTCGAGCACACGCCCTCGATCCACACGCAAAGCCGAAGGAAGCCGGCGGACGGGAGGACCGTCGGCCAGGCGGGCTGCAGCTCGGAGAGCGGAGAAATCGGAGCGGACATATCGCCGAATGAAAAGAAAGACACTTCGTTTTTTGCCCGCTTCTAGAATTGAGCGAATTGCACCTGCCGGGCGGACAGACTGGCATCATTTCTTCATTCTTCAAACAAGACACCTGATCAAACGCCGAGCAGGTGACCTGCGTTTCTCATTTACTGCGGGATTAGAGATCTCTCAGGTAGCTGAAGGATGGAATTATTCTTGGTTGCAACTACAGAAATGTCATAAGCAAACTTTAATTCCTTGTGTTGGTTAGTTTTTATCGCTTGCTCGCTTGCTTACTCGAGTGTGGGGCAATTCTGGCCTGCTTTAGGTTAAATAACAGCGGTGAGAATAAACTGAATTCAAACGTGTGGCGGCAAACTACACGGGTTGACGCGCACGTGAAGAAAAAAGTGAAATGTGCGTGGGCAAACGCACTTTGACCTTCGTTCTGTTCACCTCCCGCGCAGTGTGCGCGCGATGCTTTGCGTGTTCGACGGCAAACACCATGCGAGGCGAGCAAGGAGCTGGCCGACAACGAGCACTCCTAATGAGGGACCCGCTCGCTCGCCGCAGATCGCAATCGAAAGCATTTGCGGTCACTCGCACGCAGAGTCGCAAGTGGTCGGCCGCGCGACCTCCGCTCACTTCTTCTTTCAGTTGGGTTGGTGGCGAGGGGCGAGCGCGTTTTTTCTTGCCTTCGTTTACATTCGGCAATTTCAGGCGAGAATGTTGGCCATCAACGGGCGAATCTCCGATAGTGAGGTCGTGGATCGACGCGTCCAACTTGAAGACACGAAGTTTCCGTTCGGTTTTGTGCCCGTCTCCGATCGTCTCGGATTTATGCGGAAAGAATCGCGGGATTTGAAACTCTTCGAGCCTCGAATCCTTGGCTTCAACTACCTGCTGCGGGAGACTCGGTACGTTCCTTTTCTCTTAATGAACGCTCCGTCTCTTCAGGATCCTCGAACCGAAGCAATCCCTTGTGCAAGTGCTGCAGAAATTGGAGGTCTTGGCGCGCTACGGAGTGGAGTTCCTGCCGCTGACCGAAACGCTCGGAATGTTCGTCGTCAGGGTGATCTTCGACCCGCGCAAAGCCGGGCCGCACAAGCGAGTGTTCCTCGTGGACCTCGACTTCCCGGCCGCCTCGTATTCCGTCCGGGCTCCCGACGAAGTGATCAAAGTGGAGGGGAGCTACCTGCAACGAGTGACGGCGGACGGCCGAGTGGTGACGCTGTTCGGTGGCGAGGGACGTGTGTTCTACGAATTCGACGAGGACTTCCGTTCGATCCGGCTGCTTTCGACGTCGTCTGATCGCTCGTTGTTGAGTGTCCGCGAATTCCACGTCTCCGACCGCCAGCTGCACTTCTTCCCGAGCTCCGGCTTCACGGAGAACGTGCGGGAGACGTTCGATCGAATGTGCTTTTTGCACTCCTTCGAGTTCCGGACGGGCGAGCTTACGGTGCAGAAGACGAACACACGGCCGTTTGCCCTCGAGAAGACGTTCGAGAAGCTCACTTCCGTCATAGACGCGGCCTTCGACGGCGAATGGTTGGGCGATCAGTTCTTTGCGTACGTCGACCTTGGGCACGAGAACGGGTGGTGGAGGGGTGAGTGTGCACAACTCCAGTTAATCGAATCGATTCCCGTCGATTGAAGACTGGTCCGATCAATACGACCGCTTCGTCTGTCGCTTCGATCTCACGACCCGTTCGTGGTCGCCCGTCGTGATGCGCCTCCGCCCTCCGCCTCACCTCTTCCTCTGCTCTCCGTCGGTCAACGAGGTCTTGGGCATGCGAATCGAAGGCCGATTGGTGATGCAAGTGATCGCGTACGGCGACGAGTTCCCGAAGCCGATCGGGCCTTTCGGCGCCACGATTCCTGTGTGAGTTCTTTCGATCACAGATCTGTCCTTTACTCCTTTGTTGATTGCAGGAAGTTCCCCAGCTTGGAGCAGTTGGCGCTGGAGTCGCTGGCCGCGTACGTTGGGCCGAAAAGCAAAGAAGAGCGTCGTCGTCTGTTGCCATTCGTCCGCTCGCTTCTTTTGTGTTAATCGCTCGATATCCACAGCCTTTGTATAAACTAACCGCTTTGTTTCGTAAAGCCCGTTTCCTGTTCGTGTTTTTGATCAATTTTCGAGAGCGCCAGGACGGGTTTAAGTCGTGGGCAACAGAAGTAAAGGAGTGGCCACCTACAGCAGCGCAGTTGTTTTAACTGCCCGTACAAACAGCACCCAATCTTCCCTAATCGTAAGCAGAACGTTCGTCCGGCCGCCTTCCGTCCCACGCGTATTTCAAGCTTTATTATAGCCACCACTGAAAATTCATTCGACTTTTTCATGATCGCGTGTTCGTCCTCCTCTAGGCCGATGCCACGCTCGAATCGGCGGTGCGAGAGAGCTTTTGCAAGAGCATGGCGTTGTGCAAAACGGCCGTCATCAAGGCGACCACATGAACGCCCGGCCAAAAGATCCACCCGGTGGAGGAGGTCTGCACAAACACGTACCTATATGATCTATTTCGATCGACTACCCACCTTCCGAAGAGACCGCGTAGAAAGTAGCAAGATTTTACAAAGCCGAGCAGATCCACGGCGATCCAGCAAACGATGTTCACTTCCAAGTGCCGCAAGAGCGCCTGTTTGTTCGACGAGCAGGAGGAATTGCTGGAGAAAGGCGGCAACTGCCATAGCAGCGACTGTGAACGCGTACTCCCACCCCGCAAACGAGGAGATCATTCCCGAACGTAAAGAGTCACTGCTGAGTATTTACGACTGGATTCTTCGCTCGGTCGGTATGCTCGTGTACAATTGAAGAACTCCACACGATTCCCGGTAATCCCTTGTAGTCGAACTCTTTCCTTGTTGGGCGAGGGGCGTCTGTCATTCAAGTAAAAGACTCGGGTTCTATCAGTCCATAGAGAGTCGAGACGAACGGTGAGTGTGCAGATGTTTATCTTGGACGTTCGAACCACAGTAAACGAGAAAATCAACTGCAAGATGAAGGATCGAGAAGCCAATCGGTGGTGGCGTTGAAGTCCGCAGTAAAGACTTTCGGATTGATACGCTCGACAAACGGGATCGACGCGGCTGGGCAGCTGAAATAATTAAGTCGATGATGTATCGCTAAGCGCTCGCTTACTTCTCGTCAGTCGAATTCTCACCATTGGCAGCGTCTTGCAAAAGAACGTAACTCTGGGTGAGCACAATGGCCACTCGTTGGCGGTCTCGACCGCCGGAACACGGCGTCTGGAGCTTGCAGTAGGCGTCCTCGTAGTCGCCCAGGAACCTAGAAGCAGCTCACTTTACCCAATTTTTGTTCGTGATACTCACGCGCAGATATTCGAACGATCGGCCATGGTGAGCGGGTCGGAAACGTCGAGCCGAGTGTCGTTCTCCCAACCCAACTCGTTGAGGGCTGATTGACAGTCGTCACTGATGTAGAAATTGTCTTCCATCTTCATAGCCATTAACAAGTTGTAGAGCAAGGTGTAGTCCTTGTTATTCCGCTTTTGAAAGGCAGGAGTATAACGAGCGGAAGCTGAATTGAATTCGATCAACAGAAAAGAAGAAAAAAATACAATTCGTCCACTGTGTCCTCCCCACTCTCCATTTCTTCGTGCACGCACTCCATGACCTGCGGAAAACTAAAGACACATTGTTCACGACCAACTTCCTAGGTCACCTTACCCCGCGTTTGCAAACGGATTCAGGGTGTCCAAAAGGGATGTTAGTCGCTTTTTTGGCAGGTTCTCTTCGCTCCTTAAAGATTGTGCAAGAAGTGAGTGATGCCGCCTTGAAAACTCACACGCCCGTTTTGCTCACGCCCATTGGAGCGACCGAAATCGCCGCGGGCAGCAGGAAGAGTAAAATCAGCCACATCTCCCTTCCAATCGATCGGGACAAATGAAAGAAACGAACAAAGCGGGGTGTTTTGTACGCCGTTCTTCTTGCCGCTCGCCTCCCGACGATTCATTTCCAATCGGCGAAACGTCAGGCTTCGAATGACGGATTGTTTTGATCTGTCCATGCAATCAACCGGCCGTGCGGATGAATCCTCGCACGATGAAGAATCTCGACCAATGACGTAAAGAACAAACGCAAGAGGGAAGGGGAACTTGTTCGACACCGCCCGAGACGCCGGCCACGACTCACCCGCTCGTCGACGAGTGAATTACTCGAGCGCAACAAACAATCGTTTCTGTAACAGACCTTCATACAAAAAGGCTTATTGACACACAAATCCAATGTCTGGATGTGAATTCTTGGTCACAAAAGGTTTCTCGCATTTGCACAAGAATAATCGTTAAGACGCGTGCAGAGATGAACTTTCCGTGGACAACTCTTGTGTGTTTGCTGCTCGTGGCTGTTGGGATCGAGGCGAAAGCGAAGTGGTTCGTCACGACTTCCGGTCACCCGTAAGTTCTCGGTTCCTTTCAATCTTTCTTCTTTGCGTGCGGACATTCGCAAAAAAGTGTGCGCAAGGATGGCTGCAATCGACCAGGGCCATCCTCAACTTTCGAGCGTTCAGTCGTCCGTTGATCGTCCCGTTCACCTTCCGCGTCGGCATCCACCTCTGCCTGTTGGAGTTTTCGGTGGCCTCCAAAAGTGCGACGATTCTCAACAAACTCGCTCTTGCTCGTGCTGCAGTTCGAACGGACGGCGGAGGACCGGCGCCCTAGTTCCCGCCCAAAATGTCCGTGTAATCGAACAACAATCATGCGGAAGGGTTCGTTTCAGCATTCGCTTCCCGCTCCAGATCTTCGGCATCGACGGGAACCTCGCCGTCCGGTCGAAAAGCAGGAGTTCGCCGTTTCTGTTACGCTGCTCGCTCAAACTGAAGCCCGAAGATCTGGTGGGCCCAACTGATGTACGAGGCGGACAGAACGCTCCCTCAGCTGGACATCTCGTTTGTGAGTGCGAAGGAGAGAAGGGCGGTGATCGCTGGAACCTTTCAGTTGTACACCACGGTTGCAAAAGCGAGCGATGAGCTCAATGAAAGCAGCGATTGAGTCTCTACTGCTCGTTACTCGCCGTCGAACAAATCAACGCTCGTTTGTTGCCCTGCTTTTGAAGTGAGTACTCCTGCAGCATCCACTCGGTCTGCTCCTCGCCCACTGGGGGCCGTCGATTGGAAGAAGCAAAACTTGTCTCGATAAACCGGAGAGGTGGGCGAGCGGCGGGGGGTCAGCGAGGTGTTCGACCGTTGCCCTCCTCGCCCTCGCCGTCTTGCGGTCTCTCTCCGCCCAGTATCTGTTTGTGCGCGCACAGCTTGTGCGAAGTGTCCCTCACTCACTCGGCGACGCGAAGAAAACGCTCCCGTTTGTTCGTTGCAGCATGGTGGGCGAACGGCCAATGGAAGTCGGTCGCCCGCGGGCAGGCGGCCGCTGGAGTCCCGCTCGTCCCGCCGCACCCCAAGCAGGTTGGCGGCCGGCCGACTGCCGGCTTGCTCTGCTGATCCCCTCGCCCTCTCTTCTCGCAATCAATTGTTGTCAATGAAATCCCCAGCAAGAACGAACATGCGGTGAGTGAGGAGCGAAAACGAGACAGCACTCGATGTCCCCCGCTCGCGTTACCGCCCCTTTTGAGGCGTTCACCACCGTCCAAAGGCAGGTGTATCAAGACGAACGTCGACCACCAGACGATCAGCCTGCTTGATGTCCTCCCGCAAGAAGAGCATTGACGAGTACAGTTAATGGCAATAAACAAGAGCAGAGCAGTCGGCTGAATAACGTGAGAATTCTTGAACGCCCCCCGTCCCGCCGCCCGGCTGACTCACCGGCCGAATCACGCGGCCGCCGTTTGTTTATTTCCGCCGGTTGTTTTGAACGGGCGAACGTCGCCGCTCTCCTCATTCGATCCCTCGGAATGGCGGCTTTCTTTCGGGCGGTCTGCCTCGCGCTGCTGCTCGTCGGAGTGGGCGGCGTGCTGGACGCCTGTTTCGAGGCGGACGGGCGGAACGGCGTCGTGTAAGCCGCCCACCGATCGCCCACTCACGCGCTCTTGCAGCCGACTGGCGCGGGAGTGCGACTCGGCGCTCCGCTGGCTGCAGGTGGCCGGCGGGCGGCGGCTGAACGTTTCGATCCACCGGGCGGCCGGCGAGCGGGCGGCGGACAAACGGCGGCCGTGAGTCCCGCGCCGCCCACCCTCATCGCTCTCTTCAGCTTCGAGCTGCGCTTCCGCCCCGACTGCGTGCTGCGCGTCGAGCTCGAGGTCGACCGCATCGCCGCCGTCGTCCACGTGGGTGAGTGGGCGGCGTCCACCATCATTTCGACGAACCCCGCCTTCAGAGCAAGCGGGCGGGCCGCGCGTCCTCTTCGGCCTCCCGTTCCGCGTGGAGGCGACGCCCGCCGGCCTCACCGTCCGCTCGCGCTCCGGCTCCACCCTCAAGCAGCCCTGCCGCGTCGACTTCGAGGCGGCGCCCGGCGGCTGGCGGCTGCTCGCCGGCTTTTGGGCCGCCGCACCCTTCAGCGACCTCGACGTCCTCTACGTGCGTTGGGTCCGTCGAATAATCGTTGATTGCTTTCCGTTTAGTTGAAGGCGACCTTGTACGAGCAATTGGCGAGAGGATGAGCGGCGAATGCTGAGAAATTCAAAGGAATCAGATGTAGACGCAAAACATAACGATTCAAAGTTCTTTCTGATCTTCTGATCCAAACATTCTTCTTTTGCTTCGTTCCTTCGTTCAAACAAGAAGCTTAATTCCTTTCCGTTGCCTCTCTACGGCTTATCAGTTCTTTGCAATGCATTCATTTTATTGATCACTCTTGTTGCCCGCAAAAACGTTGTGGTTTGAAAGTTCTCGGACCGCTTTTCGGTCGTCTTTGAATAATGACGAGAGGCTGAAGACAAACTCGTCCACTCGTCCCATGGTTGCTTCGTTTTAGCGTTCACAAAGACCGTCTTAATGAGTTCTGTTTGTGATAAGACGATCTGCTCCTTTCGTGCTTGCGATCAGTCCACTCGTGTCTTCACGTCACTCGCTTGCATAAAACGAAGGCGTTGCTGATTGTTGGCAGTCACTTGTGGACATTCGGCAAAATGAATCTTTTGACTTTGCTTTTTCTACTCGCTAGTGCATTTGTAGCAGCCATCCCGCTCGCCAAGAACAATAAGAAGATGCCGCGGGTCGCCTACGGGAAGCAACGGCGGTACGTGGCCGACGACCTGAAGGCGCATCACGAGCGAATGCAAAAAATTCATGAGGTAAGCTGCAATCGAAGCAATGAATGAAAAGGCGTGTTTCAGAACTACCTCCCCAACTATCCGGACGCACCGATTCTCACCACAATTTCCGTCGGAACGCCGCGTAGGTTCTCTTCCGTCTTCTTTCTTCAGGTTTCTTTTAGCCGTGGACTACGAGGTCTCGATGGAAAGCGGATCGGAAGCTCTCTTTCTTCTCTCCAAAGACTACCCGGGCCGCACAGCCAACCAGCCTTTTTACGATCCCGCTCAGTCTTCCACCTTGAAGTACGCCGGCCCGTACACCGGCTTCAGCGGGGATCTCGGAGGTCTGGGAGCGAGTTACGACGACGTCTTCGGCGTAAGTGAGCGCAACTCTTTGGTTTTATAGTAGACTATTGTGTTTTTCTACTTATTGAAAGCAAATTCATGGCTAGTCACTTCCATTTATTCGTTGTGCTTCAGATCTTTGGGTTCGACGAAAACACAACTCAACGCTTCGGTAAGTACTCAAACTTCCTCTTCGAATTGACGAGCGTTCGCCACTGCAGGCGTCGTGGACGACGTGCTCGATCCGTTCTACATCTACCCGACGATGCCCGACGGTGTGCTGGGATTGAGCTGGTGGGCACAACGAAGAGAAAGCTTTATGGATTCGAATGCAGGAACCCGAACGATGCGGACAGCCCGAACGAAAACTCGTCGGTCATTTTGAATCTCTTCAAGGAGTGGCAAGAACCCAATCGTTACTGGGTCGAGTGGATTGCGGACGATTCGACGCCCGGTAAGCGTGCCGCTAACTGTCTTTCAACTGCTGATTGTCGTTAAGAGTCTGGACGAGATCACGACGTGGTTGGGGCGTAAGTGGGATGGAGAAGGACGAAAAGCATCGTTTGTTTGCAGTTTCGGCTACTTCCTCGACGATCGCTGCGAACCGCTGAAGCCCGAACAGACGTACCGTTTGGTTTGGTTTGATGCGATGCAAGCCCTCGCGTTCTTTGTGGACTCGTTCACGTACAAGGGCCAACGCTTCGACGGGGGCTACGCGAAGGTGGACAGCGGAGTGCCCGCCATTCTGATGCCCGACGATTCCTTCTACGCCGTCGTGGACGACGTGCAGCCGACCTTCGACTTTGACTACGCGATCTACACGGTCGACTGCTCAAAAGCCGGCACTCTGCCGGATTGGACGTTCACCATCGGCAGCACCAACTACACGATCCCCTCCTCCGTCTACGTGGTCGATTTGTACCTTCCCAACGGCCAGTGTGCGTTGAGTGCGTACCTTTCGGATTGGATGTCCTCCGGCTACGTGTTCGGTGAGTAAAGAGGATGAGAATAGAAATGCATCGCTTGTTGCAGGTTATGTTTTCCACGATTTGTGGTGAGTAGCTTGGAAGAAGACGTTGATTATCACAGTCGATTTCCCTTTGCTTTGCAGGTGCATCACGATGGACATCGACAATCAAACCATCGGCCTGTCCAAGGCACTCCCCGCGCCGTCCGACGCGTCCGCGTGAAAGAAGAACCGATGTGTGTACTCGTTCGATTCTTCCGACGGAATAAAGCAACCACTCATGCAAGCTCAACGTCTTCTTCCTCTTCCATAGGCACTCGCCTTCCCCGATTGTTTATCCCAAAAATACACGAGTGGAGGCAAAATGCACGACGGAAATCGAATCCAAATGCAGAACGAGAGAATGGCGGGATATGTGGGCAGCGAAGATTCGATTTTGGTCGCGAGTTTGGTCAAAAAGAAGAAATGTAAGAGGGAGTAGGTACATGGGCTGAATGCTCGGAGATCAGACGGCAAACTCGGGCGCTCGCTTGTGGTAGGAGGACTGCTTGAGGGTGTGGAAGGTGCGCGAAGAGGGGATGCCCGTCTTCTCCTCGTTCATCCGACGGAAGGCGCGGTAGACGATCGTCTCGAACCACATGCCGACGACCAACGAGATCAGGATGCCGAGCATTTGGATGAACGTGAACCAGCGGACGGCTGAAAGCAGCAGGCGGTCAATCGATGGCTATGGAAGGAAAGAACTCACTCGTCTGGTGCATCTGTTCGGGCGTCGGGTAGCGGTCGTACTCCTCCCCGAGACTGGAGAGCAGGTCGAGCAGCAGAAGGAAGAGCGAGACGATGTAGAAGAAGCCGTAGAACATGACCAGAATGAACTGAGAGCAACGATTGATTGAATCCACACCTTCTGTTCACTCACATTCACGACGAGGAAGGGAATGTAGAGGCGGGGCTGCTTGAAGTGGGCGGCCACGATCACCCCCACGTAGAGCAGGAGGATGAGGAAGGCGAGGCCCAGTTGGACGAACCAAAGGAAGTAGGCAGACACTCCGATCAC
Organism: Aphelenchoides fujianensis; assembly: GCA_024699865.1. Lineage (NCBI taxonomy): Eukaryota > Metazoa > Nematoda > Chromadorea > Rhabditida > Aphelenchoididae > Aphelenchoides > Aphelenchoides fujianensis. The sequence continues at coordinate 153,239 of JAMPIO010000050.1, read as the reverse complement.
CGCGAGCGCCCCCAGCACTCCGATGATGCCGATGATCAGCGAGCCTGTCTGGACGTGCAGCCCGCAGCAGCACTCGTTCCGCCGCTCCTCCAACTCCTCCAGGTACTGACTGGAGGCTTCCGCCAGCGGGGTCTTCGCTTTTTCGGTCTGCTCGAGGCTCATTTCGATGGTGGCTGGAAGCAAATGAATGATGTGGACGGTGGTAAACGGGAGAACGCGTAAAGGGTATCGAGCGACACGAGTTATAGTCGATGGACGTCGATATCCTCTTCATTCATCGGTTCTGCACGCCACACGCAACATCGCCGAGCAGAACGCGCGCGAATTCGATTGGGACGACCAGCGGAAAGCGAATTCGGCGCCCAATTTGCCGCCGGATCGTCCGCCCGCCCACTCGAACACACGTGCAACAAATCCACTTACCGCCCGCAACGAAGAGTCCCCTCTGCCGATTGCAAGAGAAGTGCGCGTCCAACGGTCGAATGCCGACCGTTTATCTTTGGCACTGGCCGCTTGCTCTCTCATTCGTTGCAAGACGAAGTGCAGGAGTAATTGGCGCAATTACCGACTGCATTTATCTCTTCTGCTGCTTTTTGTTTTGCAGGAAACGCGGACTGTTTCACGCCTCCGCCCATTTTCTTTAATTACAGGGAGTGCAAACACAGAACAGCCGCAAAAAAGACGAGCAAACAAAAGCCCAACCATGGTAAAATAAAAGTAAAAAACGGTCACAAGACCGTTGAAAGACCACTCAGTCATTTCGCTCGTCTTTCCACCTGCCGCGGAGAAATTCGAGCCGCCAAAACACTCTTCATTATTGAAAGTCACGTTCCAAAAGAGCACGATACATTCCTCCTGCTTTTTAGTTTGCCCGGAGCAAAGGAAAGATGAACGAGTGCCGGGGAATTCACGAACGAATGGGAGGAAATCAGCCGTTCGCCCGGCCGTTAAGCACAGAGAAGAACCCACGACTACGCAGGGGCATCGGGGGGCTTCTTTACGAACGGGAGCGGGCGGATTTTCTCCAAAAGCGGCAATTTGATCCAAAAGAAGCCGCCGAGAGGGCGGGCGAGGGCACGGCCACGTACGAAACGACCTTCTCTTGGCTCCCGCTAAAGAGCTTTGAGTGCCTCCTGGTGTGAATGGCCGAAGATCACTCGATTCACGCCTTCTCGTCGTCCACTCGAGCGTTCAGCCAGCCGAAAGTAAGCGGTGGACGGCGAGCGGTCGAAATTCAAACCGCAAGGCGTCACGAGGCGCCGCAGCAAGTGGCTATTTTCGGGGCGGCGGTTCGAAAAGTCCGAGCGGAAAAAACATTTGGCCTCCGGCCGGCCGCTCCCGCTCGCTCGCCCGACTGAACGGAACGACCGGCCGCCCGGACGAACGGGAAAGCGGGCGGCTTTGGCCCTCGGGCGCTCGACTCCGCCCAGTCGGCCGGTCGGGCGGCTTGAATTTCGGTTTTGTTTGGATTCCGACCGTTTTAGTCGACGGCCGGCCGCCGTTCATTAACGCCGGGGATCGAATTCGGGCCACAAGTCAACAGAACCGACCGGAATTTGCGTAATCCGTGCAGAACGACAAGAAATTCTCGGGGGATGAACGGAAGACCGTGAGAATTCGAGCGGTCGGGGGGAGGAGCGGAGATTCTCCCGCACTTGCATCTTCGAGCAGCTTCTCCTGGTGTTCCTTACGGTCGATTAATGAGCGCGAGGAAGGAGATGAAAGATTAACGAGCGTCCGCGAGTTTGCTGCTCGAATTTTAAACGAGCGAAGGACGAAAACACACGCCTTCCGCTGGACAAACAAGCCGCTCACTTCTCATTGGATTCATTCGAAATTCACGCTGGAGTTCAATCAACATCGAGAGGACGAATTGAAGCCGCTCGTCTTCTTTTTGGGTCGTTCGAGTCGTTTAATGCCCCGAAATAAACCGAAAGAACGGAGTTCTGCGAACTGCCCGCCGTCCGGCCGGAAGGAACGTCACTCGCGCACGCCCTCCGCTCACCCGCTCTTCTGCCGCTTTCACTCGCTTGCAGCCAAACGGAACGGTCCACAAGCGAGTAGAGACCCCTCGTTTGAATGGGCGGCTAACGAAGGCAGGAAGTCGCTTGAAACCTTCGGGAACAAGTGGCCACTGATTACTCTCGACGATCCCCCGGGTTCAACGAGCGGCCGGCCGGTTCGAAGGTGTGGGAATCCGCGAGTAATGAGCGGAAGGAGAGTGGGAAGAGGGGCGGGCGGGTGTCTGCCGCCTTTTCGATCAAAAGAGACGGCTAATGAGTCGCGTGAAAGGAGGTTTGTAGTTCCGCGTCGCCCATCGCGTGCCCGCGTGTCGAAATCCTTTGGCGGCCAAAACACGCGCAAGAACACGGCCGAAATTCCGGCGAATTGGAGACGAGGCGGAAGAAACGAAGTGGACGTGCACTTTTGAACTTCTCCGCGTGCGAATGAAACGAACAATCGAGAAATTAGAGCGAATGGAATGGAGTGAACAAGGTGAATGATCGCTTTAATGTGAAACGACCGCGATAACGACCCGACGACCACATTTCGTCTTCCCGTTCTCTCCGTTTTGCACGAGCCGGTAACTGGAAAGAAATTGGCGCAGCCGAGTACAACGAAGAAGACGGAGAGCAATGCAGGTGACAAGCAAATACAATCCCCGTTCTCTGATGATCAACAATTGGTCGGTGTTTTCTGCTCGTCTCGCAAGCTAGAAATAGCTGCAGGAACCGAATGGCACCTTCAGTCCTCTAATTAGGCGACTTTGGACTAAGCGGTCGATTGATGACCACACTGTAGCCGTTATTAGCTTTTGATTTTCGACCGGCCGAATTCAGCTGCTTGAAAGATCGGCGGTCAGGCTGAAAGAACCCACCACTCTCGTGTATGGAACGCGTGCATTCTTTGACTTCCGCTCGTGAACGAAGGCGGAACTCATGACCAGAAAGAAATCAACGAAAAGAAATGACTAATTTGCTTTGAGATAAGAAGGCGGAAGAAAGCCGGCGCTCGGAACGGCCGACTTCCGCCTTTTGCCCCGGACTCGCGCGCTTATTAGCGGGAAGGCTGGAAGGCGGAGAATCCGGCTGCCGTCTTCTTCGAATCATTACGCAACTTTTACGCAAGAGCTCGGAGGAGGACGCGCCCCCGTTCTTCTTTCGTGTCAAATCGAGTTCCCGCTCAAAGGACGTCGAAAATCCGATTTGCGGGCCGTCCGCTTCGAACATCAACGGCGGCGCGAAGGAGGCGAGAGGTCGGCGATTATGCAAACGAGAAGAAACAGGCGGCAAGGAGCCAAAAAAGTAGGGATGGATGGGGACGAAACTCACGTACTCGCTCGTCCGTTTGTCGTCTGACCGGAGAACAAATTTGTGTCGTCGGGAACATGACAGAAACAAGCGACGGGACGAACAGAAAGATGAGTGAGCGGCGATCATAATTCGTGACATCCGCCCCGCCTGGCTTCCCGTCGGCCTGTCTGTTTCTTTCGTCCTTCTTTCGGACAGCCGTCTTGCTCTCGTAATTGGAACAAAAGAAGCGATCTGCCCGCTCGTCCGCGTGCAAAACCGAAGAAACGATCGAAATTCGATTTGGGACGAGCAACAACAAGAAACTATCGGACAAGCGACCGCGAAGTGATAGAAGGGGGTGTTTGCAACCGAGCAGACGACCAAAAAGCGCTCAGGAGAAGGCGGACAGGGGATGATTTACGGCTAAGCACTCCACCCGCCTCTTCCTCATTGCTTCTCAAAGGAGTGGCCAAGAGGGCGGAGATCTCGTGGGAATCGTCGGGGAGCCAAAAGGCCGCCCTCTTCCCTTCAATCCACTCGTATCAATCGTGTGCATCAATTTCCGCATCAAAATCACGACCATTCGAGTTGCGTTGATTGACACGCGAGTTGTTGCTCGAACACGTCGACTCGGCGGGGATCTCCGCCCTTCTTTCGGTCGGTTGAAATCGTTGCGGCCGGTCGGTCGGGCGGCGTGAAATTCGAGTCGTCCAGACGGGCGGGCGGGCGAACGTCAACTCGGAAGGGCGAGACGTCAACTACGAAAAACTCGGGAGACCGGAAACACCCGCGGAAAGGTCGAAAGAAGCGAATAACAAACGAAACGTTCGTGTTTGAGGCGGTTCGAGCGGTTATTTTCGGCCCGTTCAACTCAAAACACCAAAAAGGGCAGAAGAAGCATCACAAGGAGCATGAGTGGCTTGTCACTGCCGAACGGAAGCCCCTAATCACAAATGACTCCTCCATTGACGCCCCTCGTGGATGAGTGAGTTCCCCGAATTACTCGAAGGACGTGGCCGAGAGACGCGCCACGAGATGCGTTCCCCGAATTCCCCTCGCGCACTCTTCAAAAGGAGGAAATGGAGCGAGGCCCGCGGTCAGAAGGCGCTCTTTTGGCCGAAATCGTGAGAATGCGGCGGGAGGTGGTTGGAGAGGAAGAAGGGGATAGTAGCCGGTTTCTGGTCACAAAGGAGGGTGTGCGTAAGCGAGTGAACAAAAACTACAATCGTTGAAATACCCACGTACTTTTTAAAGTCTTTTAGACACCGCGGTGTCTGCCCTTGCACTGTTTAGTTTGTTTTTGCACTTTGACGGTTCATTGGGTAAGCCGCAGGCGATTCGTAGTGTTGAGCAAACAACCCGTTCGTTGCTTGCTCGCCACCCACTCCCTTTTCAACGGAAGACTACGAATTGCTCATCCTCGCCAAGAAGAGTCGTTTGACGTGAAAGGCGGAAGCCAACGGGCGGACGGCGGATAAGTGGGATCGTTTATTCGCGCGCTTCCGAAAGCACGTGCTCGCCGCCTCAACGGAGAAGTCGGTTCTCGGCACAAACCGCCCGCTTCCTGCCGCCCGCATTCACTTCCTTTTTGCTCCCCGCCGGCCCGCCCGCCCGCGCCCACTTGAACGGCCGATTTGGAGCGCAAAAGGCGGAAATCCGCCGCTCGCCGGACGTCACAAAAAGCCGCGCGGGAACATTCGTAAAGGAATAACAAGCGCAAGGATGTTGATTGGCCTCATTCATCAGGTTGAGAAATCGGAAGTGTTTGCAGCCACCATCCTTCCGTCGTCGAAAACAAGCGTTTCATCACTCCTTTGCTCGTTCACCAGCCCGTGACGGCGCTTCGCGCCGTCCCCAGCTGGGGGAGTCGTTAGACTGGTGCGTATCGAATGCTTTTCTCGACGCTGTTCAACAAAGCGCTTGCTTGTTGCAATGGGTGAAGGCCGAGTCATGCTTCACAAACGCTCGCGTTTAATTGAAACTCGGCGAACGGGCCGTTACTCAACAAACACATCTCTGCCCGTCCATTTTGCTCTTACGGTCCCCAGGAAAACCGTTTCGAACTGCAAAAGCCGCTCCGGGATGCTGTTTTCGAGTACAACGGCGCGCACAACCCTATCCGTTACCCGCAAACAACGCTGAATAGTTCGGTTCTATCCCGACAAATAGAAAAAAATTGAGAAGCGCAACGGCAACCGAAGATACATTCCGCAAACCCGAAGTGCAGGCTTCCACCGCACAACGATTTTTTACTCTCCGACAACCAAACGTTTTAAAAATCTGAAACGGTGGTAAGAAGGGCAACCACGTGTTCGACGTGTTTGCCAAGTTTCAAGAGATTCCGTCCACTCATGTCCAAACCCGCCCGCTGTTTGCGCGGTATCGGGGGTCCGGTTCGCCCAAGGCGCAGTGGCCAAGTGAGCCTAGAACAACAACGAACGGCACATCACTGGAAAGCCCGCATTCTGCGCCTTCGAATAAGCCTACATTCATCTCATGGCGTTAAATGTGCAATGAAAGCGGTGGAATTGAAATTCGCCAAAAAATTTCAGATCGACACCCAATTTCTTTTCCATGCCGCTGAGCTTCTGCCAACTCCACACAACCCAAATTCGGGTTTAACAGATGCGCAAGACCCTTTTCTAGATTCCGTTTTTTTAGTTTGTCGGAAATAATTCTGGGAGCCGAAAACGGCGCGTTCGAGTGTGGACCTCTTCGATTTTCCGCCCGACCTTTTCGACTTTGGGCGATCACAACTTTCTTCATCAACATTTCCTGGTGATGCGGTTCACTAATAAGATGTTCCTCGTTTCACGCCGCATCTTTTCGTCCACAGGGCGGGCGAATTTGGGCGGTCGATCGGAACGGTACGGCGCGGAACGTTGGCACAAATCGTTGAAAGTGCCCGCCGGCGGTTGAAAGGCACATTTTCGGAGTTCGCGCTGGCAACTTCCTCTAGCCAGAAAAAATATCAGATCGATTGGCGCAAAGCGCTAAAAGTTGAGGTGCGGTTTGTGACGGACAAACGCACAATTTCTCTCCCTTTCCGAGGGGATCTTTCGACGGCCTTTTGCACCCAACGACCCGCACAACCGACGATTACGCGGACAAAAGTTTGGGGTTGAAGTTCGAAGAATGAGCGGTAATTAGGGGCTTCTTTGACGTCAAACGGCCACGAATGAGTACCTAGATCGTTAACGAGTACAGTAAAAAATATGCCAGGCAAAAATTCCGGTCATCATTCGAAATGCATGACCTCGCGGCGTTGTGAAGAAACGAATGGCTTGTTTTGTGGAAGGAAGACGGAACGTTCGAGGGATCAAACAGCAATCGCGTCCACTCCATCAAACCCGCAGGAAGTCCCGCCCGGATGTCAGAATTGCGCGCACTTCCCGTCGTTGACCTCAGCGAACAGCCCGAAAGCAATGGAGGATGCTCGAATGCGAGCGGACAATTGGGACGAAAGAACGCGGTGAACCGAAGCGTGAGAATTAAACTGAAAGCGTTTTCGAACGTGAGACGGAGCACGACCGTGAGAACCAAAAGGTCAATTACTGAACGGGGAAACGTTTGTTCTCGTTGTTGTTGGGTTTCCATTTCTGGTTCTGTAAGCGACAAACATCCGAGCAGGGGCCATAAACCGTGATCCTTTTGCGGTCTCGAATGCGTTATGCGCTTATTACGATAGCTAACGAAACAGGCCCACGCCTGATCCAAATGATCAGTAGGACAAACAGTGATGGTCAGGAGTCAATCGAAGAGAGAATGACGTCCAAATAGCCGTGAGTAGGCGGACATTGACGCTAGATCCCGGCCGGCCAGCAGTTGAACAAACGAACTGTTTTTGACCCCCGCCTGGCTTGTTTACCTTCTCGTACGCTCTTCTTTGTCCGAAACCGTCGGGTGTTCGGCCGTTCGAAATTTCTGTTGGTTTGCCGCTAATTTTGAAGCAAGACCACGCGTACCGTTGATCAATCGAAGCACGGGCGGTCGTGCTTCCGGCTACCCCCGCATTCAACCTCCAGCTTTGTTCTCCGCTCGTTTGTTTGAACAACTGAAAACCATTTGAAGGGTAAAGACGTATAAATAGACGGTCGAATCGGTCATTCACCATCACACTCCTCACTCCTCCTTCCATCTCATTTCTCTACTCGAATCAATTCGACCAGAATGAAGTTCCTCGTCCTTTCCGTCGTTCTCGTCTCTCCTCCTGGTCCAAATGACCGATGCGCGCGGCCGCTACGGCAAGCGGATCGCAACGGACGGCAGCGCGGAGACTGGCAGTGAGTGATCGCTTGCAGGTGAATTAAAGGACGATGGATTGCAGAAGACAAGAGCGAGAAATGCACCGACGCGGAGGTGTGCCGCGAGTTCCGCGAGACGGGCAAGGTTGCCGCCTGCCCAGAGGCCAAAACCTGCCGTCCGCGCTTCACCGACCCCTGCCTCCCGCTCCTCTGCGACGGGACGGGCCGCATCGTCTGCTACGAGCTGGAGCACTTGAAGGCAACCTCCAACGACAAGTAAGCCGTCGAACGCCGCGATTCTCGCAGTTAATGGAAAGTCTTCTCCGCACGTCTTGTAATCAACCCATTGAATGCGCATTGATGGCCGAATAAATTCGATTCAAGCAGCCTCGAGTGTATTTGTTTTGAATGGTCAAGAACACGTGATTGTGTCGCTTTATTCCACAAACAAATCAATGGAGAGCTCGGCCTCCCGGCTACCAGACGGCGCACTGCTTCCGCGGGTTCATCTTCGTTCCTCGACGGCACTTGAACGCTTTGGCAAATTCCGCGAAGTTGGAGAGCACCTAAAGCAAAAGAATAATGGAAGTTCTTGAATTCAGCCGCCTCACCACGTTCACGCGATCTTTGCCCGGCGCGTGGGTGTCCGTGTCCACGATCATCTGGATTCTTTCCTTGGAGTCCGACGAGCAGAAGGGGCGCGCATAAGAAATGAAGAAGGTCTGCCACGAACACGAGAACTTAGTGCAGAGGGAAGGATAAAGTGTGCACCTGTTCGTTTGTGTACTTCGAGTAGCCGGACACGTGGCGCTCCTTTCGGCCGTTGAGATGACGCTTGTACGCGCGAAAGGCCGCTCGAATCCCGCCGTCTGCAAAGAGAGCGATCAAAAGACACAACAATCAAAAGCGGACTGTCTGCAATGTTCTCGGGAATCGTCTGCGTCCCGTTCACGTGTTTGCGGACGGTCGGCTCCCACTGCTTCGAGTAGAGGTCGACGAAACACTTGGCCCGCTGCTCGAACTTCTTGCGAGTCGCCGGATCCCACCAGTTCTTTTGGTGGCCGTTCTCGTCGAAATTCGCTCCGTCCGTGTCAAAGCCGTGCCGTCAAACCGATCGATCAAGAAGGAAAGAATGAAAAGGGAAATCACGAAAACTCGTGCCCTACCACGCTTCCAATCGACCCGTAATTGACGGCCGCCGGCTGCTTCGGGTCGAAGAAGGGCGGTTGGAGGATGCCCGCCGCCATGACTGAACTGAAGGATGACCATTGCGCAAAGGAAAGGGAACTCACAGATTGCATTCTCGTCGGGAATGTTGAACGCATTCGACTGGGCGGCGTTCAGCGTCTCTCCAACGAACAGACTGTACGAGGGGTACAGGAGTTGCTTAAGTTCGACCCGCGTGTCGTGGAACGAAATGCGGGCGGCCATTCGGTCGAGCGGGTCGGCGGGGTCGAACTGCAGGTCGGCGTAGAACTTTTCCACTTTCTTCGGGTCTTTCGCTTCTTCGGCCGCTCCGATGTGCTTCTTCGTTTTGCTGACCTTCCGCAAAGCATTCGATTTCGTCCGGGCGTCCATCCAGCGCTCTCCCCGGATGGTTTGGGCCAATCCCGCGCGGAGGTCTGCGATCATCCGGTCCATGATGCGCACGGTGCTCGCCGCCAAGTGCTTCTGCACGTACAGGTGATCGCGAACGAGCGGGAAGCTCCGGACGGTCAACCCGAAGCAGTTCTGCGGTCGAGTCGATCGTTGCGCGTTCCCGTCCAACTGCTGGGCGAAACGATTGCTCGCCGCCTCAAAGCGAGAGTCGAGGAAAGGCGCTTTTTTGATTAGGAACTGAACGAACAGGTAGTTAGCCAGGCGTTGCGGGTTGGCGGCCTTCAATCAAACAGATGAGTGGAAGAGGAAGAAACGCACCTTGAAGAAGTTGTCGGCCGCCACAAGGAGTTTCTTTGTGTAGACGAGGATGTCGGGATTCGTTCGGAAGTGCGCTTTCAACTCGTCGTCCCACTGCTGATTGTTCCGCACAAGGTCGTCCCAATTTAACTGCAAGCAAGCAACGTTGAGTAGCAATGAAATGAGAGCTTACGAGTGGGATGAGCGTCTTGAGGTCGTTGAACTTGGCCTTGTCGAAGAAAGCGAAGGAATCCGCAGTGTTGGGCGGCTCCTCGTTTGCATTCGCCAAGTGCACGCCAAAGAAGAGCTCCTTTTCAAATTCGAAGACGTCGCGGACGGCCGCCTCGATCTCGCGGAAGGTCTTCGGGGAGCGTTGATCCGAAGCGATGAACCCCACGAGTTGAGCGGCGTAGTCCCGCACGGCCTCCATCTTCGATGCTCCGTTCGGATCCAAATAGAAGACGGGATTCACGAGGATCGTGTCCGCCGGCTGGACGATCAGCCACGCCCGCCCGTCTCCCATCTTTTGAGCGGAGAAGGCGAACAGGAAGGAGGTGCCCGAATCGGCGGTCAGTTTGGTCACCACGTCTTGCAGCTTGAAGCCGGCCGGCGCCCAGCCGTCCGTCAGCATCGGGAAACCGCCCCCAATTGACTGAACACAACGATGAGTTGTTCTTCACCTTCACTCACCTTCATCGTGTTCCACAGAGCACTCGTGCGGGCAGCCTCCACCTTCTGGTGGTCCAAACACGCGTCCCGAAATGCCTGCATTTTCTTCACGGCGTTCAGCTGAGCGGGCGTTTTGTCCATGATCAGCGCTGAAAGAATCTGTTCACGCAAACGTGCGGGCTCTTCTCACCGGTCAACTGCTCGTTCAGTTTCGCTTGAAGTTCGAAGATGGTGTTGTAGTTGACGCCCGGACGCGTGGGTGGATGCCGAGCGATGTACGTGCCGCAAGCGAAATGGTAGAAGTCGTTGCAGGGATTGTACCGCTCGTTCAACGCTTCCTTGAAGACCGGGTAGGGCGTTTCCTTCCTCTTCTTTCGCGGGGATTTTTTTTTGTGCGGCTTCCCGCGGGGCTTCTTGTGCTTCGGCTTTCGCTTCGGGTTGTGTTTGGGCTTCCGCTTCCTCTTCGCTTTGTGAACCGCCCGCGGGCACAACCGGCAGCTCTTCGGGCAGTTCTGCTGCTTGTGCTGGCGAGTGTACGATAGGGAACCGCAGTAACCGTTAGCTACCCAGCTGACACACCTGAAACGAAGGAATGAGTGAACATTGAAATCAAAGGAAGTACCGCGGGTTGTCCACACAGCCGTGTCGTCTCGTCGCTCGGCACACTCCGCACGAAAGGTTGCCTGCAACACTCGAAGGTCATCCTTCTATTAAGCAAACAACCCACAGTTCCCTCGAATGGTCCGTCCAACGCGCGCATCTTGGCACAAGTGGGTCACGCGAGCACAAGCGTTGATTCGATCGAAACATGCGGCTTCGGTAGACGGAAGAAAGTGAACAAGAGCTGCAATGACAACTCCGAACGGCAACAGTCGGCCGTAAACATCGAGCATTCCGACGATTGAACGAAAGGAAATGACGTTCAACCCTTTTTATCTCCGGCCAATCGGTTTCCGGTTGAATCCTTTGCCTGCGGAATCAATGACGTTTCCACGAGCAAATAAGCGCTCAACGTTACTCTTTGTTTCAAACTCGCTGCGATCTTTTCCTTACTTGCGGCCGTTCGTCTGTTTGCTCTTTGCGGATTTGTCATCGTTTCCCCTTCGTTTGTTGCTGGATGCACTCGCTTTCATTGAAGGGCGAGCGGAAGCGCCCGTCATTGTTCGCCGCATTTGAAGGCAAGTGATCGCTCGTTGTTGTCGAAAACTCCTCGTCTGACTAAACTTCAAATCCGGAGACCTTCCGTTCATTCTTCGACTGCTTTAAACGTAAAAAGCCTGTATCTTCAGCGACAAGCAAGCAGCAAAGACGTCAATCAACAAAGAAAACGAAGATCGTGGCGTAATCGACTCAAATCTGCGGCTAAGTGGTGGACGCGTCTTGCATTGCCGTTTATCCAATAAACCAATTAAAGGAAAAAAGATGGATCGACGGATAAACGCGCCAATGCAGTGTGTCAAGAATATTCGTTGTGCTCACTGTCCTCTACAATAATGAGCGGAGAGGTTGGCGGGAAGACCGCGCGTTCGGCCGCTCGTCCTCGTCGTCCATCTGCCCACTTTCCATTCCGTTCTCGGGCGGGCAAGCGGGCTGCCTACCCGCTCGCCGGAAATGCGGGCGGTCCTCCCGTCGACCGAGCGGCCGCTTCTTCGTTTGAACACCCACTCGATGCCCTCTCGCTCCGTTAGCTCAACCAAACCGGCGAAGAGTAGACGGCGAAAAGGCGGACGGGGAACGTCGAGCGATGTCTCGTTTCTCTTCCCTTCTTACTGCTCTTTTTGCTGGGGATTTCACTGGCAAGAGTTTATCGCATGGAAAAATGAGGGGATTCGCAGAGCAAGAGCGCGCGTATGAACGGCGGCAGTCGGCGGCGCTCCTCTTCGTCCACCTTCTGCATGTCGACGGCGAGCGACTCGAGCGCCAAGCGGTGCAGACGAACAGGCTTTCTGGAAGGGGGAACGTCGAGAAGTCGGCGGAAAAGAACGTACACGACGATCGCAGCACTGCACCATTCAAATCCGCGTCCTTGACTCCGTTTCATGAGAAAAAGAAGGCGGCTGTCCCCTCCGCAGAGCACGTGGTTGCAGTCGAGAGACGGCCAGACGTCGTTCGGTGCTTGGACGCTCATCACGATTTCAGACCACGAGCGAGCGATTAAATCGAACCGACAGACGAAACGATCGTAAACGCGTGAGCCGAGCCCTGAAACAAATGAGTGAATAGTTTTGTCACTCGCTTCTCCACTCGCCGTCGCCGCGAGAGAAGTCGACCGCCGCGTAGAAGTGTTGCCCAAGCCAACAACCGGCAAAGTGCTCGAGCTTCTCGTGAGGGCGAGCCGAATGGGCGAGGGCTGACGGCTGTGTCCCCGCCACCTCGACTTCGACTTTGCCGCTTTGCAGGTCGACCGAGTGCAGCGAAGAGAGCGCTTCAGACAGGGCGTTCACTCCGCCGATGCGGCCAGTGCGCGGGAAGCAGTAAACACGGCGGTCGTAGAGATGGAAACAGACGTGATTGATGGAAGAGAGCGGCAAGCTCGCCACTCGGCGGATGGAAGCGAACTGCTCGTCGAATTCGTAGAACGAACATTCCGGGGGCTCAGAGAGGTGGAAGGCCACCAACCGGCCGTCCGCGGTCGCTCGCTGCGGCCACTTCCCGACCACTTCCATCTCGCTTCCTCGTTCCGGCATTCGAACGAAGTACGATTGCTCCTCGTAGTTGAGGTCCACGATGAACACGCGCTTCCGCCATTGGGTCGCCGTCGTGACGGCGAACATTCCGAGCGTTTCGGTCAGCGCAACGAAATCCGTGGGCGCTCGGATCAGACGGAAAAGACCCAATTTAAGGAGGACCTCGCCCAACGTCTGCTCTTGCCCGAAAATGCTAAAACGGTCGCCTTTTAACTGAAGGACACAAAGGAACCAACCGTGATTCGCAAAGCAAGTAGTTGAAGGCAACGATTCGAGCGGGGAGTTCCAGCGGCCGCTCGTTGTGGCACTTGTATCCCAGGCGATCGGAAACGGGCGCGATTCCAAGCAGAAGGGCGCATCGTTGCATTTGATGTGCCTCTCCACGATCCGGTCGCTTTCGTCGACCACCGACATCCCGCCTGAAACGATAGAAAATGAGCAAAGCAACACAAACGCGTTCGCCCACGCCAAGCGCTCGACAGAGCGAACAGCGAGTGAAAACGGCCTGCCGACCCTTCCGTCGGGCGCGTTGGATGACCGCGGGTGTTTTCGGCCGCGCCATGCGGCGATCAAGGCAGGTCGCAAGCGGTGAGGTCCCGCATGCCGGTGTGTTCCACTGCTTAGCTCGTCCTTCACATACTCTGCAACGAGTCGCGCGCACACGAGCCAATGCTCAACGCGAGAAACCGCAAGACGGCGAGCACACGTGGGTCAACGCGCGCCCTCCTCGTCGACCCCGCTCTTTCCTGCGCATAGCCACTCGCCGCTCGCCGATTTTGTCGGTTCATTGACCCGCGTTTGAGGTTAACGAGTGCTTTCTGCCCTCTTCGAGGATGTTTGGGCTGTCCGATTACACCGGTTGGCACACATTTGCCTTTTTAAGGTGACCAACAACTTTTGTTGCATCTCTCAGCGAACACACCGGCCTCACGCCTGCTTACAAACACGATCACGGAAGTGGGTGATTGATTCGTGATTTATTCAAGACAAGCAACAAACTGCAGAAATGCAAGTTCTTCTCTGCTGCCGCGATCAATGAACGATGGTTGTGTCCGGCTAAACATTCGAAAGATTCCTCTTTTTCGTTCTTCTCTCTACTCCCGAATACAACGGACAAGAAAGGAGCGTTAGGTTCGTCGAATACAGCAGCTGGGCCGACCACGAGTCGTCTTTGGGCTGCAGGTCGATTGTGCAGTTCAAAGGATACTCATAGTAGTCGGCGCTTTGCACCATGATTTTGTTCTCTGGAAAGACGTAAACGCCCACCGGAAGACGTACTCTGAACGCAAATTTTGAATCGTTGGTGCTTAATTAAAGAACTTTTGCATTGTGAACCCGGGCTCCATTCCTCCCTCCATTCTGTCTGCAATCCCAAGGTAATGAGGGGACGGATGGAGCCTTACGTAATCCCCACAGATAGACTTCGTCCGGTCTCTGCAGCGAAATCGAAAAGGCCAGCTGGCAGGGGCGAATGCCCACGAAGAAGTAAAAGGGAAAGACCTTCTCCGAGTGCCAGTCCAGCGTAATCAGCGGATTCGTCTGATATCGCATGCCCATGGTGACGTTCGCCATTTGGACGTGCGAGGGGCCCCAGCCCTGCGCACACGCCTCCGTGGCCGTGTTCACTTGACTAAACGAGAGAAAAAGCTGGGGAGTGAAGGAGTTTAACAAACACTTTTCCGTCTTGCTCAGAGAAACAGGGCGATGGTTCAGCGTACCCACCGACCACGAGCAGAAAGCACAAAAGAATCGTCCACAGAATGCCCATCTCTTCGACGTCTTCTCTATTGCGAGCACTCGATTAAATACGTTTTATGAAGTTGTTTAAAATGCGTTCTGATGGAAATCCTCCAGTCATCGAGCATTCTCGTGCAAATGAGAAGACTCTTGACGACAAAAGAATTCATTAACTGGGGAACCCGCACAATGGAGCCGCGAGTCGATTCACCAACCGCCAAACCGACTGTAATCTCATGGGCGTCCTGCGGAACGCAAAGAGGGCGAAATGCGCTTTTCTCGTAACGGTCAAGGCAACATTCACACTTTTATCATCCCGCAAGAACAACAAAACGATCAACAGCAGAAGAAGAAAGAAAGAACAACGGCGCTCAACGCTTGGCGAAGAGGAGCAACTCGTTCACGAGGTCCATGTGGTCTAGGTGGAATTGATTCCAGCGCTCCTCCTTGACGATCGTCTCGATGTTGCGGAGAGCGTAGTCGACGGCCAGCTGCTTGAAGGTCTGCAGGTTGTCGTAGGTGAAGGCGAGCTGGAGATAGTCGAAGATCGTGTCCGCAGAGAAGTTGGCGGCCATGCTCTCGATGCACAACTCCTGCAATCGAGTGGAAGGATGAGAGCGATCAAGAATTGGGTCCACTTGCCTGCAGTCCCGTCAGGTGGTAGCGGTCGGCAGCGAGGTAGAGCGCGGCGTCGAAGTCCTTCAGCCCGTCCACCTCGTTCGTGTACATCCAGCGGAGCATCGCTTCGACCACGCTGGGATCCAAGTCGTCCATTTTGATCTTCCCCTCGCGGCTCTCCGTGGTGTTTGCGTGCTCGAACATCCGCTCGAAGACCTCCGACTGGGCGCACAAGTGGGCCTTGATCACCTGCAAACGGACGAGTTGGGGGCAAGTGAAAAGATGGGACTCGCGTGGAAGACGGTGCCGCCCTTTGCGATCACTTGAATGCCGCCAGCGTACTTCTCCTCGTTGAAGTGCGCAGCGACAAACGCGGCCGTGCGGTCCATCGGCTTCACGAGTCCGCTTCCGCCTTGCATCGAAGAATTGCAAGGAGCACAAAGGGGGCGAAGGTTGAGACGAACGAGAGCGTAGCCATCCCGGTAGAAGTAGTTCATCTCGGGATTGTCGAATCTCGCCAGGACGCGTCGACTGACCGCGAAGAACTTCGCAATTCCCTCTGGAAGCAAGCGAACGCAATAAAAAAAGGAGGAAGAAACAAACCGGTCTTGTGCGTTCGTTCGCCTTTGCTGTTCTCGATCCACAGCTCGTAGTGAAAGAGTTCCTCGGATTCGACGCCCTCGTTCTTGATCGGCAGCCACGACAGGTTCGCATCGGCGATCAGCGAGAACTTCTGCTCCGTTCCGGGCACGGCGATCACTCCGCTCGTTTGTTGCTCGGACGAGTACTTGGTGTCCCACTGGAACTCCATCGGAAGCACCGAGCGATCCACGAGTTGAATCTCGCCGTCGCCTTCGAAGTTCGACCGATGGACGGGCCCGCAGACGGGCTTTCGGAGCTCACAGCAAACGTAGACCACCTTCTCGGCAGTCAACCGCCGCAGCGACGGCCAGAGCATCTCACGGCGAAAACCCCAGGCGTGTTCTGAAGAGGTGGACGTTAAAATCGGAAGTCCCCTTTCAACTTACTTTTGTTGACGATGATCTCGCCGTTCTTGCCTTCCACCCACAACGTGGCGGAAACGTCCGGCCTGTTCCCGACGAAACAAACCTCCAAGTGCTCGTCGTCGTCGTTGGACACGAGATCCAAGTTGGGATGTTCGCGGGAGTAGGCGATGGCAGCAAAGGGGAGACCGAGCTGCAGGAAGCACTGCGGACGTCCCTCGAAGTTGGCCGTGAAGAGATCGGAGCACCAGCGGTCTCCACAGATGGCGGTGGCGCACTTCTCGTCGAAGCCGCCGATTCGCCACTTGATGAGCGTCGTCCCGTTCGGCAGATGCTTGCAGAGCGACATTGTGCGCCGGCGGATGGCTGAAAGAACGAAACGATCAGCGAAACGGCGAGGAGAAAAACGCGCGAGCCCGAGAGAAACGAACAAGCGCCGACTCGGCGGCAGAAAGCGAGCAAAAACGGGAGGCAGACGGCCGTCTTTCGCTCGTCGAACACCTGCGCGCCAAACAAGCGGCCGATCGCTTGCGAAAGACGGGCGAATGCAGTGGGAACGCGTAGGCCGCGTGGTCGTTTGGCGGGGCGAAAGACGTGAGTCATCGATCGGACGCCCTCGCCGCCCGCCGCAATTCGAATTTTGGCGCGAAGACAGCGGTAAACAACACCCGTCCGCCGTCTTGTTTACGAGTTTTGACAAAACGGAGGACTGCAATCGACAAGACGGGTCGAATGGAGAATCGGGAAGTTGTTCGAAATTTCCGACAGGGCAGCACGTGGAACGTGGTTGTTCCAAATTGTCTACGGGCAAGTGACCGGGAAGCGGATGAAAAGTGCGCAGCAGAAAGCAAAAGAACGACGTAAAACGGTGACAAGTCGGGTTCTTCGGCAGCAGAAAAGCGGGCGTGAGGCAAAACGGACGCCAACAGAACGCCAAAGCGGAGAATCGCGGCGGAGTGCGGGCGGCCCGCTTTCGTCGGCGAGCAAACGGGCATGAAACACGCGACCTCATTGAAGTCAAATGGCAAACGTCCATTCTTCAGTTCTTTATTCCAAGGCAACAAACAATTCTCGCACAAAGCGGTCAGGAAGTCAAGCGATCAGCCTCTTGCAGAAATGCAAAGCGCGGCATTGGTTCTTGCAGACGAGTTTGTTCCCGTCCTTCACGTACTGCGCGTGAGCGGTCGCAAAGAAGGCGGGCGTGATCTCGTCGGTGACCTGCCGCTTGCATTCCTTTTCGGGCAGCTCGGGGTGCTCCTTCACGCACAGTTTCTGCAAACAATCGGTTGGATTCGATTCTTCGGCTCGTTCGATTCACCACTCCCTGTTCGATCACCTGTTTTCTGGTGAACGACCGGCCGCCGATGGCCGCCTTTACGAACGGGCACCAATCCTCCAAACACGCCTTGCACTTGTCGATTGCTCCGTTGGCGGCCGATGTGGCGAAGAAAACTGAAGCCGAGAGCAGGACGAATTGGAGTCGCATTTTGTTCGGAGGGTGAGAGGAATGACAGCGTTCGTCTTCCACCTCGGTTTGCGGAGTCGTTCAAACCTCATCCATAGTCATGAGGCCAGTTGATTCTGTTGCTTTCGAATCGAAAATTCAGCGAACGTCACGTGTTGTTGTCGAAAGGGTGATGCGACATTTGCTTCTACACTTGCGCCCGACAGTTGCGCCCCGACAGTTGCGCCCCGACTTTTGCGCCCGACATTTGCGCCCCGAATAGTCATGCACAGAAAAGCTGTAAACGTCACAAATAAGAAGTTTATAACAACCCACACCCCCTTTGCTCTTTTACACACCACCCTTACGATTCGAAAACCGCTAAATGGTGGGGTATAAGCGTTTAAAACAGTTTTACGTCGTTTTGGTCCTTGGATAATTTGGGGCGCAAGTGTCGGGCGCAAAAGTCGGGCGCAAGTGTTGGGGCGCAAGTGTCGGGGCGCAAGTGTAAAAGCGCAAGTGTCGGGCAACCGTCGAAAGCTCGCCGGTTGACAAAACTTCAGATTTGGAAAACTTCCGCTCATTCTTTGCCGCCTCAAATGTAAAAAGACATTCGGCTTCAGCGAGAAAAGCAGCAAAACATCAATTATTGACGAAATCGAAGGCTGCAGCGTAATCGAATCAAATCTGCGGCTAATTGGTGGACGTCCGCCTTGCGTTGCCGGTAATTCAATAGTTCAATTATACATTTAAAGAAGGGACGAAGGCCCAAGGGATCGACGCGTGGATGCAGTAAGTACGGAAAGAACATTCTTCCTTTTCAACTCTCCTTATACTTGCGTTTTCCAATGCCTACTTCCTCCACTAAGCAGTGGGCGAGGAGATCTGACGAAACTGGTTCGGCATTCGATCTATCTGTTTTGGACTCAATGCCGTTCTGTTTCGTTCGATGTTCTTGCACTTGTGCTCGGTTGCTTTCTTGCATCATTCGCTTCCAAACGCCTATCCGATCGCTCTCTAGACCTCCGTTCGATTGTGGGGGCTCGAAATCGTCGCCCAACCCACGGCGAGCAGCTGGCCAAACGGAGATGCGTGCGGATTGGCCGCTTGGCCGACGCAAGCGGAACGCTCACCCACACGCCGCCCGTTGCGAGTGGCCGCATTTTGTATCGAGTTGAGAAATTCGAAGCATTTCACGCGCGTTTGTTGGGTTTGTGATGCAAAGCAAACATTTCCGCCCACACTCGCGAACTGCATGCGAGTTATGGTCGGAAGCGGAAAGAAGAGTATAAAACAAGTGGATGGAGAAGTCCTAACCATTCTATTCCTTCCATATCTATCCAATCACTCCATCTAGTGGCCAAAATGCGTCTTCTATTCATCTTCCTGCTGATCACCGCCTGCATTCTGTTCGTGAACGCCGCCGGGAGCAAGAAGGACGAGAAGGACGAGAAGAAGGCGGACGGGAAGTCAGAGGTCGCCGAGGACAAAAAGAAGGGCGGTGTGGACCAGAAGAAGGACGAGGACGGCGGCAAGAAGAAGGAAGTCGGTGAGGCGAAGAAGGCGAAGAAGTCGAAGAAGAAGCGATCCCACCGCCGGAAGCCCGCCCGCAAGAACCGCAAGAAGAACAAGCGGAAGAAGAAGGAGGCGGCCGGCGGCGACGAGGGCGGCTGCAAGGACAAAGTGAACGACTGTGCGCGCGCCAAGAACTACTGCGAGGATCCCAAGTTGGCCCAAACGCTGAAGGCGAACTGCGCCAAGACGTGGTGAGTTTCGCTCAATCCATTCCCTCGTTCATTCCTTCGTTTGCAGCGGCCATTGCGGCGGGAAGGGCGGCGACTCGAAGGCCGAAAAGCCGAAGCGACGCCAAACGAGGACGTCGCGGGCCAAGAAGAACAAAAACAAGGCCGCGAAGAAGGGCAAAAAGAACAACAAGAAGGCGAAGGACGAGGAAAAGGGCGGCGAGTGCGAGGATTACGCTTCCACGTGCGTTCTTCCTCCTTCCCAAACTGCTTTCTTATTCGCGGGCTTCCAGCTGCGTCCAATGGCAGTCGAACGGTTTCTGTGACTCCGAGCTGTACGATCAGGAGTTCAAGAAGAAGAACTGCGGAAAGACATGGTGAGCATCTCGTTCAATCGTCCACTGAAAGATTCTCATCTGTTTAGTGGCTTGTGTGGCGGCGGCAAAGAGGAAGGTGGCAAAGAAGAGGGCGGCGAGGAGAAGGGCGGCGACAAGGAGGGCGACGGGAAGCAAGAAGGCGGTGATGAGGACGGCGACGTGGAGGAGAAGCCAAAGGGCAAGAAGGGCGCCTCGAAGAAGTCGGGCGGCGGGAAGAAGTCGGGTGGAAGCGCGAAGAAGGGTTCCAAAAAGCAGAAGAGCGGCGGCGCCAAGAAGAAAGGAGCGAAGCGGAACCAAAAGAAACGAGCCGCTGGTCGTGGATAAACACCGCCCGTTTGGACGACTCTTCCATCAATTGTCTGTAAATATTGTTCAGTCTATCCATGTAATTGCTTTTGTTTAATCGAATAAATTAACGCTTGAATCACTGTCCGCACGATCACCAAACGGCGCACTGCTTCCGCGGGTTCATCTTCGTCCCTCGACGGCACTTGAACGCTTTCGAGAACTCCGGAAAGTTCGAGACGACCTGCACAAAAAATTCAATAAGCCATCTTTCAATCTTCAGTTCACCGCTCACCATATTCACGCGGAATTCATTCGGCGAGTGGGTGTCGATGGCGAGCAGGCTGTTGATCACGTCCAGCGAGTTCGCCGTGCACCACGTCCGCGCGAAGCTGATGAAGAAGGTCTGCAAGAAGGGGAGTAGATTGACACACCAAGGGGAGAACTCGCCTGTTCGTTCGAGTACTTTGAGTAACCGAGGACGTGCCGCTCCCTCCGCCCCTTCAAGTGGTGTTTGTAGGCGCGGAAAGACGCCCGAATGCCCGCACCTAAAGAAGATGATAGAAATGGGAAGCAGAGAGGAGTGCTCACTGTCCGCAATGTTCTCGCCGAGCGTCAACGAGCCGTTCAGGTGTTTGCGCACGTGCGGTTCCACTTGTCGCGAGAACTGATCGGCCAAACATTTCGCTTTTCTCTCGAACTGCCGCCTCGCCGACGCTGACCACCAGTTCCGCTTCGCTCCGATCTCATCGAAGTCCATTCCCTGATCGTCGAAGAGATGCCTACAGAACGCTGCTTCCTTCGCTTCAAAGCGGAGAACTCACGAGAACTCGTGCCCCACCACGTAGCCGATCGATCCGTAGTTGACGGCCGCCGGCTGCTTCGGGTCGGCGAACGGCGGCTGGAGAATGGCGGCGCTCATGTCTGAACCAACGATTATTCTCTGTTCTTGCATCTGCTACGAACAGATGGTGTTGTAGGAGGGCATGCTGAAGGCGTTCACTTGATCCACGCGAGTATGCGGGTCGAGCGTGATGCCCACGAACGGGTCCAGCAGCTGCTTCAGGTTGATGCGCGCGGTGTGCTCCGAAATCTGGACGGCCATCTCGCCGAGCGACTGGCTGCTCGCGTCGAGGTTCAGGTCGGAGTAGAAGGCCTCGAATTTCTTCGGGTCGCGCGCCTCGTCGACCGCCGCGATCACCTTCTTCGTTTTGCTGAGCTTCCGCAGGGCGCTCGCTTTCGTCCGGCTGTCCATCCACTTCTCCCCGCGGATGATGGTCGAGAGACCCGCGCGGAGGTCTTCGATCATTCGATCCATCAGACGGAAGGTCGCCTGCGGGACGTACTTCGTCGTGTAGAGATGATCGGAGACGATCTGGAAGTTCGCCACGACGATCCCCAAACAATCCTGCGGGCGGGTGGACGTTTGGGGATTCGCGTCGATTTTCGTCGCGAATCGATTGGCGGCGGCAGCGAAGCGGAGGTCCAAGTACGGGGATTTGCGGATGAGGAACGTCACGAAGAGGTAGTTGGACAGTCGCCTCGGGTCGGCGGCCTTCAGAATCTCGTCGTTGTAGAAGAGGACTTCGGGGTCTCGCTGCAGGAAGGCCTTCAACTCGGCTTCTCAAAGCTGCGTGTCGCGAACGAACTCGTCCCAGTTGATCTAAAGCGAAATGAAGCAGGAGAAGAGCGGAAGGAACGCACTTGAGTTACCAGCGACTTCAAATGCGAGAACTTTGCGCGATTGAATGCGGAAAAGGGATCCGGATTGCCGGTCGCAAGGTTCCACTTCTTTTTGAAGAGTTCGTTGACCAGTTCGACCTCGAATTTGATCGTGTCCTCGACGGCGGTCGCGATCTCCGCGTACGTTTTGCTCAGCTTCTGGTCGGCGGCGACCAAGCCGACGATTTCGCTTACGAAGTCGGCCAACGCGTCGAATTTCGCCTTGGAGGCGGGCGGATCGGCGTACACACTCACATCGCTCACGATCATGTCGGCCGGCTGGATGACGAGGTTGACCTTCCCGTCGACCATCTTCTGGGCGGTGAATGCGTAGAGGAAGGAGGTGCCCGAGTTGGCGGTCAGCTTGAGCAGAACGTCCTGCAGGTTGAACGAAGCCGCCGCCCAGCCGTCCGTCAGCATGGGGAACCCGCCGCCAATTGACTGAACAAACGGATTAGTGCTTCGATAACGTCCACTCACCTTCATCGTGTTCCACAGCGCAGTCGACCGCTCGCTGTCCACCTTCTCCACGTTCAAACAAGAATCTCGGAAGGCTTGCATCATCCGCACGGCCTTCGATTTTGCTGGCGTCTTGTCCATGATCAGGGCTGAAAGCAAGCGAATTCCCAGTCATTTCTTTCTTCTCCACTTGCCCATGTGCTGCTTGCTCACGCGTGCCTGGACGTCGGCGATCGTGTCGAAGTTGGAGCGCGGACGGCTCACGTCGTGCCGACGGACGTACGAGCCGCAGGCGAAGCGGAAGAAGTCGCTGCAGGGATTGACGCTCTCGTCCATCGCCTCCTGAAAGGGCGCGTACTTCCGGGGGCTCCGTTTGGACTTTGGCTGCGGTCGCTTCTTGTGCGGCTTCTTTCGCGGAGTCTTCTTGTGCGGACGGCCACGATGTCCCTTCTTCTTCGGATGCCGCTTCGCTCGACTCTTCGGGCACAACCGACAAGCTTTCGGGCAGTTCTGTTGCTTGTGTTGCCGCGTGTACGCAAGGGACGAACAGTAGCCTTGAGCGATCCAGTTGCTGCACCTGCAGACGAAGAAAACAATGAACGGTAATCATTCGCCTGTATAGACTACCGTGGATTGTCGACACAACCGCGTCTCCGCGCCGGTTTACACACTCCGCAAGACAGATTGCCTGCAAACACTTGATAGTCATTCCTTCTTTTGAACAAACAACTCACAGTTCCCTCGAATCGTGCGGCCGACCTTCGGATCGCGGCACAGGTGCCTCACTCGGTCACAAGAGTTGACGCGATCAAAGCACGCAGCTTCTGCCGTAGGAATGAATTCGACGAAGACGACGAGCAGGACGACGATCGCAACCAGCGACCTCCAAACCGCGGCCATTTCCTTTCACTGACTCCTGCTCGAATGCAAGTGGTGAGTTCGCACTTCTTTCTCGTCTTTTATCCTTCAACACCCATCTGTTTTCCCAGCTTTCCGGTCCGTTGTGCCTTGCAACCGGCGGCCGTTCATCGTAGCGAACGGACAAAGCGAGAGCAGGAAGCATCGTTGCCAGCACGGGGCTCTTTGTGTGCGGAGGGCGCCCGTTCGGGGCACTAACCCGGTTCTTCTCGGAATATTCGGCAGCTGCACAAACGAAAACGAAGCGAAGTGCAGAGAAAGCGGCCACAACCCGTGGAAATTAATTGGGATTTCGTCTTCCGTTTGATCAATGACGGCAGATTCGGCGGATGGCGGGTTTCCGGTTCGCTTGCGAAACCCGAACGGTCGATTCGGCGGGTTTGTTTGAGGAGTGCGAACGGGCAAACGTCATTCTTTTGGGTCGTTGGTTCGTACTGTCACGCATGGGTGATGGACAATGAGCTGCAGTCGACGGCTAAACGAATGAACAGACGAGAGGTGCCGCGAGCAACGATGATTGTCGGCTTTTTGATCGAACGCTGACGACCCACACGGTCCGGTTCTTCTGTTAGCTCAATTCCTCGCGTTCATCCTGCTGCGGCCGCTTCGTTGTGGGAACGCGGAGAAAGCCGGAGATTTGTGCAGTTTTCTATCGATCGACTGCTCGTTGTGGTGGCAACTCGCATTTTATTGCTGTTGCTCTTAGGATCCTCACGGAGTGAGTGCTTACCGACGCAATTACTTATTTTCTCCAGTCTTTCAGCGATGTCAGTCTGCAAGCATTTGGGCGATCGAACGACATTGATCAAATGGCGACTGGAAGACCTCGGCGAGAGGATCGACGCGGCCATTGGCGGCGATCAGTGGTGCTCGACGCTGTTCACGACGCTCCAGGACGGGAATCCGCAGTGTTGCTTTTTCTTTCGGCCGCCAGTCGAAGAAGCGATCTATTGCCAAGAGCATCCTTCACCGCACCACTTTTCGAACTCGGAAGCCGGCGTGTTCGTGTGTTTGCGGACGAACGCCCGCCAGGCGTCCGGGTCTCCGTTTGGATGGACGCGGCGAACACGTAGCTGTTAGTAGTTTGAGGAAAGCTGTCAATCATTTTCTCTTACGCACCCTTGCTTTATGGACCCTCGAATGCGATTGTCCCAAGAAACGATTAGTTCTCTCCTCGTGACCGAAAGCGCAGACATATTTAGCGAACTCGCTTGTTTCTTGTCGCTTTCTAGTGCCGCTCTTCCATTTCCGTCTTCTTTAATCAAACGAATACATTTCATTTTGTTGCGTAAGTTGTTCTCGTAATAAGACCCTTCTAGTCATCGAAGATCGCGTACAAGTGCGTACAGTAAGCGACGGATGAATGTTGCTCTTAACGGCCGTCCCACTTCCGGATGAACGCGTGAATCACGTTCAATTCAATCCCGCCTGCTCGTGATTCACCCGCTTTCTCTTCCCACCCGCCTGCCCGCAGACAGGCGGCGGCCGCAAAGAAGGGGGAAGGAGGCGAGTGAACAAACAAGCAGGGTGAATTGCGAAAACCTCCTTGCCGTCCGTAAACCAAATAAGCGGGCGCTCAATTGTGACTCACGAGTCGAATCGGTCGAAAAGAAGCGATCAGTACGAAAGGGTCGCCCATCAGCCGGCGATTGCGTTTGTGCCGGCGGCTTTTGTGCGGAGATAACGGCGGGCAGGCAGGTGGGTGTAACGGGCAAACGGCTCGGGAGGTTAAAAGACGGGCGGAATTTGATCGCTGATCGAGCGAGCAGTATCATTCGCCAAAAGGGGCTGCATCAAGCAAGGATTAATCGACGAAGTGTTTTGCTGCCCGCCTTTCGACCCTGCCTTTTGTCCGTCTTCATCGTTCACTTCATTTCTTCTTTCTGCTCACGTGAGCATGCGGGTTGTTTACCCAAATTCCGCCCGGAATTCCGCTCGCAATGCTGCCCGCACACAACCGATTGGCTTATCGAAACGGGCGCCGGCGTGTTTACCGCTTTGAATCACGGGCAAGCAGGCCGAAAGGCTGCGGTCTTCATTCTATTGATCGACTGCTGCCTTCTGTCCTTTTTCTCGCATGACAGCGATTGAATCGTGCTTTTCGTTCTTTTACTCATCGTTGGCCATTCTTTTGAGTCTGCGGGCGTCGTTGCTTGAAATTTCGTCTACAATAATCTAGTCGCTCGGGCGTGCCATCCTTTGCATTTCCTTTTTCTGCCCATGATCAATCATCAATTTCAGTCCTCGCCTCAGAAATGCGTTCCATAGCCGTTGGATCCGTTCTTGTCGCCCTCCTGTCGGTCATTGCCGTGCTTCCCTCCGCCGAGGCCAAACAAATTCGATGCTACCAGTAAGCGAACAGAAGAGACAGCTTGCGTTCATTCTGCTGCTTGAAGGTGTGACACGACCGGCCGCTACGGAATGTCCACCAACTGCCGCGACCCGCCGCTCGGCGACTACTGCTGGGAGGGGGTGGCCTGCGTGAAGATCACGAACGGCGCCTACGAGGCGAAGGTTCTGCTCTCCACTCTCTCTTCCTCTCATTACTCTTCGTTCTTCAGGGTTGTCTTGCCGACGGGCAGGGCGTCCAGCACTCGGCGCCCACCCAATGCTCTTACGACGCGATCGGGCAGTACGTGTGCACGTGCAACTCGAACAAGTGAGTGGAAATCCGCTTGACCGGGTCTTCATTCCCTCCTTTCTTCCAGGTGCAACGGATCGATGGGTCTTGCGGTGAGCAGCGGCGTCCTCCTCCTCTCACTCTTCTCCTTCTTCGCCGCTCGAGTGATGTCTTGAATTAAACGCAGCTCCATGTTCCGTAAATTAATCTCAGCAATAACCAAGGCAATATGTGCATTCCCCGTTTCCTTCCGAATAAACACCAAAAGATCTAACGGAAAAGGAATGATCGGCCGCTTGCTCGCTCGTCTTATCGACGACGCGACGAGAGCGGGCGAGGTCGCTCGCCATTTGACGAGCAAGCAAACAGGAAAGAAGATTCTCGTGGTGCGGAGAGGGCGCACGACAAACCGGGGGATCACACCGGCGAACTGATGGCTTCCCATACACTCCTTTTCTTTGTTGCGCTCATTTCTATCGAGCGGAGCGCAACTGTTCGCTTGTTTTGCTACACGTGCGATTCGCACGATGAGTTCTCGGGGTTCGACGTGGATTGCACGAAGCCGCGGACGGTTTGGCTGTGTGATGAGAACGTTCCGTGCATGAGTCTTGGGACCTCGAGCGGTGGAGGGCTACGAATAAGTGGCAATGTGGAATAATAGATCGTTATAGCGAGTGTTTAGGGATGTAACATGGACAAGAAGCGAAAGCAAGTGCCCGCAATGCTCGGATGCAAGCAAACGGAACACGGCGAGCTTTGCACTTGCGGCAGTGACTAGTGAGTTCCTTCAACGGCTCTCGTTCCACGTCATGTTAAGCTGCAACAAGAGCGAAAGTGGGCAAGCAAAGATGACGAACGATTGGATTCTTGTTCTCCTCTCGGTTCTTTCCGGTTTTATTGTCCACCAAAAGTGTTTCGAATAAACGGCTTGCCCAAGAAAAGAGCGGAAAGCAGGAGGCTACGAGTAAGGAGAGCGGGCGAGTGATAAAACTCGTGAACAACGGCAAACAAATGGCGTGTTTTCGTTGTTTCTGTCCGCAGTGCTAGTTTCCCCCTGCTTTTTGGCTTTCGTCGTTCATGATCTCTCTCGTTCGATTGCTCGCTTTGCTACTTTTATTCAACGATTTCTCGCTTACAACCGCCTACCGAATAGTTTGCTACACGTGCGACACGTCATCCGAACACGAGGGCTACGATTTCAACTGCGGGGACCCGAAAACCTCGTGGTTTTGCGAGGAGAACGTCCCGTGCATGAAAAGGAGTGGAAAGAACTACATGCTGAAGGCAAGCTAAAGAGCTGTGAGTAATTATGACTCGTCGATTCAGGGCTGCTTCATGAACAGCGAACGGGAGCAAGTTTCTGCACCAAACGGGTGCTGGAAGGATGAAAACGACCAAAACGTTTGCGTTTGCAACAACAAGGACCTGTAAGCCGCATTCATCGCTACTATTGTTTGAAGCACACGGTTTAGGTGCAATGAGAGCAACCGAAGTGCAGCCTTTCTTCCATTAGTTCTGGCTCTGGCGTCGCTTTTCATGCTTCTAACATAAACAGAACGTTCCGGTCGTGCACGTTCGTTCGCAACGTTAGTCTTTGTTCCCGTTTGTCGGAGCGGTCGCAAGGAACAACCAACAAAGCCAAAAAGGAATCCAGCGGCTTCCGGCCGGATCCAGCGGAACGAAGCGCACGATTCTTCTGTTCGTCCCGAACACCTGCCAGCAGGTACACAAGATCAACAGAGAACGTTTCCTGCGACCGAATCTTCCGCCTTCTAGCAGGAAAGAGATGGGTTTATTGCGTAACGAATTACTCGAATTAACACCGAATATTAGCGGAAACAATCAGGTGTCGGTGAACGGATTACTGGGCGCCGACGACCGGGGCCTCAACGGCGGGCTCAGCTTCGGCCACAATTTCCGGAGCCTCGACGGCCGGGACCTCGACGGCCGGAACCTCGACCTTGGGCTCACCAACGGGCTGGACATCGACGGCGGGGGCGTCAACAACGAGGCGCTTCGACTTGGAGGCGGTCCGCTTCCGCTTGCCGCCGGTGCGCTTGGCGGTCTTCTTGTTGCCGCGAGTGCGACGGCTTCCGCGCTTCGACTTCTTCTTCTGCTGTCCGCGGCCGCCACGTCCGGTGCGCTTTCCACGTCCACGGCCGGCCGTCTTGCCGCCCTTCTTGCCCTTGGTCACGCGGCCGCCCTTCTGCGGACGTCCACCTTTGCACGGGCCGAGGCCGCACTGCAAACAAGGAGATTAGTTGAATGAAGGATGAGAAGGAATGCTTACGGTCTTCTGGCAGTTGCGGGACACGAAGGAGCGCATCTTGGCGGCACGGCACTGGGTGCGGCGGCATCGCTTCGACTTGTCCACGCACTTTCCGCCTTTCGTCACCTTCCCTTCGCCCTTGCCCTTGCCCTCGCCCGTCTTGTCGCCGCCCTCCTCCTCGCCGGTCCCGGTCTTCTTGTCGCCGCCCTCCTCCTTCTTGTCGCCTCCGGTCTGCTCATCCCCGATCTTCTTCTCGTCCGGCGTCTTCTCCTCTTCGCCGGCCTTTGAGCCCTCGTCCTTCTTCTCCTCCTCCTTCTTGTCGTCCGGTTTGCCCTCCTCGGTCTTCGACTCGGAGCCCTCCTCCGTCTTCGATTCGGATCCTTCCGAGGTCTCCTCCTTCTTCTCGGGCTCGCCTTCCTTCTTCTCCTCTTCGGCGCCCGTCGCCTCGTCCGGCTTCTTTTCGGCTTCCGCTCCGGTGGCCTCGGCGGCGTCCGCAGTCTCGGTCGGCTCCTCGGCGTTCACGTAGAAAACGAAGGCCGAAGCCAACAGGAGGACCAAAAGAAGACGCATTTCTTTGGATCAGTCGAGTAGAGAACGAGAAAGAATTCGGGGCTTGGCCTCGTGAGTGGAGAGAAAGCCGAGGATCGGGGAATGATGCCTTCCATCGGATTCAACCCTCGTTTTATACCCACTCCGGACTTCCTTCCAATTAGCGAAGAGGCGGGGCGGAACGGTCCGTGGGCGTCACCGCGGCCTCGCACACGCGTCCACGAGCGGACGAAAAGGAAGCAGATGTTCGCATCCACGTACGTGATCTTCCGCCTGTTCTCGTCGGCCGGCCGGATGCGACGAGTGGGCAGTTCGGAGAACGCGCGCCGACAGCCGCCGACTGGCGCGCCCGCCCGCCGGCCGGCTGCTCAAACACGCGCGCAGTCATTCGATTAGTCGCTCCGCTTTTCGGGCGTCTCTTTGGGCAGCCGGCGGAGCGGTCGCAACTCGTCGGCAAGTGCACGATGACCTCCACTCGCGTGATCGGCCAGTGGGCGTTCGTTTGGGTCCGATTGTGCAACTCGGGGATTGGGAAACGCGTGCAGAAATCCGTGGGTGATCTCCCGAATGTCAACCGGCTTCTCTGCGGAAAGAACCGACTTTTGTCCGAAAACATTCTTGTGGAGAACAAAGCGGATTGTTCCCCTCGGATTAGAAGTCGCTTGTTGGCCGCGGGATGTCCGCTTTGTCCTTTTCGTCAGTGCGCAAACAGTTGTCTTGTTCTCTTTTTGGAAGGAAGAACCCTTGGGAAATCTACGGAACAATCCTTTAAAGTACTCCTTGACTGTCGAATGCAAGAAACTGCGTACATCGCGCATTCTTTGAGTCCAACCCGTCGCTCTTCACGTGCCCACTCGCGGGTGTCAAAAGCGAGTCGAAAGAATACCGAATGCACGGCCGAATAGACGGCGGATGCAACCGAACTCCCCGAGGCGCGCGTTCAAAAATGCTCGCCCGGAATGCACGAGCAAGCGGCTGATGTTCGAATTCTCTGCACTTCCCTTCGTTTTGAGGAGCAAACCGGCCGAGTCCAAAAGGAGAACGTATCCTCGTGTTTCTTTCACAAAGCCGCCCGTTAGGTTCACTTCCGGGTTTCTTGCTGCATCCAGCGAACGAAAGAGAGCTTTGTCGGACCAAACGAGAGCGATGAACATCCTTCTGCTGTCTTCTTCCATCCTGCTCTTGCCTTTTTGCATCTTCGCCTCCCCAGTGCCACCACTCGAAGATCAACGAGCGTGCTATGCGTGTGATTCGGACGGGACGACTCTCGGCGTCACGACCAACTGCTCGGTCAACCAGCTCACCTTCTGCCATCCGGGAATGAGTTGTGTGAAGATCGTGGACGACGGGACCGTCGAAAAGGTTCGTTCCAATCGGTAAAGAAGTATTGATTGTGTTGTTTGAGGGCTGCCTGTACGACGAGGAGAAGGTCTCTCAACTGCAGCAGCCGGACGGGTGCGAAACGAACGACCGCGGCCGCACGGTCTGCGTGTGCAACGGCGACAAGTGCAATGGAACGGCCAAACGATCGGGATTGCTTCGATTCCTTCATTGCTTTCTGCTGCTTTCTTGCATTCACTTTATGTAACCCAACTTTTTCGTACACCCGCGATTCTTAATCTCTCGGTTTGTTTAGTGCGTTTATTGCCCGCTTCTTCGCACACATTCCTTTTTATCATCTTCTCGCTTTCTCCCGTCTTTTGCCTTCGATAAGCGGGCTTTAGAGACGAGCAAGCGCTTTCTGCGTTTAGGGCAGCGTTTCCTTCGTAATTAGTCATGTCTTTTCGGTCACTAATTCCGTTCGTTTCATAGCTCGTTCTTACGTCTAACTAATCGTATGCAAATGCTCGTCGTTTTGTATTGTTTTACGGGGTTGTTAACCGTCGCATTGGGCCAAGTTCCGACGGCCATTCCCACCGCTCCAACGGAGCAAACACCAACGCCAAGTGGATTCAGTTCAACGCTATTCCCGCCCGATTCTCCCGTCTTGTATTGCTACACGTGCGATTCGGACAGTCCGGCGGTGAGCGGCAACTGCACGACGCCTCCACTCGTGCCCTGCCGCGAGGTCGAGCAGTCCTGCGTGAAGATCGTGAAAGGCGGCCACATGATGAAGGTGAGTGTTCACTGATCAATCAGAGTGCCCTCATTTGTTGCTTGTTTGAGGGCTGCCTGATGGACGGCGAGACCAAGCGAGCCGTACGGATGGAAGACCACTGCTACACGGACGTCAAGCGGCGGCGCACGTGTGTTTGCAACGAAAGTGGTTGCAACGCCGCTCCGCACACGAATTTCATTGGATTCTTTTCACTCCCTTCTTTCTTTCTGCCTTTGTGGCTTGTCCAAATGTAAATAAATTGTCAGAGGATGATGGTGCGCGTGTTTTGTGTCGTCTTTGGACGTTTGTTTGCGCGCCGCCCAACCTTCCTCCTTTTGACTCACTTTTCTTGAACAGTTGAACGGGCAATCACGGGCGAATTCCTTGACGAAGCAGAAAATCGAAGTAAAGAAAACGTGCGTGCTTGTTCACACACCTTTCTGCTTCGTTTATCGGGACAAAAGACGCTTGTCCGCTCGGTTTGATTCGAATTTCACTTCGAACTTCGCCGCTTATCGTCACGCAGCCGCCTAATCCGCCGCTCTTCCGCGGAAATCGAGGGCGCGGCTCGTGGGGCGGCGATCATAAGCCGGGCGGTCGGGACGGCGAAAATCCCGCCCGCCGCGCCGAAATGCTCGGATTTAAACGAGGAACGAAGTTTTGAGCGCGTTATTCGAGTGAAGAGAGCGAACGGCCATGAATTCCCTTCTACTTTCCGTCGTTCTATTGAGTGTGTTCGCAGTGTTGAAGGCGGACGGCGGCCTCACGTGCTACGCGTGCGACGACCAGGACCCCACCGGCACGCACTGCGACCACGCGACGACCACCGTCTGTGACTACCCGCTCCAGTCGTGCGCGAAGATCATCTACGATCACAAACGCTACAAAAAGGTGGGCAGGAGTGTAGAACGAGTAACTCTTGTCGTTTAGGGCTGCCTGGTGGAGGGCGACGTGCCCACGTGGGAGGAGACCGGCTGTCGGCGGATGTTCGGCGGCGAGAAGTACTGCTCTTGCAACACGGGTAGGTGGACAACGAAGAGGGCAAAAGAACAACCATTTGTTTGTTCAGACTACTGCAACTCGGCCACGCGAGGCTTCCTCGGACTCTCGCTTCTGCTCAGCCTCGCGTTGGCTTTCCAGGGCCTTGGATTCGGGCATTGATCGCCGTACTCTTTCGTTCTGTCTCCCGCCCATCGCCCGTCTACTCATCTCTCCGCTTTCATGTGAGCAATTTATTTACACACAATCGATAAAGAACGACGACGAAGAACAATCGGAGCCCGTAGATCAGCGGAAGAAAGACGAGAAAACGGAGTGAATAAATAAACGGCAATAAATAGTTAAGAACTGAACAGATAAATATACTTTTACGAATTGCACGGGCATAAACAAACGAGAAAGAACGGAGATTTCTGCAGCGCATACCAAAAAAATTCATGGCGGTTTTGGGTGGAAGAACGGAGAGCAAAGTGGAGACGAACAAACAAACGAGCAGCAGGATTCCTCGCTTTTGTTCGCTCAGCCGCTGGACTGGAAGAGGTACTCCAGTTGGGGCGGGATGGTGATCGCGTTCGTCTCCGGCGGCGGCTTGAAGTTCTTGGCCACTTTGACTAACTGAAAGCAGCGAACATGAGTAAGTGGGAAGTCAATTGAACGCTCACTTGTTCCTTGAACTCGTCCAGGGCGCCGCCTGTGTTCGCCCATCGCTGGAGTCGCTGGAGGTTGTCGAGGCCGAATGTTCGGTCGACGTGGCCGAGCAGTTTGGCCTGACTGTCCAGCTTCTGGCTGCCGAGGGCGACCTCGAGGATGTCGATGGCCGCCGACTCCAGCGGGGCGCCCGACTCGAAGTTGGTGAGCATTTGGTTGAACGACTGGTCGGCGCGGTTCAGGATGTTCAGCAAAGCCGAGGGTTTGACCTGCGAGAAGAAGGATTGTTTCAATGGATTGTTTGAGTGCTTACGGTAGTCGGCGTGTTCTCGGTGACGTCCATCGACATTCCTTGGTAGGAGGAAGGAGGGGATGGAGCGGGCGGGATCCCCGCTGCCGTGCCGCCCGCACTCAAAGCGGGAACGGCGGGCGGGATGGCCGAGCCGGGCAGCACCGGCGGTCCGTAGCTGGAAGAAGGCGTGAGTAAGCACAAACATCATTGGACAGGAACGAACCCGTCGCCGGTCGGTCCGCGAACATTCGGCGTCAGGGCGGACTCGCCCGTAAAGAAGTCTTCTTCTGCAACAAAAAACGGTGATTCCAACCACGCATGCCTTGTGTTGCACTCACCTTTGAGTTCGGGTGCGGGTTCGGGCGTCGGCTTTTTGGGCGGCTGACGGCCTCCCTTGCGGCCTCTCTTCCGGCCTTTGCCCCGCCCGCCTGCCGCTGGAGTCGGCTCGACGGCCGCTCCTCCGAGTCCGCCGTCCGACGGGCCGCCGATTCCTCCGCTGCCTCCGCCGAAACCGCCGCCGCCTCCACCGCCGAAGGGCGAACCGCGGCCGCTGCTCCCGAAGCCGCCCTGGAATTCTTTGGGCGGAGTGGCCGGTCGAAGTCCCGAGTTCTCGGGCACCACCACCGGCGCGGCGTTGGTCGTCGTCGGGCTAAAAGCGAAAGGAATGAGTGAAGGAAAGAAGTGAGTGGATGTGCCGTGGTCGTGGCCGTTGTGTCGGCGGGGGCGTTTCTTCGACGGGAGCGGGCGGAGCGGGCGCGAGAAGGTCGGCGTTCGGATCCAACGGCATCGAGGCGCCGTTCAAACCGAAAGCTTCGGAAAAGCCGGGCGGCGGCGTGCCCACCGGCGCGCCGAATCCAACCGCCGAGTCGCCGCCCGTGTCTTCCGTTGCAGGCGGGGATGCGCCTCCGAAGTTGGCGCCCGACTCGCCGGTCGTCTCCTCGGTTGGAGCGGCGAATTCAGTCGGGGCGGTCGGTCGAGGGCCGCCGCGGATCGCCTCGACGTCCTCGTCGCCCCACGCGGTCACTCGCGGCACGTGGCGCGGTCGCCCGCTCGAAACGAAGTCCGACGGGCCGCTGGAGGCCGTCTTCGTCGGGGCGGTGGGCAGCGGTCGGCGTGGCGACACGCCGGTGGGGTTTGGGAAGCCGTCGAAGGTCGCGAGTTCGGGCAGCGAGATCGGCCCCGTCTTGCTGTTCGTCGAGTCGCCTTGGGCTCGCGGCTCGTCTGCAAACAAACAAATAAAAGCTTGTTATCTGTTGCCCATCCCTCCTCCACCCACTCTCCAAGCAAAAGAAGCCCACACAAGTGAACGATTAGTGCCCACCGCCTGCCCTCTTCACTCAAACGGAAATCCCCCGTATTGCATACCGTGAGTGCGAATTTTGAGTCGTGGCCGCGGGACGAGTCGGTTGCTGACGAGCTTGAAACGATGCTCCGCCCGCATGCCCGACTGTCGATGGTGGTAATCCTCGCCGTTTGTTCCGGGCAGAGCGGAGTGCCCGAAGTCTGCAAATTGCGGGGTTGTTTGTGGGGTGCAGAACAGAAGGGTGGAGTGGAGTGAATGGTTGTGGGTGCTCAGGTGCCCGTTGATTCCCTCTTACGATCACTCACCGGGCACAATCGTCGGTCCTCCCTCCTCGTTTCCACTCGGCTGGGCGACGGGCAATTGGGAGCGGCCGCCGAACGCTCCGCTCTCGCCTCCGGCGAACGGAAGCTGCTGGCGGGCGTGTCCGAAGGAGCCGCCGGTCGGCGGGGCGCCGGAATCTTCGGGCAGCGGCGCCAAAATCGGGCCCGTGATCCGCCGGCCGGGGAACGAAATGCGCGAGGCGGCGGCGAAGTGTTGCGTTCGCTCGCCGAACGCGCGCGACGGTTTGGGCGGCGGCTTCTCGAGGCCCGCCGCGAGGGACTCCCAAGTGGCCGGCTGGGCGGAGGGCACCACTTGCTGCGGCTGGACGGACGTGAACGAGCTGCCCGTGCGCAGGGATTGTCTGAATACTCGAATTAATCACTTCTGACCGCATTCTTCTACGCTCACCTCCGGATGTTGTTGTTCGCAACGGCTTCGGCTTCACTCGTGCTTCCCACTCGCTCGTCCGTCGGCTCGACGGTCGGCTGAGTGGAGCGGAAGGCCATCTGGGCGGCGGTGACCGTCGAGGCGCCCGGCCGGTGCGAGAAAGACGGCCGCACGGCTTCCGGCTGGGCGAACTGCGTGAGGGGCGTGGGCGCGTGTTTGGCGGCGCCCTCGTTCAAACTCAACGCGACGATCGACCGCGCGGGCAGCGGCGTGGTCGTCGAAACGACGGCCGTCGTCGGGTGCGTCCACGCTTTCTGTTGAATCAAACGCATTCGTTGGAAGCGAGAACCCTGCGTTCCGACAAGCGGTCCGATTTTTCGCCATCGAGCCTGCGGGCGGGAAACGAAAGCGATCAGAAGGGAAGAAGCATCAAAGGAGGGCGTTTGACTACGACGTTGGACAGAACGAGTCGACTACACAGTTGGGAAGAGAACGAAAATGCACGGGTACTTGACTTTTTTGTTAACTTTGAAGTGGTTAATCGATGGAAGCGGTTGAACAAAAAGCGAAAAGCAAAGCAATGTCTTGTTTCTACTGGCGTTAGTCAAACAGAATTGGAAGCCAACTACCGACATTCTCCTTTCTCCCACAGCGAACTCACTTGTATTCTTCGTTGCCGTTCGGCCACCGGATCGCGAGTGGAAGGCGAGGAGGTTGTCGGGACGACACTCGGCGCGTGTTTCCGCCGCTGGTCGAGCGGCGAGTGGGCGGTGGGGGCGGCGAAGGAGCGCGAAAAGGCGGACGAGCGGCCGCTGTTCGCCGCCACGTGCTCCTCGTAGGCGCCGCGCGGCGTCGAGTAGGCCGAAGGGGCGTCGGACGCGGCGGCGGCGGCCAGAAGGGCGCGCGCTCGCGGGTGCGCCAACGCGGCGAATCGCTGCAACACGCGAACGAAAAAAATAAGCATGCCAAAAGCATCGAATCGATCTCCACGTCAATCAAGCGACTCTTCAAAAGCACAAGTCCAAGGGGTTTGTTTGCTCACGAGGGAACCTCACGCAAAGGGGTCAACGAACCCACGCTTTCTATACACCATTCGATTCGTCTCGTCACGCTGATTCTAAATATCTAATTTGTTTCTGCTAAACGTCAGTTAACGTGGAGTTACGGCCACGCAAAGTCCACGTTGGTGCCCTGTGCAAAAAGCGCGCGAGCCCCAAAAAACGGTCAAAAAACACGCTGTTTTTGTGCGCTCGGCGGGGGCGTTTTTTTACTCAAGGGGTCGCTTGTGAAATCGTTTCATGATCCGGGATTTCGACAGATTACTGTTTGGTCAAATGGCCGAGTGGTCTACGGCGCTGCTCGCAGGGCAAGCGAGCGGCAGCCGGCCGGGGCGGAGGTTCGAATCCGCCTCGGCCGCAACTTTTCGCTTTTTCAAGTTTGATGTAAATTTCTTTTTGTTCCGATGTACTTGCATGATGATTGGATGTGCACCAAAGAACGTTTGGACCAAAATTCCAAAACTTGGAAACTTTTTGTACACCGCTGGAAGGGGATGATCACGCAGGTGGGCACGTTACACAATGGCAACACAACTTTAATTGATGAATTATACATCAAAATGTTGCTCCTGGTGTGTTCTTTCTACACGGAAAATTTGGTCCGGTGGAAAGCAAAATGAACGGAGAAACGTGGGCACCTGCGTGGGTTTCTGGGTGGGCACCAACGTGGACTTTGCGTGGCCGTAACTCCACGTTAACTGACGTTTAGCAGAAACAAATTAGATATTTAGAATCAGCGTGACGAGACGAATCGAATGGTGTATAGAAAGCGTGGGTTCGTTGACCCCTTTGCGTGAGGTTCCCTCGTCAGCAAGCAGCATTTTCTTTTCCACATCCAACTCTTTGTTTGTTCAACTTCGAAACAGAACTCACGTCTCTCCGCTCCTCTTTCGTGGTCTTCGGCGTGGTCGCGGGGCCGTTGGGCAGCGCGGCGAACTGCCCGCGCCCGGTGGTGATCGGAAAGGAGGGGGGCGTGGAGACGTGCCGGAGGGCCGGCGGCGCGACCGCCCGAAGCGGCGGGGCGAAGGCGCGCGGCGGCTGTTCGCTTCCGACCGCTTCGGCGTGCGGGGCGGCGGCCATCGGCGGCGGCGGGGCCCGCGTCGAGTACAAATTCGGCGGGATCCGCCGAATGCCGCGCAGATGCGTCCGCTCGCCGGTCGCGTTGTACACGACGTGGATGTCGGGGATCGATTGCTGCAATCGATGGCTTGCTTCCATCCATTTCGTCGTCCACTCACCGCCCAACAGACGTTCAAGGTAGAGAGGGCGAGGAGGAGAAGGAGCGACGACCACCAAGCGGACGTTCTCGTCCTCTTCCGACCGCCCAACGGTGCGTGGAGTTCTTCGGCACTTGGC
Source organism: Aphelenchoides fujianensis (assembly GCA_024699865.1). Lineage (NCBI taxonomy): Eukaryota > Metazoa > Nematoda > Chromadorea > Rhabditida > Aphelenchoididae > Aphelenchoides > Aphelenchoides fujianensis. Next base: position 116,244 of record JAMPIO010000050.1, on the reverse strand, counting down.
CGCAACGGCGACCTTGACCTCCGCATCGTCGAGGCGATTCGGAGGCGGGAGGGCGGCGGCGTGGACGAAATTCGGAGGGCTCGGACCAAAAGAAGCGGCGGCAGAAACTCCCGTCGATCGGCGGCGTCAAGCACTCGTCATGCACGCGGATGTTCGTCGAGCTGCAACAAAAGTGTGAGGAGAACGCAATGGGAGCAACCGAAAAACCAACAGCGCGAAACGCGCGCCGGATGAGCGCCGTTCAATTAGCGAAAACCGAAGAAAAGAGGTGGGCGGATCGATGGCGGAAATGAGCGCCCGTTTTCTCGCCGCTTGAACGCGGTTTCCAAACGGATTCCAATCTCTTTTTGGTGTCTCCCGTCGAGGAAGAAAGTGGACGAAGAAATTGGAATCCGCGAACACGAAACGGCGAGCGGCGTCCAGCGGCTTCGAGCGCGGGCGACGATTTGAAATGCTCGCCGAAACGGAACTCGCGAACAAACGAGCCCCGCAGCGGGGGTCCCAACTGACCGCAAGGAGGGCGCCGGAACGAGTGCAATCGAGGGTCGAAGCGGGACGGCGGAATCAATTGGAGAAAAACGAGCGAAACATAGCGAGCAGCGAAGGGGGCTTTACAATCAACTATTCCGAAAGGACAGCAGCCAACCGACGAAATTCTTGTCAATGACAAGACACGTGCGGAAACACGCGATCTCGTTTTTGATCGAAATCGCGTCTCGTCGTTAACACCTGCCGGCCGTTTGGTTCGACGGGCGGTTTCGTTCAAACGGCGCGTCTTCGTTTGATTCGCGCCGTCGGCAAGTCGGCGAAAATTTGCGAAATCGGGCGCGTCTTCCGCGGAATTTCTACGTCGCGGGGGCGAAAACGGAGCGCGCGGGATAACGGCGGTCGAGTTTTCGATTTCTTTCAAGGGCGCCCGTCTTGCGGACTTCGTTTTCACCTTGTTTTCGCCGTTTGCGCGCGTCGATCGACCGGTTCGAAGCAAAAATCTCGACTTTGCCGCAGGGGTGCCGCTCGACGAGAAGCACGCGTTGATTCACGATCGAGCATTCTTTACGCGTTTCGTCCGCGTCGTTAACAAACGGCAAGGACACAAAAAAACGGTCGAATCGAATCGATAATCCGCGCACGAAAAGACGCAATCGTCTCGTCAAAACGCCGCGCTTCGTTCATCTGCGCGCAATCCCGAACGTTCGGACGTCGACGAGGAAGAAGAAGGCAGAACGCCGCTCGTCTCTTGAAGACGTTCACGCCGAACGGGCGCGGACTCCTCTTGATGCCCGCCATCTCGTTTCGTTGCGAACAAAAGAAAGGAGGAAGAGCAGTTGTAAAAAGTATTGGGGCGTCAACTAAGTTTTGACGCACGGAATGCCAAGACGCCGTAGTTGGCGCTCGGCGGTCGAATTCGAGAGAGTCCACGAATGAGAGCGCTGTGCGCATTTTTGCACGCGTTATCCCGCACAAACACGCGCAACCGGTCGAGTTCGGACGCGAGCGATCGGCCGAAACGCCCCATTTTGGCATTCCGTGCGTCAAAACTTAGTTGACGCCCCAATAACGACTACGAACACGCATCAAACGGCCCCTATCTGCTGACCGACTGCACTCAACGGAGCCCCACTGCCCTCCGCTCGGCTCTTCCGCGATCCTAATCGCGACCAGACGCTCGACGTCGAGAAACGGGCGTTCGGGAGGCGGACGGCAACGTTTCGCTTCTCATGGTCATTGCGTCAGGACGAGAAGCAGCTCGAATGGATCACGAGGGAAGCTGTACGCAATGGCCCGGTAAAAAGCGAGATAGATCCACGTGAATTGTCTATCGATTGCACCTGGGCAAGCTCCCAACACCCCAATCAGAAGCCGATGGAACGCAAGAGACGAGAGGCGAACGTGTGCGCGATTTCCACGGTCCGACTCCTCGCGGCGGCTCTCGAATCCGCGCGCCCGCCCGCTTGATCGCCGCCGTCGATAAGCGCGCGTCGGGATTAGCGACACCCGTGCGGGCGGGCGGGCGAAGGTCCGTGATGCCCGCAGATAAGACGGGAGCGCGCAGAAAATCCGCCGCCTGGAATGCGGGGGACTCCGCTGGCGAGCCGTCGGCGAGGTTTCGTGCAGAAAAAGCGCCCCAATGATCCAATCCGCGAGTGTTTGTTCGGGCAACGCAATCAAGAGCGCGATCGATCGTGCAAGAACGAGAGATGACCCTCCAATTACCCCTCACTCTGCTCCTCCTCCTCCTCCTCGTTTTACACTCCAGCGAACACAAACAATTACGCTCGCTGACCGCCCCGAACGTCCCCTCGCTCCTCGCCTCTCGATTAGCCGCCGAATCGCCCGATCGCCCGCGAGCCGCGTGAATCGGCGAGGATTTACCGCACGCACAAAAGAAGTGACGATCTCTCCTCTCTCGAGCAATGAACAAACGATCGATCAAGAGAAACAAGCCAACAGCTCGACGAACCCAGAGGTTAGCCGAACGAAAGGGAAAGGCGGTTCTTTGGGTCAAGTGCGGGCGGAAACGAGCGGGGCGCCGCTCTCCGCCCAGCCATCCTCGCCGTCCACGTACAAACGGCGGAGGAGTGCCGCCAGTGTTCACGTGCAGCGGCTCAAATTAGGCGGCAAAGAACGCACTTCTCCGCTCGCCCCCTCCGATAATTGCCGCCCCTCTTCGGCGGCTGCAGAACGGCGCGCCGCGGGTCGGAGTTCGTGGGCGCTCCTCGTCGACGAGTCAATTAGCCGAGCGAGCAGAAAGAAGCGAGCCGGGGATGCACCGAGCGAGCGGAGGGAACACAAACGAATAAAACGGCCGCATTCCCGCAAGCAGCCCAACGATCGATCGGAAGCCGCGGAAAATCGATACGCAATCGACGATCACCGACAATCGCCGAATCGAAAGCCGGATGTCTGCAATCGCCCAACGGAGCAAAGCGGAGCGGAGCGCCGAGCGAAACGAAACGAAGGTGGAAACACGCGCAATCGGAGTGATTAGAAAGCGGGCGCCGAGATCCGGTCGGGCGGCTCGCACGCCGATCAAAACGGGCGGCAATCACACGCTCGGATGGGCGAAGGTGAAAGGCGGCCGGCCGGTGACCTCTTTTCGATTGATTGTGTGCAGTCGACGAGAAGATCGGCTGCATGGGAGCGAAGCGAATCGATGGGAATGAAAACACGGGACTGTAGACCGCAGAGCTCCCTTCCTCACTGGAGGGATGCGTTGATAAAAACGAGTTCTCCCGCCCGCCCGTTAATCAAGAGTTTTCGTTTCGAGGCGACCGTCCGCCCGCTCGGGAGCCGCCGATCAGACGGCGCGCCCACTAACGGGTTTTGCAGCCGCGGATTCGTGCCGTTAATCAGAGCCCCGCCTTGTACTTCTCTCTTGATGCAAGCAACGTAGGGCGAAAAGGTAGAACAAAGGAAGGAGCATGAGTCGACCGTTCGTTCGCCCTTACGGACCTCTAACTCACAATCTATCCGGTCAAATAAGGCGAGCTGCCTTCATTCGACAGCCGTTCTTGTCAAACACAAAGCAAAGGTAGCCGTTTAGACTGATGGAAATGCGTGCCCTCATCACTCCCCAGCAGCCTGCAGATCGCTGAAAATCAGCGGAAATCCACGAAACGACGAGCCGATCGGGCGGGCGGCCGGTCGTCGTCGAGAGTGATCGCGGAGGGCGGGCGGAAGTGAGCAAACGGCGCCGCCGCCCGATCAAACGAGAAATGAAGCCGTGATTCACTCGATCTCGTTGTCTTTGGATCGACCATGAAGGCGGGATTGCGCAAAGAAGAGGTTCGAGTAATCGCCCAAGAGCAAGCGGCAGCGAAGCTCTTCTTCACGGTCATTTACGGGCGTGTTGCGGCGTGAACTCGTGCAAACAAAACGGCCGCCGTTCACGCACCCAACCGAACAAATCGCCGTCCTCTTCAAACAAACCGAGGGGATCACTGATCTCCAGCAAAAGCAAACAAACAAGCCGCGAGGTGATCCGCCAGCCGCCAGCCGGAGCGACGCGTGCCGAACGGCCGGCCGCAGGAGCAATGAAGAAGACGAAGGAGGAGGAGGAGGACGGCAGAACCGGAAACCCGGCGGAAGAAGAGCCGCCGGCGAACAGGTGCGCGAAAAGACGGCGGGGTGGTCAAGGGCGCAGGAAAAAGAGGTAAAACCGGGCGGTCGGCGAGTTACCCGCTCGCCGAAAACAAGGAAGAAGAAATCCGCCGAGTTCGTTCGCGAATTCGCCGCAAAGAAGACGAAAAGTTCGAAACGCCGCCGCCCGCCCATCTTCTTCGTGGAAGTCCGAACGTCGCGCGGGCATTTTTTTCGCCGCTCCGAAGATGCCGGCGGGCGCGCGCTTGAAGCGTCCAGCAGGCGGGCGGACGACGGCGAATTTCCGCGCTGATCGCGCGCCGCACGTCTTTTCGTTTTCACTCCCCACGCCGATCCGCCGGCGACCGTCGAGCGCGCGGGCGGCGACCGCGGGCGTTTCGGAAACAAAAGTCGCCGCGCCGTCGAGCTTTGCGCCGCGTTCCGCCCGTCTCGCCGCCGCCTTGCCGTTCGGCTTCGTCGACGAGCGAATTTCGAACACGCGACAGCAACGAGAAGCCGCCTGCTTTGTGTCTGTCGAATGTGATGCTTCGATTGATGATTCGAATGAACTCGGTCATAACCTTCCTCATCCTGCTGATCGATCCCTCACCTTCCATCCACTCGACTGTCCAAATGTTTTCGATGCGGGCACGTGGGAACGCAAGGGAGTGAAAGCCACCTGCTAATCGTTTTAATTGACACGACAATGCGGATGCGGAGGATTAGGGCGACGATTGAATGCTGAGGTCATCCGCTCGTAAGTCCCCCGCTGACCGGCCGCTCGTCTAATGGATTCTCTCTCCTCTTCCTCCTGCTCGCCCGCGTGTCCAACGGCGGCATTGTGCGCGCGAGGAGTGCGCGAATTCGCGATCGGCCGAGCGCCCCGCCGATTGCTCAATCAACCGATTACCGTAGTCACTAGAATAAAAAACATTTCCTAGCGCAAACGGGAGCGAGCGGCGGCATTCGGCGGCCCCCACGTCCTCGAGACTCCCGCCCGCTTCTTGAGGTCGCCGCCGTTTGATCGCGCCGCCCGCGCGGCTTCCTTTCGTTCATGAAACAAACAAACAACTCAAGTGGATAAACAGTGGCAGTATTGCGGAAGTCCGACGAACACCGTTGCATTCGTTGAAGCTCATGGAATGCTCGCTTCCAATCGAGGACCACCGCTTCCCGCCCGAAACCGACGGCCCGGCTGCTCAGCTGCCGCCTCTTCAAACCGCTGTCTTCTTTTCGAAACGTTGCGCAACGCGCGAATTGAACGGCGAACTGGAGGAGGCGCAGGTGCACCGACCGAGCGGCCGGCCGGATGGGCGCGACGAGACGAGAGGCACGCGGATTGAAGTGCTCGAGCGGTGGGATGAGCATTCAGGGACTACCGTAAGCCGGATGAAGGCAGGAAGCATTGGCTTTTACCCGTTCAGCCGGTGAGAGAAGCTTCTGACAATCAAGCACTGAATTCAACCCCCTCGTTGCTCAGAAGCCCCAAGGCATCCAGTCGCTCAATCCACTCATTCCTTTCAGCTGGCCCTGTTCACAAACAAGCGGCTTCTTTGGCGGTAAAGCGGAGCGGGCGGGCGGCTAATCGCGGCGACCGGAATTCCGCCGTCCGCCCGCCGAAGTTGCCGGTCGGCGATCATGTGCATTAAGCCGACCACCCTCCGCTCGCCCGCCTGTTTGCACAAGGGAGGAGTTTGAAGTCCGCCGACCGCCGCCTGTTGCAACAAATTGGTTTATTGGAAGGTGGGGAAGGGGTAGAACGAAGGGGCGGACTGCTGATTGTACGGGAAGTTCCAGTGCGAGTAGGCGCCTCCGAACGGCATCATCGCGTCCGGCCCGAAGCCCAGCGGGTTCTCGCCCAGCCCGAGCATGAAGTCGGTGCTGAGGTTTGCCGGCGGGATGCTCTGATCGACGGCCGCCTCCTCCTTGATCGAGAGCGCGTTCATGCCGCCGGTCGAGACGGAGGCCGAGGAGGAGGGCGACGGCGAGTCGGGAGGTGGCGGCGGCGGTCCGGGCGGCTTGCAGTGCGGCTTCTGCATCAACCGCGGCACTTGCTGCTGCTGGAGCGTTTCCGGCAACTGCTGCTGAAGTCCGTCCAGCAACTGAGACTCCTGCATCAATCGATGGCGTTCATCCTCCCGCCGCTTCTGCTTCTCCTTGTAGCGACGATTCTGGAACCAGATCTTCACCTGCAACACAAGAACATTGACGATCGAAGAAGGGAGAGAAGAACTCACTTGTGTGGGCGTCAATCCGATCTCTCCGGCGATCGCCTTCCGGTCGGTCGGCAACGCGAACGCCTTCTGCTGCAATCAAACGAATCACTCCGGCTTCAATCAAGCGATCCAACCTCGAAGAAGGCTTCCATGTACCGAATTTGATCGGCCCTGAAGAGGATCCGCTGCCGTTTCGGCTTCGCCTTCTGCTCGCCGTTCGACTTGGCGGCTTTAGAGCGGCCGGACGGCGCAGGAGGGAGCGCAGGGTGCGGGGCGGTGGTGGACGAAGAAGGCGGGGGAATCGGGGGCAAGAAGCCGCCCATCCCGCTCGCTGCGAAGCCCCCGAAGCCGTTCGCCATCCCGACCGACGTGACGGGCGGCATCGGCGGCGAGAGGAACGGGTAGGCGGTCGTTTGCGGCCCGTTGTAGTAGGGAACTGCAAGAGAGCAACGCTCATTGTCTGTGCTGGACGAGGGAACTCACGTGGATTCAAGCCGAACTGGTCGACCGGCCCGAACGACATGTACGGCGGCGGGACGGGGAAATTCGGGCCGCCGTTCATCCCGAAGCCGCCCGGCGCGTTCCCGGACATTCCGTTGAACATCGCGGCGGCAGCCGCCGGGTCGTAGTCGGGCGGATTGCCGTTCGGCCCGCCAAGCGGGTTGCGGGGCGGCTCGTTGGGGTTCATTGCGGCCGCTGGAACGCAAGAAGTGATCAGAGCGTTCTTGGATTTGTTTGCACGCTTGTTCGCTTTCAATCGATTAAGGAGTGTGATCAGAGGAGAGTCAATGCCATGAAGTGCTTCCGCCCTCGAATCATTGAACTTCTTATCGCACTTCACAACGAGGACACAGCAATGACACGTGAGGGTGGGGGCGGCAATTAAAGGCGGCGTTCTTGTTTGAGGCAAGTGGGCGAAACTTGAGCGGTCAGGAGCGAGCGGGCGAACTCGAGGGGCAATCCGCGTAATCAAGCGAACAAAACACGAAGTGCACGAGTAAGTGCCTCTTTTGGACCACGAGGATGCCAATAGGCAAAAGGAGGCGGCGGCCGAACCGTCCGCCGATCAAGAGCTGCGCCGACTGCGGCGGGCAACGGGCGAGCAATTGAGTCGATTGCCGCCTCGCACTCCAAATCGCCCCGCCCTCCGCCCGTTCTGACCGTCAGTTGGACTCCGACCGGCGATCACGCGAACGGGAGGGAGCGGGAGTAACGGGTGATTGAAGCAAGGGCAACGAGATCAAACTTCCACTTCGATCAACTCGATTCGTTTCAATCCGACGACCGTACTCCCCGCTCATCCGAACGAAAACACGGCCGATTGCCCGACTGGCCGCTCCGACTGCCCACTCGCCCGCTCGGCGGGACGCCGCTCGCGGTCCACGCGGCCGCCGAGTGGGCGGCGCGGGGCGAAATGTCGACGGAAAGCCGGCCGGTCGGCGGCCGAATGCTCGCGGGCGTGATCTGCGCGCGTGCGGCTCGTGGATCCGAGCGGTTGAATATGAATTCTGACCGTAAACAAAGGTGGTGTTGCTGGCAGTTGAGGTCGTTGCTGTCGAGAATTGACAACGAGCGGTTGAAGTCTTCTTTCCAATCTTCAAGCTGCTTTGCGACTCGAATGTCATTTGCTACTTGCTTCTTCCTTCCGGCATTCCGACCGTTCGTCCACGAACAAAGCCAATCAATTCGCAATCCGCCCGCTCGTCCACTGCCCTCCGGAGCGCTCCGTCGTTTTGAATTTGACCTTCGAACAAAGGCGATCGGTGGAGCGGTAGATGACCGCGAGCATATGAGTTCGATCGTCGGGTTGATAAGAATTGGGACAGGAAGTAGACTATCGTTTCCGGAGTGTTGCTCAAGCAGTCAGCATTGGGTTTCACTCAATCCACGCGCCCTCCCGACCGCTTTTCTCGATTGTTTGCGGACGAACGGGCGCCCCGTTGCGCGTCCACTTCAAAAATCAACTCGCGGCCACTCGTTTCGATCGGCGGCTTTCGGGAACACAAACACGCGAGCCGTAAAGCGTTTAAGGGCCGAAGCGGGCGTCGATCCACTCACCTGCTGCTTTTTTTGTCCTCGAGAGTCCCGGGCGGGAGCGGCGAATCGTTTCCTTTTTGACGGAGTGCCCGGCCGACCGCTTCCCGATTGCGCAACGCTGTCCTCAAGACGACCACCGTTTCTTTTCGGCCTTCCGTTAGGGAACGGGGTTGAAATTGGTAGAAGACGCCTTGCTTCTATCCCGCTTCCTGTCAGCGGTCGTGTGCGGAAATTAGCCGCGAATAGAAGCCGTCGTGTTCTCCGCGCTCATCCACGTGCTTCACACACCCGAAGGCATTCTTTTCACTTGTCCACTCACTCCTTTGCGCCGATCGGGCGGCTTCTTTGGCGGTAAAAAGCGGTGAGTGGGCGGCGGGGGGATTTCCGGCTGCCGCCCGATTAGCCGCCGCTTCTTTCGGGCGGCCATGAGCACGCGGCCGCCACTCGCTTGTTTGCTCGGCGGAAGTTGCGGGCGGGCGGGCGGAAAGGACGCTCTTGTTTGTTGCTTCTTTCGGCCAGTGCGGGAATGCGAGCTTTGATTCGATCAATACGCTTTTTCTACCGTCTACCGTATGCTCGGTTGGATCATGCGGACTGCTCACAAGTGAGCCGAACGGGAGCCGAAAGGTGAGCATCACGCCGAAGCCAATCGACTCAAGTGGCTTACCGCCCGCTCGCCCGCCACTTGCGCCCATCTGCTCGGCCTTCCGCTTCTCATTTGCATCCGAACGGGATTAAGCCGCCCGCTGATCATCCGCCGCACTGGGAATCGGCGAGCAAATGAACACGAAACACCGAGCAGCTTCGAAACGGCCGCCGATCGTAGTCGGTGGACGAACATGGGCGAATTATGCAAACAGCACAAGCCGGGACAAAGAACTCCCTTTGGGCAACGAGCTTTGAGCTGCCCGCCGCCCCGCCCGGCTCAAGTGTCCCCCGATCGGCCAGCCGCCGCCTCGCCGCCCGCCGATGCCCGCCGGTCAGTGGGCGATCCGAAGAGCGCGTTGTTGCGTCGCTCGTGGATGCGGGCGGTCAGATTCGAAATGAGCCCGCTCAAAACGATCCCCGGAATGCAATGATCGGTTTATTCAAATGGATCTAAAGCTTGCAGCACTTCTTCGTCCTCGCGTTCAGCGCGTGCCGCTCGCCGCACCTCCACCGACCGTCCACCTTCCACGCGCGGAAGGGACACTTCGCTCGCTTCTCTCGACGTCTCCGAGCCTTTCGAGTGATCGCTTTGTTGGACACCACGCGGCAACACTTCCGGGTAGCCACATCGAAGGTATGAGAGGCGGAACAGCGGAGTTCTCCGTAGACGGACCTCGGCTTTCGGCATTTCCACTGCCGATCGGCCGCTTCTAGTTGAACGAAGAGGAAAAGGAAGAGAACAGCGAGAATCAAGCAGAAATTCATGCCCACCGAACAAACCAAAACGGAGCAAACCACGTGGCCTAAATACACGTGGATTCTCTTCACTTGAACCCGACGTGCGTGTTTCAAGCACGATTGACTGCTTTGCTTCGCTCGATCAACCAAACGAAACAAACGGCGACCAGAAAACAAAATCGAGCAGAATCTACGGTTTGTTCAGCTGTACAGGGATTTGAAGGGAGGTGGTAGGTGGGAAAAGCAACGAATATCCGTCACAAATGATCAAGTGCACAAAGTTTGATCATTGCATTCATAATCGTCCCCGTGCTCTTTGAACTCTTTTTATCGTTAGCTGACTACATTTTTCGCATTGCAAAAGAAACAAACAAGCGAGAAGGTCGTTCCGATCGGTTCGCTCCGGCCGCTTGTTTTGCTCCCGAGCGACCGAACTCGTAAACAATCCACCCGACTGCCGCCGCTCGCTTTCGGTCGGCGAGGAGCGGCGGCCGGCGGCGTTGTTTTGTTTTCTCGCACCCGCTCGTTCCTTCCGCCGCCGCCGGCTGTTCGCCTCGCCGCTCGCTTCCGCTCGTTTCTTTCGAGCACCGGCTGATCGCCGCGAACCGCCGGCCGAACTCACGAGTTCGAACTTCTCACTTTCTTTCTTTCTGTCGCCGCCAATTGATCGGCTTTGGTTTCGAAGTGGTTGGGTTCCTTTGGTTTAAAGGTTTCTTTCACACTTGTCGCGAGTTCCGCCGCTCGTTTCTTCCTGCCTCCTTATTCCACGTATCGATAGTTTATTTCTTACGAACAAGTCCACAAATTCATCCTCTTTTTAAAATCCGTTGGGCGAGCGGAGCGCGTTGACGCGGTAGACGAAGCGGTTGCCGCCGAAATAATTCGAGCCGCCGGTTTGCTCGCTCTGCGCCCCGAACTGCCGACCGGCCGCCGCGAACTCGTCGCCGTTGCCCGCGGCGGCCGTCGACTGCTGCTTGCCGCCGGCGTAGAGGACGAAAGGGCCGGTTTGGGGCTGCTGCTGGAGCCACTGCTCGTAGCTGACGGCCGGCTGCGCGGGCGACTCCCACGCGTTCTTGCGGCCGCCGAGGGGCTGGCGGTTGGACGGCTGGCCGTACGCGTTCACGAACACGTTGCCGATCGAGGAGGGCGGCGGCGTGGTCGGCGCGCGGCCGTTCGCGTAGACGCTCAACGGCAGCGATTGGGGCTGGACGGCCGCCGGGAAGCCGTTGGACTGCGCGCCGCCGCAGCAGCCGGCCGAAAGCAGTTTGGGCGCGCCGCCAACCTCGAAGAACGAGCTTTTCGGCTGGAAGTTGTTGGCGTCCGACTTGCCGCCGCCGCCGTTCGGCAGAGGCAGCGTGAACTGGAACGAGTTGAGGCCGGCGGCGTCGTTGTCCCACTCGTTTTCGTTCGGCTGCTTGAAGGAGGGCGCCGGATTCACGCTGTACGAAGAGAACTGGAGCGTGGGGGCCGTCTGTTGGGCGGGCGCCTGGTCGTTGGCCACGAAGTCCTGCGCGAAGCCCGCGGAAGACTGCTGGGGGCTGCAAAAAGCGAAAATGAGGGAAGGAAGCGGGAGGGGAAAACTCACTTGACGAACATCCGCATCGGGCAGACGGCGCCGCAGTTCGGGCGGCCTTTCGGCTGGTTGTTCGTCAGGTTCCGCACGTATTTTTTGGGCATCAGAAATCCCATGTAGAGGGGCGCTTTGTATTGGGCCAACGAGACGTCCGCAAGGAGCAGCACGCAGAAGAAGACGAGAACGGCGGTGGAGGGCATCGTAGACGCGAAGCGGGACGGCCGACTGCTTTCTCGGAGGCCCGAATGACCGTCGAGTTTAAAAACCGTGCTCGTTGGACACGCGCGGCGATTCGAGGAGATTTGTTGGGCGGAAGGCGGAGATTCCAGCGCAAAAATCGCTCAAAACTCACGCAAACGTCAACCGCGCGGCGGACAAAAAGCGGGCGTGGAATCAAACAAAACGCGGCCGCGTCGATCGAGTGGCCGCTCGTCGCGATTATGATTCGCGTCCGGTGCGTGAAGATCGGCGGGGGTCGTCCACTCGCGCTTCCGTTTGTTCTCCGTCTTGTCGTCCACTCGCCCGTCGCTTGCGTCCACTTTTTCCTGTCGCGGTAATCCGCGCGCTGGCCTTTGTTCGCCGCGTTTTGCGCGAAATTTTTGCGCCGCGCGCTCGTCGGCTCGCAAATCGGTTTGTTTTTTGGATTCCGTCGTGAATTCTCGCAAACGGAGAGCCGGCGGGAGAAACAAGGTGGAAGAAAGCAGACGGATGTTTGATCCAAAAGCAATCCGGCGGCCGTCTACGCAACGCAAAGAACGAGCAAGCACAGAGCGGCGGCGACAAGAAACAGAAAGCTTTTATCGCGTTCGGGTCAAACGAGATACCCTTTCAAGAGGATTTTTATTCGAGCCCGACTTCACGTTTGTTTTGCGATCAATGTTCCTTCCATTATTCTTCTGCTTCCACATGCCCATTCATTCCGGTCCCGTTTATTTCCATTGGCGAGAAGTGAAAGGAGTGAATGAATGACGCAGAGGGCGTTCGGGCGGGCCGGCGGGAACAAGTGGCAATCCGAAAAGCGGGCGGCGGATTGCGATTGACGGACGGGCGCCTCGAAAATGCGGGCGGTTCGGAGGGCGTCGAGTGCCAAGCGGCGGGCGGCGATCAGTCGGGGCGGTTTGATCGCGGCGGCCGCTTCTTCCCGCATTCTTCTCTTCGGCTTGTTCCACGAATAGAAGCGAACGGTTGTCTATTGAAAGGATTTTGAAAAGAACCCCCCTTCTACCCCTTCTTCACTCTCTTGTCTTGATCTCACCTCCTCTCACTCGATTATGATCTTTGAAGCGAGGTAACCGACCGCATCCCGTCCTCAACCGCCTGCTTGCAGCTACGCGTCGGTGCTTTCCGGCCACCGCGTGATCGTCACTCCGTCGCCCTCACCGCCCGCCTCCGTTTGTTCGGAGACCCCGCGCACGCGCCGCCGCCGCCTCTTCCTCAACCGCGCCTGTGCCACGTGGAAAGAGTCGTTCACGATCAAGATGGCCGACGAGCACCACGAGGAGGCCGCCCAGCTGGAGCAGCAGAAGGCCGAGGAGGCCAGCGAGCTGCACAAGGGCGATCTGACCGACAACGACCTCCCGGAAGTGGGCAAGAACGTCCACTCCAACAGTGAGCGCCCTTCTTTCATCCCTCTCGTTCATTCGCTTGCTTGCAGCCGACCACCGAAACTCGCGCGAGTCCTCCGACTACGACCTCGTCCACTTGAGCGTGGACGAGAACAACGGGAACGGGGGCGGCGAGAAGGAGGACGAAGGCGAGAAGACGCCCGCCCTCTCGCCCTCGAAGATCCCCGTCGCCATCCCAAAAGCTCCGACGCCCGCCGCCCAGCAGGAGGTTGACCTGAAGTTCGAGCGGCGCGACTCGGCCGCCGGCGACTCGTCGACCGTTCTCTCCAACCCCTACTTGAGCACCGGCCAGCGCAGCGACCTCAAGGAGCCCCACTTCGACGAGATCAAGCCCCCCATCCAACTGGACGAGCCCTCGGTGCTCAAGCGAGCGGAAAAGAAGATCGACGAGTGCGGCTGCGGCGTGTGGAATTCGCCGTGCACCCGGCGGGCGGTCGGCATCGCGGCCCTTGCGACGGCCATTGGCGCGGTCGTTTACTACAAATATCGCTAGATTCCTCCCGCTACTGCTTAATTATCCCCCGAGTGCCTTCCTTCGATTAGATTCGTTTGTTCGATGCACGATTCGAGTGTACAGACGAGTGCCCACCGAAATAAACCACTTTCTTTTGATAAGCGGCGAGTGATTGATCAAAAGCGATGCTCTCCACACAGCCCGCCGCCTTTTTCGCTCCGATCGGTCGCCGTCCGCATTTTTTCGACGAATTCGCCCGATTGAAATCGAAGGAAATAAACACGGAACGTAGTCGGAGGAGACCACCAGTTTCGAGTCCTCCTTTTCGTTCCTTCCGTTCTTCGAGGCCATAAAAGCGTTGAATTGGACCACGAATGGCCGCTTCTTTTGTCCGCCGACGACGAGCATTCTTTCTTTTCGCTTCGACGAACACCGCAAAGAAAAGAGTCGCTTTGTGCGGACATTCGACCGGCTGTCCGCTCCTGTTTCGTTTGCACTCGTTTGACCGCAACGGTGAAAGTTGAGACGTCCGAGCACGCGACTTTGCGGAATTTCGACTTTGCAGCGGCTGTTCGACGGAAGATCGCGAGCTTGCGGTTGAAAAGATCAAAGAATGCGGACGATCGCTCGTGAAAACCTTCATAGATTCTTCTATTCCGCTATTTGTATTGAACCGTTTCTCCTCGACAATCCAACAAGCTGGACTTGGTGTGCGGTTGCAAACAAGCGGGCGCGAGCAGGCGCCCGTTTTCCGATTCTGCTCCACAAGCCATTGAATTTCGAAAAGGTTTCGTGGGTTTAACTCGCTTATTTGCCCGATTGTCGATGCTGTAAACATTCTAGAATTTTTATTCCGTCAGTAGGAAACGATTTAAGAAGGCTTTTGACGAAATTTGTCCGCTGCAACGTCGAGCTCGACCAATTGTTTGAATTTGCGGAATTTCGGGTTCGATTGCAATTTTTTCGATTGTAAGTTGGGTTTAAAGCAGTCTAATAGTTAGTTCCGCACTCATTTCACCTTTCTTCAGCCACCCGGTGCGCAGCGCGTGATTTCGTCGCCCCGTTCTGCCCGCTCGAAATTGCACGTGATTTTCGGGCTGTTTGTTCGTGGGCAGGCGAACGCGTGAATCATTTCGGTCGGGCAGGTTTGTCATGGCTTTTATTGTTCGTCAGCGTGCTCTGCGAGTGGATTTTATCGTGTTTATCTTTTTGCAAGTGTACGTAGACCGTCGATTTGTTTCGTGCATGAATTTCCGATATTTCGCTCATTTCTACTCACTTGCAGATCCCCGAATCGACCGGCCGTCGACTTCCGCTCGTCACACCGCCGCCCTCCGACCCGCGATGGGCGTGGGCGTTTCCCGGCCGGAGCTGCGCGATCCCGAAGGATTCGACATCAGTAAGCGGCCATTTCACTCGTTTCTTTTACTCGTCTGCTCTGTTCAGTTTCCTCGGAGACGTGCGCCTACTACCGCCGAGTCCGCCGACGGCGCCTGCTGCTCGCCGTCTTCGGCGTGACCACGACGCTCCTGATCGGCGGCCTCCTTTGGTGGTTCCACTTCAAACGGGCCCGACTGCACGCGATCTTCTCCTGATTTTTCCGTCGCCTTTGCTCAGCCAATGGATCTCATGCCTTCGAATAAACTCGGGCCTTCCGTCCTGCACGTGCTCAAGCCGACATTCCGCGTTCTCTTCGACCGATTTGTGTTCTCCGTAAGCCCGTTTCTTCTTTTTCTTTTGTCCAATTTGATTTCATTGAAAATACACTGCTTTCGTTTTATTTTATTCGGTTTATTCCCGTCGCGAGTTTAGAAGCATCGATGGAGAATCTCGTAGGAGCCTTGGCTCGGCTCCGTGTTCAAAACACGCGATAAGAAGCCGTCGATTCAAAACAAAGTAGTTTGTTCGACGAACGGCTAGCTTCTGCTTCACTTCGATCATCTTCGGTTGAAAGCGAACGTCGTTTGAGGCAATTCGGATGTCCACTTGCGTCGTTTGCAGCAGGGGATTCTTGTCGTCGACATTCCGCTTCGTTTCGCCGCTCATTCGGGTCGCGGAGGGCACGGAACGGGGGCCACGATCACGTACACACCTCCGGTTGGGGTTTCGTCACGAAGAGCCGTCCGGTCGGCGATAAGACCCCGCGAATTGCTGCTGCTTCCCTTCCGTTCGTTTAAATAGGCGGGAATCACTGTTTTACGGCGGCTTTTCTGCACTTTCATTAAGGTCGCTTCGTTCAGAAGCGAGTTTATGGGAGGGTTTTGTTCAAAGGAGTGACTTTCTGCACCCAATCGGCCATGATCCTTCTGTTTTGCTCGGAGGAACACCAAAGAACGCATGGAGATGACGTGTAGTTTTAATTAGACGCTCTTATCGACTCACTGGCGGCCGTGGACTATCGTTCGATGCGCTCCCGCCTTTCACTTTCGCTTTTGATCTTTTCGTTTCGGGCCGTGGAACCGGCGGGAGGGTTGCTTCTGCTCGTTATTAGTGCATCTTTGTCATCAATTTGCTTCGTTCTGCAGCAAATCAATTGTTTCTTTTGCATTCAGCGGCCAGATGACCCGACTAATCGCTCGCTACCTGCTGGCCTGCCTTCTGATCTCCGCCTTCCTTCCCCGATCGTCGGCCATTTGGTGTTGGTACTGCAAAGACAACTCCCACTGCGAGCTGCCCACGAGGATGAAGTGCGGCGACGGGGAGAGCTGCAAGAAGGTTTGCTACGGGAACGGCACCGTCCACAAGGTTCGTTCTTCAGGCAGCATTCTTTCTTTCATTCGTGTCTTCAGGGCTGCTACGAGGTGACCGGCGATCGGGTGACCGAAGAGGGCTGCCATCAGGAGAATTACGACAAACTGAAGTGCATTTGCTCCAAAGAGTTCTGCAATGACGGCACCAGTACGCTGCCGTCCGCATCACTTTTTTCACTTCCCCTAATCGCTAGTTTCCTCTCATTTATTCGTTTAATGTGCGTGTAGAATCCTTTTATGCATGTGTAATCTGTAAATAAGCCCCGTATAAACGCCAATACTCAAGTAAAGCAAAAAAACGTTAATGATAAGCGAGCGGTAGCAGAGTCCAAATGCAGAGAACGACGTCGATCGTTGGGTCAGCGGGAGCAGAGCGCCTAAACAAACGGGCGAGTTTGAATCACCGATAGTTCCTTGCATTTCCGCACCGCCTACTCGTCGCTCTGATTATTGCTCGTACAACGTGGAGTTTAACTAAACGAAAAGCAATCAACGATTATTCGACGGACCCAACGAACGTAGAGGACGTCGAGGTCGCTGAAGGGGGCGGCGGCCCAAAAGCCGGCGAGCAGCCGCCAGCCGCCGGGCGCCGCCTCGAAGTCGACGCGGCAGGGCTGCTTGAGGGTGGAGCCGGAGCGCGAGCGGACGGTGAGGCCGGCGGGCGTCGCCTCCACGCGGAACGGGAGGCCGAAGAGGACGCGCGGCCCGCCCGCTTGCTCTGAAGGCGGGGTTCGTCGAAATGATGGTGGACGCCGCCCACTCACCCACGTGGACGACGGCGGCGATGCGGTCGACCTCGAGCTCGACGCGCAGCACGCAGTCGGGGCGGAAGCGCAGCTCGAAGCTGAAGAGAGCGATGAGGGTGGGCGGCGCGGGACTCACGGCCGCCGTTTGTCCGCCGCCCGCTCGCCGGCCGCCCGGTGGATCGAAACGTTCAGCCGCCGCCCGCCGGCCACCTGCAGCCAGCGGAGCGCCGAGTCGCACTCCCGCGCCAGTCGGCTGCAAGAGCGCGTGAGTGGGCGATCGGTGGGCGGCTTACACGACGCCGTTCCGCCCGTCCGCCTCGAAACAGGCGTCCAGCACGCCGCCCACTCCGACGAGCAGCAGCGCGAGGCAGACCGCCCGAAAGAAAGCCGCCATTCCGAGGGATCGAATGAGGAGAGCGGCGACGTTCGCCCGTTCAAAACAACCGGCGGAAATAAACAAACGGCGGCCGCGTGATTCGGCCGGTGAGTCAGCCGGGCGGCGGGACGGGGGGCGTTCAAGAATTCTCACGTTATTCAGCCGACTGCTCTGCTCTTGTTTATTGCCATTAACTGTACTCGTCAATGCTCTTCTTGCGGGAGGACATCAAGCAGGCTGATCGTCTGGTGGTCGACGTTCGTCTTGATACACCTGCCTTTGGACGGTGGTGAACGCCTCAAAAGGGGCGGTAACGCGAGCGGGGGACATCGAGTGCTGTCTCGTTTTCGCTCCTCACTCACCGCATGTTCGTTCTTGCTGGGGATTTCATTGACAACAATTGATTGCGAGAAGAGAGGGCGAGGGGATCAGCAGAGCAAGCCGGCAGTCGGCCGGCCGCCAACCTGCTTGGGGTGCGGCGGGACGAGCGGGACTCCAGCGGCCGCCTGCCCGCGGGCGACCGACTTCCATTGGCCGTTCGCCCACCATGCTGCAACGAACAAACGGGAGCGTTTTCTTCGCGTCGCCGAGTGAGTGAGGGACACTTCGCACAAGCT
Organism: Aphelenchoides fujianensis; assembly: GCA_024699865.1. Classification (NCBI taxonomy): domain Eukaryota; kingdom Metazoa; phylum Nematoda; class Chromadorea; order Rhabditida; family Aphelenchoididae; genus Aphelenchoides; species Aphelenchoides fujianensis. Next base: position 98,384 of record JAMPIO010000050.1, on the reverse strand, counting down.
GTGCGCGCACAAACAGATACTGGGCGGAGAGAGACCGCAAGACGGCGAGGGCGAGGAGGGCAACGGTCGAACACCTCGCTGACCCCCCGCCGCTCGCCCACCTCTCCGGTTTATCGAGACAAGTTTTGCTTCTTCCAATCGACGGCCCCCAGTGGGCGAGGAGCAGACCGAGTGGATGCTGCAGGAGTACTCACTTCAAAAGCAGGGCAACAAACGAGCGTTGATTTGTTCGACGGCGAGTAACGAGCAGTAGAGACTCAATCGCTGCTTTCATTGAGCTCATCGCTCGCTTTTGCAACCGTGGTGTACAACTGAAAGGTTCCAGCGATCACCGCCCTTCTCTCCTTCGCACTCACAAACGAGACTTGCAGTTGAGAGAGCGTTCTGTCCGCCTCATAGATCAGTTGAGATCTTCGGGCTTCAGTTTGAGCGAGCAGCGTAACAGAAACGGCGAACTCCTGCTTTTCGACCGGACGGCGAGGTTCCCGTCGATGCCGAAGATCTGGAGCGGGAAACGAAGGCTGAAACGAGACTCCCGCATGTTTGTTGTTCCATTCAACGCCCGTTTTGGGGAACAAAGGCGCCGGTCCTCCGCCGTCCGTTCGAACTGCAGCACGAGCAAAAGCGAGTTTGTTGAGAATCGTCGCACTTTTGGAGTTCACCGAAAACTCCCAACAGGCACGGGTGGAGGCCGACGCGGAAGCTGAACGGGACGACCAATTGCGGCTGTGCACGGATCTCGAGACGGCTGGGCGCTCGAAAGTTGAGGATCGCGCTGCTCGATTGCAGCCATCCTTGCGCACACTTTTTTGCGAATGTCCGCACGCAAAGAAGAACGGTTGGAGGCGGTCAGAACTCACGGGTGACCGGAAGTAGTGACGAACCACTTCGCTTTCGCCTCGATCCCAACAGCCACGAGCAGCAAACACACAAGAGTTGTCCACGGAAAGTTCATCTCTGCACGCGTCTTAACGATTATTCTTGTGCAAATGCGAAAAACCTTTTGTGACCAAGAATTCACATCCAGACATTGGATTTGTGAGTCAATAAACCTTTTTGTATGAAGGTCTGTTACAGAAACGATTGTTTGTTGCGCTCGAGTAATTCACTCGTCGACGAGCGGGTGAGTCGTGGCCGGCGTCTCGGGCGGTGTCGAACAAGTTCCCCTTCCCTCTTGCGTTTGTTCTTTACGTCATTGGTCGAGATTCTTCATCGTGCGAGGATTCATCCGCACGGCCGGTTGATTGCATGGACAGATCAAAACAATCCGTCATTCGAGGCCTGACGTTTCGCCGATTGGAAATGAATCGTCGAGAGGCGAGCGGCAAGAAGAACGGCGTACAAAACACCCCGCTTTGTTCGTTCCCTTCATTTGTCCCAATCGATTGAAAGAGAGATGTGGCTGATTTTACTCCTCCTGCTGCCCGCGGCGATTTCGGGCGCTCCAATGGGCGTGAGCAAAACGGGCGTGTGAGTTTTCAAGGCGGCATCACTCACTTCTTGCACAATCTTTAAGGAGCGAAGAGAACCTGCCAAAAAAGCGACTAACATCCCTTTTGGACACCCTGAATCCGTTTGCAAACGTGGAGTAAGGTGACCTAGGAAGTTGGTCGTGAACAATGTGTCTTTAGTTTTCTGCAGGTCATGGAGTGCGTGCACGAAGAAATGGAGAGTGGGGAGGACACAGTGGACGAATTGTATTTTTTTCTTCTTTTCTGTTGATCGAATTCAATTCAGCTTCCGCTCGTTATACTCCTGCCTTTCAAAAGCGGAATAACAAGGACTACACCTTGCTCTACAACTTGTTAATGGCTATGAAGATGGAAGACAATTTCTACATCAGTGACGACTGTCAATCAGCCCTCAACGAGTTGGGTTGGGAGAACGACACTCGGCTCGACGTTTCCGACCCGCTCACCATGGCCGATCGTTCGAATATCTGCGCGTGAGTATCACGAACAAAAATTGGGTAAAGTGAGCTGCTTCTAGGTTCCTGGGCGACTACGAGGACGCCTACTGCAAGCTCCAGACGCCGTGTTCCGGCGGTCGAGACCGCCAACGAGTGGCCATTGTGCTCACCCAGAGTTACGTTCTTTTGCAAGACGCTGCCAATGGTGAGAATTCGACTGACGAGAAGTAAGCGAGCGCTTAGCGATACATCATCGACTTAATTATTTCAGCTGCCCGGCCGCGTCGATTCCGTTCGCCCAGAGGATCAATCCGAAAGTCTTTACTGCGGACTTCAACGCCACCACCGATTGGCTTCTCGATCCGTCATCCTGCAGTTGATTTTCTCGTTTACTGTGGTTCGAACGTCCAAGATAAACATCTGCACACTCAACGTTCGTCTCGACTCTATGGACTGAAAGAACCCGAGTCTTTTACTTGAATGACAGACGCCCCTCGCCCAACAAGCAAAGAGTTCGACTACAAGGGATTACCGGGAATCGTGTGGAGTTCTCCAATTGTACACGAGCATACCGACCGAGCGAAGAAACCAGTCGTGAATAAGCTCCGGTGATTCTTTTCGTTCGGGAATGATTTCTTGGTTTGTGTGGCGGGAGTACGCGTTCACGGTCGTTACAATGGGAGTCGCCGCCATTCTCCAGCTTTCCTCTTCGCTCGTCTCCGCTGTTCGCTGAACAGACCGGAGCTCTCGCGGCACTTGGAAGTGAACATCGTTTGCTGGATCGGCGTGGATCTGCTCGGCTTCGTCAATTCTTCCTATTTGCTCTACGCGGTCTCTTCGGAAGGTGGGTAGTCGATCGAAATAGATCATATAGGTACGTGTTTGTGCAGACCTCCTCCACCGGGTGGATCTTTTGGCCGGGCGTTCTTGTGGCCGCCTTGACGACGGCCGTTTTGCACAACGCCATGCTTTTGCAAAAATCCTGTCGCACCGCTAATTCGAGTGTCGCGAACGCGCGAGACGAAACTGGACGAGACCGAGGGCGCCTTGCGGAGTGATCGGCCCGCCGTTCCGTGGTCGGAAGACCTTGAAGCCAAGTGAAATCTCGATCGTTTCTCTCTGTTCATGCCCCGTTGCCCCGTCTCTTTCTCTCTTTGTGTCCATTCATTGAGCCAGTGACTCCTCGTCGTCCCTCGTGGTGCTTCCTTTCGACTTCCGCCGATCGCCGCCGCTCTGCTCAGGCGCGAAACTTTCTTCTCGTTCTCCCCCAGGGGTTCCAGAGAGGAGTGCGCCCGTTCCGGAGAACGCACTACCGACTCCCCCGAGTCGCTGGTCACCTTCCTGGATTCTGACCAAATGCGGCGACCTCTCGTCTTTCCCTTGTCCAAATGGCCGAGCAAGGTGGGCGACGATCGCGCGTTCTCATCTTCATCCCCCCTCGTCTATCCCCTCCACGTTCCCTTTGATTCCCGCCTGTTGTTTGCCCCGATCGACCGCCGCCCGACGGCCGCCCTTTTTATCTCTCGCCCCTGCGCCGACCGGCCGACCGCCCCCGCCGCCCGACTATAAAAGCCGCCCGTCGCCCCCTTTCGGGGCTTCATTCACTTCGCTCCCCACCCACCTTCGTGCGGCTCGCCCGCTGTTTGTTGTGTGTTCGAGTGGAAGAATAAACCTCTCTCTTCTCGATCGCGTTCGGCCTTCGACTCCAGAGGAATCTCCCTCTTCCCCGATCCCTTTTGGCCATCGATCCTCCCGCCGAAAAGCTGGGTTTCGACACGAGCGTGGTTGCGGCTTAGAGAAGGACGAACACTTGGTGATTAAACAGCTGAAGGACTGAGGCTCGAGAAGTACAGGGGTGATGAAATGCTCGAGGCAGGCGAGTTTTTATGAAACAGGCAGGAGACACCGCCTCTAGTTATTGGCCAATTGCGCAAATTCTTTCGCCCGTTTGCAGGCCAGTCTGCCGTCTTTGAATTGATTGACAGGCAAAACACGCAATGCGAAGCGTTTTATTTGCACAAAAACAGTGACGATCGAACGCATTAACACAAAAGAAGCGAGCGGACGAAAGGCAGCAGACGACGACGCTCTTCTTTGCTTTTCGGGCCAACGTATGCGGCCAGCGACTCCAACGCCAACTGCTCCAAGCTGGGGAATTTCCTGCAATCAACAAAGGAGTAAAGGACAGATTTGTGACCGAAAGAACTCACACGGGAATTGTGGCGCCGAAAGGCCCGATCGGCTTCGGGAACTCGTCGCCGTACGCGATCACTTGCATCACCAAACGGCCTTCGATTCGCATGCCCAAGACCTCGTTGACCGACGGAGAGCAGAGGAAGAGGTGAGGCGGAGGGCGGAGGCGCATCACGACGGGCGACCACGAACGGGTCGTGAGATCGAAGCGACAGACGAAGCGGTCGTATTGATCGGACCAGTCTTCAATCGACGGGAATCGATTCGATTAACTGGAGTTCTGCACACTCACCCCTCCACCACCCGTTCTCGTGCCCAAGGTCGACGTACGCAAAGAACTGATCGCCCAACCATTCGCCGTCGAAGGCCGCGTCTATGACGGAAGTGAGCTTCTCGAACGTCTTCTCGAGGGCCAACGGCCGTGTGTTCGTCTTCTGCACCGTGTGCTCGCCCGTCCGGAACTCGAAGGAGTGCAAAAAGCACATTCGATCGAACAACTCCCGCACGTTCGCCGTGAACCCGGAGCTCGGGAAGAAGTGCAGCTGGCGGTCGGAGACGTGGAATTCGCGGACACTCAACAACGAGCGATCAGACGACGTCGAAAGCAGCCGGATCGAACGGAAGTCCTCGTCGAATTCGTAGAACACACGTCCCTCGCCACCGAACAGCGTCACCACTCGGCCGTCCGCCGTCACTCGTTGCAGGTAGCTCCCCTCCACTTTGATCACTTCGTCGGGAGCCCGGACGGAATACGAGGCGGCCGGGAAGTCGAGGTCCACGAGGAACACTCGCTTGTGCGGCCCGGCTTTGCGCGGGTCGAAGATCACCCTGACGACGAACATTCCGAGCGTTTCGGTCAGCGGCAGGAACTCCACTCCGTAGCGCGCCAAGACCTCCAATTTCTGCAGCACTTGCACAAGGGATTGCTTCGGTTCGAGGATCCTGAAGAGACGGAGCGTTCATTAAGAGAAAAGGAACGTACCGAGTCTCCCGCAGCAGGTAGTTGAAGCCAAGGATTCGAGGCTCGAAGAGTTTCAAATCCCGCGATTCTTTCCGCATAAATCCGAGACGATCGGAGACGGGCACAAAACCGAACGGAAACTTCGTGTCTTCAAGTTGGACGCGTCGATCCACGACCTCACTATCGGAGATTCGCCCGTTGATGGCCAACATTCTCGCCTGAAATTGCCGAATGTAAACGAAGGCAAGAAAAAACGCGCTCGCCCCTCGCCACCAACCCAACTGAAAGAAGAAGTGAGCGGAGGTCGCGCGGCCGACCACTTGCGACTCTGCGTGCGAGTGACCGCAAATGCTTTCGATTGCGATCTGCGGCGAGCGAGCGGGTCCCTCATTAGGAGTGCTCGTTGTCGGCCAGCTCCTTGCTCGCCTCGCATGGTGTTTGCCGTCGAACACGCAAAGCATCGCGCGCACACTGCGCGGGAGGTGAACAGAACGAAGGTCAAAGTGCGTTTGCCCACGCACATTTCACTTTTTTCTTCACGTGCGCGTCAACCCGTGTAGTTTGCCGCCACACGTTTGAATTCAGTTTATTCTCACCGCTGTTATTTAACCTAAAGCAGGCCAGAATTGCCCCACACTCGAGTAAGCAAGCGAGCAAGCGATAAAAACTAACCAACACAAGGAATTAAAGTTTGCTTATGACATTTCTGTAGTTGCAACCAAGAATAATTCCATCCTTCAGCTACCTGAGAGATCTCTAATCCCGCAGTAAATGAGAAACGCAGGTCACCTGCTCGGCGTTTGATCAGGTGTCTTGTTTGAAGAATGAAGAAATGATGCCAGTCTGTCCGCCCGGCAGGTGCAATTCGCTCAATTCTAGAAGCGGGCAAAAAACGAAGTGTCTTTCTTTTCATTCGGCGATATGTCCGCTCCGATTTCTCCGCTCTCCGAGCTGCAGCCCGCCTGGCCGACGGTCCTCCCGTCCGCCGGCTTCCTTCGGCTTTGCGTGTGGATCGAGGGCGTGTGCTCGACGCTCACTTGCGTCTTCTTCTGCCTGCTCGTCTACGCGGTCGTGTGGCACTCGCCGAAAGCGATGGGCAACTACCGTCTCTATCTGCTGCTCAGCGGCCTCCACTGCGTTGTTATGGGTGAGCAGAGAGCGGAATGCGATGTGCGTTCAAGTCTTTCGCTTCAGATTCGGGAGTCGCTTTGCTGCAAATCGAGTACTTTATGCCGCATGCGATTCTCGTCGTTCGAGACGTCTGCTCGTGGTTCTCGGTTTGTTTCGTCCGAATGGACCAGTGTTTACTGCGTTCTTTTCGTCGTGCCCCGCAGCGAGTGCATTTTGTTTTCGAGTCGTGCTTGCAGCAATATCGGGTTCGTTCCAAGAAACAAATGAAAGCATTCGCTGCGAAATAGGCGCCTGTTTTACAACGATCTACTTGTTTGCGTACCGCTACGTGCAGACCACCGGCCACCGGTCGCTGGCGCAGTTCACTCGCTTCCGCACGTACTGCTTCCTCTACGCCGTGTGGTCCGCCTTTCTGGGTTGTTTTCTTGCGGTTCCCGCCCTCGCGTTGAGCACGCGAGATGTGGACGTGATCGCGTCGTGGGTGGAGTTCGACGCGGAGATCGTGCGGCGAGTGCGCTCTCGAGTGCCCATCGGCTTCGTTTCGAACGTTCGTTTGAGAAAGAAGATTGAATGGCCCATTCGGGCTTGCAGGACAACAGCCGCTGGATGATTGTGTTCGGCGCGTGCTCGTTGGTCGTCATTGTGCTGTTCGGATTCGCCGTCATCTTCTTCTCCGCCTCGGGCGTCTACCGCTTCATGCGCGAGCGGGCGGACAGTTTCAGCCCGCAAACACTGCAGCTCTACCGCTCGCTCATGCGCTCGCTGATGTACGAGGTGTTCCTCGCGTACTCGACCATCTTCTTCGGCGTGGGCCTCATCTTCGTCTCGTCGGTGGCCCACTTGGAGTGGGGCCCCCGTGTTGTCGACGTTCACCGCCTCGATCGCTTCGAGCTACGGCCTTCTCACGCACGTGTGCATTCTGCTGACCATCCGATCTTACCGCGGTAGTTCGAGCGCCGTTGATCGTTAGTCCGTGGTGTGTTTGCAGAAGCAGTGCTGCGATTGCCGCGGAAAATCCCGCTCATCGGTCGACGGTTTCCGCAGCGGGCGCGCCGAACCGTCGTTGTTGCGCCGTCCGTCCGCACGATCTCGCCCACGGGCACGTGGAGGCGGTGAAGGACGAACGAGCGGCTGCATCTTTCCGAATAACTTGCAGACATTTGTACCCAGTCAAAGCAAAGGAATCATCTTTCGCCTACCCACTTTTAACCCCTTTTTCCCCGAAACACGAGTCCATTCGTCTTCCACGCTTGTCGCCAAGAAACGCGATGAGATGAACCGTGACAAGTTGAAAGACTGCACAGAACACCCTTTTGTCACCCAAGAGGTCGAGTTGAGTTCGATGACTAAAGAGACGAGGCTTCGGTCGAACTCGTGCATTGGGTTGCCTGCTAAAGTCCATTCGTTTGTCTGTTGCAACGAACAAGCTCGGGGCGAGTGGCACGTAGGCATCAAGCCAACTCTAGTCCTTTCTTGAGTGGACACGCCTTCTGTTATTTTATTCGCTCGTCGTCTGCTTTCCAGAGTCAGGTGGGAGTACACGAAGATTGCAATGGGAATGAGAATTGCTGCTGCTCTTCAGCTATTTCTTCTCTACGAGTGCTCGTGCGGCGAGCGGTGTTTGATGAGCAGCTGAAAGGCGCTTCCCGCTTTTCACTACGCAGTGCCCACTCCAACCGACCGCTCGACCCGTCCGGAGCGCCAAAGAAAGACGGCTGTCCGTCGCCTCCAATCCGACAAATAGTGAGGAGGAGCGGTTGATTCGAGCGAGCCGAAGGAAAAGTTCGTTTAGAAAGCATTTAAATGTTCAATGGAGTGTCCGGCGGTCAGCACAAAAGAAGGCGGCGGACGAAAGGCGGCAGGGGATGGCGCTCCTCTTCGCTCACCGCAGCGATCAAATCGACGGCCAAGTGGTGCAAGCGGGGAAGCTCTCTACAACAAAGCAGTGATCGTCGAGTGAGTTGCAGAAGAACTTGCAGGACGAGCGACGCGATTTCCCAGTCGGGGACCGTCGTTTGGGGCCTTCGTTTTTTGAGGTAGAAGAGAAGGCGGTTTTCGTCTCGAGACGGGGCCCAAACAAACTCGCACGTCAAAATTGGGGGTCGAAGCTCCAGCACGACTTCGCCCCACGAGTGGGAGTTCAGTTCGAAGCGGCAGAGAAGGCGGTCGTACCCGCCTGAAACGATCGTCGACACTCATTCCCCTTTGTCGAATGGGGGTTCTCTTCGACGTCCGCAAAGGGATTGCTCGAGTGCAGGGATCGATAAGGGAACTTCCTCTTGATGGTCGATCGGCCGATGATCAACAGATGATGGGATTTATTGAACGAGAGACGGCGGTCAACGATCAAGGCGCAGTACAACAAACAAGGGGAGCACAGTCACTCCCCTTTGCTTGGAAGCAAAGAGGGAAGGAGAGGAGGAACACGGGTACACGAGCGAGAACGAGGGGGGAACGAGGGTGAGAGAGAGCGGAGAAAAAGGAGCCGACCGTCCGCTCCGCTCGCCGGGGATCGAATGGCGGCGGCGCTCGTTCGTCCGTCCGTTCCGTGCGGTCATCACTTCCCACTGTCGTGGCGCTCCGTTTTCCCGACTCGCTCGTTCGAGTCGACACCTTCTTTCTCACCGCTTTGACGACCGAAAGCCACGTGGGCGTAGATGTGAGGGCCCAACGAGCGGGCGTCCAAGTGCACGCTCACGTAACGCAGGCATTTCTTTGCGGCCAGCTCCAGAGCTCGTGGCGGCGGGCCCACCTCGAGCAGTTCGTGATGGCCGCTGTTGAGGTCGAACGAGTGCAGCGGGAACATTAAGGCGGGTCGAACAGCGCGATCGTAGACGTGGCTGGTTTGAGCAAAGAAATAAAAGTGCTGGTCGACGAGAAGAAAGTTCGGCGGTCCGGCCGCCCACCGCCCCGTCGATTGGCTCAGCTAACGAATCGAGGCGAACTGCTCGTCGAATTCGTAGAAGCGATGAACTTTGCGGGCACCGTCCTGGAGCACGACCACTCGTCCGTCCGGGATGACTCGTTGCGGCCACCCTCCGGCCACTCGCATCGAGCGGTCATCTCTGGGGAACCGGAGGGAATACGTGGCCTGCTCGTAGTCCAACCTGCGTGTAGGTGGTTGGATTCCCGAGATCGCGGACTGCCGAAACGACGAACTTGCCGATCGTTTCGGTCAACGCGCAGAATTCCACCCCGCGAGTTCCCAAATGCGTTGCAGCGTCCAGCCCGTCCACCGGGGATTTTGTCGGCTTCAGAGTTCTGAAAGGGGCGTTGTTTGAAGCAACAGACGAAAGCTACCGAGTTTCTTTCAGCAAGAAGTTGACAGCCATCAGTTTCGGCTTTCAAAGAGTGCCGTGCGCGTTGGTAGAAGAAACCGAGGCGGTCCGAAACGGGCACGAAATCCTGCGGAACACTCGTCTCCATGGAACGGAGATGTTTCACGACAACGTCGTTCTGGCCGCCGATCTTCGACATTCTCGTTTGAAAGCACGTAAAGCGTGCTCTTCCGCCGCCAACCGCTCAACTGAGCGAACGAAAGAGTGGAGCGAGTTCGGTCGACCTCTCCGACAGCTGCGTTGGATGGCCGCGGGGGTCTTGGGTGTGTTATGTGGCAAGCGGGTGTTCGAGAGTGGGGCAGTGCACGCATGCCATTGAGTACACGTCCCACACCACGCTTCAGGTCGCGAGCGCAAGCAAGCCAACGTTCAACACAAACAGATTACTCGGCGGAGAGAGACCGCAAGACGGCGAAGACGAGCGGCTTCCTCGCCGACCACCCGCCGACCGCCCACTTCTCCGCTTGGTGAGTGCTCCTCCCTACTCCAATCGGTTGGACGCGACTGCGTCTTTCTAATCGACGGCCCCCAGTGGACGAGGAGCAGACTGCGTGGCTGCTGCAGGAGTGCTCGCTTCAAAAGCCGGTCAACAAACAAGCGTTGAACGGCGAGCAGCAAGACCGTCCGGTCAAAAGCGGGGGACGAGGGCGGCGTGGAGCGGAGGTGATCGAAAATCCCCAAGAAGAAGGCGGTGGTCGGCGGCGTGTTCCCGACGAGCAGTCGGCATTCAGACGCGCGGCGAGACGCCCGAAAGGGAGGTCCCGAAACAAGGACCCGAGGAAGCCGTGGAGTTTGTAGCCGATAGACGAGTGGGCGGAAGGCGGCTGCGATGAGGACGGCGACAATCCCGCAGCAATCCAGCGCCCACGTCTCTCCGCTTTCCTTCGAGCAAGTGGGCGAGTTTCGTCGACCGCACACACGCGGGCGGGCTCGTCGCTGCCGGAGAGGCCGAACGGGACGTCCACTCAAGAGCAGTGGGCTACTGGCGTCCACTTTTCGGTTGCGCAGCCTCGCCTCAAGCGGTCGCTTCAAAAAGAAAACGGACGAACGGCCACCCGCCATCCGCCCGCTCCTCCCCCTCCTCCCGCTCCTCCCGCTCGCTTCTCTCGTTTCAGATTTTTTTCGATCGAAGCGAAGGAGATGCCCACACGCGGTTCGTTTCTTCTTAACCTTCCGCTTTTGTTCAGAAGTCCCCGGACGGGAATACGCGCTGTCGGCCTCGTAATCCACGGAATGAAGCAAGAGATAACTCATTTCACTTTGGATTCGGCTTTTGCCTTGAGGGCGTGTGCGGGCCGATGACCCTCGAGCAAACGCACCCGCTCGCTCGCTTTTGCCGTCGACTCCTTCGGCTACAACGACCAACGGTTCGATGAGTACAACGCGGAAGTGGACACCGGAGTGCCGAACGTCCTCCGCGTCTACACGGTGGACTGCGGTCTGGCGACTGGGAGGTGGTGATCGGCGGCAACACGCACGCGATCTCTTCCTTTCTTGCCCCTCCCCGACGGCCAGTGCGTGTGGAGCGCCGAGGATTCGGACGCCGTCGGGTGTGGTGGGTGAACAACGGAAGGCAGTGGAATAATCGCTCGTTCCACACTCTCTGGTGCATCGAGATGGACGTCAACCAACAGACGATCGGCCTCTCGAACGCCCTCCTGCCGCCCACTGACGCGCCCGCTTCCGGCGAGAACTGAAAGAAACATGGAGTTAATTGAAGCCGTGTACACTTGCCGCCATAAATACTGTGAATCAATCAACGGGCAGCACTTCGCTCAGTCTTGCATCCGATGATGTGTTCGACCGTTGGGTCAAACGTTCCAAAATTTCTCTCTAGACCACTGTTGGAAGGGTCGGTTTCGAATACTAACCTCAAACTTGGGTTAATAAACCGAAGAACTCGGCGGCCGCTCGGAGGTCACCCGCTTGAGCAGGCGGGCCGTCAATGAGAAGCACGGGCGGGGGCGCGCCCGGCCTCGTTGTCGGACGCTCTCTCGCCACCGCTCGATCTTTCGTCGTGTGCTACGCGGGGCGCTTACCTCTCGCGATGTGCGACCTTCCGCTTGTGTTGGGCGGCCGGCGAGCGCGTGTGGCGGCGGGAAGCGAGCGGTGTGAAAAAAAAGGCAAGTGGCCCGCGACGAACCGCCGGGCGGCCGGCAGACAGACGGACGGAAAAAGCAGACGGCGAGACGTCTGCCGCGTTCTCCGCGGAGAAAAAGCGGGCCGCGTGGCGGCGGGCGGAAAAAGCGGCCGGTCGCCGTCGAGTGGCAGCGGCGTGATCGTGTGGAGGGAAGACGCCCGAAAGATCCAGCGCAGAGCAACCCGCTGCAACCGCCCAACACGCGCGGCAAGTCGCACATCGGCGAGACGCCTGCCCGTCCCACACACATGACAAAAGAAACGGCAAAAGAGTGTGAAGTTGGGAGAGGTGGACGGGCAACGAGCTCGGGCGCGCCCCCGCCCATGCTTCTCATCGACTGCCCGCCCTCACTGCTCCCCAACCTTCGAGCGCCCGCCGACTTCTTCGGTTTATTAACCCAAGTTTGAGGTTAGCTCATGCTTCCTGCCCGGTCTCGCGACTTGTGGCTCGAACACAGCAAATTTTGGAACGTTTGGCCTCGCGGTCGAACACATAATCCAGCAGAATGCGAGGAAATGATGTTCGTTTGGTGGTTGTTTCGTGCGCGTCTTTTGCAATCGACTGTTGCATTGTCCTGGGCTCGTGATTAGCGCGACGTTCACGTGTTCTCTGCAAAGAAGCGGGCAACCGGACGAATCGAACCGCTCGATTTCAGCCCCGCCCGATCAGCCGTCATGCCGAAACGCTCCAAGTCGTCGGGCGGAAGGAGGACGCCGAAGCCGCGCGAGCTCCAGTTCGGGCGGAAAACGAAAAGCGCCTTCCAGCTGTGGTTCGTCCCCTTCCGCTCGCTCTTCTCATTCCCTCCGCTTCAGGCTGGCCGCCAACCTGCCGCGTCTGACGGCCGAGGCCGCCGACCAGTGGCGGGCTCTCAGCTACGCGCAGAAGCGGCAGTGGATGCCCGCCGGTGGGGCGACCAAGAAGGCGGCCGGCCGGAAGAAACCCCCGGGCAAGGCGTCCACTTCCACCGCTTTGTACTCGTCGGATGATGAGTTCTTTCAACGCCCACGCGCTCATCTGCCGAAGATCGCCTCGCACTTCCACTGGGCACACTCCGAAAGCGAATGCGGACACGAAGGCGGGGAATTGGCGAGCGAAATGGAATAATCTGTTGATTGTTTCTTGGATTACACTCGAATAAGCGCAGAGATCGAAGAGCATAAACGGTTAACGCTTTCTTACGGAATACGCAGGGCAGTAGACGAAAAGAGCATTGAATTGCACGAAGCAAATCGACACACAAAAGATTCTCAGTCAAAGAAGAGTTGTGCTTACCAGAAGGGAATGATCTATGAGGACGAAGAATCGGAGAGTTTCCGTGTCTATGCGCAGTCATTTCCTTTCCACCGTTCATCCGCAGAAGATGTGGGGGCGATTAGCCTTCTTGATGAGCGGCTCTGCAAATCAGCGCGTGAATGGCGGCCAAACGAAAGAAACAACTAAGGATCCGCTTTCTGCACGACCACTGCAACCAACACTTGAAAAGTGCGCGCTTCCTTTAATCAACGCGCGGCAGGTCAGACGGCGAGTGAGCAGCGGGAGGAACGGCTCGACCAATGGACGCCTGTTCTTCTTGTACACAACGAGGAGTGTTCGTCGTTTCGGGCCGTTACACTCAACGTACAAGTGCCCGCCTCCCACCCAGCAGTCGGAAGGCGGGGGATGAGGAGAGCGCTGACTTGGGAGTTCGCCCATGCGCGGAACAAGCGATCTCCAAAGACTCCGTCGAACCGGAAAACGCATTAAATGACGCAATTAAAAGCGGTACTGACTTCTTTTGATCGCGCCTTTCCGCAACAATCACAACGAGCGATCCTCATGCATTGCACTCTGTGGACCCTTCTCATGAGGACACGGACATTCGAGAAGGAGATCGCCGACTTGTCCACATCGAACTTCAAGCAGAACGCCTACTGGAAGAGAACGCCCAGCACGAAGGGGGCGGTGGACGAGAGCTCGATGGCCACTGCGCCCTTGTCCTCGCCAATCAGAAGCTGCAAGAAGCGAACGAAAGGGAGTGAGGGAAGAGCAAGAGGACGGACATCGACGACATAACGAGTGCTCGCGAGGACCACTCGTTTGCCGCCAATCACAAAAGAAAGTCGTGGAAGCCGCCCGCTTGTGCCCAGTCGGTCGTGTAGACGCCGAGCGATTCGTCGAACTCCGCGCGGATTTCTCGTTGGACGGTGGGGTAGTCGGGACAAACGAAAACATCTGCGGGTTCATCAAATGTCCCCATTGTTCGTTCGTTAGTGATGGGAACAACCCCGTCGGTTTGACAGCCAGCTCGCGACTTGCACTCGGATTTTAGGCTCGTTTCGATCAATCATTCGTTGCCGCAATTCCGCACGAGCAGGACATCTTCTGTTCATGCGGTGGCTTTGTTTATTCCAAAGAAGCCGTCTTTTTATCAAACTCGCTCTGTTCGATTCATTGCCCACTCCTCAGGGACCAACGATGTCCAGAATGCTGATCGCCTGGTTGTCGATGTCCATCTTGATGCACCTACAAACACAAGTGAAGCTCCTCTACTTTCTATCTGACCAAAGATCGTGGAAGGGGTAGCCGAGGACGTAGTCGGTGGTCTCGTCGTCCGAACGGTCGCCCGCGAACGCGCACTGGCCGTCGCCCAAGTTCAAGTTCACGACGTAGCTCGTGGCGGGGACGACGTGGTCGTTGCAGCCGATGCGGAAGATCCAATCGGGCAGTCGGGTCGCCTGATCGCAGTCGAGCTCGTAGAGCCCGTAGTCCCAATTGAACTGAAGGGAGAGGTCGTAGAAGATCGCAAGATACGCGTCTTGGGGCAGCAGGATGTTCGGCACTCCGGTGTCCACCTTTGCGTAGCCCCCTGCGAACTGCTGCCCGTTGTAGCCGAAGGAATCCACAAAAAAGGCCAGCGAGCGGCTCTCCTCCAGCCACGTCAGCGGGTACGTCTTGGCGGCAGTCGGCTGTTCGCACGACTCGAAGCAGGCATCGAACCTAAACGCGAGGATCACTCACTGTCATCGGTTCCTTCCTGCTTACGATATGACCAGGCTGTGCAATCGGGAGTGATCTGATCAGATCGAAGGTATAAAAAAGGTGGGGAGAAACTAACGGGGCATTCTGACCGTTAAAAACCTCTGGCACCAGTAGCGCTCGAGGATGCCGATTTCCATGAAGAAGTTGAGGATCGGCGACGAGTTCTCGTTCGGGTTCGCCGCCTCTTGCGGATCCCTGCAAGTCGCTCTGTCCATCCGCCAACGGTGCCTCTCGCTCACCAACTCAAGCCGAGCACACCGTCGGGCATCGTTGGGTCTAGGACGTAGCGGTCGTAGACGGTGTTCACGACCCCTGAAGCCGGCAAGTTTCAATGATTTCTTGCTGGAGTTTGCCCACCGAATCGCTGCGTCGTGTTCACCATCATGCCGAAGCCGAACATCTGCAAGCGAAAATTATTGCGAGTTGCCGAAACCCCCGCCGCCAACTCGTCCCTCACTCACGCCCACGAGGTCGTCGTAGCTCGCGCCGAAAGCCTCCAGATCGCCCGTGTAGCCCGCGTACTTGCCCGCGTATTTTGCGGTGGAGGACCGTTCGGGCGCGTAGAATTTTTGCTCTCCGAGGCGGCCGGGATAGTCGCGAGCAAGGAGGAACATCGTTTCGCTTCCACTTTCCATCGACACTTCGTACTTGACGGCTGAAAGTGGAAAGAAGGGTGAATGTGAGAAAGAGACGTACGCGGCGTTCCGACGGTGATCGTCGCGAGCACTGGAGAGTCCGGATACGACGCGACGTAGTCCTTTAATCAG
This sequence comes from Aphelenchoides fujianensis, assembly GCA_024699865.1. NCBI lineage: Eukaryota > Metazoa > Nematoda > Chromadorea > Rhabditida > Aphelenchoididae > Aphelenchoides > Aphelenchoides fujianensis. Next base: position 82,927 of record JAMPIO010000050.1, on the reverse strand, counting down.
TTAAGCAATCATCTTATTCTCTGCACCTACCTTGTGCACCTTCCGCATTCTCTGGTGGTGTGCCTTGAGTTCGGCGGCCGTCCATCGCCGCTGCTTCCCGTGCACGATCAACGGCTTCGAGTGATCCTTTTGAACCGCAGCCGCAATCACCGCGAGAAGACAGAAAAAGAATAGATATTGCAATTGCATTTTCCATTCGGTGAGAAGGAAAGTTAGTTCTCCTTCTTATGCGATGGAAAGAACAAGAGCTTGTAAGCAGCTGTGCTGTTGATCACCGGCTTCTCTGCTCACTCCGCCCATCGAGGAAGTCAGCAATCAATCTCGGCCCGTTAGTGACGGTCGGTAATGAGCGCCCTGTTGGTTGGGTGTGCCCTCCACAAAGCAGAAGCAACACGGCGAGGGCGGCCCACGTGTTTTCCTTATGCGTACGAATTCAGATGCACGAAAGAAGACGAACGAGCAGGGAACATCCGTGGGGAACGGCGGGAACCGCAGAAGCGGAAGGAAGGGCGTTTAGCAAGACCGCGACACCGCCCGGAACACGCGGGCGGACGGCGATAAGGCTCCAAACGGTACTCGTCAGCGAGCACCCCGAACGACAAATTCGGCGGCGAGTTGGTTGGGTGATGCTGGAGGAGAACTTGCTGAAGTTTGTGTGTTTGTGATACTGCTTTCTTTGCGAGTGCGCAGCCGTGAAATTGGTTTCTTTCAGCTGGAAGAACACGCTTTTTATTTGAATGAATTGCAAGTAGCAAACGGCAACCTTCCTTTCCGATCCAGTGGGCGCCTTCTGCGGTGAACTCGGCGCCCGACTGGTGTTTCGGAAGCCGCTCCTCAATACGAACATTCGTGTTTGCAATGCGCAGTTGACGACTGTTTGACGGAAGTCGCCACAAACCATTCGATCCGAAACGAGCGCAAACCGTACGGAACTTTTCGAGTTGGTTAGCGGCCGCAAGAGTGTTCTTATTTGTTGTGCACAGGGCAGAAGCGTCCGGTCGGTGGGAAACAAAAGCGCAATCAGCAAGGCGGCAGTTGCCCGCTCAAACGAGTGGCGTCATTCGGGGGGTCAAAGTCGAAGAAAGCGGCAGTCGTCGGATAGCCCGTTTGGCAGTCGATTGGCGGCAGTCAGCAGTTTGGTCGCGCTCCCGCTCTCCCCTCGTTCCTCGCCGATTTGCCGCGAGATGTCCGACTCGTCCATTTCTGCCGAACAGGCAGCCGAAAAGCCGAAGCCGCGTCTGAAGCTGAACGGCCGGCGGGCGCACCTCGGGCACGCGATGGTCGTTCGGGCGGGCGAAGAAGCGGCCGACCCCAACGACGGCGAGTTCCTTCGCTTTCGCGCCGCCCGGCGGCTGCGGACGTTGCGGATTTTCTTCAGCGGCCGCTCGTTCCTCTCCGCCTTCTTCGGCGGCGGGCCGCGGCTGCTGCTCGCCGACCGGCGGCACGTGGGCGGCGCCGACGGACGGCCGTCGTTGTGTTTGGAGAGCGCCCAGGTGTCCGCCGACTCGGTGCTCCGACTGCTTCGATTGGCGCCGTTGGATCGCCTGACGATCACCGTCCACGTCCACCACCCGCCGACCTTCGAGCGCCTCCGCGAGTGGGTGGCTCTCCTTTCGGCTGTTAGAGGTGAGCTGTTTATTTCATTGTTTAGTGCATTCCGTTTGTTTAGATCACCGCTCGCTGAAAGAAATCAAGCTGTGTCTGGAGCTGTACGACGAAGCGATCCCGATCGTCCACCTGCTGCGGGATTGGCTGCCCGCCGAGAAGATTGTGCACTTCTCTTCGCGGGTCCCCCGCTCCACCATCCTCCTGCCTCGTCGCTCTCCGTTCGAAATGGAGTTCGTAGGGGCGCACGACGGCGAACAAGAAACGGCATGTGAGTGCATTTATTCCTTTAGTTAGACGTCTGTTGAATTTGCTTTAGACTTGGTGCCGCTGTTTCGTGCCCCTGCTCGGAGGATCAAAGCGTCTGCGAGGCTGCGAACGATGGCTTCGTTCGGACCGTAAGTTCTGACGAGTGCAACGAAACTGAAGATTTATTTAGTTGTGAGCCGAACGAAGCAGTGGAACGCGTGTACTTCCGCCTCGATCGCTACGAGTGGCCGTCGCAAGTGGGTCGAATTTGGGCGGACGGCTCCCACACGCCGCCGTGGAGCAACGAGGACTTTCGGGACTTCCGGGCGGCGTTCACGAACCTCCGCTCGTTGAACCCAAAGTTTGTCCTCGAGCTCCACCTCGGCTGTGTTGGGGTGTACGGGAACGAAGTGAGTACATTCGATTGCTCCTTTCATTTGTGTGTGTTTAGCCGCAGCATGTTGTCTTCTTTGTGCTCAAGACACTCGAAGCACGCGCCGGTCTGTTGGCCCGGTGGGCGAAGCAAGTGGGCGTTCGGTTGGAGCGCGTGTGCACGGACGTTGGGCTTCCGCCCGGCCGCAAATTTCCCGTACGTCTTCTCGAAACTGCGGGGCATTCATTTCTTTTGTGTTTAGGACGAGCACAGCCGATCGCTGGCGACTGCGAATCAATTCTTCGAGGAGGCGACCGAGTTCACAGCCGCCAACGGCGACTTCCCGCAGCACCTGGTCGACGAGTACGAAGGCGGCGACTACAAACTGGTGGGCGTGTGGACGCATCGAGTGGAAGAGACAGAAATCGTCTTCGTTTTCACCCACGACGACAGTCCACCCGCTGCCGAATGAATCGCTTGTTTTGTCTGTTGTAAAAGAAGAATAAACGCTGATGTTCAATGAGAAAGTGGCTCGAATCGGCCAGAAAGATGCTTGTTCGAACTACCGAAGGTAATCGATGATTCTTTCAAGTAGGCGGCTCAAGACGGCCCCCTCACTCGCGTGCTTCCGGAGTCCACCGGATGACCGGCAAAAAACCGATCGTTTAACCGTCGATTTTATCTCGATGCAGTAGAGCGTGTGGAAGGGGAGCCCTAATGTGAATGATTGACGCTTGTTCTCGTTCTTCTGCTCACCCACCACACGGTCTCGAGGCTGTCCCAAGCGAACGAGCACTGGTCTTCGCCGGACAGCTGGAGGTCGACCACGCACGCCGTGGCGGGCACCGTGTAGATGCCGTACGAGAAGTCGAGTCCGGCTAAAAAACGGCAGGTGGCCAGCTAATTTGATTGCTGCTCACATTCACGTTCCAACACACGCGCTAAACACGGCGCGAAGCCGGCCAGGTAGCGTTTGTCGTTGTAGAAGAAGCCTTCCACGAGGAAGGCGAGCGATTGGACGCTCACTTCGGGCCACCAGTACAACGGCACAACGTCCACCACTTCTTCGCACAACTCGTCATCGCAGCCGCCGAGTACAACAAACAGTATCAAGACGATCGGTGTCCGGAGAACAGAAAAGATTTGCTGGAGGAAGAACTGCCGGCTTTTCTGCCCGCCTCCATCGCACTCGGGCGCCTCTTTGCGAAAGCGCCCCGTCGGCCGCCTTTCCGCCCGTTCGCCGCCGCGTTTCGCTCTCCACTTCGTCTTTCGCCGGTCGGCCGGTCGGTCGATTTTCGGCGGCCGCCGCTTCCCGTTCGGCCTCCGATTTTTCGTTTGGCAGACGATGAAGAGGGGACAGCCATTTGGGAATGGATGCAAATGGGGCGTGTGATCCGAACCTCCTTATCGCCGTCGATGTTCGCTCCGGATTTGTTTGGTTGCACAAATCGACGCCCGCTTTCTCGCGTTCGCCCCGCAATCGATCCGCGGGGCCGCCGCCATTCGATCGCCCGCCGAAAACGATTCGAGCGGGCCCTCCGACCGCGATGGCCGTTGGGGGACTCGAGCGAGCAGAGGGACGGGCGCCCGACGCGTCCTTTTCGCTCTCATTCGCTGCCCTCCGCTCCTCCCCTCTTCTAATTCCTTGCTTTCAGCTTCGCGTCGTGATGGCGGGCCTTCTGTTCGACCAGTCGAGTTTGGTGAGCAAATTGCTCGACTTCTGCGACGTCGCGCACTTGGCGCACACGGTGGTGGTGCAACTGCACGACTGCGCGAACGCGACGTTCGTGCTGAACGAGCGGCACTGGTTCCCGCTGTTCCCCAACCACCGGGCGCTCATCGTCCACGACCTCCGCTTCCGAAAGCGCGGGTTCGTCCGCTCCTTCCTTCGTTCATTCAATCCTCTCTGCAGGTCGGGCTTTGAGGTCGCGGACGGACGCGCCACCGCCTACCTGCCGCGGGACGAGCGGAGCGGAATGCTGCGGCTGGCGGACGGGGCGATGCGCAAGGTGCACTTGAACGAGACGCTCGGCCGCCTGCAGCCGTCGGACGCGCGCGTTCACGAGCTGGGCGGCGAGCAGCTCCAGCTGCGTCCCATCGATGCCGCCTGCTTCCTCACGGCGACCGTCAAGCAGCGGGAGGATCGCGTGCACTTCCGACTGCACGATTGGGAGGCGCCGGAGCGCGTGCTGCACGAGACGTCCGTCCCGAACGCGTCGCACGACTGCGATCCCGAGGCCGGCCGCCTGTCGCCCACGCGCATCGGCCTCGCGTCCATCCGGACGACGCGTCTCGACCAGCAGTGCCCGTCGCGGTTGCACGGCGAGTCCTACACGCCCGTCGTCCGCGTGTGGGACCTCGAAAAGAAGCGAATGGACGAGCTCAAGTGCAAGAACACGCCCACCGTCGCTTTCGTGCCGTTCCGCACCAAAGTGTGTTCTTCCTCTTGTTCTCCTCAATTTATCGTGCGTTCGTCCAGGGGCTCGCGTTCATGGGCACGGCGTGGCGCGGCACGCGTTGCTTCTGCCTCACGTACGAGGGGAAGGAGCTGCTCCACGGCCACATTCCGCTCTTGAAGAACCGACTCTTCTGGCTGGACGTGGACGGGCCGCTCGAATGGAAGGAGCGCCTGCTGCCCGCGCGCCTCCGCTCCACTCGCTTCCCGCTGCACATCCTCAAGGAGGTGAACCCGCCGCCGACCGTCTCGCTCAAACTCCCCACCATTGCGGTCAACGGCAAGCCTGTCCTCCAGCTGCACCGTTTGCCCGTCCTGTACGTCCTCTTCCTCCTTCTCTCCTTCTATTCCTTTCGATTGCAGGCAACCCGAATCGCTGCAAACTCTCGCCCACTACGCGAACCTCGAGGCGGGCGTCTTCGCGAAGCGCGAAGAGAGCCGCGACCTGTGGGACGTCTGCTGCTTCCTCCGGCAACAGACCTACGACCGGCCGACGATCCCCGCCCAACTGCTCGCCGACTACAAGGCGGCGCTGGAGAAGTACGAGAAGCACCGGGCGGCCAACGGCCTCGAGAAGCGCGTCCCCGCTTGCCTCAACGTTCCCGCGTGGCCCTGATCGTGAGCGGAAGATGATTTGAGTGTTGTCTGTGGTCTGAATTGAGTTGTTGTGAGTTGCTGTTAAATAAATTACGCACATGGACTCTGGTTAGTTGTGCAAGGGAAACGCAGAACTAGAGGAGATCGACACCCGAGAGGAGCTTCGAGAGTGTGATGACCTCGTTAGTAGTCGCTGGAAGTATTGAGAAGACGAAGCAGCGCGCCGATCGGCCATCAAAAACACGACGTCGAGGAAGAATCAAGAGCGGCCATTAAGCCATTGCATCGGCCTTGTATTTTCTGTTACTTGCTGTAACTGATACACAAACCTATGCCTTTACTTTGAAGCAAATGGATTTATCAGAACGAATGGAGCGCAGGCATTCGAGCGCTCGCCGCAGTTCGTTTGCTCTTCAGCGGTCTACGAAAGTGTGTCAAAGATGCTGATCGCCTGGTTGTCGATGTCCCACTTGATGCACCTGCAACGAGTGATTGCACTCCATTCATCTATTGAACTCACCAGAGCTCGTGGAACGGGTAACCAAAGATGTAGCGCGTGTCCGTGATGTCTACCGCGTCCACACTCAGCACGCACAGCCCGTCGGCGAGGAACAAGTCGACGACGTACGTGACGACGGGACCGCGTAGTCGTTGCCGCCGATTCGGAAGATCCAGTCGGGCAAGTGGCCCGCACGCGAGCAGTCGACCGTGTAGACGCCGAGGTCGAAGTCGTAGTCGGGCTGCACGTCCACTTGGACGGCGTTGAATGCGTCGAAGGGCATCAGGATGTTCGGCACGCCGGTGTCCACCTTGCCGAAGCTCGCCCCGCTGCGCATCTGCCGGTCGTACGTGAAGGACTCCACCTGGAAGACGAGCGAGTGGCGCTCCGACGACCAAACCAACGGGTACGTCTTGGCGGCAGTCGGCTGTTCGCACGTGTTGTCCAGACAGCTGCCGAAGCTGCAACAAGCGGAGTTGTTTTAATCGGAGAAGGGAACAAACGATGCAAGCAGCTCGTACTCTCGTCCGTCTTCTAAGCAAAAAAGTAAAGGAAGCAGATAACCGTGAGTTGTCTACCGCGATCACTCGTGTCTACGAGGAAGTGACACCAATAGCGATCGATTTCTCCGATCTCCTTGAACAAATTCAGGATGGCCGACGAGTTCACGTTCGGATTCGCCGCATCTTCGGGTTTCCTAAAGAATTTCGCTTAAAGAAGTGCTTTCTGGTCGCTTCCCACCAGCCGAAACCGAGAATCCCGTCGGGCATCGGCGGGTGCACCCAGTAGGGATCGTACGTGTCATTCACGACGCCTAAACGAATGGGTGAAAGGTCTGATTGACAACGGAGACCTGCCGAAGCGTTGCGTCGCGTTCACCGGTAGACCGAACAGCTGCAATAAAGACGGTAACTTTCGAATGAGCAATTCAGGTGTTCCGTTTAACGAGGGCTTGCCGCGCCCTCTAACCAGCTGTCGTTCTCCGCACACTCACCGAAATGACGTCGTCGTGTGCCGAGCCGAGCGCCTCGACTTCTCCCGTGTAGTCCGAGTAGTTGCCCGCGTACTGCGAGGTGGACGACTGGGCGGGATCGTAGAAGGGCTGCGATGCGTTGCGGCCGGGATAGTCCTTGGCGAGCAGGAAGATCGCTTCCGAGCCCGTCTCCAAGGCCACCGCGTAGGTAACGGCTAAAAACGGAATATGTAGAACGAAATAATGTCTAGAAAACTCACGAGGCGTTCCCACCGAAAGAATCGTTGTGATCGGCGCGTCCGGATAGGCGGGAATGTAGTTCTGTCTGAATTGAGAGGGCATCCGACGTTCAGAGCGCTTACCTTGTGCACCTTCCGCATTTGCTCGTGGTACGCCTTCAACTCGTCGCCGCGCAGCCGGCGGTGTTTGCCGCGCAGAACGAACGGCTTCTTGTCATTTTGCTGAACGCTGAACACCAACACGACGGAAAGAAGAAGCACGGCAACAAGGAGTTTCATTTTAGTCGTCGAACACAAATGAACGCTAATAGATGAATGTGGCTCTTTTTAAAGAGGTGAACCGATGGCTGGAACGCCAAACGCTTGATTGCAACGATGAGTCTTCTCTCGTGAACGGAAGTGATTAGTGGATGGCAGCAAGCAGAACAAAGAAAACTTCTTCCAGTTCATCAAAACGCCTGCTCGGCCAGAAATGGTTCTCGTTAGCCACTCGCTTTCTTTGTTATCAGCCTACTAGTCAAGACCACTCGGACGGCTTAGTTGTCTGCTCTCTCCCGAGAGTACCCGAAAACTGAGCGGTCGGCGTAAGTGAATTTTGCTTGTAATCTCGTCAACTCAAAGTATTCGATTCAAAAACCGTTGAAATGGCTGCGAATTAAGCGTTTCCGGTTCCGAAAACCTTGTGCAGGCCGGCAAAGAGCAGCAGTATTGAGGTGGAAAGAAAGTTTCTTTCTCGACGGCTTTGATGCAAATTTTCGCCCCGTGGAGACGCGCGTAGTCCAGTGGCAAATGACGAGGAAACGCGTGCAAATTCGTGTTTTTCTCCACTCGACCATCGAGGCGGCCACAGAGAGCGAATTTGCATCAGGAGTGGTGGAGAAAGAAACTTTCTTTCCACCTCAATATGCAAGATTCAGTCTCCAATGGAAGGTTTCCGTTAGATAAGAGCCGCTGAAAACACGACGTTGAGCAAGAATCAAGAGCGAGCAGCACGCACGCAAAACTCGTATTCGATTTTGCCACTCCAACTGCATGGGTCTGACTGCTTGCGGTTCGCAGTTCGGGCGAAGACGACAGAATTGTTGCCACGTTCCAAACAGTCCGGCGATTCTATCCGCAAGCGATGGGTTTTTCTGCTTCCGGTCATGTAATTGAGTGGGCAAGCATCTGTCGACTCCCATGCACAGAAAACAACCCATGAGCAACTAAAACTACAAAGCGGGCATCAATTGGATGTTTTGGTTTGTTCAGCTGATCGAAAGGAAGACGAGAGTCGCAGTTCGAACGTTTAAAAGCCGCAGCTGCCCCCAGTTCATCAACAATTCATTTCCGTGCTTCTAATGGACGTTCGTCTGTCCTTCATGCTAATTTTCTTCGACATCCTCGTTTCAACGTCGAATGCCAAGCGATTCAACGCGAAATGCGGCGAATTCGATACGGAAGTGACCAATTCGAAAGGAGAGGCCAAGTGCGTTGCCAACGGAGCTGCTGAATGCTGGAGTGAGTTCGCGGAAGACGGCAGTTGATCACCCATGCTCTTGGTTTAATCATTTTTAGAGTCGCCAAATTCGTGAACTGCGCGGCGGACGTGAGCCCGTGCTTCGAGTTCGCGGGAGGCGGCCGGGATTCCGCGTGCCCAACCGCCCGCAAGTGCGTCGTCGATCCCTGCAATCCATGCGACGCCCTCTTCTACGACGCCGACTTGAACCCGACGTGCCGAACGGATGGAGCGGAGGGTGGCAACAAAGCGAACGCACACCGAAAGCCTCGATCGCACCGACGGAACTCAAAAAAGAGCGGAGGTCGCCGACGCCCGAAGAAGCGCGGCTGATGGATCTTGATGACTTACGATGTGATCCTTGCTGTTGTCCGCAATAAACACAATGCATCTTGCTCGCTAATCTGAAACTCAATGCTGCAAAGATTGATCACTCCTGTTCCATTGTGTGTCCCGCCTCGAAGGCAGGACGTTCCAAAATTTCTTTCTTCAAGCCACTTGGAGGGCAGGAAGCATGAGCTAACCTCAAACTTGGGTTAATAAACCGAAGAAGACGGCGGTCGCTCGGAGATTGCGGAGCGGAGAGGGCGGGCGGTCGATGAGAAGCACGACCGGGGGCGCCCTCGACCTCTTCGTCTTGCGCTCTCTCGCCGCCGCTCACTATTTTGCTATCGGCTTGCTCGCCGGGGAGGGCGACTCGTTGGTCTGGCGGCCGCAAAGCGTTCGTGCGTGTGCGTCCGAAAGCGAAAGACACCGGGGCGGCATGTGCCGATCGTCTACACGCGACGGCTCGCTCCCAAAGCGCAATGACTCGTGGTTATTCTCGTGCGGCAGCTCCCAAGCGAAATCCACTCATTTTGGCGCGGACTCGCTTCCGTCGATCTTGGGCGAGAATGTCGAAAGTTGGCGATGAAAACGGCGGCATTTTTGAACGGCGTCTGGACATGAACGAAGCGAATTATGACGACCGTTTTTTGCCCGTTTCTGATCGCCTCGGATTCGAGCGGCTCTTTTTCCACCGGCACGACCTCGAACTCGTAGTTTGCGCGTTCAACTACGTTCAACGAAAAGCGGTTCGTTCTTGTTCGAATCCTTCCATACAGCCGCATTTAGAGCTTTGAAACCGATCCAGTCTTTGCGGCAAGTAGTCGAGCAGTTGAAACCTGGGGCCGATCGCTACGCCCCGGAGTTCGTGCCGCTGACCGAAACCCTTGGGATTGTTCGTGGTCAGCGTCGAGGTCGACCCGGAGGAGTCGACGCACTTCCGACGGGTCCTCCTCGCGAGAAGGCCGCGTATTCCGTGCGGATGCCGGCCGAAGGAGCCGCCGTGATGCGAGTGCAGGGCTTCCTTCCGCAACGAGTGACCGCCGACGGACGGCTGGTGGTCCTCCGCAGCGACCTCGAGAACGCGACCCACCGTTTCTACGAACTCGACGAGCAGTTCGCTTCGATTCGTCTGCTGATGGAATCCACCGACGCGTGGGCGGCCGCTCCGGCAAGCTGTCACCTCTTCGATCGCCATTTGTATTTCTTTCCGCCGGTCGATCGTTTGAGCGGCTTGAACGAACTGCCCAGTGCGCTGTCTTCTTTCCATTCATTCGACTTGCGGAACGGCAAGCGTCAAGTGCAGACTTTCGGCCCGCTTCCGCGCACTCGGGAGAGCAGAGCGAAGTGGTGGACGCGCTACCTCGGCGTCCGCTTCGACTGCCGGCCGGTCGGTCAACACCTCCATGCGCTCGTTGCTTTCAGTCATCAAAATAGTTAGAATAAAAGGAATAAGTCGATTAATCCGGATATTTTCAGGAAAGTACGACCGCTTCGTTTGTCGCTTCGATTTTGCCACTCGGTTGTGTACGGAAGCCGTGCTGCAACTCCAACTTCCGATTGAAACGACTAATTTGTGTTGGGCGCCCTTTCGAGACGAAAATCGACTTTTATTCCAGCAGTAAAGAAGAGCAAGGAACACGTACTAACCCACTCAGTTGGATCGTTGTGTAAGCGTTCTCACTTCTCACTTTCCCATTCCTTTTTCTTTCCGGAAACCGCTTCGTCTGCACCAGCTCGCTGCAGACGTCCGCTCAAAAACCGCAGAAGTGCGACGCCGATTGCCGCCGTTCGTCCGCCGCCTTCTGTTGTGTTGACCTTTCAAGCGTTTCTTGTGTGCGTGGATAACCATTGCTTTCTCTCCAAGCCAGTAGACAGGGTTGCACCCTTGACCACGAATAAATTGCCGCACGGCTTTGACCGCTTTTATTGCAAAAGGCAAACAGGCATTCCAAAGTACCAATGAGCCGCTCACTTCAACGAGGGCTCTTCGGTTGGCGCCGGGATCACGTCCAGGAAGCTGATGGTCTGATTGTCGACGTCCATCTTGATGCGCCTGCAACCACAGAAATCAAGCGTTGTCTGTTCGATGGAACTCGCCAGAGTTCGTGGAAGACGTAGCCGAGGACGAAGTCGGCGGTGTCGGCATCCGAGTAGTACGCGCTGAAGGCGCACTGACCGTCCGGCAGGAGTAAGTCGACCACGTAGGCGGTGGAGGGGATCGAGTAGTCCCTTCCCCCGATCGTGAACGTCCAGTCGGACAGCTCGCCGCTAGGCTGCAGGGGACCGTGTAGAGCTCGTTGTAGACGGCGAGCATCGGGTCGTGCGGGAGGAAGATGAGCGGCATTCCGTAGCCCCCGCGGGTAGGTGAACGAATCCACTTGGAAAACGAGCGAGCAGCCCGCGTCCAGCCACCCCAACGGGAGGGTGTTCTCTGCGGTTGCCGCCGTGCAACGCTCGTGAATGCAGCCGCCGAATCTGCAACGAGCGGGCGGGATTCCGTTGACTTGTTCGTTCTTCCACTCACGTCGTGATTCCGGACACTTGCCGGCCGTAAACTAAACGAATAAATAAGTGAGTACTCATTGAGTGGGCAGTGGAGGGGAACGAACTCGGATCTGTAACGTCGTGCAGCCATTGGCAGCGGAAGCGGGGACCTCCGACCCCTTCGAACAAATTCAAGACGGCCGAAGAGTTATCGTTCGGGGCGGCCGCATCGGCGGGATTCCTGCAGACGAAAGTGAAGGAGTTCTCGTGTGTGGTTCCCGCCGCTCACCAGCTCAAGCCCACCACTCCGTCGGGCAGCTGCGGCGAGAACTCGTAGTACTAGAGGATTGAATGAAGGCGGGCTCAATCGTTCTACCGCATGTTGCTTCGTTCAGTGATCCCGCACGGGAAGCATTCTGTTGCGCTTTTGGACTCTCTGTACCGCCTGTAGTTTGGTGAGCTCTTTGGCAAGAAAGACGAGCAATTTGTAGGTACATCCACGTGGCAGACGGGCCACGTACAACGTCGCCATTCCGCCAAAAAGGTGCTCTTTCGGCACTTCTCGTCAATCATGATGTCCGCACTCGTTTGGTGGGAGTGCGTGCTTCAGGAGCGGCCGCCCTTCTCCAGCTCGTTCTCTTCTGCCGCCTCCGTTGCTCCGCGAACAAGTGGGAGCTCTCGCGGCACTTGGAGATCAACATTTTCTTCTGGATTCTGACGTCAGCTTCTTCCTTCTCTTACTCTTCGTATTTGGTCTGGGCGGGACTCGGAGACGGTGGGGGTTTGAGTATTCAGTCAAATGTCTGCTCTAATCGCTCGCTTCAGGCCAGTACTCTCCGACGACCGTGTACTGGACGGGCATCCTCACGGTCGACTGCCTGTACATGCTCTCGATTACGCTCGCTTTCCTGCTCCTCGACCGGATTCTTGTGATGCAGTTCGCGCTCCAACAAACCCGTCGCCGCAATTTGCCCGTTTGGTTGACCGTTGGAGTGATCGTTGGCTTCGGGACGATCTTTGGGACGTTATTCATCCTCGCTTCGTTCTCACTCCCTGCAGAAACGAGTGAGCTCTCCCAACTCAACTCAGCACTTCCTCCCTCTAGACTGCGCATCGATCGGCTGCTTGGCGCCGCTGCACGTGAAGCTGAACGTTCCGTTGAAGGGCCTCTTCGGGGCGATCAATCTCCTGCTTGCGGCCACTTTCCTCTGGAAGTTCGCCGTCCACCGCCGCCTGTGCTCCACGGGGAATCGGGCGAATCAACGGCGAAATCACGTGCTCGCCGGCTTGGGAGTAGCGACCGAATTCTTCTTCAACCTCCTGCCCGCCGCCGTCTACTCCGCACTCACCGCTGCGGGCGTCGAGCAGCAGCCCTGCGGGCCGTACGTCTTCGTAAGCGACTCGAATGTTTTTTCTTCCTTTCGTTAGTACTCTGCAGATGATGAGTTCCGTAGACGCCCCGACGACCGCCGTTTTGTACCACGTGGTCATCCTTCGAAGGTCGCCTCGCACTTCCGCCGCGCTCAGTTCGGGCGGGAAGGCGGTCACGAGCACGAGGGATCAACGAGCCACATGAACTGATTTATTGGATTGCATTCAAGATAAACGCGAAGTCGGTTCGCTTAGGTACTCACTTAAGAAGGACAAACAGAAGAATTACTCAAGCTGTTAAATGGTTGTACGAAAATAAGAGGCAATTTTGATTCAGGAACAAGCGAGGCCTCCAAACAAATGCAATACGACGATTCATGCGCTGAAAACGCGGAATTTGTTGGTCTTCCTGATCGGCGGCTCTGAAATTCGACGGGTGACGGAGGGCCAGTCAAAAGCAACGGCTCACGGTCCGCTTTCTGCACGACCAGGGCGACGAACCCCACGGGCGTGCGCGCGCTCTCTTCGACCAACTCGCGGAACGTGGGCGCGCGAGTGCGCAGCGGGAACAACCGCTCGACCAGTTGCCGTCCGTGCTTCTTGTGCACCAAACGGAGCCGCTTGCCGTCCGCACCGTTGAACTCGACGTACGACTGCCCGTCGAGCACGCCCGCCTCCCAGCCATCGGTCGGCAGGCGGAGGACCAACAGAGAGGCGACGGGCGAGTCGGACCACGCCTGGAACAACCGCTCTTCGAAGACTCGATCGAACTGCAAGATACGGGGGATTAAGAGATCGATGGAAAGCAGCGGCTTACGTTCTTGACGTCGAAGCAACAAGTCCGCGCCTTTTGGACGACCTCTTCCGCCATCTTCAGTCGCACTGCGGGGCTTTCGTCCAGCTGAACGAAAGACACCTGAAGAGGTTGCGTCTCTTCGCGGGCGGTGAGCATCAGAATCGAGTAGTCGGAGAGTGAGGAGGTGACTTCGGACCAGTCCGCACTCCTCTCGCTCTCGGGATCGCCCCCAACAACGTGCGGTTCTCGATCGAGAGAAGTCGAGACGTCGGCCGCGCCACCTTCTTCTTTTTGCCAGCTACAGCAAAGGGTTTGGCGGTGGCAAGCAGGTCGGCGAGGAAATCGACGGTCAACTCGCATTGGTCCTCGCCCGTCGTTGCACTCGCGCAGCTCGTTTCGGACGACCGGTTGATGTTCCTCGGGGCACGAAGAACGGCTTCGTTGGCGTCCGGCTTCGCCTGCTGCCCCTGCGTGTGAACATCGATTAAATTGAGCGCAGCTGTTGTTCACCCACCTTTTTGCTCGCTTTGGACGGCAGCGGAGGGTTTCGCTCCATGATTTGTCGAAGTTCGTCCACCGTCGCCTCTCGCTCGTGTCCGTCGAACTTCGACGAGCGGGCGCCGAGCTGCGTGTCCATCAGTTTCGTGCCCACGTTGAACAAAACGGCCAGATGTGCCTAATTGGGCACGAAGTTAAAGAAAGAACGACTATTGACAACAAACCGTGGACAGCTTGACGGCTTCCTTCCGCAGGTTGTCTTGCTCATGACGGCGGAAGCCGTGCATTCCGAGCTCGTGGGTGTTCCGTGCTGTGGAGTGAGTGTCGAAATAGCTGCTGCAGATTGAGCACTGCCAACCGGCCGTGATGGAGTGCTTCTGGAGGTGCATCTGCAGGCCTCGCAGGTTGCGGCACGTGATCCCGCACTCCGCGCACACCTACAATTCAATTAGAATGCAAGAACTGAAGAGAGTGCACTTGCATTGGACTTGCTGGGGTCGTTCGACGAATCCGCAACGTCCTCACACGCCTCTTCGTTCCCAAAAGCCATCTCCAGTTCGCTCTCGGGCTCTTCGTCCGTCGAGCTCTTGGGCACTTCGTGTTTGATCGTGGTGTCCAGCAGGACCGCCTCCAACGAGCTGCAGCCGTCGAGCGAGTTGTCCCCGAACTCCGCCGTGCCGCTTGATTCCGAGGACGTCGAGTGCCGTTCGATTCGAGCCGTTCGGCCGCCAGACGGGTGGGCCGAACGCGCGGCTTTGGCTTGCACTTTGTGGAACCTGTGGCCCCGGTTTCTGACCATCGAGAGCTGCGTCTTCAATAAGACAGCGGAAGAATGAAGAGAATTCTGACTACAAACCGCCGAAATCCGCACCGCCTCCTTCCGCAGGCAGGCGATCTTTCTCGGGCCGGTAGAAGCGATAGATGTTCGCCTCGTGCCGGTTGCGGTAGTAGGAGTCCTTGGTGAATCGAACTCCGCAAACCGCACACTTCCAGCCATCCCGCACGTGGTGCGTCTCCACGTGCAAGGCGAGCACCCGAGCGTTCATGCAAGTGATCCCGCATTTCGCGCACTTTCGCTGCAAACAAACGCTGCACGTTGAAAGCAATCGATTGAGAGGCCACTCACCTTGCACGACGGACGGCCGCTCTTCTTCATTCCCATGAGCGTGACGTTCATTTCCGTTCGAGCTGGTGTAGCGATCAGACCACACGCTAAACAAGACCAGATACCGTTAGAAACTTCCACAATTCACGCAAGAAACAAGGGGGCGTTCTTTTCATCCCCGGGTGTAAACACCACACAATAGCGGAGAGTCCGGAGTTCGACCGAGCGTCTACGCGGTCATTCCTCCCCGCCAACTGCCCGCCGACTGACGTCGAGCTGCCGACAGCGGGACGGTCTTTTTGGTTCACTTAGCGGCAAGCGGTGCCCCGATTACGTTCGCCGTCCGCCAAAACACTCGACGGACAAAGGAATGCCGCGAGTTCATCCAATCGAAGAGCGAAGGGGGGACTCTCGGCCGGCCGCCTTGCGCGCGTCGATCGGCGGCGGCGAGGGCGGCTGGCGGGCGCCCCGCTTCGTTCGCAGCTCGCGCGTTTGAATGGATTCAGATCAAAGCCGAGCGAGTGGCGGCGGTTGGCAGCGAGCGGGGGCGACGAGCGCGAGGATTAGCGGAATCGGCGCCCGAACGCTTAAGCAACATCACAAACCGTACGCAATTTGACATTGCTCTTCCGCAAACAACAGTTCAATTGAACGCCTTAAGTGGTCCAAACATCGGCCGTATTTTCCCGATCAGCTGGCGGACTTTCGCTCGCGCTCAACCGACCGATTGGTCGACGAGCGGGCGAACAAAGGAAATCAATCGCGCGGGCCTTTATTGCCCGAAGGCAGCAACCAATCACTCCGAATCGGTTTATCGCACTACGGCCACGAACGACCGGAGAACACGGCGGGCAGCCGAACAGGTGGAAAAGCCGATCGTCCGCCCAGCCGTTGAGCGAGTCGAATTGGAGAGCTGAACAGAACGATCGGGCACTCCCTCATTTCGAGAATCGAGCACCAGACGCTGCAAGAATGTTGAAACAAGCAAGTGATCAGTCGCTCTCGTGCCGGCAGTCCGATCGAAACGACCAGTTCGTTGCAGCGACCCGCCGTCGGCCGGTGACCGTTGAGTGAGTTCGAGGCAGAAGCCGCGTGCACCCCACACATCATCGTTTTCATTCCACTTCTTTCCGATTGGTTTCAACTCCTTTTCGCCGACCACCGACCGGCAGCTCCAATCGACGGGCGGCGTTTGAATCCACCTATATGTAAGCGGGGCACTGGGGGAGGTGACTGCAACGGTGAGATCTCGGGAACGGGTGGACGGATTTGGATGGGGTTTTTTGCAATCGATAGAGGAGCTCGAGGAGGTAGGGCGAAACGAAAAATATCTCATACGATTTTTGATTTAAGGTTTTTATTGAAGTTTGAAATTTGAACGGCCGTGGGGCAGTGGGCGGAAGGCGTGGCGCAGTGGGTTGCGCGTGGGGTTGGGAGGCGGGGAGGTCGATGGTTCGATCCCGGGTAACGGCGTTTTCGAAATCGGTAATGGTGAGGAATAAATAGCTGGAAATGGTCAAGAATGTTTGGATTTGACGATTGGCCAAGAATTGGCCATAAAAGCGGAAAAGAAGGTTGGAACGAAAATGAGGAAATTACGATTTGAGGGAGCGGTAATGGAAAAGATGGATGACATGACACGAAACCAAAAAAGGTTGTGGGTTGGACGTCGTCAATTTGCAGTATGTCGGATGTTTGGCGTGGTTGGGTGGGCGGGCTGGGCCAACGAACATTCGAGGAATCGAATAGTTGCAGTGGGTTGGGGTATGTGGTGGGCTGAACAGTGTATAATGATGTCTGTGAGTTGGGGATTTGGTCGCGTTTGAGTACGCGAGTTGATTTTGCGCGCAATGGAATGTGCGAGCATGATGTACGGCATGGTTGAAGGTTTAAAGAAACGAGCAGATGACTGAAATACCGACTCGATGTGGCGTAAGCCGAACTGGAGAGTGACAGCGGAGTCATTTATCCTGAGGCTTGGTATTTGTTTCGAGAATTGAACAATGGATTAACAGGCTTAAAGCCGCCGCAGGCGGCTTTTAAGCCTATGTTATCACTAGCCGAGAGGGCCGAAGGCCCGTTTCGGCTAGTTGATTAGAACGGGCGAATAACCGCGGGTACTTTCCTTCGGCCCCCGCGTTTGGAAGACAACGGCAAGCGGGCGGAGCGGTCAAAAGGGCGCGGGGATCGACGCCGTCGCCCTTCGCAGCTCGTTGGCTGCCGGCAAGCAGCCAGACGGCTGCTCACTGCCGCGTGGGGCGAAGAGGACGAGTGCTCGGGGTCGTGGGCGGGCGGTCGAGCGAACGGGCGGTGTTCGATGCGCGACTGAAAGGCGCCGCCCGCCGCCCGCTTCCCACTCCGCAGTGCCCACTCCAACCAACCGCTCGACCCGTCCGGCCGCCCCAAAGAAGACGGTCGTCCGTCGCCTTCAATACGCCAGACAACTCAACCGAAAAAGCGGTGGGCGGCGATGAAAGAGCGATTTATTCGAGTGAGCCGAAAGAAAAGTTCATTCAGAAAGCATGTAAATGTTCAATGGAGTGCCCGGCGGTCAACACAAAAGAAGGCGGCAGATGAAGGGCGGCAGCTGGCGGCGGCGCTCTTCTTCGATCGCCGAGCGGACGGCCGCCGCAATCAACCCCACGGCCAGTTGGTGCAGGCGCGGCGGCTGTCTGCAAACAACCGAAGAAAACGTGGATAAAAGCCGGTACTCACACGACTAGCGAAGCCCTAGGCCATTCGAATTCCGACTGTTCTGCTTCGTCGTCGTTTGCGTAAAACCGTAGTCGATCGTCTGCTTGAGTGATCACCGTTTCGCCCAAAGGCGGAGCAAGCGGAAGCCGAAGCCGAACTACGACGTCGGACCACGAGTCGGAGCGCAAGTCGAAACGGCAAAGGAAGTGATCCAAACGGTTTTCATCTATTCACATACGATTGGCTCTGCTGATCCCTACAAACTCACGGATCCACTCGCCGCTGTTGTGTTGAAGTTTGAGGAACGCGTAGAACTGTTCGTGCAACCAATGGCCTTCGAAGCTTCCTTGAACGTGCCTACGGGACGCCACAAAAGCGGTGAGATGGGCGGGCGGTCGGCCCACGGGCCGCACCTCGTGCTTGCCGGTTTGCAAGTGGAAAGCATGCAGGCAGGACATCTGCAGCGAGAGTTCGTTCGTGCCATAGAACGGGTGACCGCAAAGAAACGAGTGCAACTTCCCGCCACTGCCCTCGAATTCCGAGCAGGAAGCGCTGCGGAGGCCGGAGAAGACGGTCAGCAAGCGGAGAGCCGAAAGCGAGTCGTCGAATTCGCAAACCGAAAGCTTCGCGTTCCCGAAGAAGACCACGAGGCGCCCGTCGCCGTTCACTCTGCGTGGACGGCGCCCGTCAACTCTCATCAGTCTTCCGTTGGGCATTCGGACGGAATGAACAGCCTTCTCGTAGTCCAGGTCCACCGGCAAGACGATGCTGCGCGAGTCGGTCAGCCGCTCGTCGTTCTCCAGCTGCACCACGAAAATTCCGACTGTTTCGCTCAACGCCACGAATTCGCAGCCGTTGGGGGCCGCCCGGACGTCGAAATGCATGAGCACGTGCTCCAGAGATCGTTTCGACCGCAAAATCCTGCAATCCATCGGTTAGAGAAGTCGAATGAAAGCTGACCGTGTTTCGTGCAGCCGGTAGTTGACGGCAGACACCGTCGCTTCGACTCCAGGCAGGTACGAAAAGCCGCACTTGAATCCAAGGCGATCAGAAACGGGGGAAAATCCCGGCGGAACACCCGTCTTCTTGAAATTGAGGCTTCGGGTCAAAATCCCGTCGGTTTTCTCCAGTCCACCGGCCGTCGACATTCCGGCCTGGAACCAGCACGCGCTCGTGCCCCAACTGAAGAAACGGGAGAGTGCAGATCTCTCCGACCGCCGCGTTCGTGTGACCGCGGGCGTTTCCAGTCGCGTCATGAGGCGAGTGGTCAGTGCTCCCACGCCGTCGAGTACACGATCGACACACCTCGGAACAAGTCGCGCGCACAAGCAAGCCAACGCTCAGCACGAAAAAACTACTCTGCGGCGAGAGACCGCAAAACGGCAAGGACGAGCTGGTTAACGGGCGGCCTCCTCGCCGACCGCCCGCTCTCTCCAGTGCACGACCGCCCGCCGCTCGCCCCCTGGTAAGCGAGTGCTTCCTTGAAGAAACAGTTTGGGCCGTCCGACGGATCGATTGGACACACGACAGCTTCTTTCCAATCAACGGCTCCCGCTAGACGAGGGGCAGACCGAGTGAATGCTGCAGGAGTATTCACTTCAAACACAAGGCAACAAACAAGCGTTGAACGGCGAGCAGCAAGAAGAAAGAAACGGCAGAAATCAAAAACGGAGGCACTCGTAAACAAAGAGAGCGGATGTCGATAAATCATGACGTGTTCAAGGGCGACCTTTGCTCTGTTTTCGGCCTCCCTTCACCAGAAAATCTCATTTGAGTTATTAGGGAGAGAAGGCGAGCCGAACCGCAGAACCACGAGTTTATTGCTACGACCACCGAACACGCGAGACCCACGTCTACGCTTTACTCCGCGCCCTTGCAGCAGACGTTTCCGTTGGACTTCAGCAAGTAGCCGGTGGGGCATCGCTGCCGGCCGGCGACGTTGGCGGAGCGGAAAATGCAGGCGAGCTCCCCGTTTCTTCTTGCCTTTGGGCGGCTCCACAACACTTCCTTTTGGCAGCGTCGTAGGGGTGAGTCGCCGGGCAGAGGCAGAGCGGGCCGCCCGGCGGGATCACGACCGGCTCTCCGCACTCCACCGACTGGCGAGCGGCCTCTGCGTAAACGAACAGGACGAGGAGGACGAGCAAGAAACTCGAATTCATGACTGAGCTGTGGAAGGATGAGGGAACAGCGGACAGCGGAGAGAAACGCTTAAATGCTCCACCACCCCGCACAAACCAACCAACCACCCGACGTCTCCTGACCAGCAAACGGAGCAGAATGCGGGGGTAACTCGCCGGAAACAACCGTCTTGTTTGCCCAGTTGCTTTCATTTACGCACGGATCAAAAGAACAACGGAGTCACATTGAAGAGCAGCGGAAAGACGCAAAGCCTGAGCACGTTGTCCAAAGCACATTGCTAAAAGAACCGTCTCGTTTTGAAGTCCGCAATCGGCCGTTGTTTTCGGCAAAGAACAGTAAAGCGAAGTCGTCGAACACACTCGTATAACTCGTTTGCAATGATTTACTGAGACCAACTGCCGATAGCCGCAGGATGCTCAGTTTATTGCAACAAGCGAACGCAAAATTACGCCACGTGCTTGCAACACAACTTCTTGTGGGAATCGAGCACGTGGCCGGCAGGACACCTCTGTCGACCGGCGGCGTTGAAAGGTCTGTAGGGGCAGCGAACTTTCTTTTTGTGGGCGGTCTGTCGGCGACCTCCTTTCTTCGGATTCCGGCGGCGCCCTCCTCTCTTCGGACTCCGTCGACCGCCACGCGTCTTCTTGTAAATCGGAGCGCTACCGCAGCATTTTTGCTTGACGGGATCGTAGGGATGAGTCCGAGGGCAGAGCGTCCCGACCTCCGGGATCATCACCGGCACTCCGCACTTGGTCGTTGGGCGGCGACGGGCGGCTTCCACGTGGACGAGCAGGACGAAGGCGAGGAAGAGAAGGAACAGGTCGGAAGAACGCATGGCTTTGGAGTGATGGGTGAAACGCGGACGCTTAAATCTTCCGCCCCTTCGCCCGAATTAAAGAAAGATGCGACGCCACGTGACCGGCACAACAAAGTGAAGTGCGAAATCTCGCGGGAATCAATCGAAAATATCGCCCTATGTTTGTTCAGCCGTTCTCATTGACGCACGCAACAAAAGAGCAAAGGAAGTCACGCTGGATGCCACAACACTTCAGTTGAAGCTTCCAAAGCACAGTGCTGAAGAGAACCGCCTTCTTTAAACTTCGCAAGCCATCGATTGTTAGGCAAAGAACAAAGGAAAGCGAAGTTACAGAGAAATTTCGTTAAGAACGACATTTGACTGATTTCTTCAGGACGTCGACCGTTGCTTAGACCAACTGCCGCTCGGCACAGAATGCTCACTTTATTGCAACAATCGAACACACGCTCTACTCAAGGTTTTTGCAGCACCAGTTCTTGCGGGAGTTGAGCGAGTAGCCGGCTCCGCAAAGGTCCTTGCCGTGGACTCTGAATGGCTTGAAGGTACAGCGGCCTCCCTTCTTCGGATTCCGGTGGCGTCTATAAGACTTCTTGCTGATCCAACCGGCGCCACAGCACATCCCTTCGGCGGCGTTGTAAGGGTGAGTCAAAGGGCAGACCGGGCCGACGCCGGGGACCATCGACGCCTCATCGCAGTAGACCGCGTGGCTGCGACGGGCGGCTTGCACGTGGGCGAAGAGAACGAACGAGACGAGAAGGAGGAACACTCGGAAAGAATCCATGGCCGAGCTTCGAAAAGATGACAATGAGCGAACGGCGGCCGCTTAAATCCTCCGTTGCCGCGAATTGATTGAAGGGAGCCCCCAACGTTTTGTGATGGGAAAGATGCGGGGGCTCGTGGGGCGGTTGATCGAAAATACCGTCCTGTGTTTGTCCAACCGTTTCCATTGAGAAACAGGAGTCTCGTCGGATGATCAAAATGATTACAAATGCCAGCACGATGACCGAGAGGAAAAAGCTTCTCGTTTCGATGTCCGCAAGCGGTTGAGAGGACGGGAAAAGACAACGCTTCTTCTAAACACTGCGGGATGCTCGTTTATTGCAACAACAAAGGTGATCACAGGGGAGGTTTGAGGTGAGTGCAGCACTTCCCTTTCGTCTCGTCCTGCCAGTAGCCGGCCGGGCACTCGCCGTAGAGGAAGGAGTTCAGCAGGCAGGTGACGCCTTCGGGATGTCCCAAGGCCTTCTTATTCCACGGACAGCACACCCGCTTGTAGTCGTTATAGCGGTGGGTGGGCGGGCAGATCGGCCGGCCGCGCACCCTCGCCGGCGGCTCGCAGTTGGGCGGCGGCCGCGGTCCGTCGGCTGCCACATGGACGAGGAGAACGAAGAGGAGGACGAAAAGAATAGTCGATTTCATTACTGCTTGCTGGATCGATGAGTGGAAGGGGAGTGCGGCATTTAAATACTCGCTTCACGATCGCTAAACGGAGGCTAATGCGAGATGAACGGGCGGAGATGACGCCGGTGTTTGCGCACTCGCCCTCTTCAGCGCAAGAGCGGCGGAAGTTCAACGAGATGAGCAAAAGGAGCTACGAATCGCGACCGGCTGCTCTCTCACTTCTGCTCGAGCATTCGATAGACAGCAGAGCGTTTCTAATCACGTTTCGCTTTGTTCCCAACTAAACGACGAACACTGCAGAATGCTCAGTTTATTGCAACAGTTGAAGGCGGTGAACAACGGTGATTAGAAGCTGTGGCAGCACCGCTTTTCTTTCTTGTCTTCTTCCAGCCAGTAGCCGGCGCCGCAAATCTTTTTGCCGTCGGCTGTGAAGTGCTTGAACGGGCACGTCACGCGCTTGCCGTTGGTGTGGCTGCTTCCGTGAGTCCTCTTCGTTCTGGGAGCGGCTTCTCCGTGAACAAAGAGCAGGAGAGCGACGAGGAGGGCGAGGAGAGTAGTCGAATTCATGGCTGTTCTGTCAGCTTGGTGGTCGCAGTTGGATTCGTTCGGTTTAAATAGTCATTTCTCTTCAGTATTGCAGCGAACACCCGACAGTCCTTAGCGGGTGGTCAAAAGCGAAATGCGGAGGCACGGAAAGAAATTAGACAGTCGAAAGCCGCCTTTTTTTGCTCAACTGTCTTCCGCAGTGCGAAAAAGAGAGTGATTGGTGCCGAAACGGAGGCTGCAGTCGAAGGAAGTCTTCAAAAGGTTCGGCTCGTGAACAACGCCTGCACACTCGGTTCACGAGTTTCTGGATCGGAATGAAAGGAGCGTGTTGTCTCATTATACCAAAGACAAGAGCTGGCTGGTTGCGAGCCGCGTAGCAAAGAGCGCCGTCGTTCCTCCCTTCAGCCCACACAAGGTAACCCGTTTACTCGGCGAATTCAACGAACAATCCCGCCCGTCAAAGAAGATAAAAGTGGCCGTTCGGGGGCGGCGGGTTCGTCGAACGGGCGGCCGGCGGGGCAAACGGCGGAAACGACCCACCTGCTGGAAAGAAAAAAGAACCTTGACCTCGTCTTTCCGCCTCTCCTCACCGTTTGCAGTGGACGGGCAGGCGGCCATCGAATTCTTCAGCACGCTCCACCAGAGCAGCAGCTGCTCGTAGGAGGGGACCGCAGCAAGGGCGGGTTGTTGTTGAGACTGTTGGATGACGGGAGCAGTGGAGTGGGCGCTTGTGAGAGCGAACTGATTGTGAGTGAAAGAGGTGGCGACCGTCAACGCGGGAAGCGGCTGTGCGATTGGGGCGGGCAACGAGAGAGGAGCGAAAGGGCTGAAAAGAGACTCACAATCAGTCATGAACGATCCATTGTGCTCACCTGCTATAAGCGGGCTGTTCGCCCATTCCTCCGGGCGGCGGAGCGGACGGGCTGCAAGAAACGAGCGACTCCACACCAATCCCTCCGAACTCACCTCCCGTCCAGGCCCTGCACCTGCCCGTTCTTTCCGACCACCACGCACTTCTGCTTCACGAGCCGGTCGATGCGGGAGCGCGCGTCGATCAGCTCGCAGGGCGCGCAGCGGCAGGCGGCGTGCGGGCAGAACACGTGCTCTTTCTACAACACCCGGCGGAATGGAGAGATCTAAAGAATCCCTACCGTCTTGGCCACGAACACGCCGTGGTTCTTGCAGCGCTGACACAAATAACGCGCCTTCGGGTAGGGGCTGCTTCGCGTCATTCCGGGCACAAATGAGGGGGCGGGCGCGTAGTTTCGAGCTTAAATGCCCGCGCCTCCCGCCCTGCCCACTTATCGCCGCCGCCGATCGCTTCCTTGCTGCCCGCCGACCTCGAAGTTCACACTAAAAACGAGCGAGTGACGTGTGATTGCCGGCGAGTGACGGGAGTTCCGAGAAGCGGCTGGTGATGTCACTGCTGGGTGGAATTCGTCATTCGTGAATGAAACAAACGAGGGCTCTCATTTACGAACGGCCCCTCAAACTCCAATCTATCGGCGCTGCGCTATTTTGCGTTCAATCAGCCTCGATCGGCACCGGACGGCAGCAATTAGAGGAAGCCGCCGACTGGATTTCGGTTCGAGCGAACCCAGCAAGGAGACGATGAAGTCACTCGAGCAACACCTCTCTAACGAAAAGCAAACAATTGCTAATAAACGACCCATTCCTCGCTTGGTCGAACAGGAGCCACAACTTTCGTCTTTCGGCCGCTCCCAAAAGTTGGTCGAGCGGCCACACCCCTCTTGCAACCGCCCCATTTGATCATCGAGCGTTCACCAGGCGATAAGAAAGAAGGGAACCGGCAGTCTGATCGAGCGGCCCGTTCTTGCGTTCCACCGATCGAAATGTACGTCTTCTCCGTTCTCTATCTCCTTTTCCTCGCCCTCTCGGCCGCCGCAAAGCAAAGAGAGTTGCGGATCTCCGGGCAGCAGCGTCGATGGACGGCGGCGGGGCTCCGGCGGCACAACGCGGAGCAGCGGAAGATCCATCGAGCCTGTCTGTGCCCGCCTACCCGGACGCCGCGAGCTCCGCCCAGGTGGCCGTCGGGACGCCGCGTACGCCCCTCCTTCCGCCCACTCATCCCCGTTGCAGCCCAGAACTTCACCGTGCTGCTGGCCACCGAAAGCGTCGCCTTCTGGCTGCTGGCGAAGAGCTACGGCGGGCGGCGCGGCTCGCAGCCCTTGTTCGCGCCCAAAAAGTCCTCCACTGCGAAGCTGTGGCACGCGGACGGCTTCGCGGAGCTCTTCGGCGATGCGCAGCTCGAGGACGACGTCTACAGCGACCTCGTGCGGGTGAGCGCCCAGCGATTGCAGGAGAAGAGGCGGCAATCATTCGATTGGGCGGCCCTCCACTCATTCCATCTTCTTCAGCTCTTCGACGGCGACCAGACGGCGACCCAACGCTTCGGCGTCGTCGAGCGGGTGCCCAACTTCGCCGAACACGCGCAGCCCGCACTGCTGGACGGCGTCCTCGGCTTGAGTTGGAGAGCGGGCGGAACAGTCAGTTAGAGCGGCTTGAAAGGACCCCGAGCAGGTGGAGGCGGGCGAGAAGGCGGCGCCGGTGGTCAACCTGTTCGCCGAGCGGCCCGAACTGCCGCGCTTTTGGTGCCAGTGGCCAGCGGGAGTACGCGGCGGAGACGGCCTTCGGCTCCTGTTTGGAGGACCGCTGCGAGGCGATGCGCGCGGACGTGCCGCTCTACTGGTTCCCCAAGCGTGCGCACTCGCTCGTCTTCCTTTTGGACGGCTTCTTCTACCGCGCCGCCCGCCACACCGTCGGCTTCGCGCACGTGGCGACCGGCAGCCCGGTGGTCGGCGTGCCGCCGGCCGTCTTCGACGCCGTGCGGGCAGACGTGCGGGTGCGTTGGGCGGGCGGCATGGGCGGGAGTGAATGCTGTGTGGATGGTGAAGAAAAGAGCAGTCAGTCGCTTGCCTTGAGTTCCCCCCGCTCCCTTTTCTTGCGTCAACATGAGCGCGGGTTGATTGCGGAGTGGATGGTGGGAGAAGAGAGCAGTTGCCCCTTTCCTTCCCCCACCTCGCCCCACTCCCACTTCTCCGTTGCAGCCGGCCTACCTCTTCGACCTGCACGTGTACGCGGTGCCGTGCGCGGCGGCCGCCTCGCTGCCCGACTGGACGTTCATGATCGGCCTGCGGAACTTCTCGCTGCCCGCCCGCGCCTTCGTCCTCGACCTGCAGCTGCCCGGTGACCAATGCGCCTTCGCCATAGACGCCGTGGACGTTCTCTACAGCAACGCCGACTACTCACTCGGTGGGCGGAGGTGTCCACTCGTTCATTCTTTCTTTCTTCAGGCCTCCCCTTCCACACCGTCTACTGCGTCAAGCTGGACGTCGACCAACAGACCATCGCTTTCTCCAAGTCCCTTGCCGAGTGAAAGCGATCGAATGCGTCATTTCATGATTGTTTGTACCCGAATACAGATGATCAGACTGAAGCAATGACGTCAATTCAAAGGAATGCGGGGATTTCAAGTTCCATAAGCGGACTCTCGTATTCCGAACAGAAAAGAACACTCCCGTTCACTCTCGCCGCTGCTCGCGCGTGTTCTCCATGGCTTTCGTTGTCCGCTTGTTTCCGGACGACTTAGACAGACGGACGGCGGCTGTTTGCGGATGGCGCAGGTGCGGGGCGGCCGTGGGTTGGGGGGTGTGTGGGGGGTCGATTCTCTGATGCATTTTCTGTTTGGTTTCTCTGTCTACTCCTCGCTACTGCTGCCCCTCTTTGTCAAGCAAACAATGAGGAGCAGAAAGAATTTCATAACTCGCCTCCGCGCCGCATAAACCGAACGGCTGTCCGCATTCCCTCCTCGAAGCAGGACTTTTAGGCGCCGCCGTTTAAGCGCCGGACGTTTAGGCGCCGCAAAGATTATCACTGTCTGATAGGAATCCGTGTAGCAAAATCTGATTCTCATTTGAAGATCTGTTCGAAGCGTGGGCATGTCACTAACTTCTTGCAAGTGTTGCGTTGGCAGAGTAGATATTGTTTTTGCCTTCCGTAAATCGCGCGACGCATTCCCATCAAATCACTTTTTACACTCGGGGAACGTCGACGTCATGCTTTAGCGTTCCGCGGTGCAAAATATCCTTCCCAACTTCAATCACTTCCACCAGAGCCTCCATAAATCGACAAACTGCTAGAAACAGGGACGCACTTTCCGATTTTTAATTCAGTGATATCGCTTGTGCAGTTATTGTGGAATTTCAAATAACAATAACAACATCAACACACGCACCTTTTGCTCTTTCAGACAACCAAAGCGAAACAATGCTGCTGTAATTCTTTGGGGCGTGCACCGCAGTTCCCTTAAAAAATCGGTAGCCAATAAATTGTATAAAAACAAACTGGACAAGTCAGCCGGTAGCTTTTAGGTACTTAACTCTACGAAAAACTTGATCTTTACTACTTGCTAAGATTTTATAAATCGGGCGCCTAAACGGCGGCGCCTAAAAATCCCGGCGCCTAATCAGCGGCGCCTAAACGGTGGCGCCTAAACGGGGCGTACCGTTCCCTCCTTCCCTTTCAGCGATGGACGGCCGACTGTTGCTACTGGTCGCCGTCGCGCAGTTCGTGGTCGTCGAGCGGGTGCTGGGCGGCGGTTCGTTCGGCCGCCGTCCGCCCACTCACTTCTTCCGCTTGCAGCGCCCGCCTGCGTGGACAAGAACGCGCCCGGCCGGTGAGATCGCCGCCTTTTTTCAGCCGACCGCTCGCTTCAGGGCGTCCGACTGCCCGAACGTCGCCTACTTGTGCCGCAACCCTGCCTACGCGACCCTCATGGCCGACCAGTGCCCGCTGACGTGCGGCCTGTGCAACGCGGGCGGCGGCGGCAACAGTGAGCGCTCCCGTCCGGCACTCATCGCTCTCTTCAGACAACAACAACGGCAACTGCGTGGACAAGAACGCGCCCGGTCCTTCTTTCCTTTTGTTTTGATCACCCCTCCCGCTTTCAGGGCGCGCTTCCGACTGCCCCCGGCTGGTCGCCTACTGCACCAATCCGATCTACAAGCCGCTCATGGACGTTCGTTCTTCTCTTTTCTGCTCGTTTCTTTGGGTCGATTGCAGGAGGAGTGCCCGAAGACCTGCGGCACGTGCGGTCAGGGCGGCAGCGGCTCCGGCAATTAGGCGGGAGAAGGTTTCGTGCGGTGTGTGGAATAAATTCGGGCAAGCGGGCAGAAAACCAAGGAATGAGTGTTGGGAGAGGGATGAATCAGGACGGAAAGCAACCCGCTTCGCTCGTTGCTCGTCTTCCTCCCCGCTCGTCGCTCGAATCACCACTTCCGCTGGGTAGCCTTGTTAGAGAGGAGTCATTCTTGTTGCTTTCCTGCGTCATCCAACCGCTCGCCGGTTGCTCATCCTCCCGCTCGCCCGTGGGTCGAATCACCCATCGCGCTCTCGTCGAGGAGCGGGCATTCTTTTAGTTTTCGAGCATTCAACCAGCCGCTTCTCTGGAATGTTCCGCCTGCCGCGCGTTTATTTCTGCCAGCGGTGCGCGAACCACGGCCGCGCGGCCCGTCGACGGGGCCACCGGGCGGCGTGCCCGTTCGCCGCGTGCGGCTGCGCGGACTGCCGACTGGTGGGCCGCCGGCGCGAGCTGAACGCCCGCCTGCACGCGCTGAACGGCCGGCCGCTGGACGTCGAAATGGTGGCCGAGGAGCGAGTGGCCGGAGGTGAGTCCGCCGGTGAGTGGGGCGAGTGGCCGCGGGCAAAAGTGGGCAGGAGGGAGTAGTCGGATTTCTGTGGGCATCTGGACGAATGGATGTCTGTGTGCTGGAGCACGAGAGGTGGCCGAATGGACGAGTCAGAGGGCGAGAACGCGAGCGCCGCTTCAAGCAAATGTGAGTCCTTTCCAATCCTTCTTGTTCTTCTGCAGATCGCTTCGACGAGCGGCCCGTCAACGCGACGGGCGTTCGAATGGAAGCTTGGCGATTGTTCGCCCCCTCTTCTTCAACCGCCTGCTTGAAACTTGAGCGAGTGCCTGCCATGTGCGTTTTTTCTTCCTTCTCTCATCCCTCCGCATTCCAGGCCACTACACGCCTTCTTCTGGTCGAGTGTAGCCGGCCGTCGGAAGTGCTGGCCCAACTCGCTGACTTGCTTTCCGTTTTCGAAGTACGTGGAGCCCAGCGGCCGCCGCTCTCGGACCGTACACCCTCGTTTGCTCGAACGTTCTCTTCTGGCCGCCACGATCGCTCGTTTTCTGTAAACCCCGCATTTTCAATCATCGGTTGCATGCGGAGCTCACTTCAAGTGCTCGCTTCGATCGATGGCTTGAATGCGGCCGCTCGAACGGGCGGACGGACCACCGAGTGATCGCCGGGCCATCCGCAAGCAAGCGACGGACATTCCATTGTTCGCTTTCTCGATTTATCAAACGAACTACCCGCTCTTCTGTTTGCTCAAACGTTTATTGCCGTAAGAAGTCGCGACTCGTTCGGAGCTTCAGGAGAGAATGTCCATGATGCTGATCGTCTGCTTGCGGACGTCCATCTTGACGCACCAGAGCGAGTGAAAGACGTAGCCGAGGACGTAGGCGGTGGTCTCGCCGTCCGAGGGAAAGACGTCGTGTCAACGGTTAGAACTGATCGAACGGGAACAGCACGGGTGGCCCTCCAGTTTTCAATAAGCACCGTCCACTGCTGACTCTTGGCGGACCTAACGAGCGATGAGTCAACGCTTAAGAGGACAATACGGCCTCGCCGTCTACAATTGCTTTCGGGAAATCGTGACGAAAGCCGTTCGATTTGTACGCGGCAAGCCGCAAACTACAATCGCCTTTCGAGTAAGCAAGGACGAGCGAGTGAGGAAAGCGAGCGTCAAGCCGCATTCGAAACGAAATGTTGGCGCCGTTCGTGTGGTGGGAGTACGCGTTCGTTGCGACGGCGATGGGCGTCGCCGCCGTCTTCCAACTGCTCCTCTTCGGCCGCCTGCGGTGCGCGTCGAAGCGGCCGGAGCTCTCGCGGCACTTGGAAGTGAACATCGCGTGCTGGATTCTCGCAAACACGTTCGTTTCCGTCCAGTGCATCTACTTGCTCTACACGACGTCCAAAGAAGGTGAGTGGTGGGCGGAGGGGCGGCAATCTTCCGGTTGTTTGGGCCTCCACTCGACGGCGGCGATCTTCTGGACGGGCGTCTTGATGGTGGACTTCTCGATGCTGCTGAAGCTCTCGCTCTCCTTCCTGCTGCTCGACCGGATTCTCGTGATCCGCTTCGCCGTCCGCCACTTCGGCCGCCCGCCGCTGCCCGTCGGGCTGACCGTCGGGCTGCTGGTCGTGTGCGGGGCGGCGTTCTGCTCGCTGTACGCCGCCGCCGCCTTCCCGCTGCCCGCCGAGACCGGTGAGCTCCGGGATTTGTTCCGCTGGACTCCGTTGCAGACTGCTGGGCGATCGCGTGTCTGACCGGCCTGCACGTGCGCGTGACGTCGCCCGTGCGGACGGCGCTGAACTTCGGGAACCTGCTGCTGGCCGCCGTCTTCCTCCGCAAACTCGCCGTCCACCGCCGCCTCTTCTCGCAGGGCGACGGCACGAAGCAGCGCCGCAATCACGCGATCGCCTGTCTCGCCGTGACCACCGAATTCTTCCTCAACGTCCTCCCGTCCACCGCGTACGCCCTGCTGGCAGCCGCGGGCGTCGACCAGCAGCCGTACGGCCCGTACATGATGGTGAGTCGGCCGAACACACCTCCATTTTATGTTCGTGCTTGAGGTCATCTCTTCGCTGGACGCCCTGACGACCGCCGTCCTCTACAACGCGGTCTTCCTCCGCCGACTCGCCCGCACCTTCGATCCGACTGCCTCGGGCGCGAGGAGCCGCGCGAACAACTGGGTGGCGTGAAATCAAGACGATCGTTTCAATGCGGAAAGTAAACACTTGCTAGTGACGGGAGGAAGGCGTGGACGTGCGGAGATCTGACCGAGAAGCAGCCAGGACAACTGAAAAGTGCTGGAAGTTCGAACAAATAGCGTACGCAACGGTTGCGGAGCGGCAAGCACGGAAGCGAGCGAGCCGGAGGGCGGTCTTCTTATCGACTCGTCGGCCTTCCATCCGCGGGCTTTGCTGCTCAACGCTGGCTGACCGTTTTAACGCGGCAAGAACAAAAACACTGCCATCACATTTTCGGTAGATCTGAGCGAGTGGCGTGATCCGTGATCTGATTTGTTTAACGGGGAGCAACAGACAGCAAATTCTTCCCTTTTGCCACAAACGGGAAGCGAGCGCGGTGTTGGACGGCGGCAATCCCGCAGCAATCCAGCGGCCCCTTCTTTCCGCTCTCCTTCGAGCAAGTGGGGGCGAGTTTCGCCGCTGAAGAAGCTGAACGAGACGTCCGCTCGGAAGCGGCGGGTAGATCGGCGGAGTTGCGGACGGCCCTCCACTCTGCCTTCTACTCGGCGCTCCCCGGGCAACTCGACTGGAAGAACGAGGAGAGGAGTGCGACGTGATGCCGACTGGAGTGGCGAGCACTCTTGGTTTATTCTTCGAACAACACAGCAATAGAGCAACAGAAAAGAGTGATCTACTCGGCGGATTCAGCGCTCTTCGGCGGCGCGAAGCGACTCGTTCACGATGTCCATGTGGTCGAGGTGGAATTGATTCCAGCGCTCCTCCTTGACGATCTTCTCGATGTTGCGGTGAGCGTAGTCAACGGCCAGCTGCTTGAAGGTCGGCACGCCGTCGTACGTGAACGCCAACTGGAGGTAGTCAAAGATCGTGTCCGTAGAGAAGTTCGCCGTCATGCTCTCGACGCACAGCTCCTGCAATCAAGCGAGAGGAATCAATCGCTTCTTCCCCCTCACTTGCAGGCCCGTCAAGTCGTAGCGATGGGCGGCCACGTAGAGAGCGGCGTCGAAGTCCTTCAAGCCGTCCACTTTGCCCGTGTACATCCAGCGGAGCATCGCCTCAACAACCGCCGGTTCGAGGTCGTCCATCACGATCTTCCCCTCGCGGATCTCCTTCGTGCCCTCGTGCTCGAACATCCGCTCGAAGACCTCCGACTGGGCGCACAGATGGGCTTTGATCCCCTGCAAACAAGAGGGCTCGACCGGGGAGCGCACAGATAGCTCACGTGAAAGACCGTGCCGTCCTTCGCAATGACGCGAATGTCGCCGTAGTTCTCGTCGTTGAAGTGAGCAGCAGCAAACGTGGCGGTGCGGTCCATCGGATTCACGAGTCCACTTCCCATTTGGAAGGAAGAGCAGCAAGAAGCACGGAGAGGCCGGAGGTTGAGGCGAAGAAGAGCGTATCACTTTTTGAAGAAAACGTCCGTCTCGCGACCGCTGACTCCTCCCAACGTGTGACCGCCTCCGGCGAACAGTCGCGCGATGCCTTCTGAAAGCAAGCCGCTGAATGGAATGATCGATACAGAAGAACATACCCGTTGTGTACGAGCGCTCTTGTTTGACGTTCTCCATCCACCACTCGTAGTGGAACGGCGTCGCAGAAATGACTCCCGCATTGTTCATGTTCAGTCTAACAAAGTAGGAAGAAGACGTAAATAAGAACTTCTGCTCCGTTCCGGGCAGCGCGATGACTCCGCTTTTTCGATCGCCGGCGGAAGCGTACTTGGTCTCCCATTCGAACTCGATGGGAACCGACGAGCGGTCGACCGCTTGGATCGCCCCGTTGTGTTGGAACTTCGAACAAGCAACGATTCCACGATCGTGCTTGCGAATCGTGCAGCAGATGAACATCACTTTGGAAGTCGACTGCTGCTTGATCGCGTCCACTTGCAACTGAACCCCATCCCAATTGCCATTTTCTGAAAGCATGCGGTGGAAGCTGGACGGAAGTGAAGAACGAAAGCAAACCTTTCTGAACGAGGACCTCGCCATCCAGAGTTTCCATCCACGACTCCGTTTTGATGGTCGGCAAATGGTGGTCCAAGAAACGCATGTCCACACGGCCGTAGGCGTAGGACAGATTGGTGGGCGTCAGTCGAGGATGCTTCTTTGAGTAGACAACACGGTCGACGGGCGGACGGAACAGAAGGTAGCACTGCGGATTGCCGTCCAGGTTCGTCGTGAAGAGGTCCGAGCACCACCGATCTCCGAAGGCGGCCGCTCGCCACTTCTCGTCGAAGCCGTCCACCCGCCACTTGATCAACGTCGTCCCGTGCGGCAGGTGTTTGCAGAGCGACATCACGATGGAGCGGGATGCCTGGAAGAACAAGCTGGTAAACGACAAGACGGAAAAAAGACGCGCGACTAGCAGTGCTCGCAAGAGAACAGACGGCTGGATGGTCTCTTCGCTGCAAGCGACCAAGAGAACGGGAAGCAGACGGACGCCTTCACCATCGAAAGCCTGCCCGCCGAAAACCTGCGCGCAGAACGGGCGGCTCGAAACCAACGGAAAGCGGGGAAAAAGCGGTCGTCGAGCGGGCAGTCGGCGGTGAGAAGGGAATCATCGGTCAGACGCCTGGCCGCCCGCCGAAATTCGAATTTTGTCGGAATGATGGGCGGTAAACACGCCTGGCCGCCGTGTTCTTTACGAGTTTGACGGAACAGAATACCGAGGCAACGCGCACGCCGTATTGCTCCGTTGAAGGCGTTGAACGAAAGCGGTTGCCTGTTCGCTTTCGAAATCGACCGGGGCACGAGGACGCCCGCTGACTCCCCGCTGAAAGCCCCGCACCGCCCGACGCCCGGAGATGTGCGTCCTGCACGCCCGCTGTCTGTTCTTTCCCGCCCGTCTGGCGGCGGGCCGCCGATCGCCGCTTGCCGGTCGGCCGGTCGGCGTTCCCCGCAGTGGACGAGCAAGGCAAAGCGCATGGACGGTTGTCTGCCGCTTTTTTGTCGCCGCATGCGGTTTTTCCCTCCGCTTTCGAACGCGAATTTGGGTTGCCGCTTGCATTCGATTGATTCCTGCTTCCAGTTCCTCCTTTTCCCCCAAACTCATCGATCGCCGCCCGAAATGGAGAAGAAGATCCCGGACGAGCCGAAGGTGATCGCGCCGCCGGCCGCCGACTCGAAGCCGCTGATCAGCGCCACGACGAAGGCGCGGCTAGAAGGAAGTTCTCTTCGCTCTCCTCTCATCCACCGGCTTCAGTACGGCGTGGTCGCCTGGTCGTTGCTCTGCGTGATCATGCTGAGCATTGCGATCTACGAGAGCGTCCCGCGCGTCCTGAACGCGTACGCGGCTTCGTGGAAGGCGGGCGTTTTGGTGACGCTCGTCCCCGCTTCGTACTTCGTGCTGCTCGTGATCCACATCTTCAACGTGATCGCCGTGTACAAACGCTGCTTCTTGTTCCTGCTGCCGGCCGCCTTGCTCTACGTGAGTTCTCCTTTCGATTTGTTCGTCTCAATAGCCGAGCGCTTTTTAGAGCATCTCCGTGTGGGTGGCCAACTGGACGGCCTTCTTCTACGTGCTGGTGCTCTACTTCAACTGGACGGGCGAGTGGGGAATGCCGGCCGGCAAATCGAACTCGGAAGCGACGTGCCGTCTGCTCGTCAACCTCGTCGTCTTCAGCGTTTCTTACGGCATCAGCGAGTGCTTGGCGAAGCTGAGCGACGCGCTGTGGGACGAGCAAAAGGAGAATAAACAAGCCTTCTCTTACGCCCGAGTTCTCCGTCTCGTTGCTCTCATCTTCCTATTGTTTCCTTTGTTTCCAAGTGATTTGGTGGTTCAATAAACACTTGACTGTCGTTCACT
The DNA here is from genome assembly GCA_024699865.1 of Aphelenchoides fujianensis. Classification (NCBI taxonomy): domain Eukaryota; kingdom Metazoa; phylum Nematoda; class Chromadorea; order Rhabditida; family Aphelenchoididae; genus Aphelenchoides; species Aphelenchoides fujianensis. Next base: position 48,604 of record JAMPIO010000050.1, on the reverse strand, counting down.
CGGTTGTTTGGATGAATCGAAGAAGGAAGACAAAGAACCGTGTTGTCTTCGTGCAGGGGAGGAAAAGAACCGCTTGGTCAGAGATTTGGCGCCCGTTTCCTTTTTGAAAGGAGCAAACGCCGCGCCAAAAGAAGAATGAGCGCTTCGTCGTGGACGAAAGTGGGACACTTGAATCGAATAACCTCGCTTGACGGTAGGAAGCGGCAGTGTTTTCGGCCCCAGTGAAACGAGCAACCCGCATCTCAACGCTCGTTTTTTTCTGTCGAGCCATCGGCCAATTGCTCTCGTTTGGCTCCGTGATTCACGAGTATAAGCGAATGCCACGAGTATCTTCCATTGTTTCAATGTTGGGCGCCCTTTAATCGACACTCGGCCTTTGCCAGTCGTGTTCTTCGCTTCGAATTGCCTCCGCATTCACCGCTTGTGTGTCGAAAGCGAAAAACAAAAGAGAGGTGATTCACGGGAGTGCCGCCATTCAGGATTGGCGAGAGAAAAACAAATAAAACGGACTGATTCGGGCGGTTGCTTCACTCCTCTTCCTCCAATTCGACGAAAAATGTACGTCTACCTCCTTCGGCTGTTGGTCCCGACGATCGCCGCCGTTTCGTTGGCTGCGAACGATTGGAGGTGAGTGGGCAGAAGAACTCCACACATTTCTTCTTTTGTTGAAGCGATCGATTGCTTGGCTCAAACGCTCTTCCCAACCAGGACCTCGACCTCGTTCCGCAATCGATTGTGATCGACCTTTTCCAGCTCATTTCGAAACAGTTAGCTGACGCTTAATACGAACATGGGGGTTTGTTTGCAGTTACCGTGAGATTCAGCCCTGCATCGCAAACGAGACCGCGCATCACGTGAACATCACGGCTGAAACGAAGTACTTTTGTATCCTTTCTTTTTTTAAACGCTTTTTGCTTAGTCCTCAAATCGAAGCTATCTGCTCTGCAAAAGCGGGCTACGGGGACTTCGTTCTGCTCGCCAACATCGCGGTGTTCGAAGCGGTGCACGGCAAGAAGGAGTACGACGACGAGTGCCTGAAGGCGCTTACTGGCTTGAAGTGGAAGAAGGATCCTCGCCTGAACGCTTCTATTCCGCTCAGCAAGGAGAATCGGAAGAATGTTTGCACGTGAGTGCTGAACAGGGAGTGCATGCAATTTTTGTTGCTAGGTTCCTCGGCGACTTCAACGACCAGTTTTGCCGCATCCGAGAAGCGTGTGCAAAGAGCCCTGAGCAGGTAACCCACGACTTCGTGCAGCTCTACGGCGCTCTGCACGTCGTCGCCACAAACGGCACGAAGACCGACGAAGAGTGAGTTGAAAGCGCTGTCGGCCTATTCACCCGATTGCTTCTTCCAGCTGCCCCACCGCTGCGATCCCGTTCGCGCAGAGCATCAACCCGCACGTCTTCACCGCGGACTTCGACGCCCACCACGAGTCGCTCCTCATTCCGTCCCCATGCGGTGAATGGCCCGTTCCTCTGCGGTGATCCCATTGTAGCCTGAAAACAAGACGTTAATAAACACAAGCATGCATCCCGCTCGCCTTCTTGAGCATACGGACGACCAAGTGGGGTTGCCGGCACTCACTTCTTCCTTTTGCGTTTGGTAAGGGTGCCGCCTCCTCCTGCACACGTTGATGGGCGCCTTCCTTGTCGCCTTCTAGAGCGACCTGCACCGCGCCAGGCGGCCGACAACGTCACCGCTGTTATGCGCGAGTTCGCGTACGAGTGGCGACTCGACGAGCGGTGCTCGCCGAATAAATCAAGAGTTCGCTCGTTCTTCACTAACCGAATAAACGGATGATGAGCCGCTCCTCTATCGTGTGCCCAACCGCTGGGTCGGACGTACCAAAATTTGCGTCTTCTAGCCACTTGAAGGGCATGCAGCTCGAGCTAACCTCAAACTTGGGTCATAAACGGGAGAAGTCGGCGAGTGGCGGGAGGTCATGCAAGTGGGCAAGCGAGCAGTCGATGAAGAGACCGCTCTTTGACCCGCTCGCTCTCTCGCTTGGGTGTTTCCACTCGCCCCGCACTCTTTTTGCATCGGCTAACAATAAGCGGACAAAACACAGCGCACGTAGGCGGCCGCTCTTCTTCACAACGCCTTGCCTTCTTGCCGTAGAATGCGACCGAAAGCACTCGCGGTCATTCCAAGGCGGCAGACGAAGCGGTCGACCACTCGCTCTGGGTCCTGCCGGGTTTTTTTGCTACCAACCACCGCTTTCTCTCTCGTTTTCGGGCGGTAATGGGCAACAAGAAGGAGGACGAGGATGTCGTGGACAGACGCCTCACGATCAACCCCGCACGAGAAATTACTTCGATTTTCGACGGCTTCGTGCCCGTTTCCGATCGTCTGGGCTTCAAGCACGAATTCGTGCACCCGGAAGACTTCGAGCCGAAGCTGCTGGCCGTCAACTACCGCCTGCACGAGACTCGGTTTGTTGTCGGTTTCTTCTCTCAACTCGTGGTCTTTCAGCACTCTCGAACCGAAGCCGTCTTTGCTGCAAGTGCTTCAAGAGCTGCAATTGGCGCGGGAAGGGGCGGTGCAGTTCCTGCCGCTGACCAACACGCGCGGCCTGTTTCTGGTCCCTCGTCCCGCCTTTGCAGTGCAACAACGCGTCTTCCTCGTGGATTTGGACTTTAGGCGCGCCTCCTATCGTGTTCGCTTGCCGGAGGGCGGCCGGCCGACGGAAGTGGACGGCGAGTGGGCGCAACGAGTGACCGCCGACGGCCGCGTGGTCGCCTTCTTTGACAACAGATCGCTTTCGTTCTACGAGTTCGACGAGTCCTTTACGGCCTTCGAACTGCTGATCCGTCCGTCTCTCGGCCGCGACTTCCTTCATTCGGACTTCCATCGGAGTGACGACCGCTTGTTCTTCTTTGCGCGCGATAGTTCGTTCACTTCGCAGCCGCTCACAAAAGCGATGTCTTGTTTGCACTCCCTTGAACTGCGGACTGGCGAACGCAACGTTCAGCTTGTGGGCTCGCCTCTCCAATCTCTGAAGAACGCAGCGAAGAAATACGGCGGTTTCGCCTCGTTTCACGTGGGTGGGCGGTGGTTGGACGCCCACTTCTACGCGCATGTCACCGTCCAGCACAAAAAGGGCACGTGGTCTGGTAGGTGATGGAAGGGCGGGCAAATGCTGGAGTTTGATTGCAGACGGCGCCGAATGGTACGACCTCTTCCTTTGCCGTTTCGATTTGGCCTCCCGTTCGTGGTCTGAAGACGCCGTTCGTCTCCAGCCGCCCGCCGGACTCCAGCGGCCGTGGATCGTGGTGTGCACAAAGATCCGCGTGGAGGGCTGCTTGACCTTCTGGGTGACGAAAGGCGGGCCGAGCCAGCCGGACATCCCCGATCGCTTCGGTTCGTCGATCGTTGTGTACGCGTTCGGGAACTACAGATCCCACTCCTTCTGTCTATTTGCAGGAAACCGCTCCGATTGCATCAGCTGGCCTTCGAACAGGCCGCCACGGACGTGCGGAAGAAGCGTGAGCGGCGCCGTCGACTTCCGCTCTTCATTCGTGCGCTTCTTTTCTGTTGATCCGTTGACTGTGCGTTGTGTGAATGAACCAACAGTTGTCGAAACGACGAGAAAGTTCGACCGAAAAAACGAGCAGCGTGTGCGAAAACGATCCCCACATGAGTGCCGTTTCTCTCGCCGGATTCCTGCCCACACTTCGCTGTACACGAGTGGTTTATTCAACACAAGTGGATGATCAGAAAACGAAGGTGATCCGGTCGCTGTCCACCGACTCGACCGCCGATCGGTCGTCCGCCCGCCCGACGATCAGAACGGAAGAGGGGACGTTTTCGACCACCCACAGGATCCATTGAGCGCACGAATGCTGCGGACCGATCGCGCGGACGAGTCGGTGGGCGGGTGGGCGGCCGGGCGGCATGGCGAACAGCCGGAAGTGATCGCCGCCCGAGGACTCCAGGGCGAAGGACGTGCGGTCGTCCACTCGGCGTGCGGAACGCGCAGCACCAGGAGAGCGGAGGTCGCGGCGGCGTTCCAGAAGCGGATCTGAAGCATTCCGAACTGCCGCTCAAACTGCAAGCAGCGGAACGGTAAAGGTGTGGACGAGGCTTCTTTGCCAATGCTTTGAACAGGCAGAATGCGTGCCGTCGGCGGTTGGTGACGGCCGATGGTGGGACGGGCGGTTCATATTTCCCTTCCAATTCATGAAACCGGTCGTAAATCAACGCACCTCATGATTATGGATGTTTTCCGAAGGGCTTGAAAGAACGAACAACAGGAATGTGCGGATTGTAGACGGTCGCCCGCATTCCTCTTCATTCTTCCGTTCAGCAGTTGATCGAAATGCGGCTTCTCTTCGCTCTACTCCTGGTTTCCGCCTTCATTTCCACGGCGACCGCCCTTCGTTTCTTGAGGCGCCACTCAAACGAGATGCGAACTCCGTGCGACCTTTGTCTAGGTGGTTTTGAGATCATAAAACCGATCCTCAAAAGCAAGCCGCTCACTCGAGAGACGTTGATCAACGCGGGGATCGTGAGTTTGAAAGAGGATTTAAAGGACAAGTGGCTTCTTTGCAGAAAGCGTGCATGAAAATGTGGCCTCATCATGGCGAGGCGGCTTGCAACAGAGATCTCACCGAAATGCTCACGGACAAGCTCTACAGCTTCATCCACAAGCAGTACGTCAAAGACGGCAACAAGATCGACCCCAAACACCAGTGCCACACTATTTTGAAATGCCCGGAAACGAAGGCTTCTTGAAAAGAAGCGTTTTTCTTCTGATAAACAACTCGCAAATTGATTTCCATTGGATCTCCAGCCCGTCCGCCGTCCCGCCCTCCACCAAGGCGAGCAGTTCGGGCGAGTGGGCGAACAGAGCAGAGAAGCAGTGGAAGTCGACCGGGGGGAACAGCTGCAGAAAGAGCGGGTACGAGTTCGATTGCAGGGCGGGATCGGCGCATGCGATGACCTCGGAGAGATGCTTGAAGCATATGTCCAGTTCTTTCTCTTGCTCGTCTGGCAGGTCACGAGGAGCGCGTGCTCGAGCTCGCCCAGCTGGCAGCCGCCCATCGTGCACGTGCGGTCCGGAGCGTCGAGCAAGACGGACAGCCGGCCGTCTGCCGTCTGCCGTCCGCCGCAGCTCCACGTCGAAGGGGAAGCGGAGGCCGAAGTTGCGGTAGAGGATGTCCGGAAGCCTAACGAGAGTCGGCGGACATCTCCAGCGGGGCACTTCTCGCAGCAGTTCCTCCAGCACTCGCCGCCAATCCGCCGCCTGCTGCTCCACCGGCTTCTCGAACTGCTGCACGCACGAGCGGAAGTAGTCGAAGGTTTTGACTGCCGGTGCACTCGGCTGAAAGCGAGTGGGTCTTCTTTCGATCCAAAGTCCTCACCGCCGGCTTCTCCTATCGTTCTCTCAGCAGTCGGTTCTCCCGTCAATTCGCATCACCGAGCATGCTGGCCGTTCCATTTCGGCGGGTGTACTCGTAGAAGGAATCACAAGGCGACTTGGTCGTGTCCAGCTGGTCCAAGAGCAATCGCTTGAGCTTCCGTACGCCCCCTCTGTCTCGTCCTTTGTGGCGTTCGGCAGGTCGGGGCTTACGACGATGAGCACCGCTCCTACGCGCTGGTTGCATTCGAGCACGATTCGAGAGAGTGGTGGGGGAGTTCCGCCGTGCTGAGTAGCGCCAACTGCTCGAGTTTAGCAGCTGTTTAACGCAGGAAGGGGCCTCGCAACGTTGCGTATCTTGCTTCCGTTTTCATCTGCCCGCTCGGTCGTGGCCGGGCGTCGCGATGCAAACCGCTTTGCGGCCCGAAGAGCATCACGTTTTTTCAAGTGCTAGAGTTTCGAAAAAGCGACTCCCGTTCTGCGAAGAAACCTTTGAGGCGGGTGGTTCTGTTTGCCATGTGAGTTCCCTTCGAGGTTTCGGCCAATCCTCAACGAGCAACTACTTTCAGGCGACCCCTCCGTCTGCAGAAGCTGGCCCTCGAGCAGATCGCCAAAGACACCGCGCAAACAGCGGAGAAGAACGCTCTCAACTGCCGTCTTTTCTTCGCTCGTTGTTGTTGTGCTGATTCATGAAAGAGCGGAATTCCGGCGACCAGACCGACGGCTATTCCGTTCAATCATTGTTTTCGGATTCTAAGCTTAAAACGTCTGCAAATTGAACAAGAGCCCGTTGGCCGTGATGAATGGCGGTGAGCCGAACGTAAACAAAGCGGGGGTCCGAAGAACTGCCTCAAAGTCGCGCCGCCTTTCCGTTCGTCCCGCCCGAGCGACGAAAAGAGCGAGCGGCGAGAGGTGAGCGGCAGACGGGAAAAAGCCGCCCGCCCGCTCTGCCTGCCGCCCAGCGACCCGCCGACCGCGCGGGTGGGCAAGAGGCCGCGGCGGGCGAACTCCTGCAGCTTTCTACCTCCTATTCAAAGGTACGAGCAGTTCCGACCGTCTGCGGATGTGTCGAACGAGAATTTTTGGGCCGTTCTCGGGGCAATCCGAGAACTCATAAACCGAAAAGAACGCACATACATTGATGCTTGGTTCCCGCGTGCACAAAAATTGATCGAGCGGCCGCACCCCTCTTTCAAACGCCTGTTCGGAGCACTCGAGTTTATCAGCGGAGAGTCCAGCAAGCGATAAGACAAGTGAATGGAAGCGAATCGATCAATCGAGCAAACGCATCGACTACTCTGCCCAGACGATCCCAAAGGAGGCGAGCGCTCAATTCAGTTGCTCGAAATGCACGCCCCTTCCGTTTTCTTCTTTCTTCTCCTCGCGCTCTCGGCCACCGCAGTCCAGCGGGAGCTGCGGATCTCCGGAAAGCAGCGGAGATGGACGGCCGACGAGCTCCGGCGGCACCACGCGGAGCAACGGAAGGTCCACCGGGATTACGTGCCCGGCTACCCCGACGCTCTGATCTACGCGCAAGTGGCCGTTGGGACGCCCCGTGAGTCCTTCCTTTTCACTCCTCCTCACTCTTCCCGTTCAGCCCGCAACTTCACAGTGGCGCTGGAGACGGGCACTCTCGCCTTCTTTCTCCTCGCTCGGGACTACCCGGGGCTAGCCACCCACCAACCCTTCTACGATCCCGACCGCTCGTCCACCTCCCAGCTGGTGGACGACGAGTACATGCAGATGTCCGGCTCGATGGAGGTCCGGGGCGAGGTCTGGAGCGACGTCGTGCAGGTGCGCTCAATCGGCTGTCTTTCGACCAATCCTCTCTAGCTGTTCGACTTCGAGAGGAACACGACCCAACGGTTCGCAGCCGCCACGAATGTGGACAACTTCTACAACGCGCCCGAGATGCCCGACGGCGTGCTGGGATTGCTGTGGTCAGCAGAAGAGAGGGGAAATGACTGCCAATCCCATTGAAGGGACCCGAACGACATCTGGGAGGTGGACGAGAACTCGTCGACGATCGTCCGGCTGTTCGCCGAGTACCCGGAGCTCGAGCGGTACTGGTGCCTGTGGCTGGAGGACTCGTCCACTCCGCAGTCGGGGCGGGGCTACTCGGTGGAGGTCGCCTTCGGCTCGTGCCTGGAGGAGAGGTGCGAGCCGATGGAACACGAGGTGCCCGTCTATTGGTTCTCCGACCGCACCCAAACGATCGCCTTCCTCATCGACGGCTTCTTCTACAAGGGGAAGCGCTACGTGGCGGGCTTCGCGCACGTGGACACCGGCGTTCCGATCGTCGCCTTCCCGCAGGACGTCCTCAACGCCCTCCACAAGGACGTGCAGGCGAGCAGCCGGTCGTTTCCTTCACTCCTCAATGGTTGCAGCCCGACTACGACTGGCAGCACAACATCTACACGGTGCCCTGCTCGTCGAAGGGGACGCTGCCCGACTGGACGTTCATGATCGGCCGCCGCAACTTCTCGCTGCCCGCCGCCGCCTACGTGGTCGACCTCCAGCTGTCCGGCCAGGACCAGTGCGCCCTCGCGATGGACGTGCTGGACACCCGCACGGACTACGTGCTCGGTGAGCGGCAAGAAGTGATTGAGTGACATGTTCGAGTGTTCAGGGATGCCCTTCCACACGCTCTACTGCGTGAAGATGAGCATCGACGATCAGAGCATCGGCTTCTCAAAGGTCCTCCCTCCAACTGAAAGCGAAGATGATCTATGAGAATGATCACGTTTTATACGAACGAAAGCGTGTTCATGCGATAGTTAACACCCACCAAACCCGCAAGTCATAAAAGGTTCTTTATTTCGAACGTTCACCACTTGCGGCGATTGTCCTTCAACAAGTTGCCAATAGGATTCACACACTTCTCCTTCTTCTCCTCGACAATCCGGCGAGCAACGCGGAGACGATCGGCGGGTGGGCGGCAGCAAAGGCGCGGTAGTCGGGATGCGCGTGCACGTTCACGATGTTCTCCAGCGCAACATCGACCATCTTTTTCTTCAAGCCGTCGTCTTCGTACTTGAAGGCGAGCTTCAGCCACTCGAAGATGTTCGGAGGGTGGCTGTTCTTGGCGGCCTTCGCTGTGCACAACTCCTGCAGCAGCATGAGTGAGGAAACAAGAAAGGAACTCGCAGTCAGGTCGTTCATCTCGAAGTAGCGCGCGATCTCGAACACGTCGACCAGCTCCTCGTCGTCGTCCAGCACGCCCGAGTAGCAGAAACGGAACACTTTTTCCATGGGCTCCGTTCCGCATCGCGGGAACTCCACACGATTTTCCTTCGTCTCGCGCATCGCCGAAGCGAACATTTGTTTGAAGTATTCCGACTGGTTTGCGAGCAGGAATTTGAAGACCTGAACACAGGGAGGGGAAATGAGAACGACTTGGAGCGACCCGCCTTGAACTCCACACCGCCGGCTTCGACCACGAAATCCCCGTGCACGTGGTCGTTGAAGGTGGCGAGCAGGCCGTGCAGCACGCGAGCAGGACCGCTGGTCGGCATCGAAAACGAAAGCACTTGGTTGGTTGGAGGGACCCGTCTGGCTGAGTGCGGGATCACTCGACCGCTCCAACTGCGGCCTGCTCTCTGCGCAGTCAACGCTCACTCGACTGTGCGTGTGCAAATGCCCGCGAGGAACCCCAATGAAACAAGTGGAAGGTCAAGAAGACGGATTGGGCTGTTCGCCTGCTCACTCGCTCTTTCGGATTCGGGCAGCTCATTCCTGCACTCTTGCTTTGCTCGACCACAAGCGCTGGCGATCGCAATTTATTTGTCTGTAGTTCACAAAGAAAAGAGGAAGGAAAGAGGAGATTACAACACATTCGTGATGGACTGAACGAGGACTGCGTGAACGAAAAGTCGACTGCATTTTCGGCTTTTTTGCGTTTGCCGCTCCTCCCGACTGCGGCTCGTCCTCGAACTTGTGGCGCTTGGGGGCGACGGCCGGCAGTTCGCTCGCTTCCCGGCCGATCGGCTGGATTTCGGCGGAGCGCTTGACGGCCTTCCGGTTGCCCTCTGCGGCCGCCAGCCAAGGGCAGAGGAGGCTGGAGTCGTCGGGCAACATCTCGAGGGCCTCGTCCACGAGTTGCAGCCGGCGGACGGCCGCCCACGCGCCGTCGAGCAGCGAGGGCGGGCGGTTGCAAGCGGAGAGGAGCGAGTGGGCGGCAGAAGTGAGGAGACGAAGTCGTGGACAAAGCGGAAGAAACGAGTGAGCGGTCGTCGGTCTCCGTTCTCCGCTGCTCGCTCGCGCGGTCTAGCGAAAAGAGATTTTCGCGGCCACAGGATTTCGCGCATTTTTCGCTTCTGTTTGATCCAAGCGGCCAACGAACGGGCTGTACTTATGTATTTTCGACTTGGTTGCGACTTCTAAAGTTCCCCGCTTGCCTGCTCTTTCCGCAAATCTTTCGTTTCGTTGAAATGCGGTAAACAAACAGCAAGACGCCAGATGTTCCGCACGTCCCCCGCCCATTAACATTCGAATGGGCCCGTCGCAAGCGAGCGTCTGGGCGGCGTTACGCGCGCGCGCGGACCGCAGCGGTCGCATTTGGCGCCCGTTTTCCCAGCGTCCTCTGCGCGTCCCCTCTCGTCGCGGGCCGCCCGCTGGACGCGCGCAGGTGTTCGGCGGCGAAAGACCCCCGATTTGCTCCGCTCGTTTGCTCGCTTTCTGCCGGTCGATCTCAGCGTTCGTCGTTCGACTCACTTCTTTTGAAGATTGCGCACTATGCTTGTGTCTTCTTTAATCACCGTTTTGCTTCTTCCAGGCATCCAAATCGTTCGGGATGTCCGTCTGCAAGCACCTGCCGGACGGGACGACGCTCATCAAATGGCGAGTCGACGGCTACGACGAGAAGTATGCTGCTGCAATCTGCGGAGACACGTGGTGCTCCGACCTCTTCACGACCAATCTGGACGGCAATTCGCAGTGCTGCCTCCTCTTCGATCCGCCCGTCAACAGCTTTGCCTATTCGCGCCAACATCCTCGACTGTCGCGTTCCAACAACTCCTACAATGCTCGTGTGTTCGCGAAATTCCTGGTCCCGTCGCCGCGCATCAAAATGACGGCGTGGATGGAAACTGCCAATGGCGTGATCGTCGGCCGCAAAGGTTCGTCTTTCCTTCACACATTCCTCTCTTACCAAAGAAGGCTTCCAGACAGCGGCGAGCACGGCTAAGTCCTGCTGCAAGCGAACGCGATCAAGCAGCTGTCGAAGGCAAAAGTGATGTACATCTGCTGCGAGATGCAAAACGACAACTACGGACGGGTCCATCGTCAAGCGCGCCAGCATCACACCGAGCAAGACGGCGAGATTCGGATAATCGAGCGGTCGAAGGCTCCGATGAAGTTCGAGTTGAAGACGACGTACTCTTCCTTCCACGGAAAACAGCAGAAAAGCTCACTGATCGAGGTGAACGGGACGAAACACCAGCTTCAGTTGACCGTTTCGCCCTATCTGTACACGCTGAGAATCCAGAATTTGGGCCCCGATTTCGAGGAACTCTACCACTACGAAACGTGGGCGGAGAACGCCAACGGAGAGCGCACGTACAAAACTGGTTTGTTCCAGTTCCCGTTTTTTGACCGTCCTTTCTTCTTGCAGAGGGAATCTTGAAGATGTTCGGAGAAGGCAGGAGACATCTCGGAGGAATCGAGAGCCGCGAGAAAAAGCGGTTCTTCGGAGACAACGGATTCGCGCTGGTTCGCTTGAACCTCCGCCGGCTCTGTCCTCACCGCTCCTCGTCTCTCCAACTCGGACACTCGACTCCGCTCGGACGTCTCGGCGACTTCCTCTCGTCTCACTTCAATGACGAGAACTTCGGCGAGATCCGAGTGATCGCGGACAGCGGTGCGGTCTTCCATGTGCGTTCGCTCCAATCAGCTGCTTCTTTTATCTTCCTTTTTGCAGGTCTCCAAACTGCTGCTCTGCTCGCAGTCGGAAGTCTTCGAGCGCATGTTCGAGCACGAAGGCACGACCGAGAGCCGCGAGAGGAAGGTCGAAGTGAAGGGCTTGGACTCGCGAGTTGTGGAGGCGATGCTCCGCTGGATGCACACGGGCGAGGTGGACGGGCTGCAGGAGTTGGACGCCGCTCTCTTCGTGGCCGCCCACCGCTACCAACTGGTCGGACTGCAGGCGAGCGAGCAGAAGAGAAGAAGGCCCTAATCCTTCTTCTTGCAGGAGCTGTGCAGCGAGAGCATGGAGGCGAACATGTCGCCGAACACGATCTTCGACTGCCTTCAGTTGGCCTTCACCTACGACAACCTGTCGGCCTTCAAGCAGAAGGCCATCGACTACACTTTCGAGCACATCGAGGAGATCATGAAGGCCGAGCGCTGGAGCACGTTCTTCATCGAGCAGAAGGGGATCGTCGAGGAGCTGCTCCGCGCCCGCGCCAAACGTTGAATCTCGCCGTGACTCTATTGATTCTTTGTTGCTGGTTGAAGAATAAACTGCGAGGCCTCTCGTTTTATGTTTGAGCATTCGAAATACGACAAACAAATAGCTGCGAGAGGGAGTTAAAGAAGAATCCTCAGGAGCACGATCAGCCTTCTCTCCCGCTCTTCTTCACTGCGGGAGCACGTCATGATGCTGATCGCCTTGTTGTCGATATCCATCTTGATGCACCAGAGGTTGTGGAAGACGTAGCCGAGCACGAAGTCGGTGGTCGCCGCATCTGAATAGAAAGCGCTCAACGCACACTGCCCGTCGGGGAGCTGCAGATCGGTCACGTAGGCGGTGGAGGGAATCGAGTAGTTCGTCCCGCCGATGGTGAACGTCCAGTCGGGCAGCGAGCCGGCTTTCGTGCAGTCGACTGTGTAGAGGAAGTGCTCGTAGTCGTAGGTGGGCTGCACGTCTTCGTAGACGGCGAGGAAGGCGTCGAAAAGCAGCAGGATGTTCGGCACTCCGGTGTCCACCTTGGCGAGCCCCGCGTTGTGCGCCTTCCCGTTGTACGTGAACGCGTCGACGAAGAAGGCGAGCGAGCGGCTCTTCGGCAGCCAGAACAACGGGAGGGTGTTCTCCGGAGTCGCCGGTGCGCACATCTCCTTCAGACTGCCGCCGAATCTGCAAGGAGAAGAACCTCCGGTTATTTCTTTGCTCCGCCTACTCCGTGAGTCCACTAATGTGCCGACCGCCGTTGCCTGAACAGAAATGAACGAGCGAGCGGAAGCGAACAGAAGAACGAACCGTCATCGCTGAACACTTGAAGGAAATGAGACCAGTAGCGAGGACCTCCGATCTTCGCGAACAGGTTGATGACGAAGGAAGAGTTCTCGTTCGGGTCGGCCGCGTCGGCGGGGTTCCTGCCAGTGGACAGAGAAGCAAATCATTGCTCTCTTTCTCCCCACTCACCAACTCAATCCGAGCACTCCTTCGGGCATCGCCGGTTCGAGTGTGTACGGATCGTAGACGTCGTTCACGACTCCTAAAAGACGGCGAGGAGAATCAACGCTTGCAGATGCCGTGGGCTCACCAAAACGCTGGGGCGTGTTGTTGTACGCGATGTTGTCGAAGACCTGCAAACGAGTCATAGCTTCGAATAGAAAGAGCTGGATTCACGCCGCTCACTTCGAAAAGGTCGACAAAAGCCGCTCCGTAGACCTCGACGTCGCCCGTGAAGCCCGTGTAGTTGCTGGCCGGCCGCGAGGTGGATGAGAGGGCGGGATCGAAGAAGCGTTGCTCGGCGGAGCGGCCGGGGTAGTCCTTGCCGAGCACGAACACCACCTCCGTTCCCGTCTCCAACGCAACCAAGTAGTCGACGGCCCAAAGAAGAATAATGGACTGGATCGACCCACTTACGCGGCGTCCCAATCGTGAGGTTCGTGAGGCTCAAGGCGTCCGGGTACGAAGGAATGTAGTTCTAAAGACAAGACCATTAACGATTGTTCACTCCTTTCGCTCACCTTGTGCGTCTTGCGCATCTCTCGGTGGTACGCCTTTAGGTCGTCGGCCAGCCATCGTCGTTGTTTGCTCCGCAGAATGAACGACGGCTTCTCGTCCTGTTTGGCGGTCGGGGCGGCCGGCACGAACACGACGAAGAAGAGGAGAAAAACGAGAACCGAGGGGCACTTCATTTCGTCCTTCTTCAAGTTCAGAAAAACTGTGAAGACGGTGCTTTCGGCCTTCTCATATTTATTTAGAGGATCGGCCTGCTTGGTGATCGCCGAATGCCCCGCCCTTCATCAAAGACAGTCGCCTCAAGAAAACGAAACGAGCAATCGGAAGCCGGACGTCGAGCGGTGATTCACAGCCGTTTTCGCTGACATTTCGTCTCGCAACGGTCCGCTTATCGCCGTTGAGCACGACGACAAACCGGACCGTCGTGCTTGTTTTTGTCGGAGACCAAGAAGCTAACAAAAACGAGTGATCGGATAGTCGACCCAACCCCGCACGGCATTCGCTTTTCGTAGCCCGAAGAAACAGCCAATTGAACGCCCAACGATACGGACAACTCTATTAAAAGGTTGAGCTCCAAGCTTCCACCCCCTTTGAACAGTTCCTCTTTAGACGTGTGCATTCTGACGCCGCTTCATCCGGAAACTCAACAGAAGCTTCTTTTGGTGGCATCGGGTGGATGAAACCGATCGAAACGCTTGTTTGCACCACTCGCAAAGGACTGCAGCCTCTCATGCAATAAGCTTTCGCGAATCCCGATGATCCACGAGCTAACAACGGCGATCACCGCGAATGTTCTCGTGTTTGGTCGCTACACATCGGAGCAAGGGGAAGGTGCACAGAACGCCCCCATTCCGCCCTCTTGCCGGTTTATCGTTGGCGTCTTATCGCACGCAGCAAGCGCTCGTTTCTCGTCGTTGATGCGATCATCGTGCTCTTTCGTACCGCTCCACATGGATGAATTAACGCTTTCGTTTCATAATCTGCTGTTCAAATCGACTTTACAAACCCCCGTTCTGCAGCTTCATGCCCCGCGAATAACGGCGAAAAGAAGTGGCCAACGCACGGATGGCTCTGCTGGCTGCATCCTCTGCGCATTCCACACAATTTGTGTGCCCACTCGCAGAGGTCGGACGCTTCAAAATGTGCGTCTTTAAGCCACTTGCAGGGCAGAAAGCATTTGCTAACCTCAAACTGGGGTTAGTAAAGCGAAGATAGCCGCGAGCGCAGAAGGTCATGCAGTGGGGAGGCGACTGATCGATGAGACCGCTCTTTTGATCCGCTTGCTCGTTTCGCCTGCCCGCCTCCGTCAGCCGCGTGGTCTCTTCCGTCGTTCATGCGATCGCAGGTGGGCGCGATGAGAGTGTGATGGTAAGAGGGAACATCGCAAGGGCGTCGTTTATTTGTCGGCAAATGCTTCAAACCGAATATTCCACAAGCGGCGAACACGGCGAAGGCCAACCATTGCTAGGCTCGCCCCGCTTCACGTCGCGTTGCCTCCGGACGCGTTCGAATTCGAAGCCTGTGAGTGCTTCCGCCGGATGACCACGTTGTAGAGGACGGCCGTCGTCAAGGCGTCCAGCGAAACCATCGCCTAAACAAAGTGAGGGGTGTGTACCCGAGTTCTTCGCACTCACCACGACATACGGGCCGAAAGGCCGCCGGTCGATCCCCGCTGCGGCCAGAGCGGCGTCCGTGACCGCCGGCGCGAGGTTGAAGAAGAATTCGGTCGCCACCGCAAAGCAGGCAATCCAGTGATTCCGCTGTTGATTTCTGTTGCTCTGGCCGGCCAACAGACGGCGATGAGCGGCGAATCGCAAGAGGAAGACGACGCAGAGGCTCAGGTTGATCAATCCGAGCACCTTTGATGGGCGACGACACTTGCAGCGCCAACGGCACCAAGCAAGACAGCGAAAGACACTCTGCAAACGAATGAGAGGCCAAGAAGAAGAGACTCACCGGTCTCCGCGGGCAGCGGGAGGGCGGCGAGTGGGTAGATCGAACCAAAAGCCACTCCACACGCGACGATCACTCCAATTGACGACCAAACGGGCAACAATCGACGATGGAACGAGCGGACAGCCGCGTGAATCACGAGAATCCGATCGAGCAGCAGGAACGAGAACGAAACGCTCAACATGACCAGCGAGTCCTGCATGAGAGCGCCCGTCCAGAACATCAACGGGGCAGAGTGAACACCTACAAGAGAAGTAAAGGGAAGAGTATCCACCACTCGCCTTCCTGCAGTCCCGCGCACATCAAGTAGGCGGAATTGAAGCTTGTGGAGAACGCCGCCACAATCCAACACACGATGTTCACCTCCAAGTGCGGCGAGAGTTCGCGCTTGTTCGCAGAGCAACGAAGACGACAGAAGAGGAGCAGTTGGAGGATGGCGGCAATGCCCATCGATGTTGCAATGATCGCGTACTGCCACCAGGTCGACCACGGCATCATTTCGACAAGCGAAAGAAGGGAATGCCTTTTTTTGACGGCAGGACTCCTGTGCGTCTATCCACGTACAATTTGGAAGCGGCACACTTTGTAGTCAACGCCTACGCGGCGAGAGAGTCACAGCTTTCGGCAAGCACTTTTCGGTAAAGAGGGAATAACAGACTGCCGATTGTGTCTTGAGACACTGCATCGAATGAACAGCGAGCTTAACAAAAAGTAAATGCTTTTATTCGCGTCAAAGCGTAATCTCTACAAGTCGCCCCCTGCTGCAACAATCCTTCGCACACGATTCAACGATTCGTCCTGCTCGATGTCGCGTTGCCGCTCACAATCAGGCCGTTCGAATGCGAAACATGCGGCGGCTTTCTACGGATGACCACGTGGTACAAAACGGCCGTCGTCAAGGCGTCGAACGAGACGATCAGCTGAAAGAAAGAAAGAGAAATGTGCACGCATGTGTTCTTTCTACTCACCACCACGTACGTGCCCAGCCACTGCTGGTCGACGCCCATCGCATTCAGCGCGTTGAACACGGTGGCGGGCAGGAGGTCCAGAAAGAGCTCGGTGGCGACTGCGAGGCAGGCAAGCAAGTGATTTCGACGTTGATTCGCTTCGTTACCGCCGTTGAACAGGCGGCGGTGGAAGGCGAATTCGTAGAGGAAAAGGAGACAGAGGCAGAAGTTGATGCCCGCCACGGCGTTCTTAATCGGCAGCAGGAGCTTCACGGACGCGGGGACCACGCATATGAGCAGCAGGCAGTCTGCACGGGGGAGTGAGCAAACTGTTGATCCTTTCTACCTGTTTCTGCAGGTAGTGGAGGGGCAGTCAGCCAGAAGAAGAGGACAGCCACGCCGAAGCCGGCAATCAAGCCCGCCGTCATCCAAACGGACAGCGAGCGGCGGCTCAACGAGTGGGCGGTGAAGTGGATCACGAGGATGCGGTCGAGCAGCAAGAAGGCGAACGAAATGCCCAGCATGATCAACGAGTCCAGCATCAAGACGCCCGTCCAGAACAGCCACTGGGCGGAGTAGGAGTCTGCAAGAGGAGTGAGGGCTGCAAGGCTCGATCACTCGCCTTCTTGGAGGCCCGCCCACACAAAGAAAGCAGAATGAGCAGACGAGCAGATGGCCGCGACGATCTAACGGACGATGTTTACTTCCAAATGCCGAGAGAGCGCCAGTTTGTTGGACGAGCAACGAAGGCGGAAGAAGAGAAGCAGCTGGAGGAGGGCGGCGATGCCCATCGTCGTTGCAATCGTCGCGTACTCCCACCAAATCAATACGGAAATTATTTTGACAACGAAAGAAGCGAATGTTTGTGTCTTTCTTAACAGAAAAAAGTCGCTTGACCTGTGCGTCGACCGGAGTTCAATTCTAAAGCCCGGACAACACCAAGATTTGTTGTCGACTGCCCACTTTTGACGGAAGCCATTGGACGGCTTTCCGCCAAAAACGTCGAGTAACGGCTGCAGATCGCTTTTTTGTACGAGGAGCCAGAACTCGAACAGAAGGCGGTCGCCGTCGGCGCAAACGGGGTGGACGTGTGGGCGAGTCGCGGTTTGTTCGCTTCTTGCAACCGAACCACTGTGAAGCCGGATGGAGAGCTGCCGAGCGGCGGAAAAGAACGAGCAACCCTTCGTTCCTAACTACTCGTTCTCCTGACTGTCATTCGTTTATTTTTGTTTGCTAATAAACAAGTTGGGCGATTCTCATCCCGGCATCTTTTTCAAGCCTTCGATTTTGATTTTGAACGTCTGCCGGACGTGTTTTTCTTCCTTTGGACTCGGGGGGCGCTTATCGTTTTTCTGCTTTCGTTCTCTTTGTTTCAGCGAAGGCTAATCAGTGCCGATTGGTGGGAACGCCTTTCGATTTGGTCGCTCCTGCAAACTAAACGAACGCGGGAAACGCCCATTTGCTTCCGACGACGTCTGCTTGGAGCGGGAACGCCCTGATTGACAATACGGACTTTTCCATCACTCGTTGCTGTTATAAAAAGAAACGCACAGCTCTGGCGATCATTCTAGGGGGTTAGAAGTCAGAATGAAGCTTCTTTTCTTTCTGCTCCTCGTTCTTCTGGTGTTTGTGAGCGCTGCTCCCGCCGCCAAGAGCACCAAGCGGCGCACCGTGCACGCCAAACAACGACGATGGAGGGCGGACGAGTTGAAGGAGCACCACCGGCTGATGCGCAAGACGCATAAGGTGGGCGGCAAGGGATGTGTTTTCGCATTCTCCTGTTCAGAACTACGTGCCCTACTACCCGGACGCGCCGATCACGACGATCATGACCGTTGGGACGCCCGGTTCGCCTTCTTTCCCCTTCCCTCTCACTTCTTCCTTGCAGTCGTCGAGTACTCGATCGCGCTGGAAACCGGGACCGACGCGCTCTTCCTCCTCTCCAAGGACTACGCCGGCCGTGTCGCCAACCAATCCTTCTACGATTCCGCCCAGTCTTCCACTTCAAAGAACGCGGGCAACTACACCGGCTTCAGCGGAGATTTCGAAGTCTCGGGGTCGGCCTTCACCGATGTCGTTGGGGTGAGAGAAGAGCCTCATACTTCGCTCTATTTTTTTTACAGTTGTTCGGATTCGATTCGAACGTAACGCAGCGATTCGGTGAGGGACTCCAGATGTTACACACAGGCAACTCTCGTGCTCGTTTCAGGTGCCGTAACAGATGTGGACGATCCCTATGAGGTGAACCCAGCGATACCCGACGGAGTGTTCGGAATGAGTTGGTGAGCGGAGGGCAAGGGGCGATTTATCGACGGTCGTTAGGGACCCGAACGATGCGGCCAATCCGAACGAGAACTCTTCGGCGGTCGTCAACCTGTTCGCGGAGATCGGCGGTCCGCGCTACTGGGTCGAGTGGATTGCGGACGTCTCAATGCCCGGTTTGTCCGCTTCGCTCGACTTTCATCTCCTTGTTTTAAAGATAAACGGGAGTACGACGTGCAGGTTGCGTAAGTGGCTGAAGAGCGAGATCGGAGCGGTAATCATTCTTCGTTGCAGCTTCGGGTACGAACTGGACAACCTCTGCCAACCGATGACCCTCGACGACTCGTTCCCCTTGACGTGGTTAGAGGACAGCCGTTCGCTCGCTTTCACCGTTGATTCGTTCACGTACAAAGAGCTGAACTTGGCGGGGGGCTACGCGAAAGTGGACACCGGCGTGCCGAACATCCTGCTGCCCTACGGAACGTTTGCTTCTCTCTACGACGAGGTGCAGCCCACATGGGACTTCGACTACGGCGTGTACACGGTGCCTTGCTCACAAGCCGAGAAGTTGCCCGCTTGGGGGTTCACCATCGGAGGGAAGGAGTTTGCCGTGCCCTCCGCCGCCTACGTGGCCGACTTGGGGCTGCCCGGAGACCAGTGCGTGTGGAGCGCCTTCTATTCGGACGACGACACCACGCCCGTCGTCCTCGGCTACCCCTTCCACGAGGCCTGGTGCATCAAGATGGACGTCGACAACCAGACGATCGGCTTCTCAAGAGCCACCCTCACGTGACCCGACCGAACGCCCGCTTTGAGCGGAGCGGAGTAATCACGCGTTGAAAAGCCATGTGTTTGGATTGTTTGCAATAAAAGCCATAACAGAAAAGGAATGTAAAAAAGGCGCGAGATTACCGTCAATGTTGTGCAGATGGCAGTTACTCTCTTCAAACCGCTCGAACGCTTCAAAATAGACGTTTAAAGAACCGCATCTGTTATGCACTTTCAACCCATTCAAAGAGTGGTAAGCAGTGACCGGGCAGCAGCAAACTGACTCTAATTGTTATTTTCAAGGGTCTTTGAGATAAAAAGCAAGCAATCGTTTGGCTGCCCCTGCTTCATGCTCATTGTGAGAAAGCTTGCGTCATGTTTGGTCGTTGCTAGACCTAGAAAGCGGTCTGTAACCACAAAAGGTGTCGTTCGCAACTGCAACCAATTTCAAAAATAGCGGATCTTGCTTGTTCCGGGGTTTGTGTCTCTGTTTGCATGTTCGTTTCCGCATTCTTCTCACAAGCATTTGGGTGATTGACGTCATAGTCGATGGGAGGTTGTGCTTCCGCTGCCGACTGGCAAACCCGCCGGTCGGGTGTGGGTGGCTTTTATCTCAAGCTTTAATTAAATTTTTGGTTGCCTCGGTGGCGGGAAACAGTGAACGCGTTGAGTAGCCTACAAATCGGGACGAGGTTATTTTTGGGCTCCGAAAAGTCGCTGTTTGAGCGTCGAATAAGCCATTAAAAACTAGAGGCAACTCAACGACTCCCACACACACAAACCCCGAAGCGATAAGGAGCAGCCGATCGGCGATCGGCCGCATTTTCTAGTCGTTGCTTTCGAACCGCCGGCTTTCTTCTCAATTGGCTTCTCCGCTCCTGTCTATCCCGTGAAGTAGAGACGGGCGGGTGAGCAGGCGACGGAAACAGGCCCACTTTCATCACTCGCCTCGGGTATAAAACGAGAGGCAAACTGCCCTCCAGCCATCGTTTCCTTGAGATCGACCAGCGAAATGAAGCTCCTCTTTGCGCTCCTCTTCGCCTTCTTCGTCGTGCTCGTGGCCGCTACCCCTGCCGCCCCAAAGGACGAAAAGAAGCCGCTGATCGTGCACGGGAAGCAGAAGCGATGGCTGACCAACGGCCTCAAAGCCTACCACAAGCAGATGCGCAGAGTACACAAGGTGAACGAGAAGAGTGGGAGTAGCTTTTTTATTTCGTTTAGAATTACATTCCCTACTACCCGGCCGCTCCGATCCTCACGTCCATCTCGGTTGGAACGCCCGGTCACTCTCGTTCACACTAGCTTTCTTAACGCGCTTTCTTTAGCCGTCGACTACTGGGCATCGCTGGAGAGCGGGTCGGAAGCCCTCTTCCTGCTGGCGAAGGACTATCCCGGTCGCAACACTTTCTCAAGCAGCCTTTCTTCGATCCCGACCAGTCTTCCACCGCCCAACTGGTCGGCGATTACGTCGGCTTCACCGGCGACATTCAACTCTTCGGTGCGGCCTACGACGACGTTGTTGGGGTGAGTGAACGAGGATTATCGCTTGTTTCTGTCGACCACATGTCTTGCATAGTATACGCACTGATGATCGCTGGGCAATCCCCTTCCTGTCTGCTCGCCTCGATGAGTTTCTTGCTTTCAGCTCTTCGGCTACGGCGAGTGGTTCAGCACGACGCAACGGTTCGGTGTGGTGAACGACGTCTACGATCCCTACTTCATCGACCCGCAGATGCCCGATGGTGTCCTGGGATTGAGCTGGTGAGTGAGAAGAAATCGAAAAGAAGCACTCAATTCCCTTCTCCTTGCAGGGACCCGGAAGACGCCGCCAACCCGAATGAGAACTCTTCGGCGATCGTCAACCTGTTCAAAGAATGGCAGGTACCCAGTCGCTACTATTGCCAGTGGCTGGAGAACATGGCCAATCCCAGAACGTTTTTCCAACACGCATTCTTCAAATTCTTTGTTGTTTAGAGTAAGGCCGCGAGTACATCGTCAGCACGCTGTTCGGTGCCGATCTGGACGGTCTGTGCGGGGCGGCGACTGCTGACAACACCGTTCCGCTGGTGTGGCTGCCGAAGACCCGTTCTTTGGCCTTCCGTGTGGACGCGTTCACGTACGAGAGCGTGGCGTACGACGGGGGTTTCGGCAAAGTGGACACCGGAGTCCCGAACATTCTCGTGCCGCCGGAGGCTTTTGAGGCGATCTACGACGACGCCCAGCCGACGTTTGATTGGGACTACGCAATCTACACGGTGTCCTGCTCAGGAGCTGGCACCTTCCCCGACTTGCAATTTACGATCGGCGGCAGCAATTACACGATCACGTCCTCATCTTACGTGGTCGATCTGCTGCTTCCCGACGGCCAGTGCGCTCTGAGCCTCTTGGCCTCCGACAAAGAGACAACAGACTACGTTTTCGGTGTGTGAAGTGGGACATTCAGGCGAATAATAATCACGTATCTTCAGGCTACGTATTCCAACAGCTCTGGTGCATCAAGATGGACATCGACAATCACGCCATCAGCTTCTTCGACGTCCTCCCGCAGCCCAGCTGAACGTCCGTTTCAAACAGGAACTGAAGATGCGATTAAATCAGCTACTGTTTCTGTTTAACGAGAGTAAAACAAGCAGCATTTGTTTACGCAGCCAAGTTGTTCACCAAACTCGTAATCGCTATTCCGACCGAAGTTGAAGTGCGCGCGGGGCGGAGGAGGAGGGCGGTATTTAGGGCGTCAAAGGCGCCCGCCAGCTGAAAGAAGCGGAGAAATGAGAGCGGAGTGTTCGGCGCACTCACGAGGACGTTCGAGCCGAACGGCTGCTGGTCGACGCCGAGGGCGGTGAGCGTCGCGTACGCGGTCGCCGGCAAGAAATTCAGGACGAATTCGGTCGCCACCGCGAGGCAGACGATCGATTGATTCCACCGTTGATTCGCCCCATTCGATTGAACGAACATGCGGCGGTGGACGGCGAACTTCCAGACGAAAGCGATCGCCAGCACGAGGTTCACGAACACGAACCCCATCTTCAGGGGCGTCGACAGGCGGACGTGCAGCGGCGTCAAGCAGCCGAGCGACAGGCAGTCTGCAGCGAAAAAGGAGTGAACGGAACAATCACTAACGGCCGACCGGCCTCCTCGGGCAGCGGGAGGGTGGTGAGCGGGTAGATCGAGCCGAAAGCAGCGCCGCAGCCCACGATCACGCCCGTCGTCCACCAAACGGGCAGATTTTGCCGCCCGAAGTTGCGCAACGCGAATTCAATCACGAGGATCCGATCGAGCAGGAGGAAGAAGAACAAAACGAGGGCATCACCGAGAAGTCCACGAACAGCGAATAACAGAGAAGTGGGACCTGAACCAGTGCATTCTTTGCTCCAGCCCGCTGTCAACCACTTTCCCGTACGCCCGCATGAAGCAGGTAGCCGGAGAGCAGGATAGCGAAAAGGTCGTTGAAGATCCAACACGCGATGTTCACCTGCAAGTGCCGCGAGAGCTCCGGTCTGTCCGAAGAGGAACGAAGACTAGCGAAGAGGAAGAGCTGGAGACTCGCAGCCACGGCCATCGTTGGAGCGATTGTGCGTACTGCCACCAAATCAATGCAATCCGGTGTCTACTTTCCCGTAGCCTCCGCTGCTCTGTTGCCCGTTGTACGTGAAGGAATCCATTTGGAAGGCGAGCGAGCGGGTGTCCTCCAGCCACACCAACGGGAACGTGTTCTCGGGCGTGGCCGGCTGGCACTTGTCGTCCAAACAACCGCCGAACCTGCAAACAGCAGTCATCACTCGTTCCTTCTTTCTGTTCGCCTTACTGAATGGAGCCGATGCCCTCCCGTCCGCCCACTGAAAAAGGTAACAGAAGAATGGTCAGGTAGACGAACAAAGAGTGAAGATTTCCATCCAATGGCACCAAAAGCGCTCGTAGCCGGTCGCCTCGAAAAAGTTGATGATCGCCGACGAGTTCTCGTTCGGGCTGGCCGCGTCTTCCGGGTTCCTGCAGAGACGAGGGAGGTATTGTACGCTACCCATCGCCCTTCTGCTCACCAGCTCATCCCCAGCACTCCGTCGGGCATTTCCGGGTTCTCGAAATAAGGATCGCGGATTCTGTCCACGACGCCTGAAAAGAAGTGAGTACGGCAAGTGGGCGGTCCACTCACCGAATCGTTGGGTTGTGTTCGGCCATATCTCGGGGTCAATCAGCTGAAGCCGGTAAGTTTTAGAGGGTAGACAGTCGGTTGCCGACTGTTCCACAAGTCGAACGAGCAGAAACCCTGAACAAAGAACGATATTTCTGTCCACTCACCCCAACGAAGTCGGCGTAGGCCGTCCCGGAAGCTTCGAGTTCTCCGCTGAACGCGTCGTAGTCGCCGGCCTGTTGAGCAGTAAACGACTGGGCAGGGTCGAAGAAGGGCTGGTGGGCGGAATGATTGCGGCCGGGATAGTCCTTGGCGAGCAGGAAGATAGCCCCGAGCCGGTCTCCAACGAGACCCAGTAGGTGGCGGCTGAAAGAAGAACATGGAGAGAACAGACGCTGTAGAGATCGTACGCGGCGTTCCGACGGAAACCGTGGTGAGAATGGGCGTGTCGGGGTAATAGGGGACGTAGTTCTGAACAAGGAAATGAACTCCGTTGGTCCACTCTCGCTCACCTTGTGCGTTTTGCGCATCTGCTCGTGGTGAGCTTTGAGGTCGGCGGCCATCCAGCGTCGCTGCTTCCCACGAACAACCGGCGGCTTCTTCTCGCCATTGTGAGCGTCCGGAACGGCGCACACGAATCCAAGAAGAAGGACGAGAAGAAGTAAGATGAGAAGCTTCATTTCAACTTCCTTCGTTAAGTGGTGAAGAGTGAGAAGCTCGGTCGTCTTTTTATATTGGACAGGAGCCGTTCACGTGCGATGCGAGTGAGTAGGCAGACCTTTGCATTTGGACTTCAATCTCTGCATTATCACCAAAACGTAATGATTCGGTTGAAAGGATGGCTAAACCGCCGAGAGCGCTACGATGCTCCCTGGTCCGGGACGAGTTCTCCGTGACGTTCATCTCTTGCCGTTAGACAGGAGTCGCTTCTTATCGCTCCGAGACGCCGCAAAGGAGACAAATTCCATCCAATCTTTTGGGTGGGGCGGCTGATTAAGCGGTCTAGAAGTGATCGACCGCGAGTAGTCATCCGTTGTGGGCGGAAGGCACTCCTTTCTGCCGGTCACCGAGGGCGCATTCCGTTTTTTGTTGCACCAGGCCGCATCACCGCGTCAAATGAGCTGTTTTCAGCGTTCGATTGCGCGTTTGTTGTAGGTAGAAGTTGTTTGTTGTTTGCGGGACAAACGTGCTCGCATCTACGGGACTATTCAACGAGCAAAGACTCGTGAGAAGCGCGAGCAGTTAAGCAAGTTGAATACGTGCGGGGGCTGCGGAGGGTACTAAAGGAAGTGCGTGAGCAAGCTCGTCTTTATTGTAGCATTTCTCTCAACTTTGCCGTTTTTTTGCAACGATCACCAACTATCGACCAAAAGCAACTAGCTGAGCTAGAGTGAATAGCTTTCATTGTTTTATTTCCGAGGGAATTTATATTTTTTTTGGAATTTTTTGAACTTTTTAAACATGTGCAAAAGATCAATTTCAAAACGCGTGCACCCGGAAGTCGGCTGTGTAGGAGTGTTCCCAACCGATCGACCTTCTCGAAGGCGCCCTTCGAAGCGCTCGTGAAGCCGGGCGTCTCGAAAGGGACCTTAAAAACAAGCAGCTTTACCTTCCGTGCAAGGGCAAACGGATCTTCGGAGCGGGGCTGATGGACGGCGGGCGGCTGGAGATCCCGCTGCCGCTCAATCAAGTGAGCGGCCACCGCTCTTCTTCAAACCTCTCTTGTAGACTCGCAAGAACGTGCGCGGGCAGTGCGCGTTGCAAGTGGAGCAAGTGTTCGCCAACAAGATCGGCGCCGACCTCCTTGCCTCCCGCTGCGTCGACTTCCGCTTCAACGTAAAGGACGCGAGTTTGTCCGCAGACCTGTGGCCGTTGCACGAGTTGGCCCTCTCGAAACGTGTTTGAACGGGAAACGAGCCGAAATAAACGGCTGTTGCATCTGCCGACTGTGAACAGCAAGCTCGGCAGTCTTCTTCGCCTGGGGACCTCAGCTTATCCTCCACAAGCTCGCTTCCATTTTTGTTGGTCGAAACTCGGACAGTAGGGCGAAATAAGCAGCAACAAAAGAAGTAGTTGAATCAAATGACGTCCATCCATTCCTTCCGTCCTTCTGGTCGTCGAACACATTCATTTCCAACCACTTCTCTTGATATTTCGTTAGGAAACTCTCGGTCGTCCCAGCGCTCGTCTGTCTGCAAGCAGGCGGAAGAGTCGGCAACTGGTCGAAAGCGGCGACCGAGCGGACGATTTGCGCTGGATCTCTCGAATGTTCGTGCCGCCCGACCGCAAATTCTGCGATCGCGTTTGGAGCGAACAAGAAAGAGAAATTGAGGGCTCGCTCCTTCCAACCGAATCACCTCTCCTGATCAAAGCGGCAGCGACGGAGGCCGTGGATTCGGTCCCTGTGCTCCCTCCGCCTGGTCTGCACTTCGATTCACTCGATATTTATTCCTGGATCCCTACGATCTTCGTCAGTTAACAAGAACCTCCGCGAATCCAATCCTCTGGTCGTCGACGTCGTAGACAATGCAGAAGGCGCGAACGAACGGGTTCCCGAGTACGAAGTTCTCGAAATCGCCGTCGTCTTTGAGCTCGAGGGCCACCGCGCACGTCTTTCCGCCGTCGATGTCGAGCTGGAAGCCTTGGATAGAAGGTTGAGTCTCAGCCGCTTTCTAACATCAAGGACGTAGTTGGAGGGAGGAACCGAGGGGTCCTTCAATCCAATGGTGAAGACCCACGACGGAAGATTGGCCGTCGTCGAGCACGGAGTGGTCAGCAGCCCCAGATCCCTGGAAGAAAAAAGCTCGTGGAGATGAAAGAAGCACCGGTCCACTCACCAGTCGTAATCGGGGTTGATCTGCTGGTAGACCGCTCGGTAGAGCTCGAACTCGAACGCAATCAGCGGGTAGCCCGTGTCGATGAACGTCCACTGCTCGCCGTCGGAGGAGATCGAACCGGACACAAAGCGGGAGACCGCGATGTTGGGGTAGTTATCCCAGAAAATAGACTGCAAAGAGGTGAGTAAAGGCATTGACAAGTGCTCTCTTGTTACGTGAACTGAAGCGGAGCAGTGGGCGGTGTCCAACCCGCCGAACGTGAGGGCGGCGTCTGGAACGCCCTGGCTGGGCGGCTTCGATCTGAGAGACCAATAATTGAGGATGACGCTCCTTTCAGCCACTTACGGCCCGAGCCGGATCGTGAGAACGCGTTTCGTGACGTTCAACGCGTCGAAGATGTTGAGAAGCAGCGGTTGATCGGCCTCTTGGGTGTGCCACAAAAGGCCCACCGCTCCGCTCAACTGTGGGTTTCCGTAGGACACGCCGCCTTCCTGCAATCGACCCTTCGCTTCCGTTGATCCCATCTCGCTTACCGGTCCCTCAACTTCGTCCACGTCGCCGAACTGCTGGGAGTCGATCGTGATGTCCGCTCCGATCTGAATGCTCGCTTTAGACCGCTCCTTCTTGCGTGCTCACTCGGAAGACGTCCGTGTAGGTGTTGCCGTAGACTTGCAAGTTCCCAGTCGCTCCTTGGAACCGACCGCCCATTCGACTCGTGCTCGACGCTCTCCAATCGCTGGCTGTTTGCAGAAAGAAGCAGGAAATGCTTACGTGGAGTTGAAGGCCGGCTGTCCGTCTTGAAGGAGCGAGAAGTCCGTCCCCAACACCCACGAGTGGAGCTGCCCGCATTCCACGGCCAGGGTGAACTGCTGAGCTGAAAGAAGTATTTGATCAAGGTAAAGAGAGGAGATATGGACGAGGAGTTCCAATGGAAACGTTCAACGCGATGTAATCGCCTGAAATCGACAAGCATTTGGTGGGTTGCACTGTAAGAGTGCTTACGCGGGTACGCGTTGAAGTACAAACGGCCGTCATTGATTGCTTTGAACCCGCGTCTTTCGGCCGCCGAGTGGATGCGGTGGACGAGCGGGATCGTGCGCCCACTTCCACGAGCAGTTGTTGCTATCAGAAAGCAGGAGAGGAACCGAAAGAGACAACGGTTCATTCCGCTCGTTTGAAGCGAACAAAATAAAGGACTGCTCGCTTTTTTATCTCTCCGGTTTGTAATAAGTCGAGGACTTTCGATGGGCGCTTGTCGTCACACGCGCCGCTTTCGTCGCAAGATTATGCTGCTTCGCTTCTAGTTTGAACGGCGGAGTGGCCCCTGCTTCCACGCTGATCAAGGTTCCTCTAAACACAAAGTTTCTGCAGAGGATTTGTGGGCAGTCGCTCGACAGGAAGGAAGCGCCCGAAAGGAGTCGCTCGTGAGCAGGCGTTGATAAGAACGTCGCGAGAACAACCGCTCAAACGAAAGAAATGACAATCCGCTCTTCCGGTCGGTTGCTCCAAAAGGCCCCTTTTGATCAAACGTTGAACCGGAAAGCTTTGAGCACAACGAGGCTCCCTTTCGGATTCGTCCGCTGTTTCCTTCGTTTAGTTGTCCCCCATTGACGAGCAATCAGAAGACGGCCGCTTGCTGCGATCTAAGGACCGCCTTATTCGTCTGAGCGTACGTTTACTTGGACCTTCTTTCTATTGAAACGGCTGATGAGCGGCCAACTGGAAAGTTTCCGGCAAATACACGCCCAGAATCTCACGAAGCTTTGCTTGTCGTTTGATGATGCGTGCGGGAAACAACCGAAAGAAGAGATCGGCGATGAAACGGCCACAGAATTGGCTACGGGCTTCAGCTGCAGCCGCTGCAGCCATTTTGCACGAGGGAACAGGCAGTCGGCTGCGGCTGCGGCTACGACTCTTGGCTGCAGTCAGGCGGCTGCAGCCAACTGCCCCGCCCAGTTGCGGCTTGAAGGCGCCTGCCGCCGCTCCGCCCGCAACGAGTGTTCGTGGTCCAGTGGTAAGGGGCGCGGACGGCGGTGGAAAAAGTGTAAGCAGTGTCTAGGGTTCACTGCGCCGCGCCAGCGGTACGACCCTTTTCTTCAGCTTTCAAACCGCCGTTTACTCTTTTTGGTCACGTTCGGCGGCTTTTTTTGGTCCTCGGCCGTCCACTGCGGTCCGTTCGGTCGCCTCTCGCTGGACGCTGCTGCCGATTGGCCGCGGAAGCGTTCGTAAAGACGGCTGCCGAACACGCGAGCATCCCAACACTCAATGCGCTGATCGACGGCAGCCGGCAGAAGGGCGAGTGGGCGGCCAGCACGAGAGGAGTGAGTGGAGAGCGGGGATTCACTTTAAACGACCTTGCCGTATTTATTACGACATCCCCGTTTTTACTGTCGTTGAACGCGGGAGCGAGCGATTGGAGAAGAAATGCCGAAACAGCGGTGACGGTTATTTCAATCTTCAACAAAACGTGCGGCAGTCCGCCCGAACTCAACTGAACGCGAATGCGAGCGGGAACCACCGGGTCGCTTGCCCGCGCGGAGTGACGCCGCTTGTGATCGATGGGAAGAGGACTGCCGGTTGATTGCTGGGTGGGCGGCATCCGCTTTCGTTTGTTCGAGAAAAAACGAAGCAGCGGTGGGGTTTTGTTAGGAAACGACTCTCAAGAACACGTTGCGTTGATTTGGCCGCCCAACACTCGCTCGCTCGCCTTCCAAGTGGACGCGTTCGCGTACAAAAGCCAACAGTTCTCTGGGGGTAGCGGGAAGGTGGACACCGGAGTGCCGCATGTCCTCATGCCCTGGGACGGTTACCTCGCCGTCTCCGCCGACGCCGATGTCACCTACGACTAGCAGCACGGCCTCTACACGGTCTACTGCTCGAAAGCCGGCCATTTGCCCGGCTGGGGGTTCACGATGGGCGAGAAACAATTCGCGGTTCCCTCCTCCGCTTACGTGCTCTCATGAAATTTGCGGGAAGTTTGAGGACTTCGGCGGGACCTCAAAGACAGCGATGTACCGCTTGCGAACGACTCGTGCGGGAGAGAGTGCTCGTTGTCAGCTATTCCGAAGTACCCCCGTCCCAATCACTTCAATCGAATTCAAGCGAGACTGAACGAACAGCTTTATTCAATGAAAATACGACAAAGGAACGACGCAAAATGAGTGCTGCGTTCAATAGTCGCTGTCGTACGGATCGCGACGACTCCAGTCCCTATACAGGGCTTGGGCGGCGACCTGACGAGGCGGAGCGGGACGGATTGCGAGATGGACGACGGGGATCGACAGGCGCTCGTTGGCCTCTTTCAGCTGTTGGTTGGCCGCCTGGAGCTTCTGGACGGCGGCCTTCTGCGATTTGCGCTCGGCGCTCATGCGGCGGAGCAACTCGGCGGCGATCAGCGAGTGCTCGTGAATGAAGGCCGCGAATTCAGGGAGCGCTTGGATTTCTTCGTCGTGCTGGAGGAAGAACTCGAGGAATTCGTGCTTCAGCTGCTCGTCTTCGTAGCCGAAGCCGATGGCCAGCCACTCGAGGGCGTTCTCGACGCTCTTGGTCGCCATCGCTTGGCGTTTGCACTCGCTCTGCAAGAAACGAAGGAATAGAAAAGATACGCGAACGAACTCACCATCAGATCGGGCATCTGGTAGCAGTGGGCGGCGCGGAAGACCTCGAGGAGCATCGGCGAGTCCAGTGCGGCGATCGGGGTCGCGTAGCAGAAACGGAGGAGGTGTTCGATGGCCTGCGGGCTGAAGTCCTTGATCACCACTCGATTTTCCTCCGCTTCGCGCATGTCCGCGGCGAAAATGCGCTCGAACACCTCCGAGTGGATGCCGACGATCAGCTTCGAGATCTGAATGCAGAGCGATGGAGGAACTGAACGAGGCAAAGGAATACCTTGAACTCCACGTTGCCGACTTGCACGACGAAGTCCCAGTGAATGCCGTCGTTGAAAGCTGCCGCCAGTCCGTTCAGCAGCTTTTCCGTTCCGGTCGACATCGTTCGGAGTGAAGGCGACAGATGAAACGACAGGAAATCAACGAATCCTCGAGCAAAACGGAGACGAAACGCGAGCGAAAGCGGAGGAAAGCGGGCGAAAAGCGGCCGCAAAACGACGCCGATCGATTGGGCGGAAGACGCGACTCGAACGGCGGGGGTGTCGCGCGTTCCCGTCGGCCTCTCGCCGTGAGTCACGGCTTCGATGCGAAATCCGACGTGCACGCGGCCGAGAGCGAGCGGTTGGACGGGGATGTGTTCTTCCTTGCTTATGGCCGACCAAACCCTTGCCAATCTTGTGTCCTATTCTTTTATTAGGTTTTATTGGTTACTTGATCGAACGAAAGCCCTCGTTCATGCCGCCGGGTTGTTCACCGCGTTCGTGCCCGCAGTGCCGCCTGAACTGCTCGCATTGGAGATGCGCGAGGATCGTCGGAGGATGACGACGTTGTAGAGGACGGCAGTCGTCAGAACGTCAAACGAGTACATCACCTGCAGAATTGAATAAAGGGAAGAATGTGGGCACGACTCCTCCGCACTCACCACCACGTAGGGCCCGAACGGCTGCTGGTCGACGCCCGCCGCATTCAACGCGGAGAACGTCACCGCTGGCAAGAGGTCGAACAGACGGGCGGTGGCCACTGCGAGACACGCAATCCAGTGGTTGCGTCGTTGGCTCGCTTCGTTCCCGCCGGCGAACAGGCGGCGCTGGACGGCGAATTTGTAGTCGAAAGTGGCGGCAAGCTCAGGTCGACCAACCCCGTC
This sequence comes from Aphelenchoides fujianensis, assembly GCA_024699865.1. Taxonomy (NCBI): domain Eukaryota; kingdom Metazoa; phylum Nematoda; class Chromadorea; order Rhabditida; family Aphelenchoididae; genus Aphelenchoides; species Aphelenchoides fujianensis. The sequence continues at coordinate 17,690 of JAMPIO010000050.1, read as the reverse complement.
GCCATCTTTGCGGGCGCCGAGAAACGCACGGCGAGCGGCACAAGGCAGGAGATCGAGAAACACTTTGAAGAAGAAAATGAGCGGCTTGGAATTCGAAAGAGAGCTCACCGGTGGTCTCGGGCAGCGGCGGTGCATTCAAGGGGTAGATCGAGAAGTAAGCGACGCCACACACGACGACCACTCCCACGGTCAGTTAAACGGGAAGCGGGCGACGGCGGAACAAGTGGACGGCCGAGTGGATCACGATGATCCGGCCGAGCGCGAACCATTCTGCCCGGTTGATGCCTTTTTTTGTTAAACCGAAGTACACAACCAAGACTGCGCAACGCACTGCTTAGAGTGGGAGGGTGCCCGAAGAGCCGCCGAGAGCGGAGAGCAGCGAGCCGAAGACCTTCTCGAGCTGCGGGAGGAGTTGCTGGACGAAGTCGAGCGGGAGGACGCCCGCGGGGACGCCGAGCAGGCCGGTCAGCTGGCCGAGGACGCCGCCGGTGAGCTGCGTGACGTCGCCGAGGAGCGTGCGCAGGAGGCCGCCCACGTTGCCGAGCAGGTCGTTCAAGAGCTTCTCGACGGCCTTCAGGAGGCGCTGTAGGAAGCCGCCGAGGTCGACGCCGGCCGGCACGTCCAGCATACCGCCCACCCGGCTGCCATACAGCGAGAGGACCGAGTGAGGCGCGTGATGATCGCGAGCCAAGGGGAGTGGAGGACGCTCACTCGTAGAAGCAGACGATCTCCGTGAGGGCGCCCAGCAGGCCGGTGACCTCGCCGACCACCGGCTGCGCGTTCCCGGCCGCCCCGTTCACCGTCCGAGCAGCTCCGAGAGGAGGTCCTTCGTTGGGGGCTGGGCGGCCGTCGAGGCGACCAGCAGGACGAAGAAGACGGCCGTGGAGGAGCGGGTCATCTTTGGATCGCAGAGAAAAGAAGAGTGGATGGAGAAGTGAGTGAGAGGAGGATGTCGACTGCTTCCCGACCGTCCGCTTTTATACGCGCCGTTTCCTCCGTTCGGTCGGTCGCTCGGCGGCTGATTGCGATCCAAATCCCGCGATTTGGACGACGGATTTAAAAGCAGCCAGCCGTCCAAAACGTGCTTCTTCGTTTGATCGAAATAGAAACCAGACGATTTCGATTGTCGATGATTCCTTGCTTCCTTCCTTGAACAACCCAACAGACAGAAGTTAACAGTTTATGGCGTTAGCCTTCTATCGGCTCACCAAGCGGGCGTCGGAGTACTGCGAAGCGTCGTCCAAGGAGAACGGCCGTTGCCTTTTCCCGGCCTGTACGACCCGAAGAAGAACGCGTGTTGCAGCGGCGTCCCCTTTGACTCCACCCCTCTGCAGGTTGAAGAAGCCAGCTGGACGTGCCGCTACGCGACTTTCTCGGCTGATCGCATCACCCGCCCCGCCGGCTACGCGCTGGAGAGTGGTCTGACTTGTGTTGCAGGGAACAGCACGCACTTTCTTCTGGCTTTGTGTTTCCGATTGCTGCCAAAAACAAATCAAACGGCATTCTTCGAGCGCTTCCAGCATCCCCAGCAACCAACCGACCGTGAACGACGAGCCGCCAACCCAGGTATCTTTTGGCGGTCTCCAGTAAGTCCTTTGAAAAGCCCTTCGTCTTTCCAAAAACAACACGTTTTATTCTTCAACAACAGAACAAGAAACACATCAAACCAATGTCTTTCGCATCTCAAAGTGGATTCAACGCTTGGAGCGGAGCAACCCCTTCACGATCGCCTTGTGCTCGTCCATGAACGCGTCCCAGCGCTCCGCCTCCATCACCGCGTCGATGTTGCGGACGGCGTAGTTGATGGCCAGCTGCTTGAAGGCCGGCAGGTTGTCGTATGTGAAGACCAGCTGGAGGCAGTCGAGGATGGTCGCGGGCGAGAAGTTGGCTGTCATGTTCTTTACGCACAGCTCCTGCAAGAGGGAGGATGAAAGCAACCAAGAACCTGACTTACCTGCAGTCCCGTCAGATGATAGCGGTGGGCGGCCACGTACAGGGCGGCGTCCAGCTCCTGCAGCCCGTCCACCTCGTTCGTGTGCATCCAGCGGAGCATCGCTTCAACGACCGCCGGCTCCAAGTCGTCCATCACGATCTTGCGCTCGCGGTTCTCCTTCGTGTCTTCTTGCTCGAACATCCGCTCGAAGACCTCCGACTGGGCGCAGAGGACGAGTTTCGAGAACTGCAAGCGGGCGAGGTGGAAGAAAGAACTGTTCAAGCCTACTTACGTGGAAGACCTGGCCGCCCTTTGCGATCACTTCGATCCCGCCGGTGTACTTCTTTTTGTTGAAGTGCGCGCTGGCGAAGGCGGCCGTCCGTTCCATTGGACTGGCGAGTCCCGTTCGCGGTTGGACCGACGAGAAGCGAGGCGGACGGAGCGGCCGAAGGTGCAAGCGAACCACGGCGTCCCTGGTGGCAAAAAACAATTCCTCTTGGAGACTGTTAATTCCGCCGAGCACGCGTGTGCCCTTTGCGAACAGTTTCGAGATTCCTTCTGCAAGCGACAAGAACGAATCAAACAAGCAAGTAAATGAAACGAACCCGTCTTGCACGTCTCCTCTCCTTTGCTGTTCTCGATCCACATCTCGTAGTGGATGGGCTCCGCAAATTCGACCCCCGCGTTCTTCAGCGAGACCGATTCGAAGCGATCAGAAGAACGCAGCACGACTTTTCGTTCCGCCCCGTTCACCGCAATCTCGGGGCTCTCTTGGTCGGTGTGCGTGTGCGTCGTCTGCCATTCGAACTCCAACGGCGTCGTCGAGCGGTCGATCGTTTGGACGTCGCCGTTCTGCTCGGAGTTCGGGCGGTCGACCGGTCGGCCGGCAGGCTCCCGCATCTCGCAGCAGATGAACATCCCTTTGGCCGTCGAATGCTGCTTGATCGCTTCCACTTGCAGCTGGACCTGGAAGGATCTACGGATCTCTAAAGCATTCTTTAGATGGATTACAAGTGGAAGGGCAACCTTTCTGGCCGACGACCTCGCCGTCCGCAGTCTCCATCCACGCCGTCATCCTGCCGGTCGGAGTCTCGCCGTTCAGAAAGACCACGCACAGCTGGCCGCCCTCGTCTTCCTCGTCGGTGTCCGCCAGTCGCGGGTACTCGGCGGAATAGGCGACGCGGTCGACGGGCGGCCAAAACCACAAACAACACTGCGGGTTGCCATCCAGGTTGGTCGTGAACAGGTCCGAACACCAGCGGTCTCCAAAGACGGCCGCCGCCCACTTCTCGTCGAAGCCGTCCACCCGCCACTTGATGAGCGTCGTCCCTTTCGGAAGGTGCTTGCAGAGAAACATCGCTCGAGTCGGACGTCTGGAAGAACAAAACGATGAATAGGACTGGCGATCACGAGCGCGAACGGTTGGAATGAACAGCGATTCGAATTCTTCGGCAGCAAGCGACCGAAAGAACGGAAAGCAGACGAGCGCCCCACGCCTCTGTGTTGAACGAGCGGCTGGCAACAGACGAAAGACGGGCGGAGCAGGGGAGAGAGGCGAGTCATCGGATCGGCGCCCTCGCCGCCCGCCGCAATTCGAATTGTGGCAGGAATATGGCCGGAAACAACGCCCGTTTGCCGTCTTGTTTACGTGTTGTGACGGGATGGAGCGATCGCAATCGACGAACACGTCGAGACACCGCAGCCGAGAAGTTTGATCCAAATTTCAATTGAAGTTTAAACGTTTTTCTAACCAGAAGTCTACGAGAAATTGCTAGCAAAGCGAAGAACGGTACAAAACAAGGGCAACAGCTGGTTTTCCGCAAGCAGAAATGCGGGCGCAACGCAAAAAACGCCAAAGCGGATGATCGCGGCGGAGTGCGAGCGTCCCGCTTCCCGGCCGAAACGCCCGCACAACCCGACGCGCGGAAATGTGCGTCCCGCTTGGCACCGTCCGCTTTCTCCCGCCCGTCTGGCGGCGGGCCGCCGATCGCCGCTTGGCGGCCGGGCGGGCGGCGTTCATCGCAGTGGGCGAGCGACAAGACGGCCGCCGCATTCCGTCTTCCTTTGCCGCGTCTTTTCGCGAATTTTGTGTGCTGTTCGCAATTGATCCACTCGTGCTTTCAGCTCCTCCCCTTTTGCCCACACGCCTCATCGATCGCCGTCGAAATGGAGAAAAAGAGCCCGAACGGACCGAAGGCGATCGTGCCGCCGGCCGTCAGCGCGAAGTTGGAGGGCGAGGTGAGTTCTCTTTCACTCCTTCCTCTTCAATCTTCCGGTTTAGAGCTGGGTTTTCGGCACGTCGTTGATTCTCCTGCTGGTCGCCACCGTTCTGACGACGCTGTGGAGCCTCAAGGCGGTCACCCACGATCAGTTGGACCTCGGCCACGGAGTGACTTTCAACTGCAAGTCCCACATCGCCTTCAACCTCCTGCTGCTCGTCGTTTGCGTCCTCAATCTGGTCGCCGTGCACACGCGCCGCCCGTCCTTCCTGCAGCCGGGCATCTTCTTCTTCGTGAGTTCTTTTTGCCTCTCTTCTCTAATCGACCGCCGGATTGCAGAAAGTGATCGCGTCGTTGGCCATGGCTTCGATCATCATCGTCTCCATCTGGATGCTCTGCTTCCTGTTGCTCGTCTGCGTGAAGGGCCGTCGCGACCTCCCGTTCGAAATGCCCTCCGTCGAGGTGGTCCGCATTGCGGTCATCTTGTTCGGCATGAGCCCCGCCGTCTTCCGTTTTGTCGAGTTGTCGCAGAGTTTCCGCCGCGCGTTGATCGACGACCACGAGCAGAAGAAGCAGGTGGCCTCCTGGATCTGAGTGACACTCCTTTGTTGTTCCCACCTTTCGAACGTTTCTTTTGTTTCGATTAACATCAGTTTAATAAACCCTTAACGTTTGTGTTCACTCGGTCGTTTCGAGGATTGAAAGGGACAAGATGATGGCGTCTTCGTTTGGGTCGGCGCACAAACAAGCCGCTCTGACCTCCGGTTGGCGCATTCCCAGCGCCTTCCCACCGCGTTCCCATGCGCCCTGCTTGCATCACGCGGTGCGCAAGAGTGTCCGACTTACTCAGCGTCCATCTGACCTTTCCCACACGCTTGCGTCTGCGGTTGCTGATCGCCGCTTACTGTTCGCTGGGCGGCGTTTCGCGCACTCGACGAGCGGGACGAGTCGATCGGTCGCCCGCCGCTTGGTTTGCTCCACATTCCTCTGGTTGTTTCCGCGAACCTCGTGTGCCGCTGCCAATCGATCAATAAATCCGTGCTTCCAGTTCCTCCCGCTTCAAAACCAGTCGATCGTCACCGAAATGGAGAAAACGACTCCGCACGAAGCGAAAGTGGTCGCGCCGCCAATGAGCGACACAAAGAAGGCGCTCTTGGAGGTGAGTTCTAATCGCTCCTTCTCCCATTCACCGCCTTTAGTACGGCGTGCTCGGCTGGTCGTTGCTCTGCGTGATCGTGACGAGCGTCGCGATCTACGAGAGCGCCCCGCGTGTTCTGAACGCCCCCGAGGGGGCGGTTGTCTCCGTCGTCTGCTTCGCGCTGCTCGTGATCCACGTCCTCAATTTGGTCGCCGTCTACAAACGCCGCCCGTTGCTCCTCGAGCCCGCCATCTTTCTCTACGTGAGTCCTCTTCTGCTCGGTCGTCTTACCGACCGCTTTCAAGGACTTCTTGGCGTTGTGCGGCAAGTGGACGACCTTCTTCTACGTGCTCGTGCTCTTCTTCAACTGGACGGGCGGATGGGGATTGCCGGCCGGAAAGACGGCTTCGGACGCGGCGCACCGTGTGCTCGCCCAGTTCGTCCTCTATGGCCTTTCTGAGGGCATCTACGAGTGCTTTGCGAAGGTGAGCGACGCGCTGCTCGACGAGCGCAAGCAGAAGAAGCAGGTCGTCTCGGAGGTTTGAGCTTTTGTTGCTCTTATCTGGGTCGATGGTTCAATAAACACTTGACTGTTGCTCATTCGGTTGTTTTGATAAACCGAAGAAAAGAAGGGGACTTTTGTGTTAGGCTTTGCGTACCACAAGACGCCCTCACAACAAGTTGGGCGCAGTTCGCCCGCGTTCCCACCGCCGCCCGTCGAATTCGAAACGCCGGTCGCGCGGCCGCCGCGGCTCTCCGTCCGCCGGCTTCCCTCGCTTGTTTACACGTCGCCCGCCCGCCTTTCTGTTCGTTCGGGCGCCCGTCGTGGCTGATAGTCGGAGCGTTTCTGCCGAACGACAAGGAGATGCGGACGGCTTTTCGATCGACGAACTCCGTGAAGCAGCCAGTACGACCTGGTGAAAGGTGCTGGAGGTGCTGCTGGAGAAAGCGGAGAGCAACGACAACAGCCGTGATTGTGGTGTGTCGCCTGCTCTGCTCGCGGAATTTTCCCCTTCACTCCGCCTCTCCTTCGTCCAATCGATACGCGAATTCTCCGCCCTCGTCCGCCCGTCCGTCCGTCGTTCTCCCCGCTGATCGCCAGACTCTCCGGTCCGCATCGATCGGACGCGCTCCATCTTTCTCTGGTCATTCGAGACAATGTACCCGTTGAAGCGAACTCATTCGTCGGCCGACCCCAGCAGCCGTGCGTCTTCCTGCCGCCGAATTCTCTTCCTTCCTTTCTTCGCTCATTTCCTTCTGCTTTCAGCCCTCGACGCGATGTTCTTCGCCGGCTCCAAAACGCGCGCCTCTCGTTCGTCTCGCGTGCAGCCCTACCCGACGGGCCGCCCGACGCCACGCTTCCTGCGGGACTCCGAGGTGGTCGGCGGCGGCTTCGAGGCGAGCGGAGGGCTCATCGGCGAGTCCTCCCTTCCACCCATCACTTCCATCCTCTTTTGCAGACATGCGGACGACCAGCTTCGAGCAGTTCTTTGAGGACGTGCGCAAAGCGAGCGACCAGAAGCCGCCGACGGCCAGCGAGGTCCCCTCACTGCAGGAAGGCCGCCCGACCGGCATCCACGCGGGCAACCTCGTGCAGGAGATCGCCGCCGCGTTGAAGTCGGGCGACAAGCCGCAGCAGAACGCCGTCCTCGCGTTCGTCTTCGCGCACCCCGCCGACGCGCAGCTCGCCGCCCTTGCCGCCGCCGACGATCAGCTCTCCGCTCAAGTGAAGGCGATCCTCGCGACGAAGAAGCCAGCCGTCTGATCGCGGGCACGGGTCGCACACTCTTTTCTTCTTTCTCTTCACCTATCCTCTCGTTCTCGCAACTTCTTCTATGTTCTCAAATGTCACGCGGTTCGTCGCATTCGTTCGCTGTAGTTGTGAGCGGAATAAACAGACCAACAGAGTCGCTGGTGGTTGAAAGTGAGGGAACGCCACTCGCGAAGCGGTTTCATTGCTTGAGTGCCGCTGTTGAACATTCGGATCGGACGGAATTTGCTGCCCGATCGCAACGAACGATTCGCATTTAAGCCGCCCACCTCCTTCCGTCGATTAATCGGCCGATCGTTCTCGTTCGTCTCCCCGATTCACGAGTGAAAACGAGCGAATGCCACCAGTTCCTCGAAGGGCTTCCATTTTTTCACTAGTTTGTTGCGCCGCTCTTTACGTTCCGTCGGTATTTGACAACCGTGTTCTTCGTTTCGAATTGCCTCCGCATTCAGCGCTCGTTTGTCGGGAATGAGAGACAAAAGAGCCGTGATTCACGACAACGCCGCCATTCGGAAGCCAACGGAAAAAGAGCGTATAAAAGGCACAGATTCGGGGGGTCGTTTCACTCACTTCTTGCGGATTCGACGAGAAATGTACGCCTTTGTGCTCCTGCTATTGGTCCCAACGTTTGCCGCCGTTCCGTTGGAGAGCGGGAAAAGGTGAGTAAGAAGAAAGACTCAAGGCATCCGCTCCTTGTTGCAGCAAGGGACTGTTGGCTTCGATGATTTTGTCTAAAGAAGAACCCGTGTTCATTCCGGATCCGATCGCCATGGACGCGTTCATCCTCTATCTTCTATGGTCGGCTGACACCAAAAACGATCATTGGAGTTTTGTTTGCAGCGGGAACGAAAGTAAGACTTGCATCGCGAACGAGACCGCACATCACGCGAACGTCACGGACGAATTGCGGTGTGTCCCCAGCTCTTTTCCAATTAACGGCTGTCTGTTTCGTTTAGCTGGCACATCTCCGCCCTCTGCGCTGCGCAGGCGGGCTACGCGGATGCAGCGATCTACGCCAACGCCGAGGTGTTCAAGGCGGCGCGTGGCATAAAGGAGCTCGACGACGAGTGCGTGAAGGCGTTCTTCGGATTGGGATGGAAGCAGGACCCCCGCCTGAACGGCTCTCTTCCGCTCACCAAAGAGGCTCGGAAGAACGTCTGCTCGTGAGTGCTGAACAGGGAAGGCAAGCAGTATTCGCTGTTAGGTTCCTCGGCGACTTGAAGCAACAATTCTGCAAGATCCAAGAGGCGTGTGCGGCGAGTCAAGAGCGGCTAACCATTGAGTTCGCCCAGTACTACGGCGGATTGCACTTGGTCGCCACCAACGGGACGAAGACCGACGAGGAGTGAGTAGAGAGCGGAGAGCCGCCGCATCATCTGCTTGCTCATTGCAGCTGCCCGACCGCCTCGATCCCGTTCGTCCAGAAGATCAACCCGAAGGCCTTCACGGCGGACTACGACGCCCATCACGAATCGCTCCTCGACCCGTCTATCTGCGATTGATTCTGCCCCGGTTTGGGATTCCGAATTAGAATAAACGATTGCATACTCAAAAAGCAAAATCTGCGCATCGTTCGCCACGTCGTTGAGAGCGTTTCGTTTGCAGTCTATTGCGTGGGGTTCCGGCTCTTCAAGCGACACGGCTCTGGTCGGACCCGTCAGTTTGTGTGTTCTTCACAACCTTCACTTTTCGCATTTGGCTCTCGAGCAACCCACAAGAGAGGTTTGCATCACTGGGCATTACCGGGAAGATCGCCGAAACATTTCTCGGATCGTAGCCAAGGGTCCAATTGTTTAGACGATGCTTGATTCCAGCTTCGATTTCAACACACAATGGGGCCGTCAAAAGAGCACCGAATTGTGGTCTGCCCGTTTGCCGACTACAAACTGTGATCCCCGCTAATCTGTTCGAATGAACAAAGGCGCCCACCACTCACCCCTCACCACCGCGTCTTCATTGTCGAGATGCTGCCCGCCCTGGTGTGGCGATTGCGGCGATGTTGGGGACGGCGGGCGTGCTGCAGGCGGTCCTTCTCGGCCGGCTGCGCTGCTCGCGGGAGCGGCCGGAGATCTCGCGGCACCTGGAGGTGAACATCGCGTGCTGGCTGCTGAACGACGCGGCCGGCTTCGCGTACTTCGGGCCGCTGGTGATCGCCGGGCTGCGGGAAGGTGGGTTGACTGCCCGCTTCCTTCCGCTCACTCCGCTCTGCAGGCGCCCACTCGACGGCGGCGCTCCTCTGGACGAACGCGCTGTTCACGGCCGCCCTGTTGGCGCTCTCGGCGTCGTTCGCGTTCCTGCTGCTCCACCGGCTGCTCGTGATCCACTTCGCCGTCCGCCACGCGCGCCGCCGCTCGCTGCCCGCGTGGCTGTCGGCGGGCGTCGTGGCGGCGTGCGGGGGCGGCTTCCTCGTCGCCTACCCGCTGGCCGTCCTCCCGCTGCCCGAGGAGACCGGGGAGCTCCCTTCCGACTCGTCCATTCTCTCCTGTAGAGTGCCTTTCGATCTCGTGCCTCGTCCCGCTGCACGTGCGCGTGACGTCGCCGCTGAAGTCGGCGCTCGGCGCGCTGAACGCCGCGCTCGCCGCCGCGTTCGCCGCCCTGCACGCGGCGGGCGTCGACCAGCAGCCGGCCGGTCCCTACGTCGTGGTGAGCGGCCGCCCTCCTCCTCACTCGCTTCCTTTTCGTTTCAGCTGGCCGCTTCGCTGGACGCCCTCACGACCGCCCTCTTGTACCACGCGGTCCTCCTGCGCCGCACGGCCCGCACCGCGCCCACGTCCACATCGGGCGGCAGCACGCCCAACCAGTGGGGCTGAACTCTTGGTTTCTCTCGGCTACAATTCGAAATGTTAGAAGAATCTGTCCGATCTTGTTTGTACGTCTTATTCAACCGCCACATACGCAGAATAAACAAAGGAGTCCTTCGTCACGAACACTCAAAACCTCCGCATTCCATCCACTTCTTTTCATTCGACATCCAACAGATTCAACGAATCAACAGAACAACAACACGACTAAACTCGATTTCACAACTGGCTGGTGGTTTGTGGGAAGGAGAACAATTGCAACAAACAATTAGCCACCGAAAGGAAAACTCGTCAATTAGCGGTCCTTAACGACGGAAACAAATGCACAGCGATCATCGTTGAATGTACTCCTCCCAAGAGTCGTCCTTGTCCTCGCGGTAGTCGGGGGCGCAGCGAGTGGAGCGTTTGGCCGTCGGCTCGCCGTTAACCTCCGACTGGGTGAACGATTGGGCGGAGGGGTGGCGCGTTCGTTCTCTCGCTTCTCGTCGGTCGCTCTGCGATCGATGTCAGGTGCTCGACTTATTGGTTGCTTTTGTTCGAGGAGCACAACACATGATGGTTGAAGCGGAATGGAATCCAGATCCAACTCCAGTTTATTTGTTGTAGTCGACCGCAAAAACAACAGTTTTGTTTATTTTTAAACACTTTAGATTTAATACAAGGAATAAGAAAGTAGACAACGGTCTGGATAAAAAGCGATCAGCAGACCAAGAGCGAGCGGACGAATCGTGGCAGGTGGCGGCGTTTTCTTTTGCCCATCCCCCGCACGTGCGCGGCGATCGACTCGACGGCCAACTGGTGCAGTCGAAGCGGTTTGCTACAAGATGGTGTTGATCCCAGATGAACGCAAACAAAACTCACATGAAAATCGAAGAAGTTGAACCGTCGGGCACGCAGTTCTGGGTTTGACCATTTTGGATGAAGAAAGTGATGCGACCGTCTCCTTGGGAGAGGGTGAGACGACATTTCGACCGCTCTCGATTGTAAAGCGGCGTTTGCAGCCGCATGGCCACTTTGCCCCACAAGCGAGAGGCCAAGTCGAAGCAGCAGACGAAACTGTCGGAGGGGCTTCCGTCATCTGGAATTCTTCTTTAGTATTATCTGCTCTTTCCTCGCTCACCTTCCCAGACGCCCTTCTTGTGATGGAGCTCAATGGACGCAAAGAAGCGTCGATCCACCCAACAACCATCAAAGTACCGCTTTTCGGCTTTTTCGCACTTTTCCAGCGCTATATTGAGCGCTTCTTGGTGCCCACCGACCTTCTCCGCAATGTGCTCGCTCTTTTGCAGGTCGAGCAGGTGCAGCGTGGACATCCAATTGAACAGCTTCTGCGGATCGTTCAGCATGTAGACGCGACAGAAAAAGTACACGATCTGATCCGAAAGGTAGCAATCCTGCGAATAGAGGTAGTCGTGGTAGGGCAAGGTTGTGAGTAATGCAATCGCCGTGAACTGCTCGTCGAATTCGTAGAGCACATAATCGAGGTGTCTTAGACGAATAGGATTTTGGAACGCAACCACGCGACCGTTGGGAGTCATTCGTTTGTCCCACACGTTGCCCTCGACTTTCACCCGCCCTCCGTCGTTCAGCATGCGGAGCGTGTAGGAAGATTTCTCGTAGTCCAAGTCCGCGATGACTACCACTTGGTAGGGCTTGTCTTCGACGTCTTCCATCTCATCGCCCGGATCCACGGTGACCACAAGCATGGCCGCTGTTTCGGTCAGCGGCAGGAATTCGGTGTAGAAGAAGTCGAGAAATTGCCAGCCGAATTGCTCAACGGCGCTCGACAGGGAGTTCTTCGGCTTCAAGGTGCTGAAGGACGCGGATGAATGAAGAATTGCATTGGAATGAACGTACCGAACGTCGTGCAGCAAGTAGTTGATGGCGGTCATCTCGATCACCTCCGGGTCCATCGTGTCCGGCACGCGGCATTGGAATCCGAGGCGATCGGAAGCGGGCAGAAAGCGGCGCGAAGTTCGCTCGTTGGCGATCAAAATGCGTCTGTCCACGATGCGGCCGCTTTCTTTGCGATCAGCGAGCACAGACATCCTTGCAATCGGCGCAAACAAGAAGAACGAACGGAATCTCGCTGCGTGTTTGTCGAAAACTCGAGCAAATGAACGCGGCGCGGCCGACCAGCCCGCCCGCTCCGTCGGAATGACCGCGGGCCATTCAGATTACGCGTTGTGTGTACGCGTTGAAGAGCTCATTGTTAGCGGTTTGCAGGCCGCTTTTGTTCGCAGCAAGAACAATGCGTGCTTGCCATGCAGCAACTGCTCGCTTCCCGCCTTTCCCTTTTCCAATGAGCACATCTAAGCGGAGGCCACCCACCCGCATCCACCGCACACGCACTACGAACAAGCACACGCGAGAAAGATCGTGAACGGCAAGTAGACGCAAAGAAGGAGCGAGTCAATGAGCGGTCTTTCTGTCGCTTTCAAGTTTTGCGAGTTCGCAAAATAGTGGCGTCGCTACGAATGCATCATTCGGCAGCAACAAAACGAAGTCCAATGGGTTCTCCTCCATTCTTCTTTTCCATCAACGGTTCTTTCCATTCACTCGATGTTTTCGGCCTCAAAAGCGGACATTTCGGCGAGCAAAACACGTGGATTTGCACGCGGGAGTGTTGACGGCAACGGGCGACCTCGTTCTGTTTGTTCACCTGCTGCCCGTGGAAGGGCGCGGGGATAAGCGAGACAATCGAGAGGGCTAGCGGGCGGTTAAAAGCGGAAAATGGAGAATCGCTTCCACTCGTGAGCGACGAGCATCGCTGTTTTGGACGAACGGCTTTCGAAAGGATCGTCTCGCTGCTTTCCGCTAACAAATTCCACTGGCGAACGCGTTTATTTTGCTTTCTGCTCGCCGCCACCCACGGGCTTCCGCCCGCTCGTGACGCACCGAACGGGCGACCTCGTTCTTTTCTCTCGCTAGCGGGCGGAAATGGGGGTTTGATCGAGTGGTGTTCTCGCGTTTGGTTTTAAACTCTCGAATCAACACGCTTTACGCCCCCCTTCGACGAACTTCGGCCCGCCCGCCCGGTTCTTCCGTCTCGTTCCGCGCAGACGACCACCATTTTTCGCTCTTCTCTCATTCAGATGCAAATGAAGTCGCTGCTGCTGCCCGTCTTCCTCGGCCTGCTCGCCGCCGTTGTGGCCGCTGGGGGCGCGTGCCCGAAGTACGAGAAGGAGGTGCGGAACTCGCAGAACGCCGTCAAGTGCGTCCCCGACACGGGCAGCTGTGCGGGTGAGTGCGCCGTCCACTTCGATCCACCCGCCGCCTTCAGGCTCGCCCAACTTCGTGCAGATCGCGTGTTTCGTGTCGCCCTGCTTCTCGCTGCCGAAAGACGAGTGCCCGACGGTCGCCCACTGCTTTGCGGACGCCTGCAACGCGTGCCGCCCCCGCTACTACGACGCCCTCTTCAACGAGGTCTGCCGCCGCCCTTGAATCTGTCGTTGACTCGAATAAACTCTTCTCTGCTCATCGGAAAACGAGGATTGTGCCCGTGGATGCATCGGGGTAATGGTAACTCGGCCACAGGTTTTTGTCGTTATTTGCGATTAGAAGGAGAAAGCGGAAAAGACGGACGCTCGCGATCGAAGCAGATTCAATTCTCACGCACGCTGCCGGCAGGAAACAACTCGGAAGAAAGTCGAAAGCTCAGAAAAAGCGAAGATGTGTCTGTCGAGTCATTCGCAGTGTTAGGAAACTGAGCTAAAAGATCAATGACCGACGTTCAAGAGACGATTTCAATCGCTCATGCCGGGAAGCAGGCAAGATGTTTTCCAAATTGTAGCCGGGCAGAAGACGGAGTACAATCCAGCTTTCGCTTGTTTACCACAAGCAAGCCGCAATCTTTCACTTATTTGAAGATGCCGTCCGCGGTGGCCTGGTGGGAGTACGCGGTCATTGCGGCTTGCACAGGAACCGCCGCTCTTCTTCAACTGTTTCTCTTCTGTCGTCTTCGGTTTGCTGCAAACAAGCCCGATCTGTCGAGCCATTTGGAGGTGAACATCGCCTGTTGGATCTTCTGCGACCTCTCTTTGTGGTCCCACTCGTCGTTTCTGGTCTACACGGGCCTTCAAGAAGGTAGACGAATGAGGGAAGACAGCCGACCACTCGCTTGCAGGCCCTCACCCGACTGGAGTGATGTACTGGACGGGCGTCTCGGTGATGGTCTTCTGGCTGACGCTCTCGCTGTCGTTCTCGTTCTTGCTGCTCGACCGGATCCTCGTGATCCACTCGGCCGTCCAGCAGTTTGGGCGCTCGACTCTGCCCGTTTGGCTGACCGTCGGCCTGCTCGTGGGCTTTGGAGGAGTGTTGACCGTGTTCTACGCGCTCGTCGCCTTCCCGTTGCCCGCAGAGACCGGTAGGCGACTTCGAGTGGCTTCAATTCTCGCGTGTAGATTGCTTGGGCTTCGCGTGTTTGGTCCCGCTGCACCCGAAGATCACGTCTTCGATGAAGGCGGTGCTGGGCGCGCTGAACTGCGGCCTGGCGGTCGTCTTCGTCTTCAAGTTCGCCGTCCACCGCCGCCTCTTCGCGCACGGGAACGCCGCGAAACAACGCCGCAATCACGTGATCGCCTGCTTGGCGGTCGGCACCGAATTCTCGTTGAACGTCCTGCCCGCCGCCACGTACGCGGCGCTGGCCGTTGCGGGCGTCGACCAGCAGCCGTTCGGGCCCTACGTCCTTGTAAGCAACAAATGCAATCTTCCGTCTATTTTTCGCTTCCAGCTGATCGGTTCGTTTGACGCCCTCCTGACAGCGGTCCTCTACAACGCCGTCATTCTTCGCAGATCCCCCCGCATCTCCCCTTCAAACACTTCGGGCGCAAATGCAGCCTCGAGAACAACACCAAGTTCGGGCGCTCGTTGAGATCGACGGGGCATTCGCGTGAAGTAAACTTAAAATTACGCAAACGATTGAGAAATGTTGGCTGAGCGAAAAGTAACCGAGTTCTTCCTTCCACCCAAGACGCCTCAAGCTAATCGTTGTTTATTCGACGTCTTCTCCCCGCTCCTCGGCCTCGCGCAACCGAAAGAGATTCTCGAGGACGTCCGTCTGGTCGGTCCAACACCAGCGCAGTTCGGGCGGCGTCTCGGCGGCGCGGCGCTGCAGGCGGACGCGAAGGGCGACGAGGAGGCGGAAGACGAGCGCGTCCACTTGCGGGTCGTCCTCGAGGTCGGCGGGCGGTGCGTAGAGCCACTTCTTCGCGTCCTTCCTGCAACCGAGCGGCGGGATGAGCGGAGGAGTGGGCGGAACAAACAGCTGGGCGGCGGGCAGCAGGAGGAGCTGCGCGTTCTTCCGCAGGCCGTACGGCGGCGCTACGTCCAACGCGTAGAGCGTGCTGCAAGCAGGCGAGTGGGAGCGGAGGGGCGAGAAGGACGAACCACGGGAGGGCGGCCTCTTCGATCACGCGCCGCCGCTCGGCCGTCACCTCGACGCCCACTTCTTCGGCCAACGCGAGGACGAGCTCTAAAGAGGGAATGAAGAGAAAGACGCCTGATTCACAGTCACGTACCGGTCGGCAGGTCCACTCGGTTGTGCGCGTTGTCGGGCAGCCGGAAGCCGTACTCCAGCCACAGGCGGGCGTTGTCGTGCGGCCCGTAGCACACGAGCAGCTCCTCGCCGGCGCGCACGCACCGCCGCTCGGCCGCCACCACGTAGCGCTGCTGGAGGCGGCAGAAGCGGGCGACGCAGGCCGCGTGCGGCGCGTGGTTGAGCATGTCGACGAGCGGGATGACGGCCAGCGAGTCGCCCGCCTCGCCCGCCGCCACCAGCGGGTGGGGCGCGTTGTCCACGAAGATGCAGCGCGTGTTCACCACGTGCCACGCCCAATTCAGCCGCCGCACGTCCACCGGCCGGGGCGCCAGGGCGCGCGAGAGCTGAACGGCGCGCTCAATTCGATTCGAGAGCACTCCCCGAACTCACGGCCTCGTGGACGTCCTCGAACTCGCGCCGCTGCTTCTCGAGCAGCTCGCGGACGCGTCGCGGCAGGCGGTCGGCGGGCAGCGCGGCGCCCAGCCGCCCGTCGGCCAGCGGCGTCCCGAACGCGGCGGGCAGCACGTCAAAGAAGGGCCGCCAGTCCGACTGCTCGGCGGCGCTCTCCTCGTACACGAACAGGACGAGGATAGGAAACGCTTCCAACCGATGACTGCAGCAAGAAGTGGACGGGCGATCAAGCGGAGGACTCACTTGCGGAGGATCTCCGTGAAGGGCGCCCGCTCGGCCACCCAGCCCGCGGTGATCATCAGCTCCTTGGGGATCTGAACGAGCGAGAGGAGTGGGCAGGAAGCGGAAGGGACGAACCTTAAGGAAGACCTCGTTCTCCCGAATCGTCCGCGTCGCCACGAGCCCGCAGCCGCGCGCGTCCGCGAACTCGCGCAGCTCCGCGCCGTCCGCCTCGACGCCGCGCCGCCGCGTCCACTCGACGAAACGCGCCACTCGCTCGGCGCGGCTCATCGGCGGCTGAAACGAGGAGGAGCGAGCGGGTGGACGGCAGGGCGGTGAGATCGAAGCGAAGGGACCTGCGGGACGATCGAACGCCTTCTTCCCATTCAATTCAACCGATCGAAGCGAAAAGAACTCGTTTATTCCGGTGGGAGGGGCGGGAAGTTGCAGCGGGGGCACTCGCGGTTGTTCGGTAGGCCGCCGGCGACCGACGTGCCCGCGCCGAACGCCCGCACGGCCTCCAGTCGGCCGCGCTCCAGCCGCACGCTCTCCGTGAAGCACATCTCCACGTGGACGGCGGCGTTCGCGAAGACCACCGGCCGGGCGGCGGGCGCGGAGCAGACGAGCCGAAGGAAGGAATTCGCCGCCCACTCCAGCCGCTTCGTGTGCGCCGCGCAGAACCTGCAATCGAGCGGGAATCCACGAGAAGAAAGCGAGACAAACCGGTCGGCCGCCGAGTCCCGCGCGCACACCACGAGCGTCACGTAGTGCGGCCGGCGGCAGCAGTAGAAGTCGGCGAAGTAGAGCCGCTGCCCGTCCGCGTCCAGCAGCTCGGCCGCCTCGAGCAGCAGCCGCGTGTCGCCGAAGGGCGAGGTGGCGGGCAGCCGGCCGTCCACGAGGTCCGCCCCGAAGAAGAGGCCGTCCAGACGGCCGTTGAGCGGCGAGGCGGCGTGTCCCGAGTGGTCCTTCCGGTAGGGCCGCATCTCGCCGCCCGCCTCCCGCCGCACGCGCTCGAAGTAGGCGGCCGGCTTGCAGCGGTGCAGCCAGCGGACGCGCTGCAGCGGGACGGCGGCCACGAAGCGGGCGGCCATCGCGTGCAGGCAGTCCAGTTCGAGCGGCGAGAAGACTGCAAGCAACGAACGAATGGAAGCAGAAGAAAGGGGACTCACCCGCCCGCACCTCCCGCCGCACCTCGCCGCCCACCGGCCGCTCGTGGGCGTCGAGCAGCCGGACGGCGATCTCGTACCGCCGCCCGGGCGTCGTGCGGAACTCGTGGAAGGGCGGCCGGCCGGGCAGACGGCGCGAGAAGACGGGCGTCTCGCCGTCGCGCACCTCCACGGCCACGCGCTCGACGGCGGGCGGCCAGGCGATCCGGCAGAACGACGAGCAGCACTCGACGTCCACTCCCGTCGCCTCCTCCTTGCCACTCGACTCAGCGGTAGCTGCTGGAGCGGGAGCGGTCGAGGGAGCGGCGGCCTGCGGCGTCACGGCGCCCATCCACTCGCGGCGGCTGCAGTTCGGCGGCGGCGGCGCGTGGACGGCGGCGCGCACCCACGCGGGCGCCGGCCGGTCGGGCGCGAAGGCCGGCGGCCGGACGGCGGACGGCGGCGAGCGGCACGCCGGCGGGCGGCTCCAGAACTCCGCCGCCGTCTCCTCGCT